>CM077444.1:13765985-14365985 GCA_039654765.1 Mylopharyngodon piceus | reverse complement strand
CTGTCATTATTTATTTGGTGAAAAGATATGTCACGACTGTACATTATCCCTTAAATGTCCGTCTTGTTTGAACTTGTTCATTCATCTAGGCTCAAAGCTGCTAGCTACTAGGAACTGTTTTTCTTTGCAGAAGCTTTGCATTTAATGAGATAATAAAATATTTCAACTCAAATCAATATTTCATGTCTACTTATTTACTTATGTCGCAAGTAGCTGTGTAATAAGCGAGATAATGTACATCCAGTTGGTTGTTATAGCAAATTAAACCCTGACATGGTGGTCAGGACCCTGGCGCAAAGTGGAATAACAACCGTCTGGATTTACATTAGCCTTTACTAATTTCATTATATGTGGCCTAGGGCGGGTTTATCTGGAATAAATTGTACCACAAAGAAAAATTAGCCTGTCAGTTTTGAACTGGTGATTACTCTCTATTTTTTGAGCCCAATATGCATCAGAAAGTCAGTGAACAGACAGTGTGCTGGTCCCTAGACCCTCAGTCTGAGTAAACACTCAGTTTTTTGTGTCATGTTCAAGCTGAAGCTGGATGGACTCACCTCTCGGCGCACCATACTGCACTCCTGTCTCTCCAGCAGGATGTTGAGTACCGTGGCCCACAAGCCACCTGAGATGTTCTGGCAACTCGCTGACAGCGTCACACACCCTCTCTCCAGCGAACTCAGAGCCGCACCCACAGCCAGGCTGGCACAGCGGACCTAGAGCCAGACAAACACACACACACAAACACACACTCATGCTCAGACCCCGCACATGTGCTTGGCAGTGCTAACTGCCATGGGCTCTTTGGCGTGTAGCACTGGCACAAATTTGTGTTTGTCATGCCCATTATTTTCAGTGCTCAGCATCTGCTGAGCTGAGGGAGGCCTGGACACGCACGGGTACTTGGGAAAACGATCCAAAATAGAAGGCCAATGCACACAAATTGCTAAATAAGGTTTTAATCAAAATTATGAACACGTACATTTAATAATTTTACACTGTCTATGATTGTATTCAGCGCCAATGTAGTGAATGTTAATCATTTGAGAAAACTTTGTGAATCAGTATTTAGTGGACTGATCCATTTAAGACAGACTTTAAATTACATCTTTTAACACAACTCAGTTTAAGAAAATCTGTGGGTAGCTGATTCAATGCTCCGCATGTCCATGGACATTTGTCAAAATCATTTTTAGGTTTAAAATTTATATAAATGTATAAGGGAAAATATATTAGGTTCTTTAACTGGCAGTGTTGTTATTGTTAACTAAACTAAAATAGTAAAACAAAAACAAAAAAAGTGAAACTGAATTTTATTACATTTAATTGAAATAATGCTGTCATAAAATAAAATAGCAATAGAATTGTTGCCTTGGAAAATAACTGAAATAAAATAAGTTTAAGTTATGGTACTAAAATGACAAACTAAAACTGAAATAAAAATAAATAAAAATAAAAAGAAATTAAAGCTAAATTGAAATATTAAATGACAAAAGCACATAAAATTACTAAAACTAAAATGAAAACTGAAAATATAAAACCTAATTCAAAATGTTAATAAATAAAAAGTATACAAAATAATACAAAAATAACAGTTAACCGTTCACCATTAGTTCATTTTAAATGGTCGTAGAGAGTAAAAAAATAATTTAAATATAATTTAAATAATCCATGTAGTCTCTCAGTTAACATGTATACAGGAAAGCTGTATTTATAATGATTATAAAATTAACAAAAACAGTTTAAAACAGTTTTAAATTAACTTAGCATCACACCAAAGGAGATGTAAACTTTTAAAATGTATTTCATGTCAACAATTCAAAACAGTACTTCATGTTAAGTACCTACTGTATGTCCCAATGTTTATTTTACATGTGAAGATCTCACCTCAGGGTCTCTGTCCACCCAGAGGGGAATTAGCCAGGCCAAGCCAAGCTGGGCGGCACTCTGCTCATCAGAACTTTGCTCACGCCCCAGAGACCACAAGGATATCCAGTCCTTAAACAACACACAAACACTAAATATGAAGCGTAAAACTGCTGTACTAATACAACTAATAATTATTTGGTAGTATAACAATCGAACTTAGTATTTTTATAGAACAGGTTTCTAGTGATAAACCGATCTAATCGGCCAATGTCAAGTTCACTAAATTGATTAGAAGAAGTGTTAGCACCCCCTAGTGTCGGTTTCAAAGCCTACTGATATCATTGTCAATTGCAATGGCATTTCTGACCTCATTTTTGGTTTCCTTCATCATCTCATGTGACAGGTGAAGCAGGCAGATAACTGCATTTTTTGTCACTCCTTTGCCCATGAAGGACATTGAGTTTCCTCCCAAATCTACATAGAATGAAGAGATGACCTGGGAAGAGCAGTCAAATAGGAAAAAGATCATAATTAGCTGTCTGAGAGACGAATAGGGGTCATTTGTGTTTCATTTACATATTTTCATTTGCTACTTTTCAACCAAACCACCTCCAAGTAGGACAAATCAATAAAAAAAAGATTCTTTCTTCATATAAACACACACAAAAATCAATCTCTGAGTCCATATAATGCAAGTGAATGGGTGCTGCTTGGTTAACGCTTAAAAAAAAAAAAAAAAAAAAAAAAAAAAAAAAAAAAAAAACACACAGCGATTGTGACGGTAATCCATACAACCCCATGAGTGGATGAATCAATGTCTATAAATGTCTACTCAGATATTTTTTTTGAGTAAATTATGAGAGAATTTGAAACTCTCTTTTTAAGTTAAGATGAAGTTTAATTGAGTTATGGAGCAATACTGATGTAAAAAAAAAAAAAAAAAAAAAAAAAAAAAAAAAAAAATTACATACAGCTGAGACAGCTGGTTGGTATGAAGTGATTTACGTGTAAGTGTTTGGGAACATCTTGGACCCTGCGTGTGAGTGTGCGTTTAATGTGTTCTGTCTGGATGAGAGCAGCAGGAAGCGTGTATATATTCTGTGCAAAATATATTCCAGTGTGTAACCGAGGCACTTGAGCACATGTGTGTATGCATACTTCCAAGAGGCCACTGAGGTACTTGAGGCAGAGTGTGTTTGGCTCCATGCTGGGTGTGTGTGTGCTCCAGCCGGGCAGGGCGGTCACATGGGCCATGGTCCTGAGTGTGCGCTCAAGAGATGGCAGGCCGTAAAAGCATGGAGCGTCGGACAAACGTAGGCACTGTAGCAGGCGCAGAGACAGCTCAGAGGCAAACGGTCCAGACAGAGCCTCACACACCCTTAAAAACAGACGATAAATGCAAAGTGAGGAACAAAGTGATCATAATAGTAGTAATCTTTGCCTTAGTATGAAGCACTTACAGTGGCCCAGTAGTACACAACACAATGAACATTAAAAATTAAAATATAAGTTAACAACCCAGCGGAATCAAGTCACAACACAACGTAAACACTTCCACTCCTTTCTCGGTCACTATAGAGGGTGTGTTAAAGCGAACATAAGGGCTTCAAATTAGAGGTAATGGTCTAATGAAATCTAAACTTTTAACATTTTTTACTGTACCAATCTTTTTAATACATCCTTCAACTGCATTTATTGCTTTTGAAAATGGCCAAGTCATTTATAGGTATACGCAAATTTAAAGTGTCATTTAAAAAGATTGGTACAGTAAAAGCTGTTTGAAATTTGGATTTTGTTAGACTATTACCTCTAGTATGAGGCCCAAATGTTAGCTTTAATGCATTCTTTATGTGGCCGAGAAACTGAGCCGTGAAATGACTTGGCTGATAATAATATGTGCAGAGTTCAAAGGTCCATAAAAAAACATTGGTATGGTAAAAACTGTTCAAAATTTGGATTTCGTTAGATAATTAGACCTTGCATTAAACCCCTTGGCTCATTCAACTGATGAATGAGAAAAAAGATGAAGCGTCGCGTTATTTAAAGACTAGCTTCACACGTCAAGTAGCAAAGGCTACAGCCCAGTGGATCTTAATCCTGGTCCTGGGGACCCCCCGCTCTACACATTTTGTATGTCTCCCTTATTTATCACAGCTGATTCAGATCATCAGCTCATTAGGTGAGGTTTCCATAAACTCAACTGTGAAGTGTGTCAGATAAGGGAGACATACAAAATGTGCAGAGCCGGGGGTCCCAGGACCAGGGTTAAGAAACAACTGCAATAGCATATATATAGGTATAGGCATTGTTTCTGTTGTGTTGTTGTGATTCCATTGTTTTGACATGTGGCCGGTGTGTTGTGGCTCGATTCTGGAGTGTTGTGGCTCGGTTCCGTTGTGTTGTGGCTCGGTTCCGTTGTGTTGTGGCTCGGTTCCGTTGTATTGTGGCTCGAGTCCGGTGTGTTGTGGCTCAGTGATTCTGTTGTGTTGTGTCCGGTGTGTTGTGGCTCGATTCCATTGTGCTGTGGCTCGATTCCGGTGTGTTTCGTTGTGTTGTGCACTACTGGGCCATCGTAAGCCTTATATACACTACCGTTCATAAGTTTGGGGTCAATAAGATTTTTTTTCTTTTTTTAATTAACACTTTTATTTAGCAAGGATGCATTATATTGATCAAAAGTGACAGTAAAGACATTTATAATGTTCCAAAATATTTCTATTTCAAATAAATGCTGTTTTCAAGATTGATAATAATAAGAAATGTTTCTTGTGCACCAAATCAGCATATTAGAATGATTTCTGAAGGAACGTGACATTGAAGACTGGAGTAATGATGCTGAAAATTCAGCAAGTTTTTTATTTTTATTTATTTTTTTTATTTTTTTTTTAAAGTTGTTGTAGCCTAGTAGTATCAGGGCCGGTAACCAAAAAGTTGCAGATTTTAAATGTCCTGATTGTGTTTTAATTTTTATTTTTGCCCTTAAATGCCCTTTTTTGTGTTTTAATCATCTATTAAAGTGTATTATTTAATTTTTTTTTATTTTAGTTTATTAAAATAATTGATGCTTTCTATTCTTCTTGCAATCAGACCACTCCATCCATGTTTAAACCTATAGTTCACTTTTTTGCTTTTTGCAAAGACACACATCCATGCTGTTTTAAAATACATTTTTTGTATTATGAAGAATTACAAACTAGAATGATCATAACATAGAAGGACCATTACAAACACCCTGAATAAACGATACCTGTTAGATTGCTGCTCATAAAATGAAAATGCATGCAGAGAAATATCTTAGAAGATCAGATTTGCATTACGGGGCCTTGATACATCAACAACTAACAGTGGGAGTTTCCAATTTACAGATCCTTAAGGAGTTTTCAGAAGAGTTATTCCATAAATAACAAAATTAAATCAAAAGCGTCATTAGATTTGTATTTCCCCCCAGATGGCAGGTAGAAGCAGAAATCTCCTAATGAGGATAGTAAAACATTTTTTATGCATGTACAGGAGAAAGAAAAGGAAGAGTGTTTTTGGAATAACAAATCTGCCTTGTCGGTCTAAATGGTTTCAATGAGTGTGTTTTGGGGAGTAAACAGATGTGACAGAGTGTTTTCGCACCCTCAATAACCACAGGTGCACGCTAAGCTCAATAGCTGCTACAGCTCTTGAATACATTTGAAGATTTAATTAAAATGCACAGCGGTCTGCAAACCAATCATCTTGATAGAAAAAAAGACCAGGATCAAAGAGTGATATCATGGTTTTACTTTATAAAACTTTTTTAGAAGCTTCTTAGGGCCGTGGCTTAGGGGTTAGCGCACATGTTATGGGCACATAAAGCTGTGGTGTGCATGTGGGTAACAGGTTTGAGCTCCGCTAAATCTCTGTAACTACATAACAAAGATGAAAGACATTTAGCTACAGTAACTGAGACACCCTGGTAAATGCACTACTGTTCTAAAGTTTGGGGCCAGTACTTTTATTTTTTAAAGAAACTGATGCTTTTATTCAGCAAGTATTACATTGAATTGATCCAAAGTGCCAGAAAATACTTTTCTATTACAAATAAATGCTGTTTTTTTTTTTTACTTTGTCATTATTATTGATTAATCGTCTGATTGTGCTCATTCAATGTAATTGCAATTATTTGAGATAACCGCAATAATTATCCAAATTAAATTTCAATCACATTTTGCCAAAGAATATAAAAAACACTGATGTAAAGTGCACAAAGAGAGTCAAAGGTCTGTGGGTTTAATCAGACTGCATTATCATATGGGCCTATTTTATTAACATTTTTCTTATTATATTATATATGACTCCAAGTAAAAAAAAACAAAACAAAAAAAAAAAAAACGTATTACTGAAAGTGATTTGAACAAAACAGAATTAAATCATTAATTGCAATTATTTGTATTATAATTAATCATGATCGTGACAGGTAAAATATTAAAGGGGACCTATTATGCAAAATTCACTTTTGCATGGTGTTTGGCTATAAATGTGTGTTGGCAGTGTGTGTACACAACCACCCTATAATAATAAAAATCCAACCACTCCTTTTTTTTTAATCCCCATAAATCATAAGCAGTGTCTCAGAACAAGCCGTTTCCAGATCCCTGGCAATGTGACGTCACATTAGCCACAGGCCCCGCCCACGAATGTTGACAGACACTGCCGTTTTAACATAGAACTGCCCTGAGCGAATTCACAGCGAGTTGTACAGTCCGCCATTGCTGCACTGACGAGAATGTCTCCCAAGCGTTTTAGGTGTTCTGTAGCTGGATGGATTAATCCACATAGCTCTCTCCATTTACTCCCGAAATCTGAGCCGCTGAAGACGAGGTGGATTTATTTTGTTTTCGAAGAAAACGCTCCCTCAACTCTACTGAAATTCATTTATATCTGCGCGAATCATTTCACACCGGACTGCTTTGTGAAAGAATGTCAATACAAAGGGACAATACAAAACAGAGGTTGCGCTAAAAAGTTGTTACTCAAGGATAGATCAGTTCGTGATCCAGCTTACAGTCTCCAGAGTGATACTGGATATGGCAGTAATGAAGGTGAGGGCACTTTATTACAGTTCATCGGAGTTGATTTACGGATATAAAGTTTACCAGTTTATTAAGCACCACCCGAAAAGGCATAAGGTCTTTATATATTTGTTTACTGTTAGTTGTAACTAGTGTTTCTGTGTAATTCGCTATGTATGTTGATGATAATGCAAGGGAGAGAGAGAAAGAGTTTATGGATAACATTTTAATGCACACTTGCACTGTGTTTTATTAAGCTCTTACAGACATTTTCTAGAGTGAAAACGGACGCTTCACCTTTTGTGTGAAGTACAATAAACGTTATTAAACTCATCAGTAAAGTCGAACGGGGTCCGGTACAACAGGCTTGTACTAATATAGTGGATAAAAACAAGAGGACAATATAAGTTATAACTGTAATTGAACTAAACTATACCTGTTCTATCTCCATGCAGCATATATTCGCAGTTTCTGATTATAGTGCATCCTGACTGAATCCTGTCACCAGAGAATCAGCTCTTGGAGCTCCGCCCTCTTAGGCCGAGCGCAGCAGCTCATTTGCATTTAAAGGGCACACACTGAAACGGCGCGTTTTTGCTCAACCCCAAAAAGTGGCAATTTTAACATGCTATAAAAAATTATCTGTGGGGTTTTTTGAGCTAAAACTTCACATACACACTCTGGGGACATCAGAGACTTATTTTACATCTTGTAAAATGGGGCATAATAGGTCCCCTTTAAGTTATTAAGTAAAATATTAAGCAGCACAACAGTTTTTCCAACATCAATATTAATAAGAAATGATTCTTGAGTACCAAATCATCATATTAGAATGATTTTTGAAGAATCATGTGACACTGTAGACTGGAGTAATGATGCTGTTTTTTCTGTATTTTTACTGAGCTTAAAAGACTTCTTTCAATCTTATCGACACCAAATTTGGTAGTGTATTAAGGCCTAACAGTTAGTCAAGAGAAATACTGAAGAATAAGTTTGCAAAATTCCAGGAGTTTTCAAAGATGGAAACTTTCCATGGGAATTAACAGGAATTTATGGGAACAAACTGGAAATTTGCAAAATTGCAGGTTAGCCTATAACAGGGAACTTAAATGTACAATTGTGGGTAATTCTCTTAAAATTTGGCAAGATGTCTGCAATTTTATGGGAAGTTCTATTAAGTTTACAACTGAATCCCCGATTTGGCATAATCATTACTTACAATCTGGTAACAAACCCTTTGTTTTCAAGCCATGGTCTGATCAAGGTGTACATGTTCTGGGTGATATATTCAATAATCATGGCTTATGGTCCTTTCAAGATCTGAAAGAGTGCTATAATCTTCCTGGTCATTCCTATTTTTTGTATTTAAAGGGATAGTTCACCCAAAAATGAAAATTCTGTCATCATTTACTCACACTCAAACACTGAGTGTTTACTCATACTCAACACTCAAAGAATTTTCATTTTTGGGTGAACTATCCATTTAAGGTAGAGAAGCACAATGCGTGCATATGGCGTACCATGGAACTGTAACCTGGACTCTCATCCTCTGATGGACTGTGTGAATTTTTCTCAGGCAGGAGGAGTAGTGTCATTTATTTACAACAGATTACTCAAGCACTGCTGTGGCACACTCCCTATCACTACTATATGGGAAAAGGAACTGGCCCATTACAACCCTAAACTGGTACTGGATTTGGGAAAGTATTCCAATGATGTCCAAAAATCTTGCTCATCAACAAATACACTACAATGAAGCGCTTGCCTACCCCTTTTTGCTCACTCTGTAATTCAAATACCGTGGGGACCTATATGCACATGTTTTATGAGTGTCAACATATTGGTACATTTTGGGTTAAGGTTTTTCAAGTCTTGACAGAGCTATGTGATGTGGTTATCTTTAAACATCCCATTGTCAGTTGAATAATGATGCTGACCTCAATCTGAATGTTAACCAGCGTAGGATCCTCCACACTGCTCTAACTGCGGCCAAAAAGATAATCTTTAAAATTTGGCATGAACCTACATTTTATTATTTTATTATTTATTCATTTTCTTTTTCTTATGCAAACCCTGGTTTTGTATATAGTTAATTTGTCTCACACGTTGACCATGTTCAGTTCTACAATAAAAAAATAAATCACACAAAAAAAAGACTGAACCTCACTGGTCATGTTAAGTGTGTATAACTAGTCTGTAACCAAAAAAAAGAAAGAAAAAGAAAGCCTCAGATTGTTGCTAACTTGCTGCTAGCCTTTATCTCAGAATTAATTTCACTTCTTTAGTCATTTCAGCCAACTGGTACCAAGGTCATAAAGTGTATGAAGTCTATTCACCTCAGTTTTAGCAGTTACCTACAGCCAATAGATCCCCAAAACTACATGATTATGCTGGGTACAGTTAAAAATGTTATTTTAAAATTTGTATTGGTTTGTAAGCATGTCTGCTTATGACCAAACAAAATGTTTATGTTTGTATATGATAAAGTCTGTATAAAATACCCCAAATTAATTCCTGTAAATTCTTGTTAAGTGTCCAACTTGGAATATTCCCAAAATTCCCCAGCTTAACTTCCCATGGAAAGTTTCCGGAAATTTTCTGCCCCTTTGCAACCCTACTGAAGAACTTTCATTTCTGTAGTTAGTCTTCCAATGGGAAATAGGTCCAAGACAGTATTCAGGTGCCACAGTGTGTGTGTGGGTATGTTCTATAGATAGAGCTGTCTGATGGTTGATTCTATGTGTTAAAGAATATGAGTGAGTCAGTAAGTGCGAGTCTGTCGCTAAATGAGTCAAGTGAGTCATTTTGTGTGTGTGAGAGAATGACTCATTCAGTGTCCTTGAGTTTGTGAGTCATTATCCCGTGTTTGTGTCATCCACCGCTGTGTGTGCGTGTTACCTGTCAGAAGTGTGTGTCATTCGAAGCAGCAGAGTGTTGAAGAGGCCTGTCAGTTCTCTCTGCAGCCGGTGACTGAGGTGGGCCTGAAGCTTGTCCGCTTCCCCCTGTGACTGGATCTGTGTGTGGGTCTGTGGTTCAGCACTCAGCAACAGGTTCAGCAGGGTGTGTGACTCCTACACACACACAAATACACAGCTACTTAACAATGTGATCTGTCAATTACAGCTATCTTATACCTCCTGATTCAGCTGAACATGATTTAATGATCCCATCCTCATCCGCCACAGGAACGACAACTAAAAATAGTATCGTTATTACAAATTCCTCATTCAGCAACACTAGAAATCTTAATCCTGCATATAATTTACCTACAAATTCACACAGCAGGGACAAAAGTAGATTTTAAGCATTCTGAAGAAAATGTGTGTGAAGTTCCCCATGTTAAACCCACTGTCATGATGTTTGGGTGGTTACTGTGCTAGAGTGCTCTGTGTTATTTTTAAGGTGTTCTGGCTAGTTGCTAGGGCCACTAGGTGATTGCTAGGGTGCCCTGAATGGTTGTTAGGCAGGCACAAAAGAGTTATGTGTGTGGAGTTCTGGTTGGTGGTCTTGGTGGTTACTCAGGAACTGTTGGGAAGATGCTAGGGTGCTGGTTGTTGTGGTTGCTTGCGTGTTTTGGTTTCTATAGAAGGCGGTTTCTAGGGTGGTTCCTTGTGCATTGCTAGTCATTTGCTAGGGAGTTAGAGATGGTTGCTTAGGCATTGCTAGGTAGTTGCTACAGAGTGTTCTGTGTGGTTTTTAAGTGGTTGCTAAGACATTATCCCAAGGCGTAAGCCTAGTCCCAGACTAAAATGCACGTTTGAGCTGTTTTAACTGAAAGCAACTTGCTCTAACATATGTCAGTGCCTTTGTTTTGTCTCAAGATGCACACCAGTAAAGTTTTTTTTTCTAAGACACGTCTATAAAAGCTACTTAAAGGGTTAGTTCACCCAAAAATGAAAATTATCCCATAATTTCCTCACCCTCAAGCCATCCTAGGTGTATATGACTTTCTGGTAACACTTTAGTATAGGGAACACATATAATCTATTAACTACAACTTTTCCCTCAATAAACTCCTAATTTACTGCTTATTAATAGTTAGTAAGGTAGTTGTTAAGTTTAGGTATTGGGTAGGATTAAGAATGTAGAATAAGGTCATGCAAAATAAGGCTTTAATATTCTGCCGGAACTAGACTCGAGTACGGCCCTTACCAGAAACCAGTGAGTATAGTTTATAAAGTTATAAATATAGATATTTTGTCTTACAAAAAGGAATCGCTTCACTTCAGAAGGCCTTTATTAACCCCCTGGAGCTGTATGGATTACTTTTATGATAGATGGATGCGCTTTTTTGGGCTTCAAAATCTAGGGTACCATTCAATCCCATTATAAAGCTTGAAAGAGCCAGTATATATTTTTTAATATAACTCCGATTGCATTTGGCTGAAAGAAGAAAGTCATATACACCTAGGATGGCTTGAGGGTAAGAAAATTATGGGATAATTTTCATTTTTGGGTGAACTAACCATTTAAATGTCCTAACTGAACTAAGGTCTAATCCTGGATTAATCTAAACCCTGTCTGTGAAACCAGGCCTATGAGTGGTTGCTTTTTAGCCCACCCATAATTCTCTATGATAGTCCTCTCTTTAGATATTTGTGTGGCCCTTTTTCAATGCAAGTCTATGGGATTTTTTTAAAAAAAAGTAATCTCTCCTCTTCAGTAAGCGACACAATTTGAGCAATCATTCATGTCCAAAGCTCTAATGATGCAACATGAGTTACATGCCAAAATTTTGTGCAAAAGAATATTAATAAGCCTGTGCTTGTCTTAGCAGGCACCACTAAAAAAAAAAAGCACTGTTGTGCCTGTGTTTCATTTAGACAGCACAGATGTTTGAGAAACACTCCAGCGACTGTGGATGCTCTCTGCATTTCACCACCTCCCCCACCAGGCGTTTCATCAAACCCAGCGTTCTCTGTAGAGCGTCAAGGCAGGTTTGTTTGCATACATACACATTAATGCGAGGTAAGGCGGGAAGAGACTTTTAGGAAATCAAGCCATTCTTCCCCAGTGCGAGAAACAAAAACAATGACAGCTGACGAACGTCTCTCCGTTACAAGCATTAATTCGATATTAATGTATTTGTATTGCTCCACAGTGTGATTTATTTCAGCTCCTCTTAATAAATACACCACACTGTGTTCATCTGAGGCAGGAGGGCAAGCTAATTTAATTATCAAGGTACAATAAGTCTCTTTATTGTTTTACGAGGGCTCCAAAGTAAACTCAGATAAATGAAAGCACTCCATAATGGATTCAACACAGCTATGGTGTGTGGCTCGAGTTTTCAGGAGTATTCGAGTATTCAGGAATACCTGGTTTAGGAGTAATTCTAGGAGCCATTTTAGGTCCTGGTGGTCCAATTCTGACTGATTCTGCTTGAAGAAGGTGTTGAGGAATGACACAATGTCCACCAAGAGCCTCTCATCTTGACAGCAAGCTGGACGTACCATTAGAAATCTGTTAAGTTAATAAAAAAGGAGAGTTTATGTTAGCATTCAAAAGTTTGGTTTGGTTGGTCCATTGCAAAAAATGCTTTTCTTACTTAGAGTTTTTGTCTTATTTCTAGTCAAAATATCTTAAAATTCTTAAATCAAGAAGCATTTTCTAGACAAGTAAAAATTGTCTTGTTTTCAGAAAAAATAAGTCAAAATTAAGTGAGTTTTTCCTTAAAACAAGCAAAATAATCTGCCAATGGGGTAAGCAAAATAATCTTATTTCAAACCGAATACAAAAGCAAAAAAAAAGAATCTTACTGACCCCAAACTTTTGAATGGTACTATATTTAGCATCAGTGTCATTTCTAAGCTCTGTTTTGCCAAAGATAAAACATCGTTCCACTTTGTGTCTGAAGTTGTCAGCTCATTCATTGTTTAAGGCTGTGTAATGCTGGCGCACTCCATCAAACTCACGCAAAGTCATGCCTGGTGATCACAAATCACATATCTGGAGGTATAGGGAAAACAAATCTATAGATCACACACACAGTGTGTTTACCTCTCTACAGCGTTGTGCCAGCTCAGGGTTTGCAGGATGTTCTTGCTGCTTTGGGCAGTGGATTTGAGTGCAAGGTGGTCAGCGAAAAGGTACAGGTGCATTCTGGTCATGGCAAAGGTCACGGTGCTGTGGGAGCTTGCATCACGGAC
Organism: Mylopharyngodon piceus; assembly: GCA_039654765.1. Lineage (NCBI taxonomy): Eukaryota > Metazoa > Chordata > Actinopteri > Cypriniformes > Xenocyprididae > Mylopharyngodon > Mylopharyngodon piceus. The sequence goes on along the minus strand of CM077444.1, from coordinate 14,352,928 downwards.
CCCGTGAATGCAGTCCTGTAACCCGGACCTTATATTGCTTATTCGTAACACCACCACCTGAGATTCAGACAGCACCAGATCACCATGAAACCTTAGGAAGAGGAGGAAGCAGAAAATGAGGTGTTGCGAAAAAAAAAGTTAAGCCATTCAGCACTCTAACCTACGTGGCATGTTGATGTCACTGACGCCAAAACGCCAATGGTTCACGCATGTGTTCGATATGAGCTTTGGTGATGGTTATCAATTAATAACTATTTTAATAACTAAAATTTTGTCAGGTTCCTCACACAAAGCTATCATATGGCTTCAGAAGACTTGGAGCAGTGCACAAATCAAATGGAACTTTTATGGCACCTTGTTGTTGTTTTTTTTGGAGTTTGGCACAGATGGTCGATATGTATCACAAGCAATACATAAAGATCCTTGAAAAATAAAATACATTTGTTTCCTTCCACAGATAAATAACAACATAGAGGTTTGGAACAACAGTAAATAATGACTAAAGAATTTTTATTTTTTCATTTATTCCTTTAGGGAGGCCAGACAGGTTTACTGCCAGCAGGACAGCAGATCTGTAATCATTTTAAACTTGGTAACAAATCAACAGCTTCTGTGTATTAAAATGACATTAAGTTCTGCTGCAAAAGTTCAGCAATAAAAAACGATCTATCTTAAGATGACCCAGATTTACTGCCCAAAACTCCTAGTGCTCAATACAATTTGAGTGCTTGAAAACAAATTAAACACTTTGAAAATGTCAAAAGAGCCTATATTATGCTATTTTAAAGGTTCCTATTTTGTTTTGGAGGTCTCCTACAATAGATTTACATGCATCCAAGGTCAAAAAACACTTTAATTTTCTCATAATATACATTGAAGCATCACCTCTTTTCTCAGTGTCTGAAATGGTTCAATCAAGGATACGGTCTCTCTAAAGTGCATGCAAAGTGGATTTGCAGCGCAGAAAAAAGAATCTTCTCAACATGTCGACAACACAAACCAAACTCTTCCAGGCCTCAGCTACATCTACAGTGTTTGAGGGCGGGTCAAAGTAGACATTATTCGTGGCAGCCAATGAAGACCACAGGCTGGCATTATGCAAATCTGTTACAAACCTACTTAGGTTCGTGCAGGAAGTATGGCTGGAATTACTGACGACTTGTTTCAGGCAGTTCTAAAACGGTTCATTTTTGGGAGACAGAAACTCAATTTATTACGCACTTTGATCTTTAACACTTTGCAGACCTTTTACATTCACAAATAGCTATATTACACACTACATGAAACGTAGTATCCAAAAAAGCATAACAGTGGTACTGTAGATCCAACTTACTCAGGTACATCACTCCTAAAACCCCTCAGATGCTCTAGCAGTCCATCAATCCCAGAATGCCATGCTGTGTTCCAGGTGATCTGCAGTGCTTCCCAGGCAGGCTTCAGACTCAGCAGATCTGAATATGGAGGGAGAACTGAACAGTAGGGACTCACGGCATGGTGTGAAGGAGCTTGAAACGGAAGATTATACCTGTAAGAAAATATGAGATGTAGCATTTCAAATACAATGAATCTGTCAAATAAGAGTTAAATCACCATTTAATTTACCCATGACACCTATGAAAGTCAGGTTATGGGGAAATTAAATGGCCGTTTCTTTTAATGCACAGCTAGAATGTCGTAATGGATGTGATTTACCTCCATATAATGGCAGCAGGCAGTGAGAAGGAAGACAGGCCTGTGTCTGAGCCAGCTTTGTCAGTCCTGATCAGTGCACAAAGATGATGAAATGTAACGTGAGCCAAAGCATTCAGGTTTTTAATATATTTTAACTGTTTTTATCTATGTAATGAAAGCCATTGGATTCCAAACAACACTGGCTCCACTGACTTTCATTTTTGGGTGAAATATCCCTTTAAGTTAAACAAAACCCTTATTCATAATTATAAGAGTGTTAAGCTCCCTTTCCATTATCTCTGACAAGCGACAGACCAGAAGTCATTCATTTTCAATGCAGAGTAGTACAGGAGGTGCATGGAGTTCTAACCATATGCATATGCGGAAATTTCTGATCTGATCTGAGCTTCGGATATGTTGAAATATATGAAAAACTTCTGATGCTAGACCATATGTGGCCGACTTACAGTAGAACTAAACAATAGAGACAATAAACAGTGCTAGTAATAAAATGTTTCAGACATCGGAGATAGTGGAAAGCTGGCTTTACAGGTTTTATTTTAACTGACAGGGTTTGATGAAGCCAGCTGCAGATATTTTACATATCGACCAATGGAGTGTGAGATCAAAGAAAACTTACCAAACATCCATTCTTGCTATTTCATCAAACAGCAGAATGCACATCAATGCAGCAGCCTCGCTCACATCACCCTGGTTCTCCTTTATCAACAGAGAAGCTTAAAAAGAAAAAAGAAAAGTCAAATGACGAGGGGAGCAATCATTTAAATGTACAAATGTGTCATAGCATGAATTGTATAGCATGGATACACATTAGAAATGGTTAGTTGAGGCATAGTAGCGAACAGATTTTAAGGACCACATCCTGGGACCGAGGTGGAATAAAACATGAAAACAAAACTATAACAGGGAAAACAACACAACTCATTAATTATAGATGTGAAAGCAAAACAAAACAAAAAGGGCTTGAGTCAGAAAAACAAATTTTACTTCACCATTCTCTAGATGATCACAAACATTCGCAAACAGCTTATCGGGGAGCTCTTCACTGGAAATGTTTATAAATGTCTGGACATGCATAAAAATTACATTTGCCATTTGTGCAGTGTTCTAGAGTACTGGAAGGGGCATGTCAATAGCTTTGTATTTTCAGCAGTAAATATAGTAATAAACAAAAAAAGCAACTGCAAGCAGCAATTAAGTGGCCAAACAAACACATTAGTGGACCTTGTGACGCCAAGTAGATGCATAGATCTGTGCTGTTATGATATGTAATCGGTTTTCTTTTTGGTTGAAAGTCTAGAAGAACGAAGAACGATCTTGTAACGATTAACCAGTATGTGGAGCTGAATTTGCACATACCCAAAGAGTATGGTGAGAAATGAAAAGGTTGTTTCAAAAGTTGCCATTAACTTGTTTGTATGTGTTGAAATGGTTTTGAAAATCAAAAATCCAATTATTCATATTTGTGAGGTTTGGTGTGCAGATGGTCTGAGCTAATTTTGTGAAAGATTACGGATCTTGAAAATATGGCAATAAAGCCTTCACAAATATATGGAGAGAAGAAGAGTTTAACCCATTTTTCAAAACTGTAACTTTTAAAAAATCTTTCACCGCCATCAACTGAAGATCACTGACGATGGAGTTCAAAATGACGGGAAAAAAATCAGCATGATCCAAGAAATTTGAGGAAAACTACAAACCCGATTCCAAAAAAGTTAGGACACTGTACAAATTGTGAATAAAAAAGGAATGCAATAATTTACAAATCTCATAAACTTATATTTTATTCACAATAGAATATAGATAACATATCAAATGTTGAAAGTGAGACATTTTGAAATGTCATGCCAAATATTGGCTCATTTTGGATTTCATGAGAGCTACACATTCCAAAAAAGTTGGGACAGGTAGCAATATGAGGCCGGAAAAGTTAAATGTACATATAAGGAACAGCTGGAGGACCAATTTGCAACTTATTAGGTCAATTGGCAACATGATTGGGTATAAAAAGAGCCTCTCAGAGAGGCAGTGTCTCTCAGAAGTCAAGATGGGCAGAGGATCACCAATTCCCCCAATGCTGCGGCGAAAAATAGTGGAGTAATATCAGAAAGGAGTTTCTCAGAGAAAAATTGCAAAGAGTTTGAAGTTATCATCATCTACAGTGCATAATATCATCCAAAGATTCAGAGAATCTGGAACAATCTCTGTGCGTAAGGGTCAAGGCCTGAAAACCATACTGGATGCCCGTGATCTTCGGGCCCTTAGACGGCACTGCATCACATACAGGAATGCTACTGTAATGGAAATCACAACATGGGCTCAGGAATACTTCCAGAAAACATTGTCGGTGAACACAATCCACTGTGCCATTCGCCGTTGCCGGCTAAAACTCTATAGGTCAAAAAAGAAGCCATATCTAAACATGATCCAGAAGCGCAGGCGTTTTCTCTGGGCCAAGGCTCATTTAAAATGGACTGTGGCAAAGTGGAAAACTGTTCTGTGGTCAGACGAATCAAAATTTGAAGTTCTTTTTGGAAAACTGGGACGCCATGTCATCCGGACTAAAGAGGACAAGGACAACCCAAGTTGTTATCAGCGCTCAGTTCAGAAGCCTGCATCTCTGATGGTATGGGGTTGCATGAGTGCATGTGTCATGGGCAGCTTACATATCTGGAAAGGCACCATCAATGCTGAAAGGTATATCCAAGTTCTAGAACAACATATGCTCCCGTCCAGACGTCGTCTCTTTCAGGGAAGACCTTGCATTTTCCAACATGACAATGCCAGACCACATACTGCATCGATTACAACATCATGGCTGCGTAGAAGAAGGATCCGGGTACTGAAATGGCCAGCCTGCAGTCCAGATCTTTCACCCATAGAAAACATTTGGCGCATCATAAAGAGGAAGATGCGACAAAGAAGACCTAAGACAGTTGAGCAACTAGAAGCCTGTATTAGACAAGAATGGGACAACATTCCTATTCCTAAACTTGAGCAACTTGTCTCCTCAGTCCCCAGACGTTTGCAGACTGTTATAAAAAGAAGAGGGGATGCCACACAGTGGTAAACATGGCCTTGTCCCAACTTTTTTTGAAATGTGTTGATGCCATGAAATTTAAAATCAACTTATTTTTCCCTTAAAATGATACATTTTCTCAGTTTAAACATTTGATATGTCATCTATGTTGTATTCTGAATAAAATATTGAAATTTGAAACTTCCACATCATTGCATTCCTTTTTTATTCACAATTTGTACAGTGTCCGAACTTTTTTGGAATCGGGTTTGTATTTTATTTCTATGACTTTTTAGGGTTCAAAAGTTTGAGGTCAGTAGGTTTTTTTTTATTATTATTCAGCAAGGACACATTAAATTAATCAATGATGTTTTTGATCCATTTAATTTGATCAAATTAAATTGTACTGTATAGACATTTCTCTTTCAAATAAATGCTGTTCTTTTGAACTTTATGTTCTTCAAAAGAATTCTGTAACAAAAAGATATCTACAAAAATAAGCAGCTCAACTGTTTTCAATAATGATAATAAGAAATGTTTCTTGAGCATCAAATCAGCATATTAGAATTATTTCTGAAGGATCATGTGACACTGAAGACTGGAGTAATGATGCTGAAAATTCAGCTTTGCCATTACAGGAATAAAATGCACATATATACTAAAATATATTAAAATAGAAATGTTATTTGAAATATTTTAACAATTTTTCACAATATTACTGTTTTTACTGTATTTTTGATCAAATATATGCAGCCTTGGTGGTTCTTTCAAAGAACAAAACAAAAAACAAAAAAAAAAAAACGGTTTGAACTGATTATAACTTTGAACTGTCGGTGGCGCTAGAGAGATTGAGAGAAGGACCCCAAAATTGGCACCATGAACACTGACGCCCTTCCCAATCACTGTGCCAAAAGGGGCTGACATAAACTCCAAGAAGATGAAAAATAATAAGAAAACGAACATCTACAAAAGGTGCCTACAAAACTCTGGTTCTTTGGACTAATTAACCAACTATCTACGGTAAGCTGAATTAATTAAGGTTAGAGGGAAGTTTTGCGGCCATACCTCTGAGCAGCTTGACGAGAAGAGACGTCTGCTGAGCCAGACTGTGACGCAGGGAGGGGTCCGCAAACACCAGCTTCCTCAACATGCATATGCTGGGCTCCAACATGCAATCCATGCTCTAGATAACGAATACAAAGACTGAATGCAAAACCTTCTAGTGTCAATAGATCCCCCAAGATAAGACATAGGACATGAGTTGAGATGGTCTGAGCCTCCTGAGATTTTTAAAGAAGTCTTGGATTATCATCAAAAGAACTTTGACAATGTGTTGACCCTAGTGATGGGAGCTTTTGAAACATAGCTTTGTGAATCTTCGAAAACTTTGCAAATACAAACCAGTGCACGTCAGAGCACGTATCAAACTGCCAAAGTCCCATCATTTCAGTAAACGCAGCTTGGTTCCGGCATAACTGTTTCGAAACTTTTCGAAATTTCAATGGTTTGCTGCTAGGTGGCGACCTCTGTGAATCCATGAAACTGTGTCTACATATATGGCTTTTACCATGATCTCGGATGAGTTTTATACATTTTTAATGACACATTTGTATAATAAAAAGGAGCAGTTACAGTTAATAGTCTCTTATCAGCCCGATTAACCAAGCTCTCCATAATACAAACAAAACAAGCTCTACAATTTATTAAAATTAACACATATTATACAGACACTTCATATTTAATAGTATTAAATTATTTGTTAATTGCATTTAATAGATAATATACTTTCAATAAAACATTTGTAAACCGTTCTGGCCAGAAAGCGTCACCAGCAAGAGCTTTGAAACAGTGAATCACTTTGTGAATCAAGAGGTTCAATTGATTCAAAGTTTTGAAAGGCTTTGTTTCTCCCATCACTAGTTGACCCTAGGGAAAACCACACATCGGCGATAAACTACTGCACTGCTAAGCTACTTAGAGAAGTGTTATGCCACTGCTTTAGAGGAAAAAGTCATAACAATTCATCACGATTGAGTCTAGAAGTGTTTACGCAATCAACAATCACAACCGCAGTCATAACATTCACAGTAAAACTACAACACAAAAAGTTAGACAGCCTCAAAGGCAAGGCAAGCAGTCAAAACAAACAGCCAAAGCAGTGTCGTAATTGACGGTAACAGCACTAACTAGGCATGGCAAATGGAGGAGACGTATCGGATTCTGCTCGTGGCGTAATTGCCAGACATTTCTGTGCATAATTCTCGCTAATTAGCCACATTAGCAGGCCAGAATACTTGACAAAGCTGGCAGCTTTCAGCCTAGGGATGTACAGATCATGCAATGGATGCGAATTAAGACTGACTCACTCTTGACTGACACCACTGACTCAAGCATCATGCCCAGGCACCAGTTTCCTGAATTCATTCATGACAAAAGGCTCACTGAACAAAAGAGAATGTGAGGTTTACCGCCACATTGTTGTTGACACACTCCGTGATGAAAGATATGAGCTTGTCTGATAAGCCCAAGGCCTTCAGCACCACATGCATTGATGAATCTATAAAGAACATAATGAAATATAAATCAAGACTGGCTTTGTTTCTAGCACATGTTGAAATATATGTTATCTGCTTTGTCAATTTGTTTCAAAGATCAAAAACGTGCTTCAAAACACTTAAAATTGGTTTATAAGGAGTTTCGAGAGAAATGGACCTCAATCAGAATAGACAACATGTTTAATTTGATGTGAATGACAACATTTCACCTGGATGGATGGATACGCCAGTGTTATTTCAGTATAACTGATATACTATTGCAATTTTTTAATATTTTGAATTAGATTTTATTTTAGATTTAGTTAAAGTTTTAGTAATTTTGTTATTTTTTTGTCATTTTTAATATATTATATAGTTTTTATTACATTTTTAAATATTTAAGTTTTAGTTTATTTAGTTTGTTATTTTAGCACTTCAATATAATCTATAAAATTAAAAACTATAAAAATTAAAAACTATAAAAATGAGAAATGTTGCCTTGGAAAATAGCTGAAGTAAAATAAAAGTTTAAGTTTTATTATATTTTATTTTATTTCCGATAATGTTTATTTTATTTCAAAGTAATGCATTTTTTTCCATGGTTTAAATTTTAATTTTAGATTTAGTAATGATAATAACACTGGGATGCACAGATTGGTTTCCTCACCTTGCAGAACAATAGTCAGCTGATCAGCCGCAGATCTCCGCAAAACTAGATCTACCGTTTCCGACTTAAGAATATTGTACAACTTATTTACAGACTCCACCTGTTTAAACAAAAGAACATTTACCGAAGACCACTAAGAACACAAGACCACTAAGAACAGAGCAACATTTTTTCACATGGTGTCAATGCCAGTAATAACTACTCAATACATTGGGTTCAAAGCAACACTAGAGTGCATTATTAACAGGCAGCTGAGTGAGGACAGTGTTTTACCTTCACATATGACTTGTCTGAATTGCTCAACTTTATGTCCACACTTTTATTAAGAACGTAGAGATTTGGTAAACATGACAATGTGGAGCTGTCCAGGGTTGGTCTGGATTTGCTGGCACCCTCAGCGCTGGTCAGGTGTGGTAGCAGATGTTGGACTGCTTTATTCCTCACACTAAAAGTTGCAAACAGAGCCACAGTATTTACAAACATTGGGAAGAAGTTATTAAGCTCAATGTTAAAGCTGCTCTTCTCCATTCAATGAAAGTGAATGCTAATCACGACTGTCCAGCAATATTTTCTGTGAATAACAACTTAACTTTCAGTCTGTTAGCCCTTGTGAAAAAGTAAACTGTAGCATACTTTAAAAAAAAAAAAAGAAGTACTTATTACTGAAATTATTTATTTTAAAAGGATATAGTCGAGTGTAAAATTAATGTCTTTTTTTCTGACACTAAGGGACAGATTTACTAACAGCTTGCGCCAACGCAAACCCTCTTTTGGTGTTAAAAAAATACTGTCGGGATTTACTAAAGACACAGTGAAAAAAGCATGGACAGTTATTTTTGTGGTTGATCTTACTGCATATGCATTTGTAGGAGTTTCCCTTTCAGGCGCAAAATTTATGGGAGGAGAGTATTTAAATTAATTATGCATGGTGATTTACTAAGGTTTGCGCTAGTCAATTTACTGGTGTTTGCAACATTATTTACCACGACAAAAATAGCATGTCTTAAACTAGACGCTAATTTGTGCTGCTCTTGGTAGGTTACATTGATCATTATGGAATTTATCCGACTGCGTCTGTGTTCTTTAATTTGCGCGTCGTCAGTAGATTGCACGCAGACCTTTCCACTTTCATCTGCGCTTTTTTTTTGGAATTGCGCTCGCGCTGATTTGCCGTTTAGTAAATCTGGCCCTTAATTGCATGTTTACTGCAATTAAATATAGTTTAACTTTATATTAAACACAATTAGCTGAACTTGAGTGCTTTGTTGATCCACTTAAGTAGGACTTAAATACATCTTTATATGGAATTTCATAATTAATTTGACTGTCTTTGAAAAATGGTTAAATTTTACTGCTGAATGTACTGACAAGCATTAAGGGTAAAATAAAATTTCCTTTAATGTCATTTTTTTATTGAAACTTACATATTTAAATATATTTGTAATTACACATTTGTAATGATGAAGTTACAATATAGTACATATAAAATATATTAACTAAATGTAATATTGAATACTAGTTAAAATTATTCAGTACAGTACTTTTCTATCCAGACAGTTGACGGTAGCCATTGACTTCCACAGTATTTTTTTCCTACTATGGAAGTCAATGGCTACGGTCAACTGTCTGGTTACCAACATTCTACAAAATATCTTTTGTGTTCAACAGAAAAAAGAAACTCATACAGGTTTGGAACAACTTGAGGGTGAGTAAGGGTACATTTACACGACAATGATATGGTTAAAACGGAGACGTTTTTCTTTGAGTTTTCTGCGTACAGATGACACCATTGTCAAAACGATCCCCATTCACATGGATCCGCATAAACGACTAAAAACGCTGTATTCTGCTGTCAGGCCATTAGATGGCGATAAAACACTATAGACTGAACATGTAATGCACATGTGCATGACATCATCATTTTCACAGATTCGCGTTTTTGTTGTTCACACGGAGACCGTTTTCAAAAAGTTTGCATTTTCAGGCCACCAAAACGCCGTTGTGGTGTAAATGAACGGCCAAACCGCATAAAAAGTTTTTCGTTTTTAGTTGAAAACGGTGTCGTGTAAACGGCCCCTAAATGATGACAGAATTTTCTTTTTTGGGTGAACTATCCCTTTAAGTAGACTTAAGTGGACTTTTATTTCATTTATATTATTATCATCTGCAAGAATAACTAAACAAGTACACTACAAGTGAAGTACACTACAAGTGCACAATCAATACCATGTATGGCACTTCTTTTTCACATGAGAAAGCTACTGTAGTTTTAAGTTTTAAGACTTGGAATATATCCATGTGGGACTACTTTTACAATGCTTATTAACCTTGACTTTCACAGTCACAGCCCATTCACTGTCTCTGGAAAAAAGCAGCGATAATATTCTACAAACCATCTCCTGTTGTGTTCCACAGAGGAAAATGATATGGGGTGAGTAAATGATGACAGAATTTTCATCTTTTGGAAATTATTGCCATAAGAAGGTGAAAGAAATGTACATAAATCCAAATGGAGGTGCACTTTAAACTCACGTGTGATGCTTGGTGAACAGAAGCCGGAGGGCCATCCGTAGTCTAGTAGGTGGTGAACACACCTCATCTTCCTTCTCGGCAGATGCTTCACTTAGCAGCAAGATACAGTTTCCCAGGGCGTCCTCGGTACCGGCGTAACTCTAATATAGATAAACGTACAAAGTTTTAACACGGCAGACAATAGACTTCCAAAACCTAAATCGGGTTTGAAACAACAATAAATAAACACACAATTCCAAAAGAACACCGCTTTATTGACAGCACAAACCAATTACTGAGAGGCTTCATCTAAAAATGAATCAAATGTGATGACTTTGACAAGATTTATGAATATTCAATGCCACTCCAACCCCACCTTTCAAAAAATTAAATGTAGCTTCGGTAGTTGAAAAGTACAAGATAACCGTGTTTAAAATAGAATGCGGCATAACATGGATATTACCATTCTGCCTTGGGCGTCTCACAAACACTTTAATATTACATTGGAAATTATTTTTTCAGCCAAGTTTGACGGTTATATTGCGACTATGCGCTTGTGTGTGTGTGTGTGTGTGTGTGAAGAGAGAGGTGGAGAAAGGAAAGAGTGTTTGCACCTGTAATATAGGAATGACCGGGTAAAGTGCCTCATTAAATCTGCTCCAACTTGCAGCTGTCATCATCAATCGTCCCTTCAGCAGATAGAGTAGAATATCCTTGGCAGCAGCGCTCACCTTTGGATCACACATAAAGTTAGTTGATGGCACTATGATATTGCACTTACAACAAGCTACTTCATCCAAATCCACCAAACGTCACCTACAGCAGTGAGACGGGGGCATTTCCAATGTCAATCATTAGTTAACATGACCTCAGTAACCCATTAAACATACAGCATGGATACATTATTTATTAGCGAGCTGTGTATTGGTATATCAAAATATTTCTTCTTTGTGAATTACTTGGGGTCTCTCGATGGAAACAGGAAGATGAATAATTCACCTCTCTTGCTTGGTCTTGAAGGCCAAACACAGTGATCTCATACAGGACACGGGAGTGAAGCAAGAAATGCACTCCGCTGCAGATGGATGAGGCAGGTTTGGCCACATTCTGAACTCCCAAACATTCCTGTGGGGGTGAGAGCAGCAAGTTAGGGTGGGGATATTACCATCTACAGAGTTCAAGGGTCACCAACACCCTATGTGGAGTGTAATAGAACTGCCAGGAAATGAAATGGCAATTCAATGTATCGTACACACACCCATTACAAAGGGTAACCCCTGCAAAAGGAAGAACTCTTAACCAAAATATTATATTTCTGGCTGGAAGTACAAGGGTCAACTAGTCCAAAAGATGCTTCGGAATATAAAGTAAACAATATTTTTGTACAATTTTAAATATATATATACACTACTGTTCAGAGGTTTGGGGTTGGTAAGATTTTTTTTATGTTTTTGAAAGATATCTCTTATGGTTATCAAGGCTGCATTTATTTATTCAAACATGTAGTAAAAATATTTACACAAATATCTGTGCTGCTAAATATTATTGTGGAAACTGTGTTTCTTCATATTTTCATGTTTTCTTCATAAATCTTTTATAACATTATAAATGCATTTCTCTTGATTAATTTAATGCATCCTTTGTAGACTAAAATTATTAATTTCTCTCCAAAAATGTTTTACAGAACCAAAACTACTGAACTTTTTGGTAATGAATGTATTACATAATTACATATTTATTGCTAATATAATATAATATAATATAAAAACTCTCAACTCTACATTTAAATTGCATGAATTTTAAATGCACAAAACACTTTCAAGTTGAAGATTTCTAGTTGAACTCATCTGATTTTATATATATATATATATATACACACACACACACACACGTATATACACACATACATAATATATTATATATATATATTATGTATGTGTGTATATACATGTGTGTGTGTGTATATATATATATATATATATATATATATATATATATATATAAAGTGCTGACAATCGATTAAAATTTTTAATCAGATTAATAGCACAATTATCGCGAAATTAAGCATATGCCATTTATCTTGTTTAACACATTCATTTTATCAACATTTGCTATATCCAGCAAAGTAAACAATCAGATTGAAGGGTGATTCTCACAAAACTATTTTCTACAAGCTTTTTTCAAGGACATTCGGAGACTCTAATAGGACACCAAATAACCATATATGTCCATATAATTCATAAATGTATGCACACCAAAGACCCCATGAAAAAAAACATTAAAGAAAAAATATACACGGTTTGTTGTTTGTGCATCAATATAACAGACTCTCACGCACTTACTGTATGATTCCAAAATTGTGCTCTTCAGAAACAATCACAGAATATGACAGAGCTCGTGTTTTAAAGCAAAACACACACTGGAATGAATAATTCACTAAAAACGCAACATGAGTATCTCTCATATCTCTGATGTAATCAGCCTGGTCTTCTTTACATTTGCGCTGTTTTGGACTGATTGAATGAATTCGATTACTGGATCACTGAAAACTTGTGTAATTGAGTCCAGTTCATAAAAATCTTCATGAATCTATAGTGGCTGTAATCTGAATTGTGGTCTAGAAAACACTGGCCAACTTCTGCCCTAGCAGGTGGTAGTCCAGCAAATCAACCACCTAAAGAATGTTAGATAAGTTAATGAACAACTTTGACCCTATAAAAACCATACACAGCAAAAATCAGAAGATGGTTCAGCTGGAATTTTCGGTTCCAAAACTAGGTGAACTTTTTCCCTGTCTTTTCTGTCACTTATCTACTGGAAGTGGCTCAAAATAAGCCCTAGCTCCCCAATTGCCACTGCACATCTTGTACCTTCAAAATGCTCAGAGTGCAGGAGTAGGTTTCCACCTTCACTGGGGACAGAGGGTGAGACAAAAGCTTCAGAAATATCTTCTGACTCTCCGACTGCAGGAGTGGGCTTGCTTGTGCAAATTTCCACCTACAAAGAGACACGATTTTACAGATTTTTATACGATGACACCTCTTCCACAGTGGCAGACAAAACAGCAGATGTCAATGGCTTTTTTACTGTTTCTATAATTGTGAGAAACTTACAGGTAGGAGCAAATCTGGACGCATTCCTTCACCATCGGTAGGTGCTGATGGTATGGAAAAGCATCTATTCCTTGGTCAGCGAGCTCCAAAAGTTCATGCCAATTCTTATCGCCCTGTAAAGAAAAATTTCACTTGAATTACATTTATTCAAAATTCGACATAAGGGTGAGTAAATAATAATCTTTTAGTGAGCTAGTCCTTTAAAGTTGGCATGAAATGGATGTTGTTCTTCCTTATTGTGATGTAAATCCAAGTGAAACAGCTTCTCCAACAAGAAAGAAAATGTAGGGTGGGACTTGATTTTGCCTATTGGGAATTGATTGGATTGTTGGATCGTTGTGGTTTGCTATTGCTGTGATGTCATGTGAGTGACAGGTTGCTCCACCCTCGTGCCAGTAAACACGTCATCAGAGAATAGAAGAAATGTGGGAGGGGAAGTTATTTTGATTAAAGATTCAAGGACACATGAATTTAAAAAAAATAAAAATAATGACATGCAAGGATAAATCATTTGCATATTTTACTCCATTAAAAATGAGAATTGTCAATTTTGATTTCATGGTGACTTTAAAGACAAACAGTTATTCAAGGTGCATAATCTTTTCTACTAAATATAATTTAGGGATGCCCTATACATTGGTAACAAGCATGCCACACGAGTCCTGAAAAGTGAAGCCAAAGAGTCTCAATCGCCCTCAGGTGGCTGGATGCAGTATAGGTCATAAACCCCGCCCACTCCATGTAATGCAATGGGGCGTGAGACAAACTAAACAGTCAAATTACACGTCAAATATTTTTTTTCCTGTCATTTTAGGCAGTATTTTTATCATGCTGATGTTAGTTAAAGTGTTCGTTCTTTAAATAAGTTTGTTTTTAGTTAGTTATTTGATGCTATAAAAATGCGGGTTTTGACGTCATGATTGACAGCTGAGATTGACAGCTTCTCTAAGCGAAGTCGTCACTGAAGCACCAACAGACTTTTTTCTGGATCTTCGGGAGGAGATTGGAACTTTAATTTCTACATTTCCAGAACTGTTTATTTCACACTGACATAATGTGTTGTTCTGCAGTATTAACCGATTCTGCGGGAGAGTGAGTGGGACCTTGATGTCGTGGCTCCACTTCGCGCTCACTACTGCGCAGACTCGGGCTCCAAGTTCACTATGCGCAGATTCGAGACTCAAGATGTCAGCGCCATTGGCACACTGGAGGCTTCACTTACTACAATGGAAGAGAGTGAAGGTGCGTCGTCCATCTCTTTTTAGTCTATGATTGGTACTATATTGGTTTTTGAGATTTGAGATTTTTGTAATGTATCAATATCGGTCATTATTTGATAGTTTCATTGTTCATGCCCATTTCCTCTATTTTCATAATTAGGGGCTGTTTGCACGACACAGATTAAACTGTAAAAACACGAAACTGTGAAAAAAATGATGCCATGCACATGCATATTACGTGTTTAGTCTATAGGCATGCGTGAGTGCTCTGTAAAAGAATGCGTATGTGTGAGGCGCGTAATGTTTCTTTACAAAATGACATCACGTGTCCACAGTGGCACATTTTTTGTCATTTTCGCGGATCGGTGTGAACGGCGATAGTTTTGATAATGTTGCCATCTGTACAAAGAAAAAACTTTTCCATTTTTAGTACACTGTTGTCATGTAAACGTACCCTTAGATTACCTTTTCTGTCATGTATTGCTCCTATAAAGTTAATCTTTAAAATCACTAATAAATTTAATCTTTAGTAAATAGTTTTTTTTTTTGTTTTTAATTTATTTACACAATAGGTGTACAATTTTAATATTGACTATAACATAAAACAATTATTGGCTTATCGGTATCAACCAGAATTTTAATACAAGTGGATTCATTGAATTAAGGCATGCATTGAAAAATATATTATTCCAGCTACAAGTCTGTCGTTCTTGAAAGATCCAATCATTACCTCAGCCTCTAGCAAATCACGAAATGACTCAAAACAAAAATGTTGCGATAGCATTTAGGCAGGACTTGATTTTGTCCATCGGGAATTGACTGGACCGTTAGACTACTGTGGTTTGCTATTGCTATGATTTCATGTGAGCCAGTAAACACATCATCAGAGAAGAGAAGAGATGCAAGGGGGAGGGCAAGTTATTTTGATTAAAAATTACAAGGGCACATGAATTATGCTGTGCACGGATAAATCGTTTAACATAAATACTACAATAAGAACTGTTCATTTTGATTTCAAGGTGACTTTCATTTATTTAGACAATAGTGTAGTTTAAATATCGACTACATGCCTTAATAATAAATCCACTAGAAGAAATATACTCTTCTAGCAGATATCCTACATGTTAGTAGTTCTTAAAGATGTCCAATCATTACCTCAGCCTGTGCATCCTTTAAAAAGGTGCATGTAGCCTCCATGCAGTGAAAAACGCGGGATACTCTACGATACAGGCTGTATCTTTCAAAGCAAGCCTGCTCTAGGTACGCCACGGCTGACTCATGGATGAGGGGATACGCCACACTGAAGGATGCATCAAGACACAAGAGGAAAATGGCAGCCACTGTACTTTCCGGAAGGTTATCTCCAGCCTGTTTGTAAAGACAACACATATAAGGTAATAAACACACATATGTGCACTAAACACTAATGAATTTGTCCATAATTACAGCTCTGTCCTTAGGTCTACAGCTTAACTGAACGATTGACCCTTTCACAGCAACTTCTGGTGTGTTTCACACTCTCATTTGTTTTAATAATGACCATGAAGGACACGGCCATATGTCCACAGTGGCACGGCTTATTAATGTCTAAGAATGGCACAGCCATATGCTCACTCACCTTCTCCACAGGTAACAAGGTTTGCAGGAGACGTATTGTGAAATTGGCAGTGCCCGTGAAGACCATTCGGTGGTGGATCAGAGACGATTCTGGCTGTTCAGAGGAAGTCATGCCATGGTGGTAGCACATAACGTCTCCCAACGTCTCTATACATGCCTGTAATTTCTCCCTCTTTTACGAGACAAAAAAAAAAAACATAAGTACAAAGAGACTTATTGATCTCATGTCATTTTCCTGCCAGCAGGGGGCAGCAAGAGTCCTGTGCATTTCAAAGAAAGTTTTCAGATGACAGCAGTTTTTCAAGATAAAATGCCATGAGCGTGTATTAAAGATCAATGAGGGAGGGAGGCATGCCGTGAAATATACATAATCATATGCAGCGGGGAACGTTCTCATAGGTATCCACACACACTAAGCACAATGAGTTTGTTAAGCACAAAGATTTCTAGAGGCAATAAACATCATTGGACGAGGCAAATCAGTGTAATGCGACCTACATAATCCTTTTTATGCAATGCATTGATGTGATTTTATGTAAAATACTCATAAGCTGAAGGAGATAAACTTTGCATAATGATAACAGTAAAACATTACAGTACAGTACGATTTCTGACCAATGCCCAAATATCTACATGTAATAACACAATATACTGTATGTTAACATTAGTTTAACATTATGAACTAACATTAATTTGAAAAGTGTCATTTATATAATATAACGTAATACAATGTAATGTAATATAACGTAATATAATATAACACTGACAAAGATTGTTAGTTATACCTTAATGTTGACATATTGGGTAACACTTTAAAAATAAGGCTCAAAACATTAACATTAGTTAATGCATGAGGTATAATGAATTAAAAATAAACAATTACTTATTTAGTATTCTAGGTTAATTTATAAATATTGTATTGTTCATTGTTAATGTTCATTCATTCATAATACATTAACTAATGTTAATCTATACAACTTGAAATGTTAAAAATGTATGAATACATTAACATTAAGCAAGACTAATAAATACTCTAAATTAATGATTGTTCATTGTTATTTCATGTTAGTTATTGCATTACCTAATGCTGTTGAATAGAGCCTTATTGAACCGACTTACAGCTTATTGTATTTTTTTAACCAATACAAATTATTTAGATGGAAACAGCAGATGTATTTAGTTGTCAGGAGCAAACAGGGAATTCTAAGTGGTGAACCTGGCCTAAAAAACAACGGTCGTGCCATGACTGATTTGCGCTGATAGCTTAACGTTCTACAATGACCATCTGTCCCTCAGAGTAAGTGGAGTGGGTGAGACGAAGCGGCGACAGGTGTGTGTTTGTATGCACTAATGCAGACATCAGCCTCATGGCTGTGGATCTACACCGTGGAGGAGGGCTGTTAAAGACACTTGCCAGCTCTGTCGCAGTCAGGCTGTGCTCGTCCCACACCTCGGGGGCTACGCTGTCTCCCAGCAGCCCCTGCGCCTCTGCCAGCAGCTCTAGAACCCGTTGGAAAACCTTCAGGCTCTCTGAGAAGGCGGGGATGAGAGGGGAAAAAAAAGAGGAATATGATGAGAGATGGAAGCACATGTGTGAGGGGAACTGCAGCAGCTGTAGCCACGTTTGAAACAGGAAAGAGGGTTTAAGAGGACTCTCACCTGTCCTGATGAGAGGGAGCGCGTGCTCCACGGCCGCCACAGCGAATCTAGCCAGGCTCCACTGCTGCAGCTGCAGCTCCAGTGAGTCTTCTGCTTCCATCTCCGGGGGGAGCTCCGGGTGGGGCTGCGGGAGGGGAGACTGCTGGGCTGGCCTGGGGGGAGCCCCTCTCTGACTGCTGCTACCGCTGTACCGCACAAATCAAAAAGAATATTTAATTGCTAACGACATGAATGGTTGTGAGCAATATTTTTTAAAAAATGAAAAGGTTTTAAGGCAGTGACGAATACTATCGCTATATTTAGTTCTCATCTTTTCCAACATAAACCTAAATTTAGTCATTAAAAAGCCATATTGAACACTTTTGTAGTTTTTTTATTATTATTTTAAGTCTACTTATTTATACACTGACATTTAAAAATCTGGGGTAAGTAAGATTTTCTTATGTTTTTGAAACAAGTATCTAATGCTCAGCAAGGCTACATATATTTGATAAAAAAAAAAAACCAGTAATTTGTCAAATATTATTACAATTGTAATGTGTATATTCTGTTTTGGTTTGGTTCTGGTCTGTTTCTGTTCCATGCTTGTGTATGTTCACCTATGCGGTGTTCGAAATTGCCCCCTATACCCTCATTCACTATTCCCTACATTACACCACTAATATAGTCCACTTTAAGGAGTGAATAAAAATGAGTGAGTGAATTCGGACACTGAGTGCACCGAAAGGGCTGCTGCTTTTTGTACTGTTTGTGCTTGCTGTTTAATAATCATTTGAAACTTAAACTGGCAGCTCCAGTAGTAAGATGAAAATATTTATCTTTAACTCTGTCATGGAAACTATAAATCTGAATTAAACAATTTAATAATCACTTAAAAATGAATTTATACCTGTATAATATTATGCTGTAGCCACATTGGACCAGTGTGGTTTGGAAAATGGATGGATGGATGAATGATTCAGCTGCGGGCGCCATTTTATGGCGCGATGCGGAATTCATTCGGCATGAGACTCTCAAAATGCATTATGGGTATTCTCTAGCTGTTGAGCATTATGTTTTATGTTTATGCATTATGTTTGGTTGTTCTGTTCTTGTTTTCTAGTGCCCGGAGTTCTTTGTTTTAATAGATCCTTTAGATCCTTTACTCCTTGTTTATTGCAACTCAACTGTGACAACAATTTATATTTTAATACATTTTAAAATGTAATTTATTCCTGTGATGGCAAAGCTGAATTTTCATCAGACATTATTCCAGTCTTAAGTGCTGCAAGATTCTTCAAAAATCATTCTAATATGCTGATTTGGTGCTCAAGAAACATTTATTATTATTATTATCAATGATGAAAACAGTGCTGCTTAATATTTTTGTGGAAACCCCTGAAAAAAAAAGTGTTTTGTTATTGATAAATTTTTTGTAACAATATAAATGTCTTTACTGTAACTTTTGATAAATTTAATGCATCCTTGCGGAATAAAAGTATTAATTTCTTTCAAAATAAAATCGTACTGACCCCAAAAAGTTGAACGTTAAAGGTGCACTATAAAGGATTTTCAAAAACAAAAAAAACAAATTATAGACTCAAAAGAAATGCCTCTCAATCATTACTTATAGTCCACTAGAGGTGTGCGGTGATGTTTGTGTCTACAGAGACACTGCCCTGTGCCTGTACTTTCATATTTTCTTCTTGAAGTCCTGCGATTGGGACGATTCTGAGTTGCAGCCTGGGGTGCACGAGGGCATCTAAGGCTATCCTGTCTGGTCCAAGCCAACAGAAGGTCTACTGTGTCATACAAAATTTTAATGATGGTTACGGGAGGAATGTGTCAACACACAGTGCTTCACACTGTGAATGGGAATGCATAGCCGCAGACTAATCAGAGTTCCTATAATGACCACTGTCCACCATCGAAAGTGCCTACATTGGAGCAGTGGAAGAAGGTCGCCTGGTCATATGAGTCCCGTTTTCTTTTACATCACGTGGACGGCCGTGTACGTGTGCGCCGTTTCCCTGTGGAAGTGATGGCACCAGGATGAATTGTGGGATGGCGACAATCCGGTGGAGGGAGTGTGATGCTCTGGGCAATGTTCTGCTGGGAAACCCTGGGTCGGCCATTCATGTGGATGTAAATTTGACACGTGCCACCTACCTAAACATTGTTGCAGACCAGGTACACCCCTTCATGATAATGGTGTTTTCTCTGGTGGAAGTGGCATCTTTCAGCAGAATAATGCACCTTGCCACACTGCACATATTGTTCAGGAATGGTTTGAGGAACATGATAAAGAGATCAAGGTGTTACCCTGGCCTCCAAATTCCCCGGATCTTAATCCAATTGAGCATCTGTGGGACATGCTGGACCAACAAGTTTGATCCACGGCAGCTCCACCTCACAACTTACAGAACTTAAAGGATCTGCTGCTAATGTCTTGGTGCCAGATACCACAGGACACCTTCAGGGGTTTTGTAGAGTCCATGCCTCGGCGGGTCGGTGCTGTTTTGGAGTGCAAGCGGAGAACCAACAGCATATTAGTCAGGTGGTCTTAAGGTGTGGGTCATCGGTGTATATCATGTCAGGGGAGAGGGCTTGCGCTTCTGGTGGTGTTCTGGCCATGAGGAAGGTGCCAAGTTTGAGTGTTGTGTTTACAAACAGTAACTGAAAATCCTGCATAGTGCACCTTGCATGTCTTGTAGAAAAAAACAGTGATTTAGCTTAGGATGACTATTTTTTCACCCCCCTCTCTAAACCCCTTGAATTAAATGGGCTGGTTTTTTTTTTTATTTCTATATGTAAATGATCTATGGATAAGGATTTTTATAATTAAAATAAATATTTAAAAACATGATAAAAAAAAATAATTGCATGTCCAAAGAGCAATTTTACCCAATTTACTAACTAGAAATTTCCCTGACTTTTCCAGGCCTGGAAACACAATTTCAAGGTGTCCCATGACCATGGGAGGGAGCTTTGTGTTATGAACATTATATCTAACAGACAGTTTTATTTCAAAAATGGAAAAGGAAAATCCTGTTTTTAATTTTATTTTAAAAGGTAGAAAACAAAGCTAGAAGCACCTAGAAGAGGCTGCATCTCCGTCCTGGCCATCCCCGCGTACCCGCTGAACGGGTCGACCCACCACAGAGGGTCTGGGGGAACCTTCCTCTGGGGAAGAAACCCCAGACCGTTGGGTACCCCTCACCTCATGAGGGTAGGAGATAGAGGAGTTCTGAGAAACAGGGTCTAAAGAGATGAAATAATAAGACAGATATTGATTCAGCATTTTCAGAAAATTCTCAAACTTTAAACTGCTGAACAATACACTACTGTTCAAAAGTTTGAGGTCAGTAAGATTTTTTTAAAGAAATGTATACTTTTATTCAGCAAGGATAAAATAGGCATATTAGAATGATTTCTGATGGATCATGTGACTGACGACTGGAGTAATGATGCTAAAAATTCAGCTTTGCATCACAGGAAAAAAAAATTACATTTTAAACTATATTAAAATAGAAAACAGTTATTTTAAAATGTAAAATATATCACAGTATTACTGTTTTTACTGTATAAGAGCAAAAGAAAAAAAATCAGTAGCACTTTATTTTACAGGCCTGTTCCCCATGTACATACTATGTACTTATAATAGTAGTTACAATTACTGTGTAATAACTAGGTACTAACCCTGAACCTACCCCTAAACCTAACCTTAACCCATGTAGTTACTTTATTACCCAGTACTTTCTTAGGCAAGTACACTGTGACTGAGTGCACATACTGTAAAATAAAGTGCAACCAAAAAATCTTACCGACCCCAAAATTTTTTAATGGTATTATTGTATATAACTGAATAGTTAAAATGCAAACTCATGTAAAACTCTGCTCATATGAATGAACCTCCACATTAGGACAAGTTAACATATTCATAATAGATGGTGTTGGGTACCTTGCTTGGCTGAGCAGAAGCTTGGATCTCTGTAGAAACGTAGGCGGCTCCTCAAGTTCCTACAAAGCTGTTCCAGACAGGCCAATGCCTGCAACGTCAGGTAGCTGACATCACCATCAACATTCAGGCCGAGAAGTGACAGCAGACTCTAGAGGGGAAAACAACAATATATGGAAACAGAAGTTGATGTTGTCTTGTAAACCTATAGGACATGTGTAGAGCTGTTATAACATTACAACAAAAACAACTGATCCAAATGGTGCAAGTGTTTTAAGAGCAGTGATTCTACATTCAATTAGGCACTAAATAAAAGGCCACCACCTAATACTGACTTTTAAGTTGTGTAATTTGTACCAATTTAAAATTCACTACCCCTCCAGTGGTACCAAAGCAATGCAGATGAATCAGGGTGATTCAATAAACCTAATTGAACTGATCACTCAGAGTCAGAATCAGTGGCACCTTCAATTTTTAAACAATTATACAAAAGATCAAGAGCATTAAATAAGAACCAAAGAGAATGCTGCCAAAACCATTCCAAGCTTTATTCTAGCACATTAGAATGATGAATAATTTTCATTGAGGGCAGAGACTACATATCTCAGAAAGATGATCTCAATCGCATCCATGCCAACACATTTTTTGACAGAAATACAGCAATGCTTGTCACTTGGTTTTAAACGCTTGTACTAAAATGTCTAGTGTCAGCTTGCCAGCTAATCATCACGGTACAGTCCTAGACATAAGACACGATTTGCCGCTGTCATTCCAATACTTTCCGGACTTGAACCTATTGTACAACCAATCAGATTCCGTGGCATTCAATTATAGAATAGAAATGGGGATTACGGAGCGCACAATATCACTTTCATCACTGTCACTCAACTTATGAAGCTCCCATCAGGGGTTAAAACAACTGACAGATTGAAGACAGAAATTAAATTTAAATCTTACTTGAACTGTACTTGGCCTTTGCAGGAATATTTCAGCTGGGAAGTCTTGCATGATGACGTCACGAAGCAGCTCACAGGTGGTTCGTACTAAGTTGTGGTCGTCGCTTCTAAGGGAACTAAAGATTGAGCGAGCAACAGGTCATTTTGGCAATAAAACATGGTAACAGTGGTAAAATTACACCAAGCAGAGGGTACCAGTACCTTTCATTTGATGACAATATATGTCGATCTGTTGTGTTCAAAGACAGCCATGGAAAAACAGAGAACTTCAAGCATCTAACAGAAGTACTGACTGCAAGGTAAAGAAATAAAAGAATATTAAGATCTTAAATAAGATGTCCTAAGTGTAAAGACTTCAAACAAAGGCCAAATTTCAACAATTAGGATGGTCAGGCACCCATTTGAAGGAGTTTTCGGCTAGATGATGGAACTGTTACTTGCCCAATCAGGCTGTCAGGTCTGGTGCAGGTTTGTACAACTTTCTTTCTTCACAAAATACAATAATTTGAAAAACATTTAGGTCCAAACAACATTGGACCCCATTGACCCTCAATGTATGGATGAAAAGAGCTTTTTGCTAATGTAATGATCAAAACAATGAACATTTTTCAAAACATCTTCTTTGGTGTTACACAGACGAAAGAAAGTCATACAGATTTGGAATGACATGAGGGTGAGTAAATGATGAATGATTTTTAATTTTTGGGTGAAATACTTTAAGATTGCTGATCATGTACATGCATTTTTATGCCTGTTTCTTAAATATAAAAAATAAAATCTTAAAATACACAAATATGTCAGCAAGGTTGTACAACTATTAGCTAGATAACAGATTAGGTTTTGACAGAATAGTGAGATCGACAGTTTTACAAGCATCAGCTAGAATGCCTGAAAATTATAAATGAATTGCTGTAACCTGTTTTTTTGTAAATAAAATAGAATGCTAATTAAAATACACTTCCATTCAAACTTCAAAAGGCTGGGGTCAATAAGATTTTTTTAAGAAATTAGTAGTTTTCTTCTAGTTTTTAGCAAGGATGTGTTAACTTGACAGTAAAGACATTGTTAAAAAAATAATTGTGTGTGTGTGTGTGTGTATATATATATATATATATACATGTGTGTGTGTGTGTGTGTATATATGTATATATACACAGTCAAACCAAAAATTATTCAGACACTAGATATAATTTTTTATATTTTTTTACTAGTGGGTGCAGGACACTATAGTTCATTTATGTAAGTGAGGATAGCAAAATAAAGTAAACTGTGCCATATTATACCCAAAATTCTTCATACAGTGGAATACCAGTACAATTTGACAAAAATTAGGGACCAAAAATTATTCAGACACTTTGACCTGACCATGTTTTGCTTAAGTGTTATCTGACATTATCAAGATTATTTTTTTCTGACACAGTTTAGCAGTCATATTTTATTACCATTTTATTTTAAACTATAGCAAATAAACTGTATTAATGAATGAAATGTTCAAGGTGTCGGAATAAATTTTGGTTTGACTGTATTTATATATCAAATAAAAGCTGTTCTTGTGAAATTTATATTCATCAAAGAATCAGTTTTCCACAAAAATTAAGCAGCACAAATGTTTTCAACATTTCTTCTGCAGCAAATCAGCATGTTAGAATAATTTCTGTAGGATCATGTGACACTGAAGACTGGAGTAATGGCTGCTAAAAATTCAGCTTTGCCAACAAAAATTACATTTTAAAATATATTCAAATAGAAAACTGTTATTTTAAATTGTAATAATATTTCACAATATTAATGTTTTACAATATTTTTGATCAAATAATTCCAGCCTTGGTGAGCATTAGAGAAATCTTTCCAGCCCCAAACTTTTGAATGGTAGTGTATATAAAATTAAAATATAAATAATATACAAGTATATCTTTTTGACAGACAAAGATCTATAGCTCAAAATTGCTAAAACATTAATAAAATCTTCTGTGTATATATATATATATATATATTAACATGCAAATATGTACAATTGGTCCAACCTTGCCAGAAGAAACAAATGACTTGTTGTCAATTCCTGACAATTCTTACCGGTGTTGATATTAGATTATTTATCACATACATTCTACAGTGAAGATTTAATGAGTTTAAGTTCTCCCTGAAAGTTAGTTAAACAAAAAGTAATTTGATGTTGATGTCACCTACATGATACTCTGGGGGTGGGAGCATCTGTCTGCTTGGGTTTACTGCACTGGAAATATCCCCTAGCCGACGAGTCCTCTTCTGAGAACACAAAAGCAGCTGTAGTTGAAAAGCAAATCAGAAACCAGCACTTTCATGCTCTCCTCTGCCTTGAATCAGACAGTCTACTCATGTTCATTCTGAAGCTGCTGTCAGACAGCTATTCAAAAAGACCATGTGGCAACCTTGACATTGGTTATAATGACATCGATATCTACAGTAATCTGCAGAACAGACGGATATAAAATCAATGTAATGTTTTTATACCTGTCTGCGGCGAGGGAACAGAGTGTGGCTCGTAGGAGGTGGTGGGTGGACAACTAGGCAGGGCCTCTGGGAGGTGGAAGAGCTGATCGAAGATGCCGTCTACGATTGTTCGGAGGCGAAGATCCACATTAGGCGAGAGCTGTGTTAGGAATTCGACAGCCCCTACCTCTCGTAGCATTTGAGCTCCGGTTGGGTGCTTTGACATGGCACGGAAACCAAAATTAGATACTACTCAAAACATGCCATCTAGTAGAATAATCTGCCTGGTTCTTTGTGTGGATACTGACATCCCCTTTCACTTTATTTCCTCCCGATCTGATTCGTAATGAATAGTGCCACTGCACTAGGCCCATTAAAACATCACTTCCTGTCATTGAGAACATTTCACTAAATGCAGCCTGACAATATAAAGACACTCAAATCCTTTTACATACATTCTGAAGATTATCTACCTTGGACAGCATGCTGATCAACTCCAGAACTTCCTCCTGCATTGGAACCTCTGGAAAATTAAACCATTCCAGGAGGAAAACAAACAGCATCTTTTCCTGGACCAGATCAGGAACAGTGATGAGATCATGATCCAGTTTGCTTCTGATATTTTTAAGAGCCCGAACTCTGATTTCCACTAAGGAGTGTCCTTATGGAGAGAAAAAAAAAACAATGATGTATCAATACTGCATAATATAATGCCACAATTTACAAAATATATGCAAAGCATAAATGTAGCAATATCTCAGTGGTGGTGACATGCATTTTCATAATGCCACAAACACAGACTGCAGTTAAAACACAGATGAACTACTCAAGTTTACAAAAAAAAAAAAAAGTGCAGCTGGATGTTATTGTCATGACAAAAAGAAAAGTTTGACATATTTGCGAGCTCGTAACAAAGCTATCACAAATGCACGCGCAACATCACATTAGCTTTTATATGACTTCAACACACTAAAAATGAGGTTTTTGCAAGATACAACAACAATATTGGGTAGTTATGCACACGTTTATACCAAATAACTGCTCAAAACATATAGCTTCACTTCTGTTTAGCTTATCAAGCTACTTCAAAATCAGCTGTTTGTTGTTTAACTTCCGAAAGTCGTCTGTCCCTCGTACTAAGCGTCTTACCTATCTTCTTTATGAGTGATGATAACTCCATAGTTTATCTCACAGGTGGAAAACAAAACAGACTACATTTACTGTGATCAAAGGCGGTTTTCGGTTAAACGTCACATCCTTGTCATCATCGCTGGCAACAGCCCGGGTTTGTTTTCAACTAGCGCGCCACTGTGAGGCACTTCCGGTATATGTCAGATATATCAGTGAGACACTTCAGAAATGCATGCAAATTCACAACAGCTTGAGATATGTTTGCAAAATAAATAAGCAAATCAGTAATGTATTCTGTATATAATATATCTGAATGTCCCCTTTGTGAAGCTGTACATTTTTGCCATAATAATAATAATACCATTGCTCTACTGTTTTACTTTTTCTGCTGTTGCAAAATTTATAGATTAGCCTACTAAATAATCTTCATGCGACCTCTTTTTACATTTTTATGTATGCTTAACATTTTTATTCTTAACAACAGCTTTTAATATTTTACATGGTGAGCCTGCTGGAAGTCAAACTAAATATTATATGAGCTGTATTTTCTATAATTTTTTATGCAGATTGCAGGTTTTGCAAACTTGTTATTAAAACTCATATTCACAAAAGAATATAAAAAAAGTCTTAGAGGTTTTGAATGACATGAGAGTGAGTAAATTATTTCATTCCTAGATATACCTTTAAAACCAGAGAACAGTTTAGCATTTAAAATAGTTCTCACAACAATAAACATTGTATTTGTGCCTTTCATGCTATTAAAAAGTTATGAAACCCCAAAGTATACTATATTTGTGTGGGATAAGCATGTTGATCTAGAGAGGAGCATATTTTAGAGGACTATAGAGTACCTACAAAGCGTCCTTTATTGATTTCTTGGCTGGCATTTGTACTGTGACTTTTCACCAGCTAGAAATGTCAATGTTCATTACAACACTGATGCCTTTATCAACTACACTGTTTACACACAAGAAAAATGATCTTATTTAATACAGTGAGATGAGTACAGTGATCTGTTTTATTTTCCAAGCATGATCAGTGTAGGCCTACTAAACATTTTTGAGGCATCATTGCAAATTCCCTGAGCTTTCCTGCTAGCAAATTCATATTTTACCAAACATCAAAAATAGTATGTGTATTATATTGATATAGCTATATAGTCTGTAAAGACACTAAGACTGTAGGCTATATGATTTTGCAGGTCATATTTATTTGGTGACTAACATTTTCACACTCTGGCTGGTGACATATGATAACACAGTAGGATCCTCAAAAGTGATAATTAAAAGACTTCTAGATTTTGATAAATGCCTCTGCAGACACCTTTTTTCTTGAAAATGGTCTTATAGTATAAGCGGTAGGTGATAGAGGACAAGGGTGTGTTTCATCTGACTTTAAAAAGCTGTGAATTTAGGCCAGCAAATATATTTTTCAATATTTTTCTCAAATAAAACAGTTATAAAACATGCAGAGCATAACTGATCTTAATCTAAGTAGATTTAAAACATTATATATGGCAAAAGGACGTGCTCAGAAAAGCTCAGCGCAAGTTATGCTGAAGCCTGGAGTATTTTGTAATTTGAAAATATATAAACCAAGACACATTAATAATGTAAAATGAATTAAAAAACTTGTGGAGTTAATGCAAAAGGGCATTGTATTATTTTTTCCACTTGAATTAATGAAAGATGATTATAGTCACAATGAAATCAAAATTAATGATTCCAAATAATAATCAATATTGATTATAAATAATTTATCTGTGGTGCACATCATTATTATTTTTTTTAATTCATGTGCCCAAGTAATCTTTAATCAAAATAACTTCCCCCTCCCTCTTACTTCCCATCTCTTCTCTGATGACGTGTTTACTGGCGCGAGAATGATACAACCTGTCACTCACATGACATCAAAGCAATAGCAAACCACAACCATCCAATCAAATTCCCGATGTACAAAATCAAGTCCCGCCCTACATTTTTTCTCATTCCAGAAGCAGTTTCACTCAGGCCCCGTTTACGCTAGTGCTTTTTCGCTTTAAAACGCATAAGTTTTGCTACAGTTACGCCTGTTGTTTACACTACGCGAGCGTTTTCAAACTTCGAAAATGGAGACTTTCGAAAATGCTGCAGACCCCGTTTTAGTTTGAAAACGCCAGGGTTGCGTTTAAGTATAAACAGACCAAAACGGAGACTTTTGAAAACGTTCGCTCTGTGTATCCTTGACAACCGTGTAAACAATAACATGGAGACTGAACTGCAAACTTTGCTGGCTTTGTTGTCATTTTCAGCAGCCATTGTGCAGTTAAACTGCTTTTTTTTTATATACTGCAGCTACCTACATGCGCAAGAGGCAACTGTTTACACTTGTACGCGCATGCCCAGTGTGCATGAACAGTCATGTGACATGCGTTTTCAGTCGTGCAGTGTAGAGGGAGATCGTTTCTGAAACCCTGTGGAAACGCCAGTGTAGACGAGGATCGTTTTCATTTTAAAATGCCGTTTTAAAACAAAAACGCAGTAGTGTAAACAGGGCCTCAGATATACGTCACAATGGGGAAAAAAAGACTAGGCTATCACAAATTCAAAAAAGTTTCATGCTGACTTTAAAAAATATATATACAAAATAGAAGCTAAAACTTTTGAGCTCTACTGTATATAAATCAATTATTTGTTATGCCATGTTTATTATTTTATTATGTTGTCCTTGACAAACATTTTTGGTATCGTCCTTTATTAATAATAATAAATGGAAAATGACGTTAGGCGTATCTGTGTTTCTTTATTAATAATCTTGAATCAATAACAGCACACAAACTGTACAACACTTTCTACAGTCTGATGAGCCTACAATCCACAAAAGATTGATTATATAACATTTTCAGTTGATTTCATAGACAGGTATTCTGGATAGCGTTGGATGAGTTTTCCACCTTCTTCCATCTGTCTTTATATCAGAACTAAAGGCCTGTATGTGGCGGATGAAATATGGTTTAAACACCTAAATGTTCACCATGTGCTCACTGTGATAAACCCTGCTGGTAATCAGCCTGGATCTGAGATCAGTCATTCAAAGCATTCCAGCCTGAGGAAACAGACTGCACCTTCAGATGAATGTGTCCTGGGTTCGGTATGATTCATCACCTCCTCTGGTACACCGAAGCTTCACTGTCCAAATCGCCTTATTTGTCTAAAACGCCACAGTGCTGTGGTCGCCTCCCTGAGCAGTCTGACCGGTTGATATGACTCTCAGCACATCTCTGACCTGGAGACCTTTGGACTGATTTCCCTGTTTTATTTTCCGCATGGCTGTCTCTTTCTGATATGCGAACCTGTGATTAGGGAGAGGATCGCTCTGCGTCTTCTCCCACTGTGAGATAAAGTGCTTGGCTGATGAACCAAATCTATCGCCCTGGCTTGCACCCATGCCCCTGCCTGGACTCATCATGAATATTCCGCACTAAGAGTCCAATATGGAACATAACCCAAACACATTTGATATCGCAAAGACCAGGTAGAAACTTTGATTTTCTTATTTGGTTACTTATGAAAGTCAGCAGGTTCCAGGGGCTATCTGGAAAAACTAACATTTTGCTTTGTTAAAGTCAAGAAATAAAAATGGACAATTACTATTTTTTATAAAATATTGCAGTGTTTATTATAAATAATTTATCTGTACACATCATTAATTTTTTTAAATTAAAAACATTAAAATCGGCATGAATCGGAAGTTGTCTTTTCTTTCCTATTGTGACGTATATCTGAGTGAAACTGTCATGTCTGTTTTGTGGTTTTGTTTCAAGTTTATGCTTTCAAGTCTTTTATTTTGATTTATCTAAGGTTCCTGTTTGTTCCCTGCAACCTCTGTTGGTGAGTTTCTTGTTTTAAGAAATTTAAGTTTATGTCAAGTCAAGCCTTCTTTAATTTTGTATGTTTGGATTAATAAACTGCACATGGGTTCTCACTTCAACTTGCCTTCAGTGGACATTTGTAACTGTCAAATATGAACCCAGTAGTTCGTCTCCTTTGCCTTCGTCAAGGTAATTAGTCCATCAAGGACTATGTCGAGGAGTTCTGTCAACTTTGTCCCCTTGTTGATTTTAATGACATGGCACTGAAGAACATTTTTCGGATGGGCCTGAACGAACTGGTTCGGTCTCGATTGCCAGTGGGAAAAATGAATTTTTCCCTGAAACCAATTCATTGACTATGCTCTGTTAGTGAGTGGCTCCTGATTTAAAGGCCCACTGAAGTGCCTTGGAATGCGCAGCATTATTCAATGTGTTTACATAATTTCCACTGAAACAGGAAGACGGGGTGGGACATATCGAACAGCTCCTTCCCTTTTTTAAAATATCCAATAGCATTTCATTTATACACTGCTCAGCCAGAGCCATTGAGCTCGGTAAAGCCTCAGTTTCCTTCTAATCTCTAACCGTAATCTCTATCCACTCTGTGCTATCTTGTCTCTGGACTGGAGCAAACCGTGTGCGTGTTGCGGAGGTTTGTGTGACTAACGTGAAACCAGACTTCATTTGCCTCAATGGAAAGCATATTTACACTGTCTTAATCGTTCACTATCCCCTATTTAGTGCACTATGTGGCATTCACCATGTAGAAAATAGTAAATGTGTGAACAAGTGACTTATTTTAGCCGCGGCTTCAGTGTCTATTTATAAAGTAGGGAATGGAACGCTTTAGATTCTAGAGAGCATTTGATTGGACAGAAAATCTGATGAGAAGCTGAAGTGCAGTGTGATGTCATCAAAATCTTGATCCATATTGGCGGAAGTGAAAGACTGTAAGATTTGAACGTTTATATCTTCTAAATAAGAATTTTGTCATTGTTTTGAGGCACACTAGCTTATAGATAAGAGTAAGGCTCACATATACATACTAAAAGCCAAAAAACTTCAATTTTGATCTCATGGCGACTTTAAAGTTGGAGTTACTGATGAGAAGCCGGCAGTTCCACAGCTTAGTCCATGCCAGAGCCTGTTCATGTCATGGCCGCCATGCCAGAGCCTCATCACATCACGGCTGCCACGCCAGAGTCCCCTCACATCATGGACATTCAAGTTTCCCTTGGAGATTTTTTGGGGGATGGGGCTATATGCCTGAAGCTCCAGCAGATGTGGAGCTTGGGCCAGCACTAGAATTACCTGCCATGGCTGTTGTGGTTCCAAATCCAGTGGTCTCAAGTCCGGTGGTCTCAGCTCTTCCAAGTCCTGTGGTCCCAGAGTTCCTGCCACTGTTGTCTCCAATCTTGTGTGTTTGGGCCATACACACTTCCCCAGCTCCTTCAGAGGTGGCGGCGACCCCAACAGCTCCTCCAGAGGTGGAGGCTGTCCAAGAACTTTCTGCTTTCTCTATTACGGCCACAGAGATCGTCCATGAACTCACTGTGTCCCAAGTTATGGTCACAGAGGCCATCCAAGAACCCACTGTGTCCCATGCCATGGCCGCGGAGGCCGTTCACAAACACATTTTGTCCCATGTCACGGCCATGGATGCCATCCATGCCTGCTCTGTCACGGCCAGGAAAGACATCCATGTTTCTGTCCTGCCATGGCCTTCTGACCCACAAAATCCACCATAGCCTCCATCGCTGCTGGCTCTACCATGGCCACCTGATCCACCATGGCATCATCTAGTGCTCCACGATCCAGGCCCACCACTGCTCCATGGTCAGGCCCGCCACTAAGAAAAATGAAAGTTGCCACTGTGGAGAAGCCACTGTGGGTCTTTTTTATATAATAAATTACTTGCGCCACAGAGTGTGCAGATGAAACGAAATAAACGCGGTCATGTTATCTTGCGTTTGAATGAGGGATGCCTGCTGTTTGATAATGCAGTCACGTAAGACACTTCTGGGAGGTAATACCGAATCACTTTGATGACAGACATTGGCTAAGGCATTTCAGAATGACCAAAACAACATTTCAGGTGCTGTGCAATGAGATCGGTCCGCTGGTTAGTCTGGTGTTATGCTGTGTTCACGCCATGTTGTAATTACCGTAAATAAATCTCTGTATGCTTTCAAATCGCTCTTGTGGTACTTTGATGTCATACACCGACTAGTTTGCACAGAGCTACTTCAAGTCGAACACACCTTAAATCTGTAGTGGTTAGGTGGTACAGCGGCAACGTGGTACAAGTTGTAGTGCTGCGTTCACGCCCTGTCGTAATTACCGTAGGCTCGAGATGACAACACGTGACTGTAACGGTAGCTGTTTCAGAGGAACGAGAGGGCAATAAAGCTGGAAAAAAAATATCTAAAAGGCTGAAGTAAAAACAGAAAGTGCATGTCAAAGTGATGAAACAGACTCATGCCTCCAGCACGTCATACTTTAACATTTCGCAACCAGGCCATCATTATTACAAGGACGCTGATTCAAAGTGTTCATTCCCAAACGACCCAAAAAAGATAGACTCAGTTTAAAGACAATAAGCAAACCATGTTTTACAAGCTAAAGTAGGTTTTTTTTTTTTGTTTTTTTTTTTTTGTTTTTTTCGAGCACATGGTAATTGCATTCAGCTCGAGACGGTCTATAGCTGACTCATTACATTCTGTGCGGCTCCAGCTGTTTCAGGTGTAATTAATGCAAACTCTCTCAGACCCTTTAAGAACTCTCCATGTGGAGCGAGCAGAGGTTTTGAAGGACTAGCTCGCAGATCGCCTTTCCTGCATGCTAATGGGGTGCATGCACTTGTTGACTTGAAAGGAAAGGCAAGCATACGCTAAAGAGGTAAACATGATCAATCCAATAAATGACCCCGGACCGGAGAGCAAGAGCCAAGTAATCTCAGACAACAAAAACCCAAGTGGTCCCACCGGTACCATCACTGTCTGACATGTCTGTAATACACGTCTTCCGCTCCACTGCAAGTGTTGAAGATATTAGGGTGGGCACCGAGGGACCTCTGACAACCACCCCCCTAGCGAAAACAGTCAAGCTGAAGGACTAAATCAATGTGAGAGATGCTGCAGACATATTGAGCAAATCATTTCTGGCTCATGCATCTTTCATACAAAATAGGAAAAATCATATAAGATATGACAAATGATAATCTCCTGCTTTTAAAAAACATAGAAAGCATGCAATGTACATAAAAAAGCTGTTTTTATATAAAGATCCTGATTTGTCTTCTAAAACCCCTTCATAAGCATGACAGTGCTCTTTTAACGAAACAGGTTCTCTCCTCCTCTCTGGATATAATGTGGTTCAGCTTGATAAGCCTTAATAGGGGCATGTAATTAGACTCTTTGCAGAGGCTGTCTCTGCACAAAGAGCTCCAGCAGGTTCACCACAGCATTTTATTAACTTGACAGGTTAACTTTAAGGGAGGGGGGAAAAAACAGTATCTCAGAGTGTAAGGCTCAAATTAGCCCAACAGCAGTAAACACAATTACCCACTTTAAAACAATACTGACACTAATTAGGCCACCGATGAATTACTTAAAGTTCATGCTTTTTTTTCTAATAACACTGCAGCATTTAGAAAAAAATAAGACAGCTATCTGACAAAATATTCATTAATATAGTCAATTAATGTAGTCAATTATGTGTGTTTGTTATCATTATTATTCAGTTTTTAATACCCACCCTCAGAGCATAAGACATTGCTGTGGAAAATAAATAAATAACTGAATTAGGTGAATAATTCAATGAAAATGGTACTGTTTTCCATTTTTTCTAATAAAACAGTTTTAAAAAATACTTATTATTAGCATAAATTTTGATTGAAACGTTGGCATGAATTCACATGAATTTCAGAATTTCCCATAATACACTCCCAGATAATATAACAGTGTTAATAGCCATTTTAACACCATTTGTCATATTATGTATTACGTGATTAGATCTTAATTTGCATACGATTCTGTGTTTATTCTTCTGTGAATATAACTCAGATGTGTAGACAATTTCACATAAATAAATAAATAAATAAATAAATAAATAAATAAATAATAGTGCTGTCAAATGATTCATCGCAATTAACCGCATCCAAAATAAAAGTTTGTGTTTACATATGTGTGTGTACTGTGTATATTTATTATGTATATATAAATACACACACGATTAATCGTTTGACAGCACTAATAGATAAATAAACCCTGACACACTTGCCTATTTCACATAATACATAAATAATGGATACACAGTTTAATAATACACAGCTTAATAAATACTTGAATATAAGGTAATAAATAATCTGCTGCATAGCCTATTCAAAGTATCAAACCTTGTCAAAATCATATTATGTGATGTGATAGTTTGATGCACAACAAATGTGAATTTATTTATGTTGGCTATTTATTTCACATTAGATAGATAGATAGATAGATAGACAGATAGATAGATAGCTCTGACACACTCCTGTGCATTTCACATAATACATAAATAATAGATATCACAATCCAGATATACAATAAATACTTGAAAATAAGGTAATAAATAATCTGCTGCATAGCCTATTCAAAGTGTCAAACCTAGTAAAAGTCATGGTTTGTTGCACAACACATGTAAATTTCACAATAAATAAATAAATAATACATACATCTCAGTCCAAACCACTGATCTATATATATATTTATATATATCAGTGGTCCAGACACCCTCCTCCCTGTTGTTATCCTTTCAGAGTCTTTTCCCAGAATGCAACAGTCAACAAAGGAAGAGGGAGAGGAACGGGCTGTAGCCAAAGTGGCTAGCTAGCACAAAAAAAGAGGAAGAAAGAAATGGAGCTGTCATGAAAAATTAAATAAATGTTTCACTCATCAAACTGGCAAATACAGATGAGGAAAAAACAGCCTCGGCTCTTTATGTGCACGAGATGATGACAGACTATGAACAGTGGGTGTTAATGTAGTAAAGCAGCTCGTGTTCGGGTGAGGGAGCTGTTGCTGGATTAGCTTAGCAGCTAGCAGTCTATTATTAGCACGCTAATGCTTAATGCAACCCTCGTCGTCAGATTTACGGACTCGTTCGACCCAGATCCATCTTTCTGAAGTGAGAGAGGGGGATTCAACTCTCTTTAAAGTGGTAAGTGGACGTAATTTGGTGTATGTACGTGAATATTTACACTCTATTTGTGTCCGACACAATGAAGGTCCCGTAGCCTGCTAGCTAAGTCAGCTATCTCCAGGCCTGTTTATTTTGCGAGACAAAGTTACAGAGATTGATCAAATAAAAAAAATAAATAAAAAAATTAATATTCAGTTTTTTTGTTTTTGGCTCTATTTTGCTCTATAGTTAGTTATTGATTTAGATGCTGCTGTATCATATTCAAGTGTGTTGATAAGGCCTGTGTCAGTTTAGCTGTAAACTGCTTATTTTGATGAACACTAAGGATTATTATAAGTATATGCATTTATGTCTGCTTTTAAATGTTGGGAAGAATGTGTTTGTAAACTGATCTGATAGTTTTATGTAAACCAATTATTTGTAACTTTCTGATTAACAATCGAGAATCAACTTGTGTTGATTTGATCATGGTAAAATTTAAGTAAAACATTAAACATCAGATGTCAGATCTGACAGTATAACATTATATATAATAGTCTGTCTGAATATTCGATTCTGATTGGCTGGAAGGTGTGCATTAAGACCCTTTAATGCACAGTTAGTTCCTGTCAGTTTAATCACCATTGTATATTAATGCTCTGCTTTCATTGTAGTAATGGGAAGATCGGATCATGTTACTGACTTGGATCTTTGAATCTCGTTCAGCAAAATAAACAAATCTTTATTCAAGTCATTTTGTTCATTTGAGCAGAATTAAATTAAATGTTAGCCTACATTTTCAATAGCCAGATTCCCCAACACACATACTCTCGCAAACTTTGATCATATTCCAAAAAATTACAAATTATGAGAAACAGAAATGATTCATTCAGGGTCCGAGTCGTTCATTCTTCTGTCACGTGACAGTTGCATAGGCTAGTACAAGAAACAGAATTGATTATTTCACCTCCTGTGTCTCTTCTCCAGTGCGAGTCACGTTTGTTCATTTGTCATGTGACCGCTACTCATCTCTGTATGTAATGTTGCATTTATTTAGTAAATAAATAATTAGCAAAATACACGTATAATAATCATTTTTGTAAATACGTTTTGGGAACTATGAACTAATTTTGGTATCCAATACAGAATATATGCAGCTTTCATGTCATGTGACAAATGAACGAAAGAGACTCAGGAGGTGAACTAATAATTTCTGTTTCCTGTACAGAGTCAGACTTGGAGTCTATGTGGCTGTCACATGAAGGAACGACTCGGACCAGAAGACTCGAGAGGTGAACTAATCATTTCTGTTTCCTATGGTCCTACCGTTTCCTACAGTTCGGCATACATTCGCACCACAGTTAATCTCAAAATCTGATGACGAATCTATAATATGGTTTGGTGAAAAAACACGTAAAACAGACAGACAGAGGTCTGCTAATGTTTCTGTCGATGGATACACACGCGTTCCACGTGAGAGTAGCTGTCCAATCAACTCTTAGTATGTAAATCTGTTGCTGACATCACATCATCATTTTTAAGAAAAGAATGTTGCGCAAATGTGCATGCGCGGCCAGCACAAAATAAACGAATCGCTCTCTGAGAAACGAAATGCTCTCTTGTTATTTTTGAGTCATATAAAAGATTTTTTTAAGTAATTAAAGTCACAGCTTCATTGCTTGTTGAGACACTGCAAAGACACAGGTAATTCACACACACAACTCTCATCTCTCGCCCTCTCAATAATTAATTCAAATAAATGCTATAATTTATTCAAATAAATGTGATCTTACCGGACTACTTCATCTCTGTGTCTGATTTAAAGTGGGCAGAATGCAGCTTGTGCTGCAAACATCATTAACAGTTTTAACTTGTCAATGCTTGCAAATGACCATGGTATAAGTGGGATAATCAACGGCTAGCTGTGCATTAAACAATTTGAATGCACTCCGTGGAGGCAACCATTTTATAAAAAAATAAGAAATGCACAAATGTCATTTGTGGAATTTGGCATTGCAAATTGGATACATAATAAGTTAAAAAATAAATAATCACTTTATTTAGTGTTTTGTTTGTTATACTTTGGTTCATGGAAATCCTATACATATTAGAGACTATATACAGGCCTAGAAAAGTCATAGAAGTAAATTATTAATAAGCTGAAAATCTTCATAGTGATGAATATTCATTTAGTAATAAGTATCACAGACTAGTTTTTGATGGCTGATATAAAGCTGATGTATATGACATCACACTACTTAATTTAAATATAGTAAATAACACAAGCACAACAATTGGTGAAAATAAATTTATTTGACATTTTCTAAAGTAATTGGAAATAAATAGTTTTAAAATTTGAATTGTAACTGAATTGAACTGTAAAATAAACAGATTTATACTTTAAATAGAAATGTCTTGATTCTGTAATACTATTGTGGCATTTTAAAAAGTACAATAATTGAAAATATAAAGACATGACAATAAAAACATAAATAAAAAGTAAACACTATAACTAACAGTGAACTCAATAATCTGCTGTGTCTTTTTGCACTGGAAATCATATATTCTCAAATAAAGACCAGGCAATGATAATTTTTACATACAATACACAGAGGATATGACAAATTTGACAGCGGGAAACTGGATATAGCTCAGCATAGTATTAAATTGCTTGCTCATGCATGCCCACTTACATCCAAACTCTCCTGTCTGCATCCTAATCACATGGCTTGGATCATTCGATCATCACACACAGACTATGTGTTTTTATATGGGATATAATGCACTTTTCAGCTGAATTCACCAAAATTTGTGAGCATTGCAGATATAAATGCATATTTTCTGAATGTCAAACTCAAAGGTATAGAGTTTACCTTTGTATTATTTTCCCAATTATTATCGTCCAAAAATACCTTTGTATTATTAGACAGAACTGTTAAAGACTTGAGAATGGGTGCTTATGTATCTGCATTTTGGTGCTGGGTTCTCAGCGCTGCCAAAATAAAAGTCCCGCCCTCTACACTTATTGGCCAAACGGAAAAAATGCCATGTATAGGTCAACCACAATCACAGATGACTAGAAATGTCATAATGAATCAAAAAGAGTGAGAACTCTGCATATTTAGTGGTTCGTTCACTTTTTCATGATATCTTTTATCTCACCTTTTGCAGATGACGAAGACTTTGGCGTTCACATGATTGACGTTCCCAAGTCACATGGCCGGACTCTGCGGTTAGCATTCATCGGTCAGCAGATAGGACCGTCCCATGCCCTCACCTGGGGTGTACAAGGATGAAGAAGATCAGTCTGAAGACGATCAGAAAGTCACTGAACATAAAGGGCAAAGAAGATGGGGATTTTGTCATGCTTCAGCAGCCATCTTTAGCGGCTGAGTTCACCAAGGATGACTCTCTGTTTGGAGGCTGTTACACCAAAGGGCTGGTAGGTTGTGATCTTAATGGGGAGGATGAGAAGGGTCATAAGAACCGATCGAAGAGTGAGAGTCTTATGGGCACTCTAAAGAGGAGACTGTCTACCAAACAGAAAGCGAAAGTCAAAGGAGGGTCCGCCACAGTAGGCTCTGGAGATGATGATGACACTTTCTCTTCCTCGTCGGTCCCAATAAGCTTTAATGAAGTCA
Source organism: Mylopharyngodon piceus (assembly GCA_039654765.1). Classification (NCBI taxonomy): domain Eukaryota; kingdom Metazoa; phylum Chordata; class Actinopteri; order Cypriniformes; family Xenocyprididae; genus Mylopharyngodon; species Mylopharyngodon piceus. Next base: position 14,313,755 of record CM077444.1, on the reverse strand, counting down.
AAGCCCAGCGCCCCTTAAGATCGTCATCCCTCCGAAGCCATCATTACAGCCCTTCTCCTTGGCCTTTCCGGCCCGTTAGTTCCGAGGAGGCTTGCATCAAGATGGAGGTGAAGGTCAAAGCTATGGTTCACTCCCCCAACCCCAGTCCCTCCCTCAATGGCATCAGAAAAGAGTTCCATGACATCCAATTAGAAGGTCTGTTCCAGGATCAGAGCGAGTCTCTGAAGGACATGGAGACTCAAAGTGGCAACTTGCATTTGAACATTGAGGATCACGTGCCTATTGGACTTACACCTCAGGACTACATCCAGTACACAATGCCTTTAGATGAGGGAATGTACCCAGATTCGTCCCAGTCCTTCTGCTTGGATGGCCCCTCGCCAATGGAAGTGGTTGATCAGGTTGAATCTGATTCACTGCACGTGGACCAGGGCCCAGATGACCACGATCTCATGCCGCCGGACATTCTCATGGAGCAGGCGGTGAACGGACACCTTCCCGGTACTCCGGCGATGGTCCTTTCCAATTCCAGAGCTGACACACCTTTATTTTCTCCCTCACTATCACCTCTTTCCACCAACGATATTCCAAGGACCCTCTCCGGGTTCAGTGGTGCAGACTCTCATGTTGTCGAGAGAGTAAGGCATCACCTGAACTTTGACCCCAATTCCGCTCCCGGTGTTAGCAGGGTGTACGATTCTTTCCAAACCAGTGGACCCATGGTTGTAACAAGCCTTACGGAGGAACTTAAAAAACTGGCTAAGCAGGGTTGGTACTGGGGACCTATAACGCGATGGGAGGCAGAGGAGAAGCTCATCAACCTTCCAGATGGTTCTTTTTTGGTGAGGGACAGTTCAGACGATCGCTATCTCCTCAGCTTGAGCTTTCGGTCACAGGGAAAGACGCTTCACACCAGGATCGAACACTCGAATGGCAGATTTAGCTTTTACGAGCAGCCCGACATAGAAGGTCACACTTCCATCGTAGATCTCATCGAGCACTCTATAAAAGACTCAGAAAATGGCGCGTTCTGTTACTCCAGATCCCGCCTGCCGGGGTCCGCCACGTACCCAGTTCGGTTGACCAATCCCGTTTCGCGGTTCATGCAAGTCCGTTCGCTGCAATATCTTTGCCGCTTCGTCATCCGACAGTACACACGGATAGATCTGATTCAGAAACTGCCTTTACCAAACAAAATGAAAGATTATTTGCAGGAGAAGCACTACTGAACGGACTGTAGTGGGATATGGTAGTAAATTGCACTTTTTGTTGAGTGACGCATTCTTAAAACAGTTTACATATATGGAGGTCAAGTGATCAGTTGCATAAGCTGACTATCCGATCTTCCCACAGAAATGAACAGTAAATTTGTTGTTGCTCAGATTCAGTGTTTTACATTTCGCAAGGCTCTTCAGAGTCACGTGGTAAGTCCAAAAACCAGTCAGGATTTTTGATGCCATGCCTAATACTCCTATTCGTATTGATTATATGAATATGTATTGCAGTAATAATGCTAATACTATTATCAAAGCAAGGATTTGAGGATTGGATGTTGCATTAATCTGCTTCATTCTTCAATAACTTTGCTGAAGTGTAAAGGTGCGGTCACATTGGCGAAGTTTGGCTGGCAAAAAAAGGTTCAGTGTCTATTGTCAATAGTGTAGCGATATATGAAGCACAGCTTACGCAGAAGTTACTTGCAAACAAAGATGATTTCTTTTAATCGACGCTGTGAATCCATTGCGAAATCAGTCTGGGGAAAGATCTCACCTTCTTACGAAGTTCCCAATCGTGTGGATTCCTAGTAAAATGACTGGATTTCGCCTACAAAAATTCGCCGAACAACGATAAATGTGGTCGCACCTTTACAAGGAATTTGCGTTTTTTTCTGGAAACATGATGTCAACCACGTTTTTGTCAGGTTTTGATAGTTTTTCTTCTACAAATCGGTACTTTTAATGAAACTTGCGAATATGCTGGATGACAGTTTTTTGGTGGAATACAGTTATCATGTCAAATACAACAAGTATCAGCAGACAACTTTTGTAAGAAAATAAGTTTTTATTTTGCATTAATATTCTACATTTATTAGATGTTAACAGTAAATCATTTATTCGTCCATTAGACTTCTGCAGATCTGTGCAACAACAAATTCAGTCAGTCAGGTATGAGAAGGCCATAAAGGAAGGACTGTGAATCGCATCTAAATCAAATGTTATAGAAGAATACATGCAGAATGCCACGAATCTGTGATCCTATACAAAAAGGGAGCAGGTAAAGGACAAAAGAGGTTTAGTTTTTTTATTTATATTGTATAGTGTGGTTCACACAGTATTCTGTTCTGTCTAAATCATTTTTGGCTCATGTACATTAAGATATCACAAACATCATGGTTTATTGTTTAAACAGCATTTCAAGTATTTCATATTCAAGTGCTGGAATGTAGTGCTGGGCGGTATACCGGTTCATATGGTATACCGGTTTCAATTTCGAGACCGATATGTATTTTTCAAAAACCACCATACCGGTGTGTAGCTGAAACAGCTGCTGTATCTATTCAATGGCCATGAAGCGCTATGTAGAGCGTATAGAGAGCGGACTTCTATTAACTTCTTACACTAATAGAAACAACTTTATAACACAACAATAAATAACTCACAAAACGATCTCTCTTTAATACTGCAAATACCATGTAGAGCCATATGATTTCCGCGATGCAGAAAACACGGATGAAATCACGGAATCCAGACACAAATAGAACTTACTGTATAAAGCTGAACATCACAGAATTTGGCAATTTTTGGATGAATAAATCAAAAGTCGGGCTGTACAATGAATCAGATATCGATACGGACTAGTGTCTGAATATTAAAGCTAAAAAAGACTGCTATTGAAATTTGAAGTCTGAATGAGCGCCGCATTTTCGTCTACTACTACACATACTGAAGCACGCGTGACGCATGATGATTTCAGTGTCTGCTGTCTCACTATACACATGAACTTCATCTGCAGAGCTGTTCTTAGGGTCACTTTATGAACATTTCACCGTTTAATTTGATAAAACTATCGACATTTGTCGTATCTCATATACACAGGAAGTCAAAGGTCTTCACGACCCTGTCAAAATAAAAGTTTGGTATAACTTGACATAAAAGAAATAAACTATTGTACAATCGAGCATACTTTAATTAATAGAGATAATAATAATAATAATAAACACCGTTTATTAAAACACAAACTCAAAGGTCTTAATTGAAATGACAGAAATTGCACAGTAAAAATGTAGCCTACTTATTAATATTATTAATTTAATTAAATAATTAAATTATTTGATTACATTTTAAACTAAATTGTTAGCTTTAGGAACTGATTTGATTACAATTAATTTTTAATTGTCCTTACAATGTTTATGTAATATATTCCCTGTACTCCTGACAGTAAAATATGCCAAAATAAAAGTCCAGTGCAAAAAAACGTGACATACCGTGAAACCGCCAGAATCTTAAAAAAAAAAAACGTGATAGAGATTTTTGGTCAAACCACCCAGCACTACTGGAATGATGGCCATCAGTCGTCGTCGTTGTTGTTGAAGCTCTGGTTAAGAGAGGAAAATAATGCCAGGAATTGTTCGTGACAACCTACCAAACCTAAAAGCACAGTTTTATTGAGACATTTCACCTTAAATGGCTTGTTTATACTTGAACCATAAGCAAACTTTCAATTAATCTGCAAATATCCCAAAGGAATTATGCATTCATAAGTTCTTGACTGAATATGGGAGGTTTTTTTTTTCCCCTTGCAGAATGACAGCAGGCTTTCCTCACCCTCTGCCCTCCATAATAGCAGCATGTCAGCCTGTCAATATTTCATAAACTTTGCTTCAAGCCAAAAATGTTGCATTCAGACATTTGAGAATTCATACACTGTTGTGCATTGTTTTGCCCACACCACCTATCTTCTTTCTTGTCACCTGAAAGGGAATTTTGTGTTGCTTATCTTTTCTTTAATGAGGGCTTCAGATTTTCAGTCAATGAAAGCTTATATTTTGTGAGAGTTAGTGGTTTATGTGCATTACTTAAATGATGCTGGGATAAATTTGACATGAAATGGTTTTGCATGTACACTGTCCTCATACAAGTCGGCACCCGTTGGCTTTAGACTACATTGGGATAATCAGCAAATGGGAGCTTATAAATGTCTGTTTAGCTGGCATATTGAATGTGTGTGAATCAGAGCCAGAACTTTCTATTTGCGGTTTTCACACCACACATGGTGTAAGGCTTTTAAGGGCCTTTTTTAAAAAGTGCCAACTGGCGTTCACAGAAACTGGTGAACAATGCCGCGGAAAGTATTCGTGAGACACCTTGGGGAGACTTTGAAGGTTAGCTGTCAAATAAACACAGTTTGCCATCTTTAATATTCATTAGTGAAAACATAACCCGTAGAGTTCATTCCTTCAGCAAAAAAATGTGTTGTATGTAATGCGTATGAGGGAACAGTTTGAGATGGAAATTGCTCCTTTACACACATGGAAGCTTATTTTAAATGCTGTATCTATGTGTGTTTTGGTAAAGAATATGATCTTTGTTTATTTGCTGTATTTGAATGGGCAAAATTGCCATTTTCCCATTAAATGAAGGGTTTTCTTCAAATCTGTTGTTGGATGTCAGAAGAATCGTCTAAATTGTGTGTGTTTTGAGAGTGAAAGAATGTGGATGAGTAAGCAACAAAAAGAGGAATGTCTTAGGCAAGGCACAAGATTTTCAATTCGTTGAAAATGCATTTACCAGAATGTGGAAGTTGACTAATGCAAAAAATAAATGTGAACTGAAGTGTTTGACCGAAATGTACTTTGAATTTTTGTTTATTTTTTTCCCAGATGTGTGGCATAATTAGATAAACACTGAAAATGTTCAGTGTGTGTGAGCATGTGTTTTGAAAAAGAAAAAAAGTTGCCGGGACTGTATCATGTTCAATATCATTTTCATGACCTTGTTTGTATGTCGTTAGATGTCGCTTGTTCGGATTGCTGAAGTATTTTGAACCGATGACAGTTGAGCACTTAACAAGCTTCACTGAAATATCTATTTTTCTGATCCATGTTCTGTTGTCCTTGTGCTGCGAATGAAGGTGAATGTTTACATGATGTATTTAGTACAAATTAGTTTCTCTTTGTTTATATCTCTTTCTTAAACATCTTGGTACAATTTTACAAATGTATTTCTTTAATGTGTCATACACATTTGTGCTGCTTTACGATTATGATTGCCTTTTTAATTACAAAATGGGGGAGATAGAATGTCACCTAGATATAGGCCTATGTATTCACAATGACTTTGGTATAGTCATGAGAAAGTCAGATGCAAAAATTGTAGTCAACATTTTTAGTTAGTGATAATAATGCTCTGAATTCAGTCCTTTTTGTTCAAAAGGGTCTGCTCACTCCAGTTTACATGGTCAGTTTTCCAAAGTCAGTACTTGTATGTTGTTAATTTGAATTAATGAACGTACCAATAGTGTTTTCTTGCACATTTGGATACAGTTAAAACATTTTTGTATCTGCTGGTATAAATTATGAATAAAAAAACCTATTCAAAGCTTTGTTTTGTACTGTATTTCATGATGATGATGATGATGACTTTTTTTGGTTAAAAATGATCCAAAATAAATTAAGCAAGTACATAACCAGCCATCATTCAAAATTATCTCCTTACCTTGGCCCGATTCACAACTGTAAGCTTGTAATCAGTGTTGGGTGTAACGCGTTACTGTAATTAAATTACTTATCCACTGAAAAAGTAAAGTAAGGGATTACAGTTCATTTTCAGGTAATTTAATTACAGTTACTTATAATGTACTTGCGTTACATACTGTAAATTAGTTCAACAGTTCTGTTTAAATCAATATTGAATTTAAAATCTGAATTTGTCGTCTAAAGGTAAAAGTGAACGCTGCCTCTTTAAAATCGTTAGCTGTAGTGCAGTTGCGCGTGAGTTCACAACTTCGCACCAGTTGGCTGCTTAGTCACTGTCTAAAGATGTCGGCAGAAGCGAGTGGCTGTTTTGCAGAATGGAAATATTCCAGTTACTTCACTTTTTTGACACAGGTAGGCAAGAACATTACGGTAAAATGTAAGCTATGTCCTAAAGAGAAAAAACTGCGCGTGCTCTCTGAGAGACGATCTTCAGTCAGTGCGCTCTCAACCAAGCGCGCACACATAGCCGCCTCTCGCGAGTGTCAAATTTTCGCGGTTTATTACACATAAACGTTCAAATACACACACAGTTATGTCAAAATGCCCGTCTTGGCATATATTCGCGTTGGTTATGTGAATGTGAACAGCATATTGTCTCCGTCCATTAGGTCTTAGTGACAGCAGCCTTTAAAACATGCTACTGTCTACTATTGGCTGTCTGTATTATAAATGATAATAAAACAACAAAAGAAAAGCTTTAATAAGGATTAATCTATATTTAATTTATACAGTTATGACTATGCAGAGTTATTTTATATTTGATTATTCAATTTCTGTGGTATTTTTACTTACTGCTATTAGACCTACCTGGAAAAAATATAGCCTATAGCATTGTTTTATTTGTATTTTTATATATTTTTACCGTGGTATCGACTTTTTTTAGTAACAAATAGGGATGTCACTATACCAAAAATCTACTAGTCGGTACCGATACCACAAAAAGTGCACAATACTCGATTATTGTGCACTTTTGGTGGTATCGGTACCGACTAGTAGATTTTTTGGTATAGTGACATCCCTATTTGTTACTCAAAAAAGTATTATAAAGTAAATAAAAGTATTATAGTATATGTTTTAATAAAGTTAAAATGTTTTAAAAAGCTATAAAAGGCTAAACTATTCCATGTTTGACTAAATTATTAAAAGAGTTTCCTTTCTATTGTCTATCCGGTCAAGGTTTATAGGGATTTTAAGAAGTAATTAGTAATAAGTTACTTATTGAGTAATTATATTACTTTTCAGACAGAGTAATTAGAAAAGTATTTTAAATACAACATTGATGATGTAATTAGTAATTAATTACTTTTTTGAAGTAACTTACCCAACACTGCTTGTAATAATGGTTTTTAATTGGTGTGGTACTGGTAGGTTTCTGCGGGAAATACGAGTTTGATTATGTCAGTTCCGGATGCTGCAGGTGGCGGTCATTTGTAGCCTCTTTTTACAGCAGCTGGAATAATTTAACTTGTCATTTTGATGGCGGATTGTAATCAAGAAAGGTAAAAACGACGATCATCACTGACAATTGGTGAATCACCAGTAGTAAAAAGCAAAAGACTTCGGACTGCGGAGTGGCTACAGCAAAAAAGGGAATGCGACCGACCTGTGCTTTTGAAAGGTGGCATGAACTCAATGTTTTGAACGGGTTTAAAACGGACGAAGAGATTGTTTTTTTCTGCTGGACAGGTAAGACATATTAATTGTTCATTGGGTAGATAATGCTAATTAGATAACGCTAATACACACTATTGTCATTTGAGAACAAAGTATAACAATAATAATAATTTACACGGTTTGACGTGATATGAGCTAACTTTGCGATCGTTAGATTTAATCACATTGGCAGATATATTGTAAAACTTTTTTTTTTCAGTTGGTCAGAACAAAAGTGGCAGACATTTTACTTACTTGCTCAGATGACATTTTCCGGTGAAACTTAATATTTTGGACATACTTCCAAGACATAGTACCTGTAATTCCGAATTATAGTCAATATCCACACTTCCGCAAATAACTGCAATTGCAGGTTTCAAACGGAGATGGCAACAAAGAGGCAAAACTTATGGACTGCAGTCTACTTATGGACTACATGTACTTACTATAGGGTTAGGATTAGGGATTCGTTAGGTTTAGTCATATGTAATTAAGCATAATTTATACTACAGTAACTACATGTACCCTGTAACAATGACACTGTAAAATAAAGTGTTACCAAACATTGTATTATGCATGCCAGGCCAGTAGTTGGCGATGTCACTTTGTAAATAAAAACTAGGTGCCTATAATAGGTAAACTATAATAGAATGAACAAGTAATACGCATGTGCATGACGTCACTGTTTTCACAAATTCCTGTTTTGTAGTTTACAAGGAGATGATAGCTGTATCGTTTTCGTTTGAAACCTTTTTTCAAAATTTTGAGTTTTCAGGCCCCAAAGACACCATTGTCATGTATGTGAATGGCTAAGTTTGTATCTGCTGGTATAAATTATAAGTTTCAAGTTTCAAGTTTGTTTTCAACTTTGTTCATGTACTGTATTTTATTTAGGGCATTGTTTACATGACGACGATACTAAAAACGGAAAAGTTTTTCCTTTGCATTTCTAAAGTTTAGCATCCGCGAAAATGACTAAAACGCTGTATTATGCATACTAGGCCAGTAGTTGGTGTCACTTTGTAAAGAAAGACTACACGTCTACATGTAATATGCATGATATCAGCGTTTTCACAAATTTGTAGTTTACGTGGAGACTATGGTATCGTTTTCAAAAACTTGCACTTTGAAACCCCTTTTTAAAAGTTTGCGTTTTCAGGCCCAAAAAACGCTGTTGTCATGTAAATGAACAGACAAAATGCATGAAAAGTTGAAATGAAATTGCCCCCTTATTTATTTATTTGTATGTTTCTCAGAAAAAAAATATCATTGACAAATGCTTTTGGACTCTGCTAACTTTTGTTAGACGGACAATAGTTGGGCAATTGTATTTGTACAGTTTTAGTTCCTAATCAGAAAAATATAGAATATACTTGGTTCTTGAATGTGGACTCTTAAGGAACAGACACATATTTATTCTTTTTCTGGGTGCAAGATGTTTTATTCATGGCAAGGTGGTGATAACTTGTCACACTAGGATGCCACCCTCATGAAATAGCACGTCCTTTTAAATGTGCCAAACTGAGTGAGTCAAACTTTTTGTGTGAAAAGAAGAGTAGGTTTGTTTTGATATACAGGGATATTCAGTTCTGCTTCGGGATATAATTGGTATTATGGATCCGTCATATTGTCTTTTCAAAGCCTCCGTCTGTTATCCTCCCATTGTTATAGGTAAGAATTTCTTCAACACTGTTTAATATGTGTTTCACATACTGTTGGGTAAATTTTTGTCCTGAGTTCAAAAATTGATTTAACTAAAAAATATTCATGACTTCCTTCATTAGCTATATACTGTTGAGAAGCCCAAATTAAATTTAAATAGCTACAGATTTGCTAGTGTTATGTCAGTTTCAATTAGAGAAATCGCTGTTCGGTTTGTTTTTTACCGGGAGTGTTTTTTTCTCTCGTAAGTCATCAATCAAATGTCTTATTTCGTAGATTTATGACTTAGCCTTGCCATCTGGTCCTCTGCATGAAGTTCCATTTGTCAGCGGATGATGAAGACAACTCAAATTACCCAGTGAACACAGCTATGGCTTTAAAATGACACGGCAGAAGGAACTTTGGTCTGCAGCATAATGATGAGACCCAAAGTGCCTGCTGGCACCAGATGTTTTTATTTGTGGGGTAGCCTACTAAAGGTTCACTTTTGAGAACAGTCTGTGATCCCATGCCAAAGGTCTAATCACCACTGAAGCTATAACCTGCACTCATAACTTATTTACTGAGCATAATTAATTAATCAATTAATCCCATTTTTTGGTGACAATGGGGTGGTTCTGGGGTTACTGCCAGTTTGTTTGTTGTTTAATGTTTAATTTTGTTTCTATGCCAGTTTTATTGTAGCCTATTTAATGATTTTAAATGGATATGTGTGGAGCTCCTAAAGGGACATGGTGATGGGAAGAAAAAATATATTTTTAAAACCTTTGCGTTCCCTCGCAAAACTTTTGTGTTCTTTGCAAGCGAACGCAAAGTTTCTTGGGAAATGCAAAAGTTTTGCAAGGGAACGGAAATACTTTGTGAGAGAAGTTTCTCGGTGGAACGCAAACATTTTGCAATGTTTTCTGTCCTTTTAGGCTCCGTAGATATGGGAATTATAAGTAGCCCTACTTTTCAATTATTTTTTGGCCAATTCTTTGTTATGGCCAATAACTGTGGAAGCTTGTTTCCATCACAGAATTAAAAAAAAAATAAAGAAATTGCAACTTTTTGCAATTGCAAATTTATGGGTCATTGACGAATAAGGTTTTTAAAAGTGTAAAAAAACATAATGGAGATATAATTAAGTGTTATTAACAATGATATTATGTGGTTTTTATAACCAATTAACACTACTTTTGTCATTTTTTACAAGATGGACAACATTTGTCACAAAAAAAGTCATTCGGTTTAACCAAAATTTTGGTATTACAGAATGACACTTTTGGTTATACCGAACGACAATATTTTCAAACAATGCTAACAGGCTGATATCTAGCTAGTTAGCTTGCTAGCTAGCTAGCAAAAGGACAATCAAACATTTTATATTTAGTACAAGTTTTTAAAATATTACAACATTTTCCATATTTTACAGTGATTGTACCGAATGACCTGATGTTTCGTATGAGCAAGTGAAAACATTAATTTTTCAAATAGTTAAGAGAGAGTTAGTTACTTTGCTTCACGACCATGTGGTCCTTTGCAGGTGTCTGAATGATGTCACATCCTGTCACATGATATTGACCGCATGACTTGATCCAAAATGGTCCCTTTATATTGGTTACTCCGAATTACATCAATGAAATTCATTTTTCCGGACATTCTTTCTCATAACAAAGCAACGACTTCTACACATAATTTTAATACCACTTTGCACTATGTTGATTTATGATGTTATAAAATCATTCCAGAATAAAAAATATATACATTTATTACATTTTAAGATATTTTAATCACAAATGAAATGGCTGTATTGGCCGTTGGACGGTTAAATCGAATGACCTTTTGACACTTCAATATCTTTAAAATACCTTTATATGTAGCAAAATATAGTTAAAACCTTTTGGATTCAATAAAAGAGATCTAGTTGTACTACCTTACATACTTGGGATGTCATATCTTATAATATATATATATATATATATATATATATATATAATTTATATCATATAAAAATGACCCGTCACATCATTGACCCTTATATCACACAGTTCTGAGAAAAAAGTCTGAATTGTGAGATAAAAACTTAAAAAGTCGCAATTACTTTTTTTATTATTTATTCAGTGGCGGAAACAAGCTTCCATTAATAACTGATAAATATTAAATAATATTAATATTCTATACTATTTTCTATAAATAAATTCAAAATAAAACATAAAAAATCAATTATTTTAAATGCTACAATTGAATTTAGGAATCTCAACATTACAAAACTAAAAATGGATTTTGGAAAAAATGGAGAAGGTTAATGGAGAAGGTTAATTATCAATTAACTGTGTGTGTATATATATATATATATATATATATATATAAACCATCATCTATATCAGCCAATAACTAATATGAAACCAATGTATTCTGATGATTAGGATACAGATTGCATAATGACATTTGCATGGAATATCTACACAAAATGTTGTCCCATTTTGAATTCCCCCTAACAATATTTTAGGAAGATCATTTTGTGAAAGATTAAAAGAAACTACATTTAATGGAAAAAAAAAAATGTAAGTGTAGCTTGCAAAAGTCACCGCCAGAATCCTAGGACTTTGCTTTGTGGTTGCTAAGGTGCTCTGAGTTGTTTTTAGCATGTTGCTAATATATGGTTGCTAGGTTGTTCTGGGTGTTTGCTAGGTGCTTGATTGCTTATCAAAAGAGTCCAAAGTCTCCATGTATTGAAGTCTAGATATGGCTTGCTTCTTGTTTCAACTGCTTTTGTACATGCAATGAAAGTCAATAGGGTCCAAAACAACATCGGACCCCACAGACATTATATAAATATTCTCTTTTGTGTTCCACAGAAGAAAGAAAGGCATGAAGGTTTTGAACAACATGAAAAAACATTGACAGAATTTTCATTTTTGGCAGGACTATCGTTTTAAGTATGAGAAACTAAAGTCATTCAAGCTGGAATCCCGCCCGATAGATTCCTAGAATATGGCCTTTATTGCACCAACAGTCACATCTGGTACCTGAAGGACAACAGGTGACGGAGAATAAAGAGTGAATGAGTGGGTGAGAGAGAGAGAGAGAGAGGCTCCAGCAGTGTTATGGTGACAATATTCTCTTCCCCCAGTGATCTGCAGATCCTCATGTGGCAAAGAGAACAGGTGGCGCCCATCAAGAAGTGGTTGGGGAGAACTCTCTGTAGCCATACTTCAAGGAAGAGCACCCCACTATTGGTCCTTTAAAATCCGAGCCATACTGTTAGAAGAGAAAGATAAAATCCTAGCAGGTGTTCCTTTGTCAGGTTAGTCTCTGATAGAGTCTCAGGAGCAGATATCTTTGGCATGTGTTCCCTTTGCACCAATCCAAAGAGTTTCTTTCTCACCACACGGTTTTTAGAAGACTGTTTTTATGACACGATCACTCGCAATCTATGAAATGCCATTTCGCACCAAAAAAATACGTTGACACTTTACATTATAGTAATCATCGTGTGAATATTAATGCAGTTCATAAAATTAATGTGAACAATTTAGTAGTACAGTGACAAATTAATTATGTATTGAGGGATCATTTACTTGAATTCTGTCATCATTTTCTCACCCTCATTTCGTTCCAATCCTTCTTTTTCTCAGTCTGTTCAGAAGACTTGGAATATAGCACACAATTCATGGTCACTTTCATGGTGAACAGTATTTTCTACATTTTTGCTTTGTGTTCCTCAAAAATGTGCTTAATAGTATTAAATGTAATGTACTTCAGGTATTAAAAATATATTTTTAAACATCTGTACTTTGCAGATAATATAATAATAATGAAGTAAAAGGCCACTTTAGTGTACTTGAAGACAGTACACTTTTCATGACTGTTTCTTTAAAAAGTGCACTTTGTAATAATAATGTCAAATTACAAGTTTTACTTTGAAGTACACTTTAAATCATTATTTTTTTAAATAATATTTTGTTGTGGTTTAATGAAGTGTATGTATGTGTTTACTAACATACTAAAGCACATGTAAAGTGCTTGATTGTAATTTTAACTGTAGTGTGTTTTTCGTTATTACATTTGACGTTATATATTTTAAATATAGTAAATTGCAACTTTAAATCATTAAATATGTAATTACAAATATATTATACATGACATACATGTTTCAATAAAAATGACATTCAAGTATATTTTAGTTTATCATAAATGCTTGTCAGTACATTTGGCAGTACACTTTAACCATATTTCAAAGACAGTAGAAGGAATTATGAAATTACATATAAATATTTCTGCAAGTTCCATGCAAGTCGGTCAAAAAAGCACTGTAAAGTTCAGCTAAATGCATTTACTATATATTTAAAGGGGTCATATAATGCCACTTTTATAAGATGTAAAATAAGTCTCTGATGCCCCCAGAGTGTGTATGTGAAGTTTTAGCTCAAAATACCCCACAGATCATTTTTTATAACATGTTAAATTTGTCACTTTTTGAGGGTGAGCAAAAACACGCCGTTTTTGTGTGTGTCCCTTTAAATGCAAATGAGCTGCTGTTCTCAAGAAGAGGGCGGAGTTTCAAGAGCTCCTGTTAGCATTAGCAGCTATGAGTACCTCACGCAGACTCACTTAAAATGTCAGAAACTGTTCAGCCTTTTATGTTTAAACCAGAGTCGGACAATGATGGAGAGACTCAAGAAGAAGTGACAACATGTAGGATGTAACAGGACGTTTCTGAATGGTTAATTGATGAATTTATGTAGCTGATGTGGAGTTAACTATCTTAAAGTCATTGATTAGCACATTCTGTCATGATAATCTATAAATCGCTCATGTGAGATCTGCTGTAAGATGCCTACAGAGCCAGAGAATATATGCTGCATGAAGATAGAACAGGTATAGTTTAGTTTAATTACGGTTATAACTTATGTTGGCATCTTGCTTTTATGACATGCTATTGCGTTTGTGTTATGTACTGTATTGCAATAACATGGCCTCACCCCTTTGTTGTGTGTTCTCGGGGGCAGGGTTTATGGAAATTTTAGGGTTAGTGATGTCATTAACCCGGGAAGAAACTCGTTGTAGTCCCTACCAACCGTTTGTTGTAGTCCTTAAACAGAGAATTCTTTAAAAGAAAATATCTCCCTTTGCATTGAACTTTGAGAATCGTAACTTTGCAGATGTTGTTTATGCTCTAACAGCAACATTACACTAACTAAAGTTAAAAAAGTGAAATCATAATCAACCACCCCTTTAAACTATAATACATTTCATTTAATTGTAATTAATGTGCAATTAAGTGTCCAAAAGCATTACATTTCTTTTAAAGTATATTATTTCCGTAATAATAATAATAATAATAATGTACTTCTTTTTCACAAGGGCAAACCGGTTTGGAACAACATGAGCAAATGATGACAGGATTTCATTTGTGGGTGAACTATCCCTTTAAGAGCATGTTCTTCATTAGTATTATTCACTTATAATATTACATGTTTAATTCTATAACTTCAATGAATAAAACGTTGATGTGTGTTTCCAACAATCAAGTTTGTTCTAATTTTTCATCATAGCACTAAATAAAATCACGTCAATTAATGCTATTGCATAATACCAAAAATCTGATATAAGGTGTCCATTGCTTTGTGCTTTAATTGCAACACCCTTTTATCCCTCCTAATTTGGTCCCACCTGCTTGTATCCCTCACAATTTTTGTCCCTATAATTCCTTATCAGCATGTCACTACTTAACCAACAAAAGCCTTCACACCACAAAGTGTGCGTGAATCCTCTAGGCAGTATATTACCTTTCTGCATCGTTGCTGCTTTGTCTCTACCGGCGTTTACATGATCTGCAAATCTCTCAATCTAGCTACCAGCAATGCGGCTCTGATTAATGATGCTCTGAACCAGCAGACATTGCAGGGTGTTGCCCTGTTTAGCATGCTGTGCATTTGCCTGTTTACTGTTCTAAAGGTGGCTTACTATTTCTCTTTACTATATGCTTTCTTGTACAGCAAATGATGACAAATTATTGCAGCACAGACATTTAGCCTTACTCAAGCCATGTAGGCCTATATGTTGAATAAAAAATCATGTAGGTTAAAAATTTCAACCCTTAGCCTAGAAGGGGCTTGATTTTTATGTGCATACATCATTGACTTCTATGTAAATGACATGTCTTGCTTTGCTCTGTTTTGAAAATCCTAAAAAGTCAGAATGAGAAGGTTGGCTGAGTCTTAAAAAGGAAAAACCCTATCTGTTTTTTTAAAGGAAAGCTTGGATGATGCATCTAAAGGGTGAGATGAGGAACTTGCTTTGCTTTTAAACTTACTTTTTTCTAGCTGTGGAAAATCCCTTGATATGGATATTTTAGAGCAAAAATAACATTCATTGAGTGTTTAAGAGATTTCACAACAGGGCACCAATTAAAATGCACAACACTGTTCTTATACAATGATGAACAACGTGAATATGCTGACCAAGAATGAAGGATTGCAGAATAGAAATGTCAAAAGCAATATTTTCTCAGTATATCATAGACATAAATATTTTAAAAACTATAATGAGTCATTCAAATTTCTGCTGTAGTACAGCACAGTTCTCTTCTGAAAAGCACCCTTGGCAAACTCAAGCTCAATGCCAACAAAACAGTAAGGTTCAAGGGCTTCAGAATGGTGACTTTCACACTTCAGAGCTAAATAAATAAGTCAATACATCATCAATCCTCCTTCCAAAATGTGTTTTTGTTTGACCCTGATTCACTATGGTAAGCCTGTTATAAGTGTTTATATTTTTGGTTTTTTATATTTTTTGGTCACCTGTCTTATCATATCCTTAAATAGAGAAAAGTTGCTCCGGCTACTTTGACGCATGTATGATGTGGGAGTGCCATAGGTTAGTTGTCACAACGAGCGAAAAAGGTTGACATGGAGCACGCTCAATCTCGAACCTCCGGGGAATCACCCGTTTTAAAAAAACGCCGAACAGAGAAGAGTCTGCTGGCAAAATAAAACGAGAATCAACATTGGCTTTTTGGAGATGGCGAGAACTGAGGGATTTGAAATATTGTAAAGGTGATGCAGATGGTGTTTTTATTACTCAACCAGTGAGTAAGGTATTTTATTGAACAGATATGTTGCCATATCATTGTAAAGCATTATCTATTGTGAAGGGTCATTTCATTATGGTTGTTGTAGCTCTGTGCTGGAATTTATTTTCAAGGAAGTACTGTGTCTATTATTGGGTATAGCTACAGTCTTCAGCTAGTCAACTTGAGATCCTTTCCATCTAAACTGGTTATATCTCTAAAGCTTAGTGAATGTTTTATGAGCAGTAGGGTAATCTCTCTCTCTCTCTCTCTCTCTCTCTCTCTCTCTCTAAGTTACGAGAAAGAACCAAATTCATCTGCACAGATCACGCAGAGCCGAAGCACAATTAAAAGATTAGTTCACTTTAAAATGAAAATTATCCCATGATTTAAAGCCATCCTATAGGTGTATATAACTTTCTTCTTTCAGACGAATACAATTGGAGTTATATATTAATAAACACCCTGATGCTCCCAAGCTTTATAATGGCAGTGAACGGGACCAACGAGTATGAAGCTCAAAAAAGTGCATCTATCCATCATAAACATACTCCACACGGCTAATAAAGTTAATAAAGGTCTTCTGAAGCGAAGGAATGCATTTGTGTAAGAAAAATATCTATATTTAACACGTTATAAAGTAAAATAACTAGCTTCCGGCCAAACGGCCATACGGATTCTATTTGTGTCTAAAGCGTTTATATATATATATATATATTTTTTTTTTTTTTTACAACATTTAATAATCTTTGCAAATGTTAGTTAATAAAAAATACAATTGTTCATTGTTTGTTCATGTTAGTTAATGGTGCATTAACAAAAATGAACAAATACAACTTTTAATTTTAAAAATGTATTAGTAAATGTTGAAATGAACATTAAGACTAATAAATGCTGTAACATTATTGTTCATTGTTAGTTTGTGAACTAATATAGTTAACTAATGTTAACAAATGAAATTTATTATAAAGTGTTACCAAAAAATCATCATTTACACACCTTGACCCTGTACCAAACCTTTCAAGCTACAAACATCATGCAAATATATATATATATATATATTCAGCAAGGATGCATTAAATTGATCAGAAGTGACAGTAAATACTTTTACATTGTCAAATTCTATTTCAAGTAAAAAAAAAATTAAAATTCTATTGATCAAAGAATCCTGAAAAAAATTTATTACAGTCTCCACAAAAATATTAAGCAGCACAATTGTTTTCACAATTTTGAATTGATTCATCAGTAAGCTCTGAGCAAAGCTATCAGCGAGTGTTGTCATATGGGATGGTTGGGTATTGCTTGCAAACAAACATAAAAAAAGAACATGACAAGTAAACAGTGTTCAGTTCATATTTTAAACGTATCACCCTGTGAAGAAAAAAAAAACAGGCAGTTTGCTGTGAGTAAAATATGAACCCATGTGAACATCATGCAACGGGTTTTGTGTGAAATGTTTCACTCCTAAACATTTCTCCTTTGGGTCTTTTCACCAGAGCAAACTGCAGCAAAACGGTTGATTATTAGTTGTGTCTCTCATCTTTTCCCCTGACCCGTAATAGATTGCTGAGTCCCAAACCTCTCTGAACTCTGCAGCAAAACAGAAAAGAACATAAGAAGGAAACGATTCCTTGTTCTGCTGTGTATTTTCCCCTTGATCAGCTGTTTAAGTGCATTTATGTCTATTTCTGCCGTTTTTCTCACACACCAGAATCTTTGCTATGAAATTGTCTTCCCATTAGGGCCGTAAAGCAACAGAGCACCATTCTGCAGTACAGAGACTCAGCTTAGGTTGTCCTAGATCTGTCCATTTACTTCCTTCTTAAAACAAATAGATGAGTTTAGGAAGTGCTGCTTCCTTAAATATACAATACCTCAACATGTGAGGTATCATTATGTAACATATGCACGAAGAATGACTCTTTCCATCCATTATGCAAACTGCTTTTTAACGGCGTCCCTGGCCTTGTATTATACTTTTCCCACAATTGTTTTCGGTTTGTAAATAATGTAATGCAGCCTTGATGAAGAGGAGTAGCCATAAGTTATGCAATAATAATGAACTTTGGGAGCTGGCTTGTGCAGAACTGAAATAATTCTGTTTGAGGATGACTGTTAAATATCTACAGCTGTCGAATTACATCTACAGGGAGTTTGTTAGATAAAAGAATGCATGTGATTTATTTATTTCACAAACTGTCAGCTGCTCTGAAATACTCTTGATGCTTCAACTGTATTTTTGAGAAGAAAGGAAACAAGATAATGGGGGGTATGTAACCATTTTTGCATGCTGATGTTACATTACCAGCATTTATCTGAATCATTAATCCCTCTGGCAAAAATAAATAAATAAATAAAAAATAAAAAATGCTGATGAATTCATTTTACTGTGGAATTTGCACTTGAAAACAGAGGCTCCATGAGTTATGCAAAACATTTTCTTATCAAGTTTGGGTTATTAGATTCAAAATGAGGCATAGCGAGACTGTTCTTTGAAAAAAAAAGAAAAGAAAAAAAAAAAAAAAGACTTTGCCCTAAACAGAGACCTCTGTTTTGCTGTTATCATTAACTCTTAAGTAAAATTTTGACTGTTATTGACTATAACTTGAGCTAAGCTGACATCTTAGTCTTTAGTCTTACATTTGATGTTGAAGCTCCTTTGTGTTTTGATTGACAGTGATTATAAGCTGTGAAAGTCTCTTATGCCTCACATGTGGTTTCAACTAGGAGGATGATTTATTTTGTATGTTTTTACCTTTTATTTAATCATTTTTTTTTTATCATTTTCATTTATTTTTCATTTAGTTTTTCTACTTTTTAAATGTGTTAAAGATTTTGGGTATAGATTTTATTGTTTTACTACCATCCCAGACCCAACCTTTCAGTTTTAACACTTACGCTCTGTTGAAAACACTGTAACACCTTTTGTGTCAAAAATGACTGGCCATTCAAAAATTGCTTATAAACCTCGTTATACTATATTATCACCAAATATTGGATTCAATCTTTTTGTCAACTACTTTTAATTAGGACAGGTTTTGAGCTTATGCACCTCAGTTTTTGAGTGGAAAAAAATCATTATCCTTGGATAGTTTTGCATTTTGCATTGTTTATCACACCTAATGTTTAACCAGGAAGTTTGTTTTGAAATGCTTTTATTTTGTACAAAATGGAACAAAGTCACACTTGTGTTACTGGTCAAAAATGACCTAATAAAATAGCTTATAAATCATCTTGGTTACAAAGGTAACCCTTGTTCCCTGAAGGAGGGAACGGAGACGTACATCTGACAGACCGACGAATAGGAATCTCGCCAGGAATCTCGCTTCCCGCTCCCTCTTGCCTAAAAGGACAATGGGACAGGGCTTACACAGAGAGTGACCATCATTTCTGTTCCATGATAACACACACAGTAAGAATATTGGATAACACTGGGAAAGCGTGCCCACCCACTGGGAAGGGAACGCTGCGGAAGCCACATTCTTCCCCGAAGGAGTTATGTGGAGATGTACACATGGACTAACCCTGTAGGGCTGTACTACATATGGAAGTACTGGGGTGACTCCAACCTGATAAGAGGCGGGTTCTCCCAAAGGGAAAGACACAGGCTTCGTTTAGGAGTGACTGTGGAATTTACTCATATGGGATCCCCGCAGGGTCACACATATGGTACCCAGCCTAAATCCGGTTCTCAAGGATGCAACGGAGTATAGGCCTGGCACCGGACACTCCGCCACATCCGGCTGCCAAGGGTGGTGGAGGACTCAACAGAGTCTGCCTTGTAGGGACTCTCTGGACCAATAAGTGCATGTATAGCGCAGCAAGCCGACACTAAGCTGGGGCCTCACGGTGTATCTGACCGACTGAGGTGAGAACACAGGAGGAGACCGGCTCGACACGAAGGCTATAGAATCTAGCAAATGTGTTAGGTGTCGCCCAACCTGCAGCTCTACAAATATCTATCAGCGAGGCGCCACGAGCCAGCGCCCAGGAGGATGCAATGCCTCTCGTAGAGTGAGCACGCAACCTGAGCGGGCAGGGCACGCCTTGTGCTTGGTAAGCCAAGGCGATGGCGTCCACTATCCAGTGGGCCATCCTCTGCTTGGAGACAGCCTTTCCCTTCTGCTGGCCTCCGTAACAAAGAGCAGGGGCCCGTTTCAATAAGGAGGTTCAACCAACTCTGAGTTAAAACTTGAACTCTGAGTTGACTTACCCTGAAATGGGAAACTCTGAGTTTTCGGTTTCAGAACAGCTGAATTGAGTTAGTTCAGTCGACTCTGAGTAGGTTGACTCTGAGTTAAGCGCGTGCACCACGACTATGAAAAGCCATCATCAATGGAGCTCCGATATTACGATTCACCATGGCAACAGCACGTGACAAAATGACGTCTGTATACTTCCGAGTCAATGCAAGTTTAATTCTTATCACTGTTATAATATCAGAGGTGAAAACTGGCAGAATGGTAAGTTACTGAACTAATATTCATTTTCATGGTATCCCACATGCAAAAAAGGAAGGAAAAAAAAAAAAAATTTAAGTGCATTTTTTTTATTATTTTGCAAATTATGTTCTATTTACCATATAGGCTAAAAGTAGCAGTTCTTTGCAATAAGTGTAAATAGTAATTAGATGCTATTTATATTTTATACTGGCAGATACATACTATTTGCACCTCAGTATTGTTGTACATTAACAGGATGCAATAATAGCAGAGTGTAAATGATTTTAACATTATTAAACACTCGTTAGGCAATTCACTTCCACTTTTAGAACATTTTCTTCATTTTTATTGAAAATAAATGCCTTTCTGATGTGACAGGAAAAGGGAGAAGAGCGAGCTCGGCAGAAGGCAGATTCGAACCCACTCAATTGTGTCACAAGTTAATTCTCTGCACCCAACACGCTACTGCTTACACCACTGAAGCCATTAATCACACACATTGTTTTTAACCTTGTGTGACATTGGTGGGCGGGGCTACTGTAAATTTGCACTTAGTAATAGACACTCCGAATAATCTTGTTTTCCGTTTGCATTAAGATTATTTTTATTACCACACTGGCAGATATTGATCATTTTACTTAAATAAAATGCACTTAATTTAGATCCTCCCAGGAAACAAGACTAAATATCTTATATAGAAAATCCATCTTGATTTAAGAATTTTTAGATATTTGTACTTGAAATAAGACAAAAAAAATACTCAGTAAGAAAAGCATTTTTGCAGCGTGAATGAATGATCGAACTATTTAAACATCACTTGCACTTTAAAAAGGGGGAGGAGACCAAAGGAAACTCTTCCTCAGAGGGATGAGCCAGGTAGGGGCTGTCGCGAGGAGCATGAGTTCTGGGAACCAGGTCCGGTTGGGCCAATAGGGTGCAACTAACAAGACCTGCTCCTCGTCCTCCCTGACTTTGCACAGGGTCTGTGCAAGTAGGCTCACTGGGGAAAATGCATCTGTGCCGAGTGTTCCCTCGGACAGGGAGTAAAACAGCTGGCAGTGAGAGGTTTCTGGAGAGACAAACAGGTCTACCTGAGCCTCCCCGAACTCTCTCCAAATCAGCTGGACCACCTGGGGATTGAGTCACCACTCTCCCGGGACCGCAGCTCGTGAAAGCTTGTCAGCCACACAGTTGAGCACACCGGGGACATGAATGGCCCGAAGCGACCTCAGATGCTTCTGACTCCATAGGAGAAGATGGTGGGGGAGTTGCAACATGCTACGGGAGCGTAGACCACCTTGTCGTTTGATGTACGCAATGGTCGCAGTGTTGTCTGGACAGACCAGCATGTCCTTGCCCTGTAATGGCCTCTTCAGGCGGCTCAGTGCAAGACGTACTGCTAGCAACTCAAGGCAGTTGATGTGCCAATGCAGTTGGGGGCCTGTCCATACCCCTGACACTGCATGCCCGTTGTACGTGGCACCCCAGCCGGTGGCAGAGGCGTCGTGAACACCACAGCATGCCTGGACACCTGCTCTAGGGGCACTCCTGCCGGAAGAAACAAGGGGTCCGACCACGGGCTGAAGGCTTGGTGGCACTCCGGAGTGATTGCCACTCGGTGTGTGCCGCGTTGCCACGCCCATCTCGGGACTCGGCCGTGAAGCCGGTGCTGAAGCGGTCTCATATGAAGCAAACCAAGCAGGGTTACTGCCGCTGCTGCTACCATATGCCCCAAAAGCCTCTGAAAGAATTTCAGTGGAACCACCGTCCTGCCCTTGAACGTATTCAAGCAGTTCAACACTGACTGAGCACGTTCTTCTGTGAGACGTGCTGTCCGTTCGACCGAATCCAACTCCATACCGAGAAAAAAGATCCTCTGCACAGGGGAGAGTTTGCTCTTTTCCCAGTCTTTCCCAGCACCAGGTCCCTGTGTTCGCATAACTGATCCCGAGACTGAGCTAGTATAAGCCAGTCGTCGAGATAGTTGAGGATGTGAACGCCATGTTCTCTCATGGGAACAAGGGCTCTATCCATGACTTTCGTGAAGACTCGGGGAGACAGAGACAGCCCGAAGGGCAGGACCTTCTACTTATATGCCCGACCCTTGAACGCAAAGCGCAGGAACGGCCTATGTTGAGGGAGAAGTAGGATCGCAATCTCCGCACACAAGACATGGTCATCGACTGCTTTCACTGAAGTGAAGTGGATGCCCCTGAACCTGGGGGGATGCCGAGTGAACTGAATCGCATAGCCGAGTCTGATGGTCCGAATGAGCCAGCGAGACAGACTGGGTAGTGCTAGCCAGGCTCACAGAGATCATACAAGCGGGACCAAAGGGACCATAGGTGTACCCGCAGTGGGGCAGCGAGGTGGAACACAGGGATGCAGCTCGGGAGGCTCTCTTTGTGAGGCGACCCGTAGCGGGGTCTGAGTGTGCTGTGCAACACTTACCTGGTTTCTTGGTTGGGCAGAGGGCGCAGGAGAGGCTTTGATTGCCTTCTCAAACCACACGCTGCTGCCCGCTGGAAATAGAAGAGGAGGATGAGAGTGGTGAGGTTTCTCTCCTCCCACTGCTCTCCGAGCCTTCTTCGGACCAAGCTGCGGAACACAAACAAAAGGTAACATAAGATTTACCACCTGGCCCTCCTCTGGGGGAGGGAGTGGTGCGGTCACCATCTCCCGATGAGAAGTCCCGTCCATCTCTGGGTCACCTGTCCTAGGGCCTCTTGCCTTTGGCTGTTCCACCCTTCTTGGCAGGGGCCCACTTGCGACCAGCTCCATGGCGTAGCTTGGATGGAGGCTGCTGCTGCGGCGCAGGGGGACTCCCTTGGCGACGAACAGGCTGAGGTGCTGCGGCTGGTGGATGGGTGGAACCAGCAGTTGACTGCCGGGGCAGGATGTGACTGATAGCCTCAGACTGCTTCTGTACAGCCGAGAACTGCTGGGCGAAGTTCTCAACCGCATCACCGAAGAGGCCGGTCTGGGACACGGGGGAATTAAGAAACCTGACTTTGTCGGTATCCCTCATGTCGGCCAGACACAGCCAGAGATGGCATTCCTGGACCACCATCATGGACATTGCATGACCCACTGACCATGCTGTAACCTTCGTAGCTCGAAGCGCGAGGTCCGTTGCGGCATAAAGTTCTTGGAGAACTTGCGGATCGTAACCACCCTCGTGCAGGTCCTTCAGTACCTTGACCAGATGGACCTGCAACAACGCCATAGCATGTAGGGCAGAGGTGGCTTCCCCACAGCCTGGTAAGCTTTGCCGGTAAGGTCCGATGTGTGCTTACAGGCCCAGGAAGGGAGACACGGATCCCACCGCCAGGTGGAGTTAGGGCACAGTTGCATAGCAGCGGCCTGCTCCACAGGAGGGATACGCGTGTAACCCTTCGCCGCCCCGCCATCAAGGGTGGTGAGGGAGGAGGAGCCACAGGAACAGTTTCAGGCAGTAAAAGGTCCACGAACCCATGAGATCCTCATGCACCTCCGGGAAGAAAGAAACCAGGGTGGGTGGCTGAGAACCAGCATGCGCCACCCCGAGATACCAATCATGCAGCCTCGAGGGCTCGGGACACGGTGGAGGGTTCCAGACGAGCCCGACCCTGTTGGCAGCCTAGGAAAGCATAGCCATCATCTCCGGATCTGACTCGGACAATGCTACAATTCCCGAAGGCGGCAACGCAGCCGAATCATCATCGTCACCCCCAGAGAAGTCTGGGGCCAGCTTTGGACCAAGGTATTTGGCGTGCCAAAGAAACCTGGCCGTTGGCCCCAAGGAAGCCCCGACAAGGCCCGATCAAGCCCCGGAAGTGACAGTGGAAACGCGGCTGGCCCTGGCACGCACTAGCATATCTGCCTTTGACCTGACAGTGAAAACGCGGCTATTGATCTGAGGATGAAGTTCATCTCTGTGAAAAAGAAAGCCTGCAATACTCAAAATAGTTTGTTTGTGTATATGAATGTGTACGTGTTGTGGGTGTGTGTGCGAGGTAGCGTGAGTGTGCATGTATCCACGCATGCACAGGTCTGAGGCCTTTAACTCTGCAAGCACATATGTACATATGTGAACATTAACATGATGAACAAGCTCCTGAACACTAAATGTTTCTCTTATTTTCGATCTCCCCCATTCATTTTCAGTGGATGGTCATTTTTGACCAATATAAGCTCAGATCATTGAGGCCTACAATTGGTCAGTTTAAAAAAAAATAAACTCAAAACCTGTCCTAATTGAAAGAAAACAAGTTGAAAAAAGACTGAATCCAATATTTGGTGATAATATAGCATAATAATTTTTTTGTAAGCCAGTAATTTTTTGACAGGGAACACCACAAGTGTAACAATTGGGTTGGGGAAAAAAGTACAAAAATTATCCCAAACATTTTGGGAAGTAGTTATACCCTCTGTGAGCAAAGTCAGTAAGTTTTAGTCCAATGCGATTACATTAACTAACATTTTAGGGAAAAATAATTTTTATATGTTTATTCAGTATTAACATGGTTAGAGGATTTTATGTTTTAGCATTTTAAAGTAAAATATCCCTTGGTAAGGATATTTTAGATCAAAAATAATATTCATTGCATGTCTTAGAGATTACATGTAGACAATGAGTCGTCAATTAAACTGCACAATGCTGTTCTTATGCAATGATAAACAACATGAATATGCTGACTAAGGAAGAATAGAAATATGTCAAAAGCAACATATTCTCAACATAGTAGCAATGAATCTTACTAAACATAATTCCCCATAAATCAGTGCTAAAGCATGACTACAATATTCTAAAGCATATTTTAAAGACTAAAATGAGTATATCATTCAAATTTCTGTATTTTTTCCCTAAATTTTACAGTTTGTTTGTTCCATTACAACAAAACATTTTCCTAGTTCCTTTTCCCCCAACAGTTAATGTACATGGTTACCAAGGAGACAACAATGTCAGTAAAAAGCTTGAGATGAAATGTGAGACATGCATGTGAAGAACAAGAATAATCAAGGTAAATGTCAAGAACAGATTTTTTTTTGTTGTTAATTTCCAGTAAAGCTGTAATTTTGAGTTATGCAAAAAGTGTGAAACTGTGCGTATTTAGTCTACATAAAATACTAGCTATGAAATATAGCCTAGTAAGAATGCAATTTTATTCTATTTTATTGCAAAAATGTTTAAAATATAATTTCCACAACAGCCATTTCCACCACAGAATGATAATAATACAAAATGCGTATTATTTACATGTGGTAGAAATCTGTTCAGAAAATTGTACAGAAAAAGTGACTTCAGAAAACATGACAAAAAATGACAATCTAAATGTGATGCATGTCCACTGTTGCACAGTCCTTGGATAAATAAACTAGTGAAAGTGCAAAGTAGTGTGTGTGTGTGTGTGTGTGTGTGTATCTATATCTATATCATATGGGTACAGTACATAAAAGAATAAGCAACATTTCCTCGAGCTGCATAAATCAAGAGTGCAGCTTCCAAGAATTAGCATTCTGTCTAACTACTCTGGAGTCTGTCATATTTTTTTTTAGCCTCCTTCAATTGTTTATTTCTATATTTTTGCAGCTGAAAAGAACCAAGCTGTAGGGAGAAAGGAAAGAGTGAATGCTTATACTTCCTGTCAGACATACTTTTTCTTTTCTGCTTGACAAACTTGATTTTACAATGCAAAATATGCAATATGTGCAGCATTTGGATCCATGAATCACTACGGAGAAGAACTGTCATCTCGCACCACGAGCGCCCGCAACCGCTCTGTGGAAGAGACAGAGAGAGAAATAGATGCAAAGAGAAATAGAAAACGAAAAGGAGAAAGAATGGAAATCTGGAGCAGGCGTAGGTGGTGTTTAGAGGAATAAATAATTCAGCATAGAGCTGATAGATTGTATATTTCTACAGTTACAGTGAAAAGGTAGCAAAGTAAGAAACAATGATTTTCAAATAAGAACTAATATTATCGGCTTTTAGAAATCAAGACACAGTGGTTTCAAGAAGCAAACATTTCAAAGGCCATTCAAATCTGAACTGACGAGAGCTGAGGTTTTGAAGAATGACATGAAAATGGTATGAATAGTGGACTGATAGGTAAAATAGAGTCATGAGTTGCAAATACAAAACGGCCAGAGTGACTCACCGCCTTCTATAAAACACTTACGTGAAGCACAAAAGTGCTTTTGAACAAATTATGAAAATTGATTTCAGTCTTTGGATGGTTTTTGACAAAAACTGTTCATTTTCTATGCAGCACTTTCTTTTTATTCAAGGGTTGCATTCTTCTTGGTAAGTGCTGATAATGTTCATTTCCACTTAATGGCTTGGCAGGTCGGAAAGCATTGATACCAATGGAGGGAGTATTGAAGTATTGTACTCATGTCATTTAGATGTTCAATGGCTGATTACATTATAGCCCGTTGTGAAGGGCTAATCTTACATTGTACTTTGCCTACTGCACCTCAATAGCAATGCAATGAAGTATGTGGCCTGTTGCTATTTGCCTCCACTTAATTAAAAACACTTTTATGGCTAAAATATCTCCATTTTTGAAATATTTTTAATGGAATTTTAACCAGAATGGTATTATAAAGTGAGTGCTTTACAGGATGCCTTTATCCAACAAGAAGTACACAGCATTAACAAAAAATAAAGGGCAGATGTAATGTACTCAAAGAGTTTGCACTTGAAAATTTCTGAAAATACAAACATATGTTTTAATACGAGACTATGGTCACAGAAATATTGCAGGCAAAAAGGGTCCATTGTCTATGGTCAATAGAGTAGCCTATATGATATTTGTACAGCACACAGAAGTCACTTTCAAACCAAGCAGCTGTCTGTTGGTCAACGTGGCAAATTTGCATGACCAACTGAACTGATTTCCAGTTTCATGGATTCCCACTTAAAAATAAAAGGTTCCAAAATGGGGTTTTCTTTGTGATGCCATGGCATAGAAGAACCATTTTAGGTTCCCCAAAGAACCTTTCAGTGAAATGTTCTTTAAAGAACCATTTTATTTTCTTTGTGTGAAGAACATTTTAGTAAAGAACCTTTTTCCACTATAAGGAACCTTTTGTGCAATGAAATTATTAAAAGTTTGGTATGTTGGTTCACAGAGCATTAACTAATGTTAACAAATACAACTTTTGATTTTTAAAAAATGTATTAGCAAATGTTGAAATTAATATTAACTAAGATTAATAAATGCTGTAGACGTCTTGTTCATTGTTATTCATTGTTAATGTTATATAGTTAAAGGGTTAGTTCACCCAATACTGAAAATTCTGTCATCATTTACTCACCCTCTTGTTATTCCAAAACCGTAAGACTTTCATTCATCTTTGGAACACAAATGACTTTTTTGTGAAATCTGAGAGCAAAATATTAATCTCAACACGTGTTCATGAGAGCACCACGACTTATGTGTGTCGTGTTGACACGAGAGCAGACGTTGTCGCATTGGAGATTAATATTTTGTAAATAAAGTGGTATTTTTTTTCGCAAACAAAGCACTCACGTTGCTTCATAAAACTGATGTTAAACCACATGGATTACTTTAATGATGTCTTTACTACCTTTCTGGGGCCTGAAAATGGTATTGCCATAGGCTGTAATTGGAGGGACAGAAAGTTCTCAAATTTCATGAAAAAGATCTTCATTTGTGTTCCAAAGATGAACGAATGTCTTATGGGTTTGAAATGACATGGTGAGTAATTAATGACCGAATTTTCATTTTTGGGTGAACTAACCCTTTAACTAATGGGTTCCCAATAAGGAACCTTTATTTTTAAGGATAAGAAGAAGAAGAAAATGTTTTCTTAATTTTTATTTAAAATAAATACCTCTCCGAGTTGATATGCAATAGTAAAAGGGACAAGAATGATTTCAGGAAAAGGCAGATTCGAACTCGGGTTGGTCGTATTAAAAGTTAATGCCACCTGCCTACACTGTAAAAAAGAATTGTATGTTTAACTTAAAGTAAGTTACCTGGTTGCTTTCAAATTTTGAGTTCATTGAAATTAAAAATTTGAGTTAATACAATGAAGGCGATTGGTTTAATCAACAGAAACTCAAAATATTAAGTTGATTTGACAAAAGAAAAAATGTTGTGATAACAAATCATGAAAATCTCTCCACACCTCTGATCCTGTTATCAGCAGGAGTTCTTTTGTAATTTTGCTTAATCAGACAATGGGGGCGGAGTTACTGTAGCCTCTGCCAACATGGCAATCTATTTGCATTTGGTGTAAACGGGCACTCCGATAATTCAGTGTGTTACTTGCCATTTCTTTGTAATTAATTGTGAAATTTACTAGCAATTTCTGAATGTAAATTGTTTCTATTCCAAATTGTTTCCAGTGTATATACTGACTGGATTTTGCCTGTGACAATTCACAGAACAAAAGTAAATTTGACCGCACCTTAATGCTTTCTAAACTGTATATCCATTTTGGAGCTCATATATAGTGCACCATGGTGAAAGGTATTGGTATTACATTTAAACAGAACTGAAGTGTTGTTTATTGGTTGCCCCTGTGCAGACAGAGCTATATGTGTGTTTTATTGCATGCTGGGAACATCAGCAGTCAATGCAATTGTCCCTAAGATTTGGCGGGACTTGATTTTTTCCATGGGGATTTGACTGGATCGTTGGATCATTGTTGTTTGCTAATTGTTGTGATCTCATGTGAGTGACAGGTTGTCCCACCCTCATACTGAAAAACACGTCATCAAAGAAGAGAAGAGATGTCAGAGGGAGGGATGTTATTTTGATTAAAGATTACGAGGGCACATTATGTGCACAAATAAATCATTTATAATAAATTCTGCAATATCCGATTAAAAAATAGAATTGTCAATTTTGATTTCATGGTGACTTTATAAAACATGAGTAATCGTCCACAAATCCTATTTGGCTGGTACACTTTAAAATGTATGAATTTGCTTTTGGATGACATTTTTTAAGCAACCCATAATTTTCAATAAAAAAATCAGTTATCCTTAGACATGCTGCTATATTACCAACATTGCCGTATTCCATCATGCGTCCCTATCCCATAGGAGTACATGATATCAGATGCTTTCTGCTCTGAAAAGCACTGACCCACTGACATTGCAAAAAATGTATCTTTATTAATTTATTATAGATTACTACACAAATCCCTTCTTAACCATGCTCCACAGGAATCTAGCTCTCCTGCAGTGCTGCAAAGGGAAAAGCTGAACTTTTTTATACCACACTTGCATACATACATAAATATACAAACAAACAAATGAATGAATGAATAAATAAATAAATACAAGTCCAAGTAGAGAACTAGCAAACAAAAGTAAACAGTTCCCCCAAATGCAGCCCAACTTTTACTTAAAAATTCTCACTCCGTGCTGGTATTACGCTTGTTTGTTCACTTGAGCTGATGTCAGAAACTCGTCTTGCCTCCCCTTTGTTAATCTGCAGTAAACAACACTGTGTCTGGGGAGTTTGCATTGCGTGGGGACATATTTTTACTCCAAAAAAAGTAAAAGAAAGAGAAAGAAAGCGGGGGAAAGAGCGAGGGAGAGCATGATTAAATATGATGCCTCTCACACTCTACAGTGTGCACAATGATAAAAGCTGTTATGACATCCTGTTGACAGGTTAAACCCGCAAATCCAGTTAATTGACGTTGCCTCAGATTCATGTTGCCGTATCAGAGATTTTGCGAGTTTCATATCGTTAGCGTGCGAGTATCTTCTTCCCCGGAGTGAGGTCTTGCGTATAGCGATGTTGCCAGCAAAATCTCTATCTTTTCTGATATCATGAGTAATCACTCAGACCTTGTGTAATTCATTTGTTCACATTATGTTGAGTGATTACATGCTTTTCTTGTACATGCTTCTCTTTCCACTTCAGATGTGGTGGCATCCCTGTGAATTATACATGTAGATGTCTGAATTTTATGCTGTGAAATATATTATTTGTTGTATAGAGGAGACCTGGGTTAATTGTCACACAGTTGTTCACTCCACTGAACGTTTCTCAGTGGGAAAAAAGAGAAAAAAAATCAGTATATGCACATTCCTTAAAGTCTTACTGATCACAACTATAGAGTGGTGCAGGGATGACATCAAAACCCAGAAGACTAATTCGCCACTGGTCCCATCGAGATTTTGCTATGGGGTTTTATAATGGGGTTTTTCAATTTATGAGTGAAATAAAGCTTGTGGTAAATATAACTTGTTACTTTGATGTTTTGTTCTACAATGTAAATTACACACACCTATACCAAAAACTTGAAATTTGAAGTAATTGTTTTTTTTTTTTTAAAACGTATGTTTATAGTTTGGGGTGTGAGCAGTTTACGTTGTTGAAGAAAACGTTCAAGTATTGTCAAGTTATGTTTGCACAGGCTTTATTTCACTCATAAATTGAAAAACCTATAAATCCCCATAGGAAAATCTCAAGGTAACCAGGGGTGAATTAGTCTTCTGGGTTTTGTTGTCATCCCTGCAGCACTCTATTAGTGCCTAGGGAAAAATATACAGTTAATTTAACACACATTTACAATAGTGGGGCATGTTGTCACAAACCTGCATACAAAACATGCATTTGTTTAATTAGACTTTTGATTTAGAATTGTATACAGTTACTAAGATCCAGACTTTGTGAAACGTCCCTGTGTGACAACTAGCCCTATCTCCTCGATAGGTTGTAAATCTCTTTTTCACATTATGGCAAATTTATGCAAAATCATGTATTGCATTGGAGATATTTTCTTATCTAATAAAAAAATATTTCAGCTGTAGCTACTGTCCGTCACAGGTATGACAACCTGATGTAATCTTTTTAGATTTTTCTTCTTTGAGGGATCGACTGAAATGCAGATGAGAAAGATCTGAAGTGGGAGAGATTTTTCCCTCTCAACATCATATTGAAAGACATACTGCCTTACACAGTTTACAGGTGCATTTTGCATTAAGAATAATTAATTATTTTAATTGTTTGTTTTTTTTTTTAATTGTTTTTCAATTAGGACTGTTAATTAACAACAATTTATTTCTAAAAAAAAAAAATATATATTATAAATGATATTATAAAATTATGAAAACAGCATTTAAATAATGAGCCAATACATCATCAGTCCTTCTTCCAAAACATGTTTTTGTCTCACCCTGATTCACTATGGTAAGCCTGTTATAAGTGTTTATATTTTAGACCTGACGGGATGGTTTTTGCAGGAAATTGCGTATTCATCACTTGTCCGTGCGTGTCTCGTTATATCCGTAAATAGAGAAAAGTTGCTCCGGCGACTTTGACGTGTGTATGATGTGGGAGTGGCATAGTTAATTGTCACAATGAGTGAGGAAATATGACATGGAGCAGCTAAATCCTGAACCTCCGGGGAATCATCTGTTTTAATAAAACTCCGAACAAGAGTCTGCTGGCTAAAAGAAAATGCGACAGCTAGAGCTCGTAATAAAACGAGAATCAATATTGGCTTTACTCAGATGGCGAGGACTGAGGGATTTGAAATGTTGTAAAAGCGATGTGTAGATTTTATTTAGTTCATTGTAAAGCATCTATTGTGTAGGGTCATTTCATTATGGTTGTTGTAGTGCTGTGCTGGAATTTATTTTCAAGGAAGTACCATATCTATTAATGGGCATTGCTACAGTCTTCAGCTAGTCAACTTGAGATCCTTTCCATCAAACTGGTTGTATATCTTAAGCCTAGAAGTGGATGTTTTATGAGCAGTATAATCTCTTTCTCTTTTTTTTGTTATGAGAAAGAACCATATTTAGCCTCTCAGTCACGCAGAGCCGAAGTACAACCAAAACAACGTTCTTCGGCAAAATGCATGCCGTTTTGTATCAATATCATGCAATACTCTATCATACACCTGGCCCAATGCGGCGCCAGGCGTGACACAAGTGTTTTTTGCTAGTTTCAGCCTGGCGCAGTTATCATTTTCACGTCCTGCGCCACGTTGTTTAAATAGCAAATGCATTTGCACCCATTTGTGTGCCCATGGGTTTCAAAACTTGGTGTGTTTAGGCACATTGTTGGCGCGTTGCTATTTTGAGGCAACTGAAATAGACTGCGCCATTGACCAACTGAAACCTGGCGCAATATTTTTCCGTTAGTAATATGTGCCTATAGGCGGGTGCACAACAAGCATACACTCTGCTTATTACACACACAGGGACATACATACCAAATATTAAAAATAAAAGGATTACAATGTAAAAGATTATTATTGTATGCATAAAGGTGAAAATGCTTTGGTGGAATCCGGTTTTGTCCTGGTCTGCTCACGCACTTTAACCTCACGCACCAGCAGATCCGTTTCCTCGCTAGAGAAGCGTTCAGTTTTTACGCTTGCAAATTCCGCCATGTAAATAGCGAATCCGCCATGGCGCGAGTGCAACTGGCTTTTGAAGGGAATGGGAGATGAGACTCTCATTGGTTTATTGCACATTAAGCCCAAAACACACCCATTACTCATTAAGAGAATAGGGACAACCCTTTTAGACCATGCGCCGGGCGCACCAACCATTTTTCCCGTCGTTAAACTAGCAAAAGTGGATTCGGACACGCCCTAAATGCACTTGCGCCATGCACTTAGATCGTTAAAATAGGGCCCTTAGTTTTTTACCTTGGTTTACCTTACCTTAGTTCTTTGTGACAGCGCCACTAGCCAATTCTACTCCAAAACAGGAGACCTGATTCAAACTTTAAACAAACAGATACAAAGACTATACCATGGAAATAATTCATTTTTTATTATCTTTCCAGCTTATTTTTAATAAAAGAGTAGGCGTGACAATTTAAAACTTGAATGTGCAAGGCTTTTGGTGTCAGCAGTCTCCAGTTATTATTTAGCTGTGCAAAAACATTGTTCATTGTGCTGCTGGATGTTGTAAACTGGTATTTGTTTTCAAATTATTTTAATTTATTAACATACTAATAAACACACTAGTCTGTAGAGCAATTGTTTTACCATTTATGAATTGAAGTCTCGCACATACACAGAAAATACTCTTTCTTTCCAAGAAAACTGAGTTTAAAACCAGAATAAAATTGCTGATAGGTTAAATATTTCAAGAGGGTTACCAACGGGTATGTTTTGGGTTAGGGCTTGGTTAGGACAATATATCAATTAAATTTATACAATTAAACAACTAATTCATTCCTGAAAAATAAAATAAAACAAATACAGAATTGAATAGTAAGTGTAGTATAGTATAAACTGCTAATTCATAAAAAAAAAAAAAAAAAAATGCAGTCCTGAAACTGCAGCCTCCGGTATTGCATGAATATCGTATCAGGCCCCATTGACCTATATGTACATTTCATGATGAAATGCCATCCTTAAACATGGTGCTTATAGCATGAAAAAAAAGCAATTGTCATAAAGTCTGTATGTGTAAATAAAGAAAAAAAAATCTAAACAAAATTGCACTGAAAATGTTCTGAAAAGTTTACTGCAAACTGATTGACAAACTTGGATTGGATTGCTGTGGACTGTAGGCCAGTGATAGGCTCTCTGTTATGTTTAATCAATGCTTGACATTATGGTTTTATAAGCAAATATATATACAGTTAATTGTGATTAATTTAAATAATTCATTAACATATCATGTAATTAATTTGACTTTGACTTCAATCAATCATTTGACAGCCTTAAAAATAAATGTCTAATAATCTCTTATACTGCATTGGTTTAAAATTCAGTACAAATTGCCACTCACTAACCATAATGTTTCCTCATTGTACAGATGCTTCCTCATCCTCACCTACACCTATCCTTACACCTGGCCAGAATGTTGACTTTGAGCCTCTGAGAAATGTTTGTGCTGTCTGCTAATTAAATATGTGAGTATTTAAAAACAACCACCAGCTGTAAATAGCATGAATGTCTGTCCCCGGGGAAGCTGGCAAGCTGTTCTCTTTCTCGTTTCTCACGAGTCACAAACAACAATTTCAAGGAGTCTCCTGTTTCTGTTACAGGGGACCCAGTGTTATTTGTACAATCAGATTTTTTATGGGATGCATACAACTCTGCACTCAAAGGATACAAAGGGACAGTATCTCAGAAGGCTGTGTATGTACAGCTTTTAATTAATAAGGGCACCTTGCACCATTCTCAGCTGTTCTGTCTACATAGTTGAACTGTGCAAGAGAATAGTCTTACTGTACTCATTAATGTTTCTTCATGCAGCATTTTGATTCATTCCATTTCAACCATGCCATTTTCACTGCAATTCAAACATTAGATTTGAAATTAATAGCATTTTTCTTTTATATTTCAATGGCGAACGTCCTATTTGTGCCACTAGTGTCAACAAATGGAATTGCAAAAATAATGACCGTTTTCAAACAGGTTTCCTGAACGTGGTGACCTTTGATATGACTCTATCATAATCCACCCCCATGTGGCAGTGGTGATGAACGCATTTTCACACAAATAGATTTTTCTGTTTGCATCTACACTAAAGGAGTGCGAAAACAGGAGCATTTACCCTCCGCTTATCAATAAATAATCAAGAATAAATACATAAATACTTATACAGAACAAATGACAGCCAATAGTTTTGGAGGGAATATATTATGAATGGCCTAAGGATTAAAATGTTAAACAACATAATTATTTCTGACTTATTTATTCATAACTGTCCATTCTATATAGGAGGTATTTAGGATGAACCATTTATAATTATCTCTTCAAGGTCATAGTTTTGATCAGAATACATCACATCCGTCAAATCAGATCTGAAAATCCTGCATTACGCAGAGGTTCGGGACTCCACAAAGCCCCAGTGTGGCTTGCCATTGGAAATGAGTGACTTCACGTCTCTAGCTGTTTGCTGTAAGTAGTGAAAAGGTGGTTTAAATTGCTTGCTTATAGCTAAGATGGGATGGGAGAAAGTATTTTAACATTGAAAAATTACACACATTACTTTTAAGTGGTTCTTTGTTTATCCGCTGTAGGGAAAAGGACAGATGGCATTTAAATAAGATTATTCAGTCTTAGTGTTTTTGTAAACTGTGTCTGCTTTATGGTAGGAACACACAAACAGAGAGAGAGGGAGAGAGAGGCAAAACTTTGTGGCAAAGATGGATATACTGTAAAAAATTTTAATAGGAAATAACGTAAAAAGTTTTCAAAAGAAAAGACATGAAATGATTAATATATATATATATATATATTTATATATATATATATATATATATAAATGCATCATTCATTCATTCATAAGTGTATAATTAGCTGAGAAATTTTGAAATTCTATTTATATATTATTTTATGTAACTATGACTTTTATTTAGTGCTGTCAAACGATTAATCGCGATTAATCGCATCCAAAATAAAAGTTATGTATATATAAATACACATGCAGGTATATATTTAACAAAAATATATTATATTTATATATAAAATATTTATATTTAGATATAGTAAATATATATCTATATCTATCTATCTATCTATCTATATATATATATATATATAGATAGATAGATAGATATAGATATATAGATATAGATATAGATAGATATAGATAGATATGTGGCATCATGAGAGGACGTGTTCTAGAGGGCATTACATTGCTCTAAGATGGCTGGAGCAAGAGGGCATCTTAAGAACTACCACTCCCAGGTCACCACACGTGGAAACTGGGGGGCAAGATGGCCAACTATTAAGGACTACAAAACCCATGTTGCCAGAGAGAGCAGCTGCAGCTAATAAGACCAGCAGCAAGGTCTAATAGATG
The DNA here is from genome assembly GCA_039654765.1 of Mylopharyngodon piceus. NCBI lineage: Eukaryota > Metazoa > Chordata > Actinopteri > Cypriniformes > Xenocyprididae > Mylopharyngodon > Mylopharyngodon piceus. Next base: position 14,277,429 of record CM077444.1, on the reverse strand, counting down.
GTGTGGGAGAATGATGAAGTGTGCGTGAAGACATTTACCTGTGAAACAAAGAAGACTAAGTATTTTTGTTGTTAGCTAAAAAGATTTAAGTTGAAAACCTTCTGTTTGATTATTAAACCCACACCTAGATACCAAAAAGACTGTTGAAGCGGTTTTTACTGGGAAACTACACAAGCTAAAGATCCTGAACCTCTCATGCTGTCACACATGGTGGAGAATGCGGGCATATGGATAACTGCTGATGTTCCAGAGTGACGTGGATGACCTCACAAGCCTGTTTTCTAAGCTAAGTACACAGTCAATTGATTGTAAAATGGAGGAATTACTGAAAACAATGATAGAAAGTAGTAAAATCCAGCAGCAAATCCAAGCGGCCTTACTGGAAGCACAAAAGAGGGCTAATAACCTTAAAGTTAGAGAATTGGAATTGGAACTGAAACAAGTCCAAGATCTTAGCAGGATACAGGCTAGTGACTTTATTCCTAAAATGGGAGTGAATAGTAATGTTGAAACCCTATAGTGATGGTCCCCAAGCCAGATGGCACAGTAAGGTTCTGCAACGACTTTAGGAAGTTAAATGAGATATCAAAGTTTGATGCATACCATGTGCCCCACATTGATAAATTGATTGACAGCACTAGACCTAGACCAACACTAGATCTAACAAAAGGCTACTGGCAAGTTCCCTTATCTCCAGATTCCAAAGAGAAGACTGCTTTCGCAACACCAGAGGGGTTATACCATTATACTCATTTAGCCTTTGGCCTTCATGGTGCTCCCGGCCACTTTCCAAAGGCTCATGAACCGTGTTCTTCAGCCTCATCAGCAGTATGCTGCTGCTTATTTAGATGATATGGTGATCCACAGCTCAGACTGGGAAAGCCATCTTGGATTGGTACAGAAGGTACTGGATTCCCTCAGAGAGGCAGGCTTGACTGCAAACCCCCAAAAATGTAAAATTGCCTACAGCAAAACAGAGTATCTGGACTACACAATAGGCAGGGGTTTAGTACAACCTCAAGAAGCCAAAGTTAAGGCAATTCAAAACTGGCCAAGACCACAAACCAAAAGACAAGTAAAGTCCTTCCTTGGCCTAGCCATTTACTATAGAAAATTTGTGCTTAACTTTTCCAGTCTTGTTGCACCCATCCCAGAACTAACCACTAACAGACACTCCAGAATGGTAAGATGGAGCAAAGAGGCAGAGGAGGCCTTCTCCGAGTTAAAGAGGATGTTGTGTTCCAGACCGATCTTGAAATCCCCAGACTTCACAAAAGAATTCCTGGTGCAGACTGAGGTGGGTCTAGGAGCAGTCCTTTCTCAAACACATAAAGGTAAGGAACATCCTGTACTCTACATCATCAGGAAACTGGCAAAGCACGAAAAAACATTATGCCACAATTGAGAAAGAGTGCTTGGCTATTAAATGGGCACTAGAGACACTCCAGTACTACTTACTGGGGAGGAAATTTGTACTAATAACAGACCATGCACCACTGCAATGGATGGCCCAGAATAAGGAGAGCAATGGCAGAATAACTAGATGGTTTTTAAGTCTGCAAGCAGTGAACTTCTCTGTTGACCACAGGCCAGGACGATGCCATGGAAATGCTGATGCCCTCTCTCGCAAGGATGTCTTCTTCACAGCGGCCTGCCAACCAACAGCCTCAGAGCAGATGAGGGGGGTATGTGGCATCATGAGAGGACGTGTTCTAGAGGGCATTACATTGCTCTAAGATGGCTGGAGCAAGAGGGCATCTTAAGAACTACCACTCCCAGGTCACCACACATGGAAACTGGGGGGCAAGATGGCCGTCTATTAAGGACTACAAAACCCAGGTTGCCAGAGAGAGCAGCTGCATATAATAAGACCAGCAGCAAGGTGTAAAAGATGGTGTGGGAGAATGGTGAAGTGTGCGTGGCTGGGAAAAGACATGTACCTGTGAAACAAAGAAGAATAAGTATTTGTGTTGTTAGCTGAAGAGATTTAAGTAGAAAACCTTCTGTTTGATTATTAATCCATGCATACCAAAAAGACTGTTGTATATGTATATACTGTATGTATGTGTGTGTATATGCCATAGTATATTCATACAATAACAAAAACTAAAAAACTAAAAAATTTTAACTAAAAAAACAAATGCTAGAACCATCATAATTGTTTAGTCTGTTTGCTATCAGTTATGTTTATTGCATTATTGTACTCCTGATGGGGTTTTGTGTTTGGCTATACTGTGCTCTGTTTATTATTAGCCAAAACTGCCATATAGACAAAGAGGTGTGTTTTTTTTTGTTTTTTTGTTTTGTTTTGTTTTGTTTATTGTGGATACTTGCCCTTGAAACAAGCATAAAATGGGATTGCAGACGTCTGTGGCTAAGATGAGGGGTGTGGACATCAGAGAATGTTAGAACAGCTTTAGCTCTATATTTTACCATGATTTTGGGTCTGATAATGATCATTAAAAACCGAACACACCCAGAAGCTCACATGCTCTCTGACTGTAAGGGATTTGCATATCCCATTAAACATACACACTCAGAACGAGCCCCTCTCCAGCTTTGAGGAGTGTTAAAGTCGTGCAGCGAGGCGCACTCCGCAAGCTGAGCCTCCCACTCTCCGGCACTGCCAAGTGCGTCATCCCCTCTCCCCTCTCGCCCTCTGGCCCTGGAGTGGCCCCTCAGCCCCACTGGCTCTGGATCCATCCCCACAAGAGCCTGTGTAGGACTGTTTAATATACACTGTGACCAATTATCTCCATTCGATTAGCTTCCATAATAATTGATTCTGTAGAAGTCAGAAAGCACCAGGCGGCGTGTCAAGAGATCCAGAAAAAAAGGAAGTTATTTTTCCTCCCGCACCGCCACAATTTTTTTGTTCTTCTGTATTAATGTGGCAGTCAGACTAATTTATCAACTGCAATTTTTGAAGTGCCCTTGGGAAGAAAGTTGCTCGTCATCGCATACTCCCGCATTATTAGGTGGATGGCTCTGAAAACGCAGCATTGTTTGTTAATATTACTTCCAGTAAAGATGGTTTCATAAACACACACCAATTTATCACTGAGGATAGAATAGCAGAACACATTTTCGTTTTATTATTTGAGCTTGTGTGTTCTGTTTGCAACATTCATCTTCTGTGTGTTCAGGTGTCACTTAGCGCTCTAACTTAGCAGACTGCTGATGGCAGAGATCCTGCTGATGTGGACCTCTTTTACTGAGCGTTTTTAGTTCATATAAAACACTCCCGTAATTCCTCTTCTCCTCTATCCACCTCCAGTTCTCTATAAGCCATTTTAAGCCCCTCTCCGGGGTGGCATTACCGGGGATAGTGGTTCATTTGTTCTGTTTATGGCAGGGATGTCCAAACTTATATACAGGGCTCCAGACTAACATTTGAGACCAGTTCAGTGGCACCAGCACCTGATTTGGTAGTACCGCTCCGCACATGTAATATTAATAATATGACATGTTTTGTCTCTTGGAAATGCACATTTAACAGTAGCTTGAGTTGGGATGCAGACGTAAATATATTCTCATTAAAGGGTTAGTTCACCCAAAAATGAAAATTCTGTCATTAATTACTCACCCTCATGTCATTTCACACCCATAAGACATTCGTTCATCTTCGGAACACAAATTAAGATATTTTTGATAAAGTCCGATGGCTCAGTGAGGCCTCCATTGCCAGCAAGATAATTAACACTTTCAGATGCCCAGAAAGCTACTACACACATATTTAAAACAGTTCATGTGACTACAGTGGTTCAACCTTAGTGTTATGAAGCGACGAGAATACTTTTTGTGTGCCAAAAAAACAAAATAATGACTTTATTCAACAATATCTAGTGATGGGCGGTTTCAAAACACTGCTTCATAAAGCTTTGAAGCTTTACGAATCTTTTCTTTTGAATCAGTAGTTCAGAGTGTGTATCAAACTGCTAAAGTCACGTGATTTTAGTAAACGAGGCTTCGTTACATCATAAGTGTTTCAAAATTTCAATGGTTCACCACTGGGGGGCGAGATTTTGGCAGTTTGATGCACGCTCCGAACCACTGATTCTGAACAAAAGATTCGTAAAACTTCAAAGCTTCATGAAGCAGTGTTTTGAAATCGCCCATCACTAGATATTGTTGAATAAAGTCGTTATTTTGGGGGGTTTTTTTGGTGCACAAAAAGTATTCTCGACGCTTCATAACATTAAGGTCGAACCTGTAGTCACATGAATTGTTTTAAATATGTCTTTAGTAGCTTTCTGGGCATCTGAAAGTGTTAATTGGCAATGGCAATGGAGGCCTCACTGAGCCATCGGATTTTATCAAAAATATCTTAATTTGTGTTCTGAAGATGAACGAAGGTCTTATGGGTGTGGAACGACATGAGGGTGAGTAATTAATGACAGAATTTTCATTTTTGGGTGAACTAACCCTTTAACACAAACAGAAACATCTGTACAAATTTTAACAACCTCATTTTTAAAGGGTAAAATTAAAATATTCTTACTGAGTTAGAACTCTAAATAATCATTGGTCTTCTGTAGTATCATACATTTGGATCATGATAACCACAGGTAAAACCACACATGGCACCTTGCTACTATGGTAAAAAGTAACAGGTTTCTATGGTATCTAGAATGGCTTTATGATAATTAGTCTATAAACACATTTAGTATAAATACAAATGAACAAAACTGCTAGCTTATATCATAAGATTCTGTAATTCGGCCTATATTTCGTTACTCCTTTAATACATGTCCAACTTAATACTATAAAAAAATGTGAATATCCCCACATTTATGCCACAATACCACAGTTACAGTTAGTGTTACTACATGGTAGATGTTGGTGATTTGTGGGTTGAAAAGCCTTCTAACTGGATTGTTGTGGCACAATGTTTCTCTTGTTTTCTGCGTCAGTGTTGTTGAGAATGTCAGCACTGTTTCATCTGGCTTTAAACTAGAGAGACATTTGAGGTTTTTGTATCAGAGACCTCTGCGAAAGTCTGGACATCAAAAAAACACATGAAATCAGATTTTTTCAAATTTGATTCAAACCACATTTGGAGGTGGAATTTCATCCCCGGGCCGGACTTTGGAAGCCACTGGGTTACGGTTTAGCTCTGGCCTGATACACTTAATTTCACAGAGACCGAAAACTTCCTCAACTCTCTTCTGTATCATCTTGTCGGGACAATTCTCAAGAATTGTACCGTAAACAATTCATGTGTAATTCTTGGGGTTTACATTTAGGAAATCGAGGAAATACTTTGATATTAATATTGATAATATTGAGTCCTTGAAGCCATTTGGAGATTATTTTATGTGTATAGTCAGTGGACATTTACATGAGCAGAATCTGAAATATTCTGGCTAATTTTAGGATGCTTTTGCAGATTTTCTTGCAAAATTAGTTAAATGAAATTTGGGCCTGAATATGGGTATAGCAGTTTATATAGACAAATCTGTGATACATATTGTGCAGTAACTCTCAAAATAGGTTCTTTTAGTTGAGTCTTTCGATTAGAGGGTGTTTGCCACTGTACACTTCTGTTCAAAAGTTTGGGGTCAGTAAGGTTTTAATTTTTTGAAAGAAATTAATACTTTTATTCAGCAAGGAGGCATTAAATTGATCAAAAGTGGCAGCAAAGACTTTTACATTCATACAATTTCTATTTAAAATAAATGCTGTTCTTTTGATCTTTCTATTGATCAAAGAATCCTGAAAAAATATATCACATTTTCCAGAAATATATTAAAGGGTTAGTTCACCCAAAAATGAAAATAATGTCATTTATTACTCACCCTCATGCCGTTCCACACCAGTAATGATGAAAATATTTTTGGTGCGCCAAAAAAACAAAATAACGACTTATATAGTGATGGCCGATTTCAAAACACTGCTTCATGAAGCTTCGGAGCGTTATGAATCTTTTGTGTCGAATCAGCGGTTCGGAGTGCCAAAGTCGCGTGATTTCAGCAGTTTGGCGATTTGACACGCGATCCGAATCATGATTTGACACAAAAGATTCATAACGCTCTGAAGCTTAATGAAGCAGTGTTTTGAAATCAGCCATCACTATTTAAGTCGTTATTTAGTTTTTTTGGCGCACCAAAAATATTCTCGTCGCTTTATAATATTAATAGTGAACCACTGTACTCACATGAACTGATTTAAATATGTTTTTAGTACATTAATGGATCTTGAGAGAGGAAATGTCATTGCTGGCTATGCAGGCCTCACTGAGCCATCGGATTTCAACAAAAATATCTTAATTTGCGTTCCGAAGATTAACGAAGATCTCCAGTGTCTCTCCTCTGGCGGTGGAAGCACGCGCTGCGGTTTCTTCCCCCCGGAGAGAGGCACCGGCGCTTCACCTCTCTTCCTCCGAGGAGGTTGATGTGGTGAGCGTCGAGGCTGGGGAGGAGGCTCCGCCATCCTCTTCCCCAGCATATGAGGAGCTCTTGGAGGTAGTGACTAGGGCTGTGGATAAGTTAAAGATCGACTGGCCAGTAGAGAAGGCAGAAATGAAACCAAAAAGTAAACTCGATGAACGGTTTCTCCCTGCCCGGTCACTACCCCAGCGTCGGGGTTTGCCTTTCTTCCCCGATCTTCACGCCGAGGTGTCAAGATCGTGGAAAAGGCCCGTTCAGTATAGAATTTTCAGCCCCCAGACTTCTACTTATAGCAATATAATGGGGCTGAAACAGCACGGCTATGGGGCGATGCCTCGGGTAGAGGAGACGCTCGCGAGCTATCTCTCGCCTGAGTCGGCATCGTCCCTAAAAACCCCGACGCTGCCCACTAAGCCCCTAAAGACAACATCGGGCTTGGTGGGCAAGGCTTATGCGGCAGCAGGTCAGGCGGCAGCATGCTTACATACAATGTCATTGCTGCAGGCATATCAAGCCGACCTGCTTGGGGAGATTGATGAAAGCGGGGAGGCCACATTTGAATGCATCCAGGAACTTAGAAAAGCAACAGACCTGGCTCTCCGTGCCACCAAAGAGACGGCCAAATCAGTAGGCCGTTCTATGGCAGCCTTGGTGGCCACGGAGAGGCATTTGTGGCTGAACCTCTCGGACATAAGGGATAAAGATAAAGCTGCCCTTATGGACGCGCCGCTGTCTCCTGCGGGCCTGTTTGGCGACGCTGTGACATCAGTCGTCGACAGGTTCCAGGAGACCAAGAAACAATCCGCGGCGTTCCAGAGGTTCCTCCCCCGCCGTTCAAAAATTCCCCCCGAGGCTGCTGAGCGGGAGCAGCCTCGGCCGTCCACGAGCTCCTCTGCGCACCACAGAGCGCAGCAAAAGATCAGTGTGGCCACCCGTACTCCCCCACAGAAAACCTGGGGATCGGGGCGGTCTACACAGCAGAAGCCTTCAAGGGGTAAAACGGACCTGCGGGCCGTTATTATCGCCAAGAAGGCTTCAAAGCGGTCCTGACATCTGTGGGTCAGGACCCACGAGGGCGGCCCCCTCCGGAGGGAGCCTGGTGTCAGGATATCTGGCACCCGCTTCCCTTCGGCGCCCTCAGGGGACCGTTGTGTTAACTCTGCCACCCAGTGTGCGTCAGGGCGCAGCGGTCTCCACCGACCCTCCGAGGAGGGCCGGTTATCACTTGATTCGGCTGTCTTCTGCCGGTGCGCCGCTTCAGAGAGTCGAGTCAAGTGCTCAAATAACACCAGAGGCCAGTCTCGAGAGACTGGTTCCCTTAGTAGATTTTATGGCAGAATGGAAACGTCTGCTGAATATATCGAAATGGGTGCTGCTCATCATAGAAAAGGGTTACAGAATTCAGTTCGGGTCTCGCCCGCCCAGGTTCAACGGGGTTCTTCCCACAGTGGTGACCCCCGAGCAGTCTCTGGTGATGGAACGAGAGGTTATGACACTTTTGCAAAAAGGAGCTATAGAAAGGGTTCCTCCTCCCAGCAAGCTGTCAGGCTTTTACAGCCGCTACTTCATCGTTCCAAAGAAGGATGGGGGACTACGTCCTATCATAGATTTACGGGTGCTAAATCGCTCTATACAAAAGCTAAAATTCAAGATGCTTACACTCAAACAGATTATCCCACAGATCAGGTCTGAGGACTGGTTTGTGGCGATAGACCTGAAAGATGCGTACTTTCATGTGTCCATCCATCCTTCTCACAGGAAGTTCCTCAGGTTTGCTTTCGGGGGCGAAGCCTACCAATACAGGGTTCTTCCGTTCGGCCTGTCATTATCACCCCGCACGTTCACAAAGTGCGTGGATGCAGCTCTGGCTCCACTGAGACTCCAGGGCATCCGCGTACTGAATTATATCGACGATTGGTTGATTCTAGCTCAATCAGAGCAACTAGCAGTTCAGCATCGAGATGCTGTTCTGTCCCACATGAAAAGGCTTGGGCTGAGGCTCAATGCCAAGAAGAGTGTGCTAGTTCCGGCTCAGACGACCACTTATCTAGGTGTAGTCTGGGACTCCACCACGATGCAGGCACATCTGTCCCCTGCTCGTGTGAGTTCCATCCTCGCAGCCGTGAAAGGGGTGAAATTAGGCCAGTCACTCACTGTAAAACAGTTCCAGAAACTGTTAGGTCTGATGGCAGCTGCGTCCAACGTGATACCTTTTGGCCTTCTGCACATGAGACCCTTACAGTGGTGGCTCAGGACCAGGGGGTTTTCTCCGAGGGGAAATCCTTTTCGCATGATCAGAGTCACGCGGCGATGCCTTCATGCTCTGGCCATGTGGAAAAATCCCTGGTTCCTGTCCCAGGGGCCTGTGCTGGGGACTTCTGGTCGTCGTGTAATGCTTACGACAGATGCTTCCCTCACGGGCTGGGGGGCGATCATGAGTGGTCGCTCGGCTCAGGGGTTATGGGAGGACCATCAGCTCTCCTGGCACATAAATCGGCTGGAGATGATGGCGGTGTTTCTAGCATTAAAACACTTCCTCCCAGACCTGAGAGACCACCATGTGTTGGTCCGTACGGACAACATGTCAGTGGTCTCATACATAAACCATCAGGGGGGTCTGCGGTCTCGCCAACTATATTACTTGGCCCGTCGGATTCTCCTGTGGTCCCTAGGGAAGCTGCGCTCGTTAAGGGCAGCCTACATCCCGGGGTACCAAAACGTGGGAGCAGACGCCCTGTCGAGGCAGGGGCCGAGGCCCGGGGAGTGGAGACTCCACCCAGAAGTGGTGGATCTCATATGGAAAAATTTCGGTCAAGCGGAAGTCGACCTATTTGCCTCGGGAGAGTCAACCCAGTGTCCACTCTGGTACTCCCTAGCATACCCAGCATCTCTGGGTCTGGATGCCATGGTGCAGACGTGGCCGAGGCCACGTCTGTACGCTTTTCCCCCGTTCGCTCTGCTCCCGCGAGTTCTGGAGAAAGTACGCCAGGAGGGGGCCAGCCTAATACTGGTAGCCCCGTTCTGGCCAACCAGGATATGGTTCTCGGACTTAGTGTCCCTATTAGACGGCTCCCCAATGGAGCTTCCCCTCAGACAGGATCTCCTGTCGCAAGCGGGCGGCACGATAATACATCCTCGCCCAGAACTATGGAAGCTATGGGCCTGGCCTCTGAGGGGGCCAGGTTCATAGAAGCTGGTCTCCCAACTGAGGTTGTGGAGACCATCCTTAACTCCAGAGCTCCCTCCACGAGGAAGCTGTATTCCTATAAATGGAATTTGTTTTCTACTTGGTGTAGACGAAATAATACGGACCCTGTCCACTCTTCTATAAGCTTCGTGCTAAGATTTCTCCAAGAAAAGTTCTCGGAGGGCCTATCTCCTTCAACCTTGAAGGTTTATGTTGCGGCTATCTCAGCCTATCATGCTCCTCTGGAGGGGGATTCCTCGGTAGGACGAGACCCCCTCGTAACACGCTTCCTCCGTGGTACACTGAGGTTGAGGCCTCCAGTGCGCACAAGGGTTCCGGCCTGGGACTTGGCCGTGGTATTGCAAGGGTTAGCCGAGGCTCCCTTCGAACCACTAGAGGAGGTTCCAGAAAAATTCCTCACTCTAAAAACTATTTTCCTACTTGCTATCACTTCTCTGAAGAGAATAGGAGACTTACAAGCACTTTCAGTTGCTCCATCTTACCTGGAATTTGCCCCAGGAATGGTGAAGGCATTCCTTCATGTTAGGCCTGGCTATGTGCCAAAAGTCCCCACTAATGTCCCAGGTCCCATTGTGCTCCAGGCCTTCTATCCTCCTCCCTTCGAGACTTCGGATCAGGAAAAACTGAATCTGCTCTGCCCAGTGAGGGCTTTGGATACGTATGTCCACAGAGCTGCCCTGTGGCAAAAGTCAGATCAATTATTTGTCTGTTATGGGTCCCCTAAGAAAGGGGGCCCAGCATCTAAGCAGAGGATGAGCAAGTGGGTGGTCGAGGCCATCTCACTTGCATATGAAGCGGCCGGACAGCCTTCTCCATTGAATGTCCGTGCCCACTCTACCAGGGGTATGGCGGCATCAAAGGCTTTGATGTCTGGTATCTCCATTAATGATATCTGTGATGCAGCTGGATGGTCATGCCAGCACACATTTATCAGGTTCTATAACCTTGATGTCGGCTCCACTCCGGGGTCTTCTATTCTGTCAAGCTAACATTGGCAAGTACTTGAAGCTACGGCACAGCTGGGATTGCGTTCCCAATGCTTTATACGCAGCGTCGACAGTTCCCACGAAAGGGAACGTCTCAGGTTACAGATGTAACCCTGGTTCCCTGAGTAGGGAACGAGACGCTGCGTCTCCTGCCGTACCCCTCGCATACTTGCGAGTGCTTGCTTCAGACTTATCCCAGAAGCTAGCGATCTCTGCATCCGGGTATGCTTTATAGTTTCCTGGTCCGTGACGTCACCCGCCTCTGACGTCTCGCTACGCGATTGGTTAGATACATGAGTGCTTCAATGACGTTATCACGCAGAAGGTTCCCAATGCGTTATACGCAGCGTCTCGTTCCCTACTCAGGGAACCAGGGTTACATCTGTAACCTGAGACGTTTTGGGTGAACTAACCCTTTAAGTAAGCAGCAGAACTGTTTTCATTTTAGATAATAATAAGAAATGTTTCTTGGGTAGGCCTACCAAATCAGCATTTGGTAGGCCTACTCAAGTTTGTGTAAAACCTGATGATCATGTTCTCCAGCATGATGTGAGAATGGTCCAAAGAGCATCTTGTGCTTCAATGGAAACAGATCTGACTGACTGTACAGAGTCACATGATAATTCTCACAAATTTGCTTATATCATCAGTAATCTAATGCCACAGAATCTGAAAAATATCAGCTTTTGGACCTTACTGTATGTAGTCCAACCAAGTTATCACAGATATCCAAATCATAGGTCCAGCATTTCCTTGAGTTGCTTTATGAGATCCACTTGTGCTCCATGTCTTTTCTACTGTCACACATCAGTCACGTTCTTACCCAGCTGTTAGAATCAATGCCATCTTGGACCCAAGGGTGGATCCACAGCCTATTGCCCCTCCTTTCAAATGCATTTAGCCAGCAACCTCTCCTCTTCTTCCTTCCCTGCTTTACCTCTTCTCACAGCATCTCACTGATCCATTCCTTCCCAGCTTGACTCCATCCACTTCCACAGCTTTGGAAAACTGAGACATCTGGCCGCCTGATCAGTCTATTTGAGATAAACCTTATATCACCAACTTCCAAAGCACACTGACAGATAATTTCTCTTCATAAGCAATTCAACAGTAATGCCACAAATATTCTTTTTGAAAGAGAAAGAGGGTGATTGCATCTCTTTAAAGGGGCCCTATTATGCTATTTTATATGTTCTTAATTTTGTTTTGGAGGTCTCCTACAATAGCTTGACATGCACCCAAGGTCAAAAACACTTTAATTTCCTTTTTTACAGTGTCTGAAACTGCTTGATAAATGATCTAGTCTCTCTAAACCCCTTCTTTCCCGAGAGCCTACTCTGCTTTGATTGGACAGACGGCCCGGTCCGTTGTGACTGCACATACAGCTTGTGTCAGTAATGAAATGCCTATTTTACCATATCTGAAAATTAAATGCTGATAATCTAAACGAACAGTGAAATAAACATAAGACGTTTAAATTTTTATTATGTAAAAACGTATATCAGTTTTTACACAATTTATGACTGTCCCTCAGTTGTACCGTCATTTACATCGTAACCAACAAGTTGGTGTACTTGTGAAAACAGTCTCAGTGAAGAGCTTGAGATGAAACAGAACAGAATATTTGTATTGTGTATCATTTCTATAACCACATGACATTCTGAGATAAAAATGTCTGGTGATTAAAATGATAATAAAATGACACAAATTACAGAATGTTCCTGTCATACAAATAGGACATTGTTAGTGGACAAATTACATAAACTAATGAGAATGTGAAAGCTGTTTTAAATGAGTATAAAGGAGTCCACAGGGCCAAACATGGCCATAGTTGAAGAAACATTCTTACTGATCAGATGCCATAGAAATGCTCTGTTCAAGACTCATAAATGCTGCCAGAGATTCTGCTCTCCTGTGTCATTAAACAAACCCTTGACACTGTAGTCTTTATCACTGGTAGCGGTGATACCATGTAGGACCCTACGGAGGAAAGCTAGTAGTGATTGTTGTGGGGAAACAAGGGCAGCTCCCTCAGAGATCATAAAAAAGAACACTTAAAACTTGATGATAGCTTTTTTGACTTTTGCAGCAAGTTGGTTATTTTCTCTCTCACTTCATCTGTCTCTCTCTCACTAAATCTCTTACTTTCTTTTTTTACACTTATGTTGAGGTCCAAACTAGTGCCCGGTTTCACAGACCAGGCTTAAGCCTAGTCCCTGATTAAAATGCATGTTTGAGCTGTCTTAACTGAAAGCAACTTGCACTGACATATCTTAAAATATGTCAGTGCCATTGTCTCAAGATGCACACCGGTAATGTTTTTTCTAAGGCACTGTTAAAAAAGCTACTTAAATGCCCTGATTTAACTAAGGCCTACTCCTGGCTTAAACTAAGCCCTGTCTGTGAAACCAGGCCTTGAAGTGTTTTTTTTTTGTTTTTTTTGCTTTGGCACATCTATCTATCAAACCACAGATATCTATTGTTTGTTGATATCTATACTTCTATTCTAAACAGATTTTTATACATATAGAATTAATTTAAAAAATGTATTTTTTTTTTACAGAATATTTGGTCACACTTCATATTAGGTGTCTGTAACTAACTTGTTCTTACTTTAAAAAAATGGTTACACTTTATTTCAATGGTCCACTTTAGACATTCTTCTAACTATAAGTACCTTTGCAACTACATGTCAACTAACTCTCATTGGAGTATTAGTAGACGGTAGTAGACTGTTAGTAGTGTAATACTGAGTGCAAATAGAGCAGGAGAAGGCAGATCTAAGTGCAGGAGTTTTATAATAATCCAAACAAAACAACAATCAGGAAACACTGGGAGCACAGAAGACAGGTACAAACAAGAAACACCAAACATTAACTAACAAACACTGACTAAAACATGGGGCTATTTATACACAGAGGAGCTAATAAGATAACAAGGAAACAAGACACACCTGGGGATACAATCAAGGAGTGGCTTCCAGATGCTCCCAGGCCAACAAAACCCCAAAACAAAAGTCCAGGTGGGTGGTGGAGCAGAGGTGGACCAGGGGGAGGAATGGAGGGCCAGGACTGTGGAGTGGAAGAGAGCCTAGAGACCGAGGCATAGCAGAGAGCCAGGCCAAAGTCGAAGGATCAGGGAACCAGGGCTGAGCCGGCAGAGCGGAGGGCCAAGGTGGAGCCGACAGTGCAGAAGATGCCCAAGGCGAAGCAGAAGACCACCAAGGCGGAGCTGGAGTCCACCACAGCAGAGCAAGAGACCCCCATGGCAGAGCAGGAGGAGCTGGAGACCACCATGGTGGAGCCAGCGGAGCTGGTGGCCAGGGTGGAGCTGGAAACCACCACGCCAGATTAGGTGGAGCTAGATACCACCACTACAAATCAGGTGAAGCTAGGGACCACCACAGTGAAGCAGGCGGAGCTGGTGACCAGGGCGGAGCAGGAGACCTCCATGGTCATAACAGAGCAGGCAAAGGGTTCAGTAGTGGACGCCGCCGCCTTGGGAGGAGCAGGAGAAGTGTGTGCGGCCCAAACACACAAGGTGACAGTTGCCACAGAAAGCGCAGCTTCAAAAGAACTCTGAGACCAACGGACTCTGCTTCACTGAGACGACCGGACTCAGGACCACTGGGCTTTGATGCGCTGAGACCACCGGACTCAGGACCGCTGGGCTTGAGGGAGCTGGGCCTGCCGGGCATGGTATGCCAGCCGCTTGTGCCGACATCAGAGGAGGATCTGCCACACTGGATACCAGTCTCCTCCACCCTGAGATGGATCCAGTGGCTGGGATTGTACTGGTGTCTGCGATGGTAACTGTGGTGGATCAAGCTCTATGGCCGGAGCATGGGCCGTGTAGCCCCCCCCCCAAAAAAAACAACATTTAGGGGATGGCTAAGCCGGGATGGTGAAGTACTCCTCCACCTCTCCCACAATGAAGGGGGAGCTGCTCAGCTGCAGAGCCCACTCCACAAAATCACAAAAACTCCCTCAAGGACCATCTATGGAAAGTTGTGCTTTATGATGTTCATTGAGTCGTTGATGTTCGTTGAGTTGCAAAGTTACTTACATTCAGTAGAATGTCTGTTGGTGGACCATCAAAATAAAGTGTTAGCAGATATTAAGCAGACACTCTACTAATACTCTAAGAGTTAGTTGGCATGTAGTTGCAAAGTTACTTATAGTTAGTTACATGACAAAAGTGAACCACTGAAATAAAGAGTTACCTAAAATAGATTGTTAGGTACAATGTACTTATTGTCTTCATGTTGTATTGTTATATTTTGCTGCTACTGAGGTTGGATATGGGTAAGGTTAGGGACACGTTTATTGGTATGGGTAGGTTTAGGGGTGGGTTAAAGAGTAAGAGAAAGGTCAACAGTGTAAATATAAAAAATTATCTACAACTGTAAATTACATGCAGGTATTTTTTTTTAAAATATAAGTACAATGTAAAAACATACACCATAAGTGCATTGAATCAAAAGATTAATTTAAATGTTGGTACTTAAATACAATATAAAATGGGACTAAATATTTTATTATTTTTAATATTTTTTAATATCTTTCTAAATATATGTATTATACCCTTTTCTTCATTCCAAGTAATTTCCATTTGAGGAAGTCCCCAATAGGAGGTTTTGTTTTCAGTAAACTTCTGGGGACGATTTAGTTCCCAATCTATAGCTAAATAACACACACACACACGCACCGAGTTTCCCAGAGAAATAAATTTGTCCACAAACCCTTTGTGTGTGAAAACAAGTGAACTTTCATTATTGCCGATTCTGTCTAACCCACAAATAACTTCACATGCGAGACAGGATGATTGATACTCTTCATCACCCGGCCTCTCTCTCTCCTCCCCCTAATTTAATTCCCAACAACTGCCATGCCCCGTCATCCATACCAAAGTGTCTCACCAATGGAGCAGCCCCTATTGATCGACAGTAATAACACAAATTCTCCTGATACATCCATGCTCAGTGCTGACGCAACAACACCAGCTCACAAAAAGAAGGAAAACAATTCATAAAAGTATTAAAAAGCACAAATTGATTTTCTGATCAACAATTCAATCAGTTTTTCTCTGAAAATGTGCTTTATTTTAACAACTTGAAGGAAAAGCAGGCTCGCTGATCAGCTTGTAGCAGAAAGCAGCAAACAGCCAGAGATGAATGTGTGCTGTATATCCCCTCATTAGAATGTCTATCACCCCCATGGCCTTCCTCCCACAATGCCCCGTCCCTCTTTTGGAGGTTACCACGTCAGCATCCTAGTTTTGCTCCTTAATAGTCATCAAATTTTCTATCCACAGTGGTATAATCGACGCAGATGAAGATGCTTTTGGACTCTGATCTAAGCAGTTTTTTTGTGCGAAAGGAAGCCCGGTAGCAAACTCCAGCTCTGTGTTTTCTGTGGAGCAGCCTTGATCACTCTTACCCTGCAGTCTGTATATTTTTCAGCAAGGCCTTATATTTACCACATCAAAGACGTTGCAAATTGCTCTGTAATTCAGTTTGGGAAATTCTGCCAATACTGCAAAAAATCAAAAAAAGTCTTAATTTCCCAAGAAAGTGGCATGTTTATCTTGAATTATTATTAATGGAGGGCCTTGTTTGTATTTAAATAAAGTTTTTGCTGAGGGTGTTAAAAATGGCTCTTAGTCGATTGTGCTCCCTCTGTATTGGGCATCTGATATTATCTTTGCTCAGTGAGATGTCAACCCCCATGATGCTTTTCTTACACTGCTTAGCTCAGCAGGTACCCTATGACATAAATCAGCACACAGAGTTGGGCTCATTAGGGCTTTTCACACTGCACTTAACCCCAGGTTATCATTGTTCTAAACACCGCTTTTAACCACGGGTAAAGCATCATTTCACACTTGCAATTTAGCACCGCATTTTTTCGCAGGGTTATGAAACCCTGCTCCTGGAGCAGGATTAGTGCCGCTTTTGCGGTGTTAAACCTGCATTGAGGTGCCAAACTTCAGAGGTGGGGGACTCGAGTCACATGACTTGACTCGAGTCAGACTTAAGTCGCACATTGTAAGACTTGAGACTTGCTTGACAAATATTAATAAAAGACTTGACTTGACTTTGACTTGACATTCATGACTTGAGACTTGACTCGGACTTGAGTTAAATGACTCGAAATAACTTGTCTTTTGTTTAATAAATATGTTTTTGAATGCGCCGCAACCTAACCACGTGACGCAGCGGGCAAGCAGAGAGAGCTATCGTGAGCTCTCTCATGGACAGAGCATGGACAGAAGTGATTGAACATGGAAGGCGCTATGCCAAGAATAATTAAGTAAAAAAATAACGTTTTGGACATGTTAAGAGTTGACTTTTGGTTTTGTGTTCATTAAACAGAAAATTGGGTAAATCAGTGCTGTCAACGTTTTCAAGTTTAATGCGTCAAAAATATTTAACGCAAACGCAGCATCCGTTTTTTCTGTCATCCTTTGGCTAGCATTACAATATATGATCACGCTCTTATTCATGCAAATGCTTTTAAGCCATTTAAGCGCGCCAAAGGAGAAAAACAGAACGCGCAGTCTGTGAATGTCCTGTCACACACACGACGCACAGAAAGACGCGCGCCAGAATGTCACGTTTGAACGAACAATAACACATAATGCCAAAAATGTCCGTTTTGTCGAGTATCCATAAAGTCTTAAACGAAAGTAAATAGTTGTGAGAAAGTGGGACGCGCGTGAGATCCGCGTCATGTGCGGCAGATCTTAAAGTGACAGCAACCAATTCTGTCATTGAAGAACAAATGTAACAGAGAAAATTATCACATTTAATTTTTTGCAAGTGCAATGCGTTGTAAATGGTTATTCACTGTTTATAAGGAAATGTCAGCTTTTTTTTTTGCAATAGTACTTAGTATGTGTACAGTGTCTAATAATTGGTCTTCAGTGTTAGACTTTGAGTGAAAAGCTTATGGATAGTTTATGGGGATGCACATAAATATATTGTATACACATACACACACACACAAAGAAAAAAAATCATACAGGCTTGCAAACCCAACCATGCATACACAAACAAACTAAAAACAAAAAAAACAACAACAAAAAAAAACAAATAAACACACACACACACACACACACACAAATAAAAAGAAAAAACAATCAAATTTGCAAACATAACCATGCACATGCAAACAATACACTTTTCACTCATACACACGCACACACATTCATTTATTTATTTTTTATTTTTAGATTTTTATTGTATTGACAGCTCAGCTGTATGTGGACACCTTTTGAGTAGAAATGCATATTGCAATTTTTCTGTTGCAAATAAAACTCCCATAGTCCATAACTACTGTAGTTTTAACATATTTTAATATAAATTCAGTCAAATCATCAAACATTTGTATGACTTGCCAGTGACTTGTTTGACCCAAGCTACGACTTGACTTGAATTGCTTGACATAAAGCAGTGACTTGACTTGACTTGCTTGATTCTCACAAAAATTGACTTGAACTTGCTTGAGACTTGAAGGTTATGACTTGAGACTTACTTGTGACTTGCACATGTGACTTACTCCCACCTCTGCCAAACTTCTGAAAGGTTCCGGTGTTAGAATGTTACAGCTAGATGATTAGATTAAAATTTGTTAATAAGTTATACAAAAACATAAGTTTGATTAATTGCAGATTATTGCAGGTTTAAAATATAATGTTAAATTCTTTGCCATTTTATTTATCCTCAGAAGTTCCATTAATCCATTTAATAGCAGTATCATATTGGTATTGATAATGGCCTTCATATATGGGGTCAAAATGAATATAAGTGGTATGGCCCATCCCTAGTGCACAGGCTTTCATGGTGTCTATAAATAATCTCAGCACACAGCTCACAAGGGTAGTTTCCTAGTCCTCTCTCTGATATTACTAAACCTTGATTCTACACACACATTTGTTAATTGTGCAAATTTTGCAATGTCTGCATTTAAGGAACATTATCCTTTCCCTTGAGTCACGGGGTGTTATGAATATGCAGATGTCCACAGAGATGATCTTAATACATCTGTGACTGTGCAAATTAGGCAGACTATGGCTGTTTCATTTTAATCATTTGCAGGTGCAAGTAGGTCCTTGGCACTTTAATTAGAAAATGTTCTGGGCTTTTTTCATGCCAGCATTGTGGGATAGTATCTGAAAGCTGTGGCGTGTTCAGCTTGATGAAACATTGTGAGATTGGACAGTGCCTGTACTCAGAGTATGTTGTCAATAGTTTGTGCAGTGTGTAAAAAGACCATATGGACATAATAGAAAGTATAAAGAAAAAAAGTGGAACAATGTAGTGATAAACTGTATCCATAATGTCTGAAAAGTCAGATACAGAAAAACAAGAAAGCAATGCTGGGGGAATGTATTGATATTAGAGTGGGTGGCTTTCCAGGATATCGTAAATGCATAATGAGCAATGACCTCTGACTCCATTGGCTGTTGGCTTCGGAAATACGCACAGGGTTACTGTCATAGATATGCCACATTTGGCTGTTCCAGGTATGTCAACAGCACTGCAGTGCGCTGAGTTAACTGCATTTGGAGTTCGCTTAGGAAGCAAATGCTTTTCTAAGAGAAAGTTTTATAAGAGAAATCATAAGAATTTTGCAACAGGAAGAAGTTTGATGATGTGTTTTTGTTTTAAAAGGGACCTATAATGCCCCTTTTTACAAGATGTAAAATAAGTCTCTGATGTCCCGAGAGTGTGTATGTGAAGTTTTAGCTCAAAATACCCCAAGATGTTAAAATTGCCACTTTTTGGGGGTGAGCAAAAATGCACTGTTTCTGTGTGTGTCCCTTTAAATGCAAATAAGCTAGTGCTCCCGGCCCCCTTTCAAGAAGACTGCGGAGCTTCAAGAGCTTATGCTCTGGCACAACGGCAACAACAAAACAGGACAATCTCACGCACTGAAAATGTCAGAAACTGTCAGTAGCGCTGTTCAGCCTTGTATGTTTCAGAATCAACCTTTGTGAAAATCCGTTATTGAAAAGACCCTCTTTTATAAAGCAGTCCGGCGCAAAAAGATTGCCGCCAATGTATAAGACTTTACCAATTTGTTTCGGGACATTTCCTTCGAAAATGAAATTTAACCACAATGTCCTCAGTGATGGCGGGAGTCTATGGAGACTCTAATGTGCATTGGTACAACCCAAAACACAACACTTCTAATGCCTCTTTGGTGCAGCATCGTACAACTCCAGCTGCTACAGCGAGGGTACAGAAATGGTGGACTCTGTGTTTCTAACTCAGGGCAGTGTCTATGCTAATGGGGGCAGATCATCACTGGCTGTGGGCGGGGTTTCTTCCTACGTCATCATAGAGGGAAGCTGAATCTGGAGACTGCTTTTGATTTATGGGAATTTATAGGCTGGTTGTTCTCACAAACTGCGGACACACATCGATGTTCAAACACCTTATAAAATGAATTTTGCATAATAGGTCTCCTTTCATTTAGCATGGTATGTTTACAGCATTTATAGCATTGCTGTTTCCCAGCCAACAAAAATGAAAATAATGTTTTGCAGATGTTCCCATTAAGTTCTAAAAACATTATTCTTGAATGTATTTTGAATGTTTTAAAATCAATTTATTTGGTTATGCGAATGGGAATATTTCAGAATTTTTTAAAGTATAACATACTTTATAATGTATAAATAATGTTTTTATGCTAATGTTTAAACATTATTAAAGACCTGATAACTTTGAAAGAACTTTCAAGATTTCACACTTGCATATTATCGAATAAAGTGTGTGTATTTGGCATGCTGTCTGAGGGGAGGGCTCCAAGCCCGGAATGTGGACCGAACCCAGAGTACCTCCCAATCCCCCCCCATCCCTGGTTAGGATAGGAAGAGTTGAGAATGAGGAATTGGGTTGGAGGAGGGATTCTGGAAAACTGTCGTGGGACAGGAGGTGATTCGACTATTTATATATAGGCCTCTCCGCGTCAATTGGGTAGATTATCTGAACATGCTCCACCTGAACATTGTTAATAAACCATCATTTCTGTTAACATTACTGGAGGAATTTTTGTTCATAACTTTGAGAGAACCTTAGACCAGATGTTATCCAAAGTTCTGAAAATGTTCCCTGTTAGCTATGGTCACACAAATTTGCTTTAGGAACATACTTGGAAGTATTAATAACTTTCTTGACTGATATCTCTACAATTAATATGTGATTATAAATATTTTCTTGTTTTATTTGTCAGCTTGTTAGCTAATTTTCTGAATGAATACATCAGATGTATCATATTAATGTTGTGTGAGAAATTGTGACTTTAAATTGTGATGACAAAATGTAACTATGTTATATAAATAGTTACATTTCAGCAAATTTTACGTACAGTTTCGGATACAGGTGTTTGGATAGGAAGGTTTATTATGCGCGGTTGTTAATTAAAGGTTTAAACTTTTATATTCTTTAAGAACAAAGCGTGCATTTATTCCAAACAAGTCATGATGAAAACCATCCCTTCTTCAACACGATTTACTTTCCTACCTCTTTCAGATAAAACTCCTCAGGCTTGAAGTGCTTGCTACATACACGTGTACTGCCATGAGAGTACATTTGGCAAATTCCTCAACCCAGGCTGCTGTTATTCATCTCTCTCATAATTTTCCTGTTTTGGAAAATCGTGGAAATGTAATGCTGTTTTTTTTTTTGCTATTGTAGCATAACAGGAACGCTGTAATAACATTTGCAATGTTCCATCATACTACTATGCAGAAGCTGCAGTGTTATTTTTTGAGATACTATTATAGTTTTTATTACTTTATTGAAGTTATTATTTTTATATTTTCCATTTTTATTTTAGTTTTAGTAATTTAGTTTTTTGTCATTTTTATTTTTTAAATGACTAATAAAGTTTTTATTAATTCTTATTTCAGTTTTAGTTTTAGTTATTTTAGTACATCAAGTCTACACTAAATGAAAATGAGAAATGTTGCCTTTGCATCTAGTGAAATATTTTTTTTATTTTTTATTTTTTATTTCAACTGTTTATTTTATTTCAAGTAATTTTTTATGGTTTAGTTTTAGTTTAATTTAATAACCCTGCGTCCACATTTCTGTCAGTTCACCTTAATGTGTTTACGGGTGAATATTGACGTTTCCAATGTGGTGAATGTGCATTATCAGAAGCAGTTGTGGCTGTATACCTCTTCAAACAAAATAATTTTCCTCACAAATGACCAAACTGTAATTTTAGTCTGACTGTTTTAGTATTTACAGCTGAAGTGTGCAATTTTTACACCACTGGCGTCACCATGCTGAATTGGAAAAACTGATTGTTTACAAACAAGTCTTCTGAACACTCCCCTGTCTGTAATTGGCTGGACAATCAGATGCGCTATTGGTTGAGCCAGTGTTGCTATGCTGAACTGATCGGGATTCTTAAACAAACAGCAATGTTTTCCTAACTCCAAAGAGACACAGCACACAAAATAGCTTACTAGTAGTTGTCTCTGGATATTAAACTGTGATAGGAGAAAGTAATTTAACATCCAAAGTACACACTTTCACTTAAACTGCAGTATAAATAATATAAGAGTTAAAATGTTTGAAGTCTCTCTTTTGTCGGCTCTGTCCTCTGACCAAATAGAGCATCTTCATTTCTGGCTGCTGTGTCAATTTCCATTTCCCAGAATTGACCAGATCCTTCATTCTGAGCATGTGCGTCTTAATCACACCATCAGCTTCATTTCAGCAGAAACCTGAGCAAAACGAAGGTAAAGAACAGGAAAAGGTCAAGCCTTCATCACAGCTTACAGCCGATAGGGTGATTGAAAGACATGATATTTTCGCCGGAACAAGACAGGGTTGTTGGATAGCCTTCGACTTTACATAAAGCAATTGTGTCACCATAAAACAGAATGGAAACTTTTTTTTTTGTATAATTTGACAAACAATTTCAAGTACGTGCAGAGCATGTTCATTGTAGTGCATGCCCTTTTTGCTCTGACCTAGAATCAACTTTCTGCATGATGATTCTCACCTTATTCACAGTGTTGAAATAGTAATTCCAACCTGCTTTAAGTCAATAGAATACCAATATCCTAACAAATTGTTATTCAATTTACCTTTGTACAAGACAGCTCATAATCGCTTCATTTAGACAGAGCGTCATGGTCAGTTCGTTCTGGAAGAAAATAAAGATGAGAATAATGTTTTATTTCCCCCACAAAAAAAAAGGAATCTGGACAGAATTAAGACTGCTGTCCATAACCTCAGGTGCTTACCAGGATGTCAATGTGTTTTTGCAACGAGTGTTTTCTTTAATCAGAAGCAAATCTTGTTTACAATAATTAGCAGACAGGTGGAAAAAAAAGGGAAAGTCATTTTCTGAGGAGTTCATGCATTCATAGATCAATATAATGAATTTTAATGCCACACTGTTTACCACTTCCAGGAAGAAGTTACTGCAAATTTAAAGTCTTGTCACTTCATCAGCTCAATGCTGTTTTATTTTGTTTTCGCTCTGTTTTGTAATGTCTCAGATTAGAAGTCTCAAGTTCTGCCATCATTTACTCACCCTCGTATTGTCCCAAAACTGCATGACGTTCTTTGTTCTGCAGAACACATAATATTTTGAAGAATGTTGGTAACTAAACATTTTTGTTGAACATTGACTTCAATTGCTTGGACACTGAGACATTTCGCAAAATACCTTCTTTTATGTTCCAAAGAAGAATGAAAGTCATACAGTTAAATGAAATTTTTGAGTGAACTATTCCTTTAATTAGTATTGTGATTTTTCTTGATTTCCAGAAAAAAATATCTGAACATCCTTAAAACAAGATACATTTACTTGAGAAGCAAAATTTCTGTCATTAATTACTCACCCTCAAGCCGTCCCAAACCCGTAAGACCTTTGTTTGTCTTTGGAACACAAATTAAGATATTTTTGAAGAAATCCGAGGGTATCTGATCCACACATAGGCAGCAACATCATTGCACCTTTTGAGGTCCAGAAAGGTACTAAAGACATCATTAAAACCATCGACGCGACTACAGTGGTTCAACCTTAATATTATGAAGTGATGAGAATATTTTTTGTGCGCAAAAACAAAACAAAAATAACGACTTTATTCAACAAATTCGTCTGTCCTCTGTCGTACTGCTACGCTATTTTCGTTGCAGAGCTTCAGTGTTTATGTCTGAACGCGGGCTCAGTATTGGCCGGCTCCTGCGTCAGTATCACACGCATGCGTCATGCTGCTCACGTGACCAGAGCCGGCCAATACTGAGCCACCATTCGGACATAAACAAACTCGTCGCTTCATAATATTAAGGTTGAACCACTGTAGTCACGTCGACGGTTTTAATGATATCTTTAGTACCTTTCTGGACCTCAAAAGTGCATTGTCGTTGCTGCCTATGTGTGGATCAGATAGCCTCGGATTTCATCAAAAATATCTTAATTTGTGTTCCGAAGACAAACGAAGGTCTTACGGGTTTGGGACGACATGAGGGTGAGTACTTAAAGGGTTAGTTCACCCAAAAATGAAAATTATGTCATTAATTACTCACCCTTATGTCGTTCCACACCCGTAAGACCTAAGCAGTGTTTTGAAATCGCCCATCACTAGATATTGTTGAATAAAGTCGTTATTTTGTTCTTTGGTGCACAAAAAGTATTCTCGTCGCTTCATAATATTAAGGTTGAACCACTGTAGTCACATGAACAGTTTTAAATACGTCTTTAGTAGCTTTCTGGGCATTGAAAGTGTTAATTGTCTTGCTGGCAGTGCAGGCCGCACTGAGCCATCGGATTTCATCAAAAATATCTTAATTTGTGTTCCGAAGATGAACGAAGGTCTTACGGGTGTGGAACGACATGAGGGTGAGTAATTAATGACAGAATTTTCATTTTTGGGTGAACTATTTAAGAATCGTTTTCAGAGGTTTTGTTTACATCTCAAATTAAGTTTTTCTTTCCACATTTGCAAATTGCATTCTTACTTTAAGCATAAATCTAACTACATTTACCAGAGGTTTATGCTTAATACAAGAAAAAAAATTACTGATGTACTTAAGAAGATTATTATTATTATTATTATTTGTAGTGCATTCATTCATTAACAATTCATTCATTCACAAATTATCAGTATAACTCATATGACACTTTCCTCAAACTCAGTGAGATGCTGTCTTTTCACTGACATATCTTAGGTTCCTTGCTATTTATAACCCTTAAACCTTGCTGTTTTTGGAAGAATGCATTGTCACAGCACACAGTCCATGCCAACTCCATTTTCACTGGCTTTAGAGCAACCACTGTTGAGGAGGATAGTTTAGCTACACGCTAACCATAACCTACAGTAAATGAACTACAATCAAGGCAGTGGCTTGTACCGACACTACATTAAAATACATTGAAGCTATGTGCAAACTCATTTCCAAGCATGAATCAGACTTTTTTTAACATGATAGAGAGGACCTTTTAGGAGAGCACAATTGATCACTTAAACTCTGCATTAACATTGTGTGCCAAATACAGTGTGACATAAAAATAGTACTTGAGGTAATAAGTAGCTTGTTTCTTAAAAATGATGGTTTGTACAACTGAACTACTGTGAAAAATGTAGTTAAGTTACCTTTAGTTAGTTACAGTCCAACACTGTCAGCAATGGTTTGAATTTGCAGGCCATCCAGAACCTCGTGTCATAGTACAGTAATCTGAAGCGTTGAGGAGTGTGTTTTTGATCATTAAAAGATTTGGGTCTACTTTATATTCTTGTGTCTGCTTACGAACACGGTTTTATCAGCCTAACAAATTCTGCATAATTCATAAATCACCTGCACTGTCATCTTTCATAGCTGTCAGACCTCTACAAATGTTCTCTTGAAATACTGTATGCATCTATAGCATCAGGGATTCCAACTATATAACCTTTGTCTCTTGACATATTCCTGCCGCTGTGCTTAAATATGTTTGTGTGGCTTTGACAAAGGCACGTCACACATTAAGCCAAAAGCCTCCAGACAGATCCATGGGTTGATGTTTCCATAAGCATTGTTATTCTTTATTAAAGACACCATCTCAGACATTATGGTAGCAGTGAATGAGAGCTGGTGTGCCTGAGTCTGACACGTGGGAAAAAGTGGAGTGATGAAGAGGTAATTAAAGACAGGAAGAGGTGAATATGATTTTGTGGGGATCTGTCTGTAATTGGACACATGAAAGACACAAGTAGGGTGCATCGCTTGTGCTGCTGCTCCTTATTAGCCGCTAATGTGAAAACCAATATTTCAGCCCACGTCAAGGTGCAGTGGGAGACGGCAGCTCTCGTAGACAAGTGTGGGGTCCCCACTGAGAGTTTGAGAGCATGCCAGGCATTGTCCTCCATCCTCCTCCTGTTTAATTCGTAGACATATCCTGGTTCAAATAGCCCTTCGCCCTTCGTTTTTGCTGAAAGCTAGCTCCTCTGTGTCAAATCTGACGGTTAAAGCACACATACCCTACAGAGAAATACCCATATCTTACCACTGTAATTAGAAGAATATGCCTCGCTATTGGACTGAGTGTAGTCTGACTTTTGAGCTTTTTAGGAATTTGTTTTCAGGAATTTTCTGCTTTTGTCAAATATTTCTGACTTTTAATGGCTGGATAAAATATGAAAGTAAAGTGACATGTAGCCAAGTATGGTATGAATTTGTTCTCTGCATTTCACCCATCAAGTGCACACACACAGCAGTGTGTATTGAACACACACACACACACACTGTGAACACACACCCGGAATAGTGGGCAGCCATTTTGCTGCGGTGCCTGGGGAGCGATTGGGGGTTAGGTGCCTTGCTCAAGGGCACCTCAGTTGTGGGTAATATGAGTGGAAGAAAGCTCTGTTCATTCACTCCCCCCACCTACATTTCCTGTGCGTACTGAGACTCGAACTTGCGACCTTCGTGTTACAAGTCCGACTCTCTAACCATTAAAGGGGTCATGAACTGTATTGTTTTATTGTTTTATAATGTTTCCCGGGGTCCACTTATAATGCTAGTATGTTTTTTACATCAAAAATGGTCATAATTTAGAAATAAAAGGCATTTTTCCTACCATGATTTTAGCCCTCTTATTTGGACGCTCTGTTTGAAGGGGCGTGTCTGCTGTGAGACTCCCACTGCTGTGATTGGCTTTGCAACATGAAATAGCTAAGTATTACTCTCTCAAATTTTTAACACGTTTTTACTATTATAGGTCTCAAGGTAAACTAATTGTGAAAAGTGTTGATTATAGCATTACATTTAGATCTATGGAATTATATTTAGATCATGGCATGAAAGGTTGCAGTGATGAACATGTAGCCGATCACAGACATGTTGTTGATCGCATGAAAGCAGTGATCTCGTTATTGCAACTCAATTTCTGCACACAAACGAATGCTTTCATCTTAACTAACAGTGCAAACGCAATAAAACAAAGAGATTCGCTGAATAAAACGAGAGTTTTGGCGTGAGTCTGGACCTCAGACACTGATAAACTTGCGCTGTTTGATTGACAGCTCTAGCGATTGTAAAGGGAGCGTTCTTTGATTGCTTTCTATATATAATTTAATCACCTTTTACATAACAGATTATTTTCATCCTACAAAAAGAAACAATGTGAAGTTGACCGTTTAGTCACTGGTTTGATTTACTGACACATAGACAACAAACATCTGACTGAACATGAAACATTACATATCAGATCAGGCAGTAGAATAGAGGTCTGCATTCCCGCGGCTCTCCCGCGGGAACCGCGGGACCCGATAAGATTTCTTGCTGCGCGGGATTAAATTTTGAATGAAAGGCAGATTGCGGCCGGTAACTTTAGTGTACTTTAGGCGGGAGCAGGCGGTCTGACAATAACCCGGTCGCTCCCGAGATGCTTTGACATCAGCGCATCTGTGCTTGAACTTGAAGTGAACAAAACTTTCTGCAGTGGTGGCGTTCACACAGTCCCCAGTTCCCTGTCCTGAGAAACCTGGCAAGATATATTCTTTGCATTAGAGGTCTGCGCGAGTGCACCTTCAGAGAACATTCAACCTTTGTGATCGGATTTTGAAGGAGAGACGTTCTGAAACGGTCGTCAGTCAGCGTCATTCTGTTCTTGTGTGGATGTTAAAAAAGATTTTATTTTGCAGTATAGCTAGTAAGCCAACAGTTTTCGTTTATGTAATTTTGGCATAGCCTATAGTTTTGAGGGACATGTTGTAGGCTATTTAATTTAGCCTGTTTTTCTCTGTGATATTTAGTCTATTATTCTTTGTGACATTTTTTCTCTGACATTTTTTAGGGTGTTGACAGCATCATAGACAAATAACAAATACAAATCTTGTATATGGAACATTTTATATTTGTTATCCCCAATCACTCTCTTTCTTTAGGGGAAGTTTAAACGCGAGATTCTGGAAATGATCTTTAGCGGGACCCGTCGGGTCGGGAAGAAAATCACTATATGCGGATAGCGGGTGAACACAGAGAATTTGTCTTGTATCGCTCTTCTCTCCTCGTCATCTCACTAACACGCCAGTGGGCGGGGCTAACGTTGCAATGATGAAGTAGGCATTGGTTTCTTCTGCGGAGGCGGCGTTTCACCTATCCATGACATAGATAGGCACATTCCAGGATCAGTCGTTCGCTGGGCCTGGTGTCAATAAAAGCTGTTATTAGACTAACAAGGAAGTTTTCAGTTCTGAAACTTACAGGATATTCTTATAGTACAATGACCTCTTATATATCAAAAGCTCAAAGAAAACTTGATTTCTCAATTCATGACCCCTTTATGAGATTTCTTTTAATTAAAAATCTTACCGATCCCAAACTTTTGAACAGCAGATCAAGATAAATATGTATTAGTACTTCGGTGGGGTAAAAAGCCTGCCTCCACGGCGACTGCAAGATGAATATCCGGCGCGTGATTGGACAAGGAATCCTCTCAATGATGAAGCCATCATTCACGCAGCAAAGATCTGAAGCGTGATTGGCCGAGGAACTCTGACAAAGATAAAGCCTGATAACGCCATTCATAAGCAAAGATAAAGATACGACGCGCAATTGGCACGGGGTCTAATATTATGCACTACATTCTTCATTATCCTACAAAACATCAGGATTGAATCAGAAAATTTGCATCAATACCCAGCTCTAGTGACTTGCTTCTTCATACTCCCAAAACATTCTCCCAAAATGCCCCCAAAACATTATTCTCTCAAAACAAACAATTGCTCTGCTGGTGGTGGCATTTCCGACATTTGGCAAACATAATGACAGATATGATTTGTCAGTAGCAGCCATTATGTTTTCTCTTTGAGATGTAGTTTGATATATGAAGTACAATGGATGCAAGACTCAAGAGCTTGGTGCTGCTGGGAATAACTCATGAAAGCTTGACTTCTCTTCTGTGATGGTAAATTACACTGACATGCTTTGTCCTCAGCTACATGCAGAAAAGGAAAAATTGTGTTTCTTTACAATGTGTATTTCCAAGTAAACCCTGAAACAAACCCACTTATGTATGCGATTTAAATATGACTTATAAGATTTCATCAAGATCATTTCAATCCATATTTTCAGTGCATATACCTGGGCTGGCATCTTGAGTCAGAAATTTGGAGTTGAGAACCTGTGAGCAGACACAATAAGCTGCTGCGCATTATGACGAATGATTTTGACATACATTGGAGATCCTGACAACTGATTGTTCTGCGCATGACACCGCGTGTCACAGGCATGCCCTCATTACCGGCCACACATCAGGTGATTTCACTGGGACCAGAAGGGGAATGTCATGTTATCACATCCAGAGTGTCATGTCATGTTATATTTGCCACGGCTTGTCACGACAGTGGCAGTGCAGCGCTTGTGATGGTGTTTATAAGGGTATCAGTTTGCAAACAAGCGCCTGTCAGAAAACTTCAACATCCCGCATGGCTTATATGCAGAGAATTGTGGGATATGTGGAAGATTTGCGAGATGGCTCTGAAGGTTAAGAGGCTTCATTTACACCAGTTTTACACATTTCAGAGCTTTCAGCATACTAATTATTTCTCAACCACCTCTATTTTAATTCTAATTGATATTCAGGAAGGGTTTAGATATAATATATAATAGCAGTGTGATATTCATTATATATTTGTGGCACAGACTAGTTAGCAGTTCCTGTAGAAATATAGAAAGAATTATTAGAAAAGACCGGCTCAATAAAGAGAAAAAAAGAAAAAGAAATTTTATTTTATTATATTTTATTATTTTATTTATTTATTTATTTTATTTTAATTATATTATATTATGTTTTGTTTTATTTTATTTATTATTTTTATTTATGTATTTATTTATATTATAAATAATATATATATATTATAAATAAATAAAATAAATTAAAATATTTGATATTCATCAAATAATGATATTCATTATATATTTATGGCACAGACTAGTTAGCAGTTCCTGTATAAATATAGAAAGAATTATTAGAAAAGACCGGTTCAATAAAAAAGAAAAAAAGAAAAAGAAATTTTATTTCATTATATTTTATTATTTTATTTTATTTTATTTTATTTTATTATTTCAATTCAATTCAATTCACATTTATTTGTATAGCGCTTTTCACGATACATATCATTTCAAAGCAGCTTTATAGCTTTACAGAGAATGCATGTCAACACTACAATTTAAAGAATGCAGTTAGCTAATAATGTAATAATTTAGGCAATTTAATTTACAATCACTGTTAGCAGTTTAATTGAGGGTAGAAGCAATGAGCTCCTGGAAATAATGAATTACATATTAACAATAATTAGGATATATAGAAATTTGGGAATGTGCATGTTGATCCAGATATTGCGTCATCTGAAGTCCTCGCAGGAGTTGGCGCCGTCTCTTCAAATATTTATTATTTATTTATTTATATTATAAATAATAATATATACAAGTAATGTTATAAATAAATAAAATAAAATAAATGAAATAAAAATAAAATAAAATAAAATATTTTTTATTTTTATTTTAAATGATACACTTTATGGTACATTTAAAGTAAGGACACATTTAATTATATATTTAATTTAAATATTACAATCAATTAAATACTACATTTACTAATTTAATTTAATAATGTAATAATAAATCTAATTCATTAATTTAATAATATATTTATTTTAATTATACATTTATTGAATAACAATCAGTAAAATTTGTTTTTGTAAAGAAATTCATGTCAGCACAATTTTTTTATTTGTTTACAAAACTAATATCAAGCATTTAACCATAAGCTTTTACACTGAAAGTCTTTATGAGAAACATAAATTGCATAACATAAACATAAATGACCTGCACCCAAACATTTGACTTGTAGTGTTTGTCTGTATTCAGATTATACATCAAATATTAATGCCTTCATAACTTAATAAAAAGTGCCACAGTCACATTTTATTTATTGTTCTGCATTTGATGAAAAGCACAAATATGTAATTCTGCAATGGAAAGTGCATTTGAAATAAACCGACTCATTAATATTTGAATAATGCACTCATTAGAAGTAATTTTCCTCATATTAGTTTGTTTGAAGACGACTTCTTGCTCTCTAAAGTCCAGCATTTAGCCTAGGATAGACGAGAATTTGATATTATATGGTGTTAAGGTTAATTGCTCCAGTAAAACATTCTATTAAGTTATCCATTTGTCATCATACCAGTGTTTTCTTGATCTAAAAATATTGCACCAGATATTGAGTCTGTTATGATTAAATATTGATGCCCAATTTAGTCTGGTTTACTCTTCCTGTCTCCAGTGCTTCTGGAGAACTGCAGTATTGAGTTCAATAAAAGGAGATTGTTGGCGAGGCATGCCGGAGCATAGAAAGGTCACGAGGTCAAGTTCACTGAGGGGGTGGAAAAAATGAGTATGCTGAAGGGTTCTAGTACTGAACGCTAACTTGCGAAGAGCCTGCACATATAAATGTCAAAATAAAAAGAAAACCATTTACTCACTGGACATCATAAAGAAAATGGGTACAGGCAATTTTACAAACACATGACAGAAGGCGAGTGATTTGTGGGGGTAAATTAACTGCGATTTTCAGTATTTTCCCTTGGTGGATAGTTCTGAACTGGTTGTGACTAGTAAAAAATCTGCATGTAATTTTTAGGCCTTAAACTATGGGGTTTAATAGCACACTTTTCCAACCCTGTCATTATTTTTTGCTGGTGACAAAGGCACAGTTTCTGCTCAGGAGGAATACTCTAGTTGATATGGCTAAGTGAGGAGTGTGTCTGGTGCTGGAGGACTTTGACACGTGAAGTGCACAGAGGGGTGCATGTCATGACAGCTCAGAGTGACTATATACCCACAGGCTGCTGCACACACGGCTTTATTGATGCCGGTGGTAAGGGTACCGGGAACACATCACTAATATGTGGAGTTATCTTCTGGAGGGAATTGGTGGAAGGTAAATCTCCACACAAATGTTCCACTCTGGGTACAGGAGTCCAGGAATGAGTGTGTGAATATTCTAGCAGCAGATGCTGCAGGCTTTGATGAAGTCATTGAGACTCATGAACCCTAAAGACAGATGCATCACGCTGACAAAGTACTGTTGTGACTGAAGAAATGCTCAAATACTTTCTTTCTTTCTTTCTTTCTTTCTTTCTTTCTTTTCATCATGTTTTTTCTTTTGTTCCTTAGTTCCATCCGTTCATTCATCTTTCCTTTTTCTATCCATCCTTCTTTCCCTCATCTCTTTTTCTAATCCTATCCTTGCATTCATCCATCTGTGCTTCCTTCTTTTTTTGTTCTTTTCACCCTTTTCTTCCCATTCATCATCCATCTATGCATTCATTCATCTTTCCTTCCTTTGTATTTAATCCATCCATCCATCCATTCATCCATCCATCTTTCCTTCATTCTTTCCTTTGTTTTTTGACCCATCCATCCATCCATCCATCCATCATCCATCCATCCATCCATCCATCCTATTATTTGATTCATTTAACCATCCATCCATCCATCCATCCATCTTTTATTTTCTTCCTGTTTTTTGTTCCATTCAAAACTTCTTCCCTTTGTCCAACCATCCATCCATCCATCCATCCATCCTTTCTTCCTGTTTTTTGTTCCATTCAACCCTTCTTCCATCCATCCATCTTTTATTTTCTTCCTGTTTTTTCATTTAAAACTTCTTCCCTTTTTCCCTCCCTCCCTCCCTCCCTCCCTCCATCCATCCATCCATCCATCATGTTTTTTGATCCATTTAACCCTTTGTCCATCCATCCATCCATCTTTTGTTTTCTTCCTGTTTTTTGTTCCTTTCAAAACTTCTTCCCTTTGTCCATCCATCCATCCTGTTTTTTTATTCATTTAACCCTAATCTATCACTCTTTACCATCCATCCATCCATCCATCCATCCATCCATCCATCAATCACTCTTTACCTTCCATGCATCCATCCATCCATCCATCCATCCATCCTATTTTTTGATCCATTTAACCCTTTGTCCATCCATCCATCGATCTTTTATTTTCTTCCTGTTTTTTGTTTCATTCAAAACTTCTTCCCTTTGTCCATCCATCCATCATCCTGTTTTTTTATTCATTTAACCCTTCCTCCCTCCCTCCCTCCCTCCCTCCCTCCCCCTATCTATCTATCTATCTATCTATCTATCTATCTATCTATCTATCTATCTATCACTCTTTACCATCCATCCATCCATCCATCCATCACTCTTTACCTTCCATCCATCCATCCATCCATCCATCCATCAATCACTCTTTACCTTCCATGCATCCATCCATCCATCCATCCATCCATCCATCCATCCATCACTCTTTACCATCCATCCATCCATCCATCCATCCATCCATCCATCATCCATCCATCACTCTTTACCTTCCATCCATCCATCCCTCCATCATCCATCCATCCATCCATCCATCACTCTTTACCATCCATCCATCCATCCATCCATCCATACATCCATGCATACATCCATCCTTTCTTCACTCTTTACCATCCATGCATCATCCATCCATCCATCCATACATACATCCATGCATACATCCATCCATCCTTCACTCTTTACCATCCATGCATCCATCCATCCTTTCTTCACTCTTTACCATCCATACATCCAACCATTCTTTCTTCACTCTTTACCATCCATGCATCCATACATTTTTGTGTCCTTGTTCTATTCATCCATCCTTGTTTCCAGAGGCAAGGGGTTTGTCACATGGCAGTGAAGAAATGGCTGCAATAAAAACATTGAGTACAAGTCATTGAAATAGAAAAGAGAATAACATATTATGCTGATAGTGATGGACCAGATGGACCAATCACAGTTGATTATTCTTGAGATTACAGGGGTAGATTTCCATTTGTATCTTGGGTGCCAAAGAGCGCATAGTGTGAAAATTTGTGGTTAGCTCAGTAATCTGGGAGAATTGACCATAATTCTTTCCATAAAAGTATCTTTGCTGTTCATTTAGATTTGTGCAATTCACATTTGCAGATTTTTTTTCTCCAAATTTGCTAAATATGAAACCAAATTGATTTGGAATGGAACAGAAACATCTACTGTTTTAAAATCCTCTCTCTGGATTCTCTCTGTATCTAAAGCAGAGCTGATGGCCTTTTCAAGGAAAAGACATGTGTCATGTTTTCTGATGAGTATTTGACACGGAAGCCTGTAAGTCTCGTCAGACTTCATTTGCAGTCCGAGGGTGCCACGCACTTATGCAGTAGACTGAAATCCCTTATCTGCAGACTGGTTCAAGGTTCAGTGGTGTTGATGACGGCTCATGACAATCCCGAGGAGACCAAAGGAAGATGATCTATGATTTAAAAAGAAATAGGAGATGTGAATCTACATGAACGAGTGAATCATAGTAACATTATTTATTGATTTATTTATTGAACTGTATCTCCTCTCTGTGGTGAGGGTCGGTTCTCCTTGTGTATAAATTAGAAATCTTTAGTAGGAATTGCATTTGAGACATTTGAGCCAAATTAATTTTAATTGCAGGTATTACTAAGCCTTGAATGGATAGAATGTCATGCTTTTTGTAATCATTGTTAGATTTTGAAAGAGGGTGGTTAGGGCAGTGTGAATTTTTAAATAAAACTTTCATCTTTTAAATAAAAAAACAGTATTTGAAATTAGTGTAGTTTCATGGTATGAATATAAATGGTGTGACAGAAGCTGCTTTGTCTACATTATAGATACTTTAATCAATTTGTGTTGCTTTGGCTGCATACTAATTTTTGGGGGGATTGATTATTTTGTAATTAGAAATGTTTTTGTTAAATAAAATGTCTAGTTCATAATTAATTATTAAAAACATGTTAATTTCTAATTATTAACTTGATTTCAATGCTCTTCTCAGTTCACTTGTGACATTTAGTCTTAGTTACTTGAAAGCTCAGCCTGATTTCTCTTGAATGTTCACTTCAAACCACAAGAAAGCAAACAGTCATTGATGTTGCAACCTATATTTCAGATTTGTCAAGGGTAGAAATGCAAAGTGTTATATTGTTTTATTTTTTTTCTCAAAGTTTGAGAACTTTTATCTAGATGCAAACTTTCTGAAATCAAGGACACTTCTCAGATATCATTCTACCTGTCCAACTGTCAGAATATTTTACGGTTTTCCCCCTTCAAATGTTTTGCCATGATTCTACTGATGTGCAGCATCACTCAGACAGCCCTGAATTGCACCACTAAAATTTTTAGTAAGAAATAATTTGTTTAAACATAAAATCTGCTCAGATATCTACAACTATCAATGATTTTTAAATGGAATTAATTTTGTAAGGCCTTGATGTTGTGTGGTATTTAATACTAAAATTTCTCCTTGTTCTTGATAAGCACTGTTCACTCGTCCTTCAGTGATCATTTATAGAATCTTTGATTCTTGCATTGGTATCTTACCTAACATCACACCTTATTAGGCCCCGTTTACACTAGTGTGTTTTCGTTTTAAAACCTATAAGTTTTTCTACAGTTACGCCTGTTGTTTACACTACGCCGGCGGTTTTGAACCTCGAAAATGGAGACTTTTAAAAATGCTGCAGAGCCCGTTTTAGTTTGAAAACGCCGCGGCCACGTTTCAGTGTAAACGGACCAAAACGGAGACTTTTGAAAATGATGGTGTGGCTGCCCATATTCGCTCTGCGTATCCTGGACGACCTTGTAAACAATAACATGGAGACTAGGGCTGAAACGATTAGTCGACATTATCGACAACGTCGACAATAAAAAATTGTCGACAAATATTTTTGTTGTTGAATAGTCTTTTGATCTCGTATGACCTATGTAAGGGCCTGTAATAACGCGGTTTGACCAGTGGGGCGCTGTAGCGCAATACTGTAATGCAGCTCTCCTAGATCGAATCCAATAGAAGAAGACACGGTGCTTCGGAGTGCAAACGAAGTCGAACCCGTAAAATGTGGGAGTTTAACATAGCATAAAAAAACAACA
The DNA here is from genome assembly GCA_039654765.1 of Mylopharyngodon piceus. NCBI lineage: Eukaryota > Metazoa > Chordata > Actinopteri > Cypriniformes > Xenocyprididae > Mylopharyngodon > Mylopharyngodon piceus. Next base: position 14,241,361 of record CM077444.1, on the reverse strand, counting down.
AACATAACGTTTAGCATAACTACAAAAAATGCTGTCATGCAGGGCCACCAACTCTCATTCAAACTCACTGTTCTCACGCCACACGTCCATTTTCTCACGCAGTGAAAGATAGTTTGCAGAGCAAAGAGGACACAGATAATGCGCCGACAGATAAGACAGATCAGGTTACTTTTGATATAAAACAAAGTCTCAGCTTTTAAATTCTGTCGATTTTACTACGGGATTCAAACAATACATGTGGTTTTGACGCTCTTTAATGTGTTGCTGTAGCACCTCAGGTCAAGCGGCATGTGAACCTATTATCTCTTTCTCTCTGCTATTACAGCACGAAATAAACATAAATGAACATCAAAAAGTATGTTGAAAGATACAGTACAACTTACTGAAATGAATCCATCTCTAATGTAATCACTTAATCAAGAGTTTCTACCACAGAAAGATGTCATTAAAACAGCTTGAAAACAAATGTCACAAAATGTTACATTTACCTCAGGGAAGCCATTCAATGACCATAAACTCGATAGTTATATATATATATATATATATATATATATATATATATATATATATATATATATAAGAAGAAGAAATCTAGAGGAGCATTTTCAAAAAAAAAAAAAAAAAAAAAATGCACAGTATTACATATTGCATATTTTTACTTATTAAAAAGTTATTACAATTCCCAGACTTAATAAAACACAGTACCAGTCATTTTAACAGATTTTTTTTTAACAAATTCATTAAAAATACACTTTTAAAAGCTGAAGAGATTTCCTTGTTTTATTTATTAAAGTATAACTCAATATTTTAACTAATTTCTAGTTGAATAATCGAACAAAGCATACTGATTTATCAGTGTAATAATCGATGATTAGGCGATTAATCGTTCTAATAATCGTTAGATTAATCGATTATCAAAATAATCGTTTGTTGCAGCCCTAATGGAGACTGACCTGCAATCTTTGCTGGCTTTGTTGTAATTTTTAGCAGCCATTGTGCAGTAAAACTGCATTTTTGTAATACTGTAGCTACCTACATGCGCAAGAGGCAACTGTTTACACTTGTACGCGCATACCCAGTACGTATGAATGGTCATGTGACATGCATTTTTGGCCATGTAGTGTAGACGGAGATTGTTTCTGTAACGCTGTGGAAACACCAGCGTAGATGAGGATCGTTTTCATTTCAAAACGCACTAGTGTAAACGGGGCCTTAGACAGCTCTTTAGAATTCTCAATTCTGATTAGTCAGTCACATCATCGAGCCGTCAGATATTTCCTACTCTTCATAAAATTTTCAACAAAAAGCTGAGAAAATCATGTTTTTGTCAGAGACTTCATCAAAATGATGATCGATTCCATCAACACCCCCAAAGCTTGCGCAGTCGTATACCTCTCTGTGGGTTCAACGTTTTTCTCTGTAATGGCAGTTAGTTTTGATGATAACATTGTGCGTAAGTAACTTCTGTCCGCTCCTTTTGGTTTACGCAGATCTTCTTCTTCACTTGTTTTTAGATCCGGAGATGCAGTACTATATCTGAAGATCCGTAACAGCGCCCCCTACTGTATAACAGTGAGAACATGGATTGCCGGATTTAAGGGCTGGTTCACACAGAATGCTGTTTTAACCACAAAAGAATTCTCATATGAGATGCAGGTCAGTGGAAGAAAAAAACGCAAGGTTTTCACTTCTTTTAACTTGAGTGCCGTGTTTTTAGAACACTGCGTCAAGCGCAAGCTCTGCAGAAGGCACAGACGCATCATTCAAACGCGTCTGTCTATGGCTGTCGTTGCATCATCAAGGTGGTGGTTGAGGAGATTTCCCCCTTCCGTATGTAAAGTGCTTTATAAATGTAACAAATTGATTTGTTTACATATAAAAACAATGAAAAAGTAGTGCAGTGGAATACAAAAAACATGTTCTTTATATGAATGACCCTTAACAGATGCATTTTATTCTGGTAATCTCATCAATGGTGGGGAAGGTCTAGAGACATTTTTTTAAAAGTTGAACTTCTTTTAACTTGTTTTATACACGAGACACTAGAAAAAAAAGACGTGAGAGTAACTGTCAAACACATCCTTCTAGCACGTTTACATAGAAAAACAATGGAAAAGTAGCGCCGTGGAATGGAAAAATGCATTCTGTGCGAACAAACCAAACCCTTACAGTATCATCATTGCAGACATGGAGCAGGGGTTATGTGTTAAGTGCACAATGGTTGTGAAATTTGGGTTTGTAAAATTGTCAGAATTGTGAGCTAGATGAGGGATGGATAGATGGGTGAGTTTAGGACTCCAGGGACTGGTTTGGTCATGTGGGGAAGGCGAGGTGAGGGATGAGTTCAAGGGTTCAAAGTCAGCAAGAGTGGGCTTAATCTGATGGGAGTTCATCCAGGCAGGAGAACCATGCTGAGATTCATAGAGCTAGCTGTAAACCATATGGGACCTGAGATAGACATTCTTGTTGTTGTGTTTTAATGGTCACTGTCGTGCAGTATAGGTTCAAAGACATTCGCTATATAGCCTACAAGACCAGGTGCAGTCTAATTGTTGGGGGGGAACAGTGTTTCATTTGATCAAAAGCTATTGTAAGAACAGCATTCACACCATGTTAAAAGCAAAAGCTGTTATTTCAGCTATTTATACATATGCATGTATGTAGGGTTTTTGGTTTACTTATTAAAAAATTTTTTACTACTTCTTGAAAAGTCACCTTATGCAAAATAAGGAACTTAGTGAACCTAGAAAAGCAGTTAAACGCAGCTTTCCCACTAATTGAAACATACTGCTTTTGAGACTGTGGGCAAAAAGCTTTCCCAGAAATTTTAAGCTACTTTGAAAGCTATTTTAGGGGGGGAAATGTAATTGCAGTTGTAATCAAATTGACTCCCCTTCACTCTTGTAAGTCATATTTATTAAAATCAGGTATTGGAATGCATGTGGTCTTTTAGAATCCTCATTGCTAATATTTTTACAGCTGCCACCCTGAGCTGATGGGTGTTACCATGAGCAAATGGACATATTGATTTATGTGAACGCTGCCTCGGCAGGGTCACAGGGTAACAGGCTGATCAGAATTCTGCGGTTTTGGCTTCTGCGTCCTGCATATAAGCATTTGAGCTGCAAGATGTCAGAAACAGCGAGGTGCTGTAAAAAGGGCAAAAAATACCTAGAGTTTAACAGAATTTTGCTCATTTAGAAACAATTATTTTCACCCTGAAGTGAAAAGCAACTACATAGAGTGGGCGTGGCTTCATTATGGTCTATGTGGTGGTGATGTCATAATGGGAGGAGTTTCACCATCATATTGAGATGTAGAAGAAGCTTTTATTTTAAATATCCATGTGTGGTTTTCTAGGATTTATCTGTGGATGACTGCCAAACTTTATAATTCACAAATCAACCCATTTCCATTTACAGAAATATAATAAATCACTTTAAATAAGAATTAGGAAAATTAGGTATCCTAACAAGCTCTTGATTTGCTATTGGCCTTAACAGATGCTGCAGACACATTGAATAAATCCAGCAGATGAAGCATTCTGTTTCTGTTTATGCTTTCTGAACACTACGGTCCCTGTGTAACTGCCTTGGAGGCCCTACACACAACAGAAAAAAAAAACAGCACTGGTTTAATCTCATTGGTGCAAATGCTCTGTACTCTTGCAGTTGGGATTATCATCACTGGTCTGAGAACAATGGGATTTCATGGAAGCTTAAATTGGAGCACATTGGATGGCTCTTTATCATCCCATTGAGACAAATTTTTTAAATGATTCTTTCACAGGGGAGTGATGCTCTCCATGTTTACAAGAGTGTAAAACAGCTTCCCTGGTTGTGCTGAAATTCTTATACAAACAATAAAATGATGAGATGCAGATTTTTAAAAAATTATTAAACTTAGCACTAGCTTGGTGCTTCACCATCTGAGGCATATTTTTTGATTTGTCATGGTAATATTAGGTTAATAACTTGACATTAATTGTTTTCGTCCTACTTATTAATTTATTTAAAAATCCAATAAAAATGAATGAAAATGAGTATGATGGCTTGAATACACCTCTGTATTGACCATAAATTCATTTTTATAATCTTTCAGATGCACAAGAAGAAAACATAACAAATAAAAAAAAAATAAAAAAAATAAAATAAAATCTTAAGTAGCTTCCTAGAAAAAATGTAATATTAGTTATTCAACCCGAACCTCCATCGCAAGGACGACTTGAGCAGGATGTTTCTCAGTGATACACTACTCAGTTTGACGTATATTATGAGATGTTGCAACTGTAATTCCTCACCATCAGCATTAACAAGTATATGTCCATCAACAAACTGGTGTGTATATTTCTAATTTATTGCGGTGCACATGTGGGAACTGTATCATTTAACTGTATCAATAACAGTGCATACGTTAGCCGAGCACTAACATGAATGAATGATTTAACATTAAAGTTTGTAAAACAAATCTTGCTTCTTTATTTATCATTACTCAGAGAAGTAAGAACAATAGTAAATCTGCATTAATGGACACAATTTAACATAATAGTGGCCACAGCTGATTAGCAGAAGTATTTCAGCAAGACAGTAATAACGTGAGTTAGCCAGTTAGCCGGTTAGCCGGAGACCTACACAATATAAAACACAAAACGACGTATTTAACGCTCAGAGGAAAATGTATACATCAATAATTAATCATACTTACAGGTTGTGATTCTGAGGAGCAAGTTGGTCCAAATTAACTGGGTATCCAACATAAGCAGAAGCTCAACCGAACCAGAATAACACACAAGAACAAACCTCTTCCAGAAGCTCAAACGTGCTGCATAACCAATGAAGTTCCGTTATTGTGCATTATTCAGGTTTGGTTGAGCTTCTGTTTATGTTTGCTGATCAATGTTTACATGCGAGTAAAAGCCTAAATTAAATCTGTCCATCATAACAAGCGATCGATTCTCTTCAGAAACTTTGGACTAAACCGCTCGATTCATATGGATTAGTTTTCTGATCTCTTTATGAAGTTTTTGAAGCGTCAAAGTGGTAGTTGCAAAGGCAATCTATGGAAGGAAATCTGACAGCATTCTGTCATCAAAAAGATCTTAATTTTTGTTCTGAAGATGAACGAAAGTCTCACGGATTTGAGGATGAGGAATGAGTAATTAATGACAGAATTTTCATTTTGGGGTGAACTAACCCTTTAATGAGGAAGAGATGATCACGTTCACTCACACTCCACGCTTCCACTTGAACTAAGGCGCCTATACAGAGATCTGTCACGCCACATTAAAGGGTGTCAAAACGGCATTTACTGTTTGAATTTCATGATAAAATAGACCGAATTTGAAAGACGACACTTTGTTTCTTATCGAAAGTAACAAAACGCAGAGCTTATTTTCAACCGAATTGTTCCCAAACAGGAGACCTTAATGTTTCAATGTAATGCATTCGTACTACACATGTGCACCGTACCGGAAGTCCTGTACTGAAATGGTTCGATATGAATAGGCCTACTTGTACACACACACACAAACACATATATATATATACAGTCAAACCAAAAATTATTCAGACATTTTTTGATATTTTTGATCTATTTTTACTAGTGGGTCCAAGACACTATTGGACACTATCCAATTGGACACTATCCAATTGACTATAGTTCATTCATGTAAGTGAGGATAGCAAAATAAAGTAATCTATGACATATTATACCCAAAAATTCTTCATACAGTGGACTACAAGTAAAATTGATGAACCAAAAATTATTCACTTTGACCTGACCATGTTTTGCTTAAGTGTTATCTGACAATTAAGATAATTTTTTTCTGACACAGTTTAACTCTGAGATCTTGTCATATTTTATTACCATTTTTTTAAACTATAGTGAATAAACTGTATTAATGAATGAAATGTTCTGAATGAATTTTGGTTTGACTGTATATATATATATTACAATTTCCCTTTTTTATCATGAATACTCTCATTTGTCGTTGACCTGTTTTGCTTGAATGAATTAAAAGTTGGTCATTAATGTTGGATGATGGATGCCGGAGTGATATTATCAGGAGTATTTTTTGCAGGGCGGATCAAATAACACAATCTTATGAGGTGTTAAGGGGAAAAGTCCGGTCCAACGGCAATCACGGCATGGCCACGCTGGACATCAACTCAGATTTCATGCTTTATGTTGCAGAATGATTTGAAGGACAGCGATCCCCTTTGTTCCAGCCTGCACTTTTCAGCCTGATCAAAAGTTTGCTCCTTTTGATGTTTTAACCCCTTCTTTTCTTTGAATAAATAACCTTCCTTTGAACCATATGGTGTCCTCTCTGTGCCGGGAGGGGACCGGGAGTGTTGCAACTCCCACCTGTGGTTTTAATTACGGCCTATGACGAGGTGAGTCAGCCAGGCAGAAACAGAGGAATGGGAACAGGAGTACCGACCCCAGGTGTTTCCCCTTCCCGGGATGAACGAAGTGCAAGGAGGAACGTGCAAGAAACAAAGCGTGACCTGACACTGAATGCATGTCTGCTATTCAGAATTATCATCCATTTTTAAATGTTTTCCACTTGGCAAGAACCATGTCGCAACATTCGGACATGCTCTCAAGATCAAATTCATCCATGGATGATTGATATTCTGTGTATGTGCGGTACCTCTCCAGCTCCTTTGCCATAATGATCAGTGGATTGCCGCGAGACCTCTCCACGGCTCTTGAGAAGAAGGGCTGAGTTGAGCACCCATCAAATTAAGCCAGCTCAGTTGTACCGCCCTCGCTATACGTGGCGTGATCCTTCTCTTTCCAATACCCCCTGCCCCTGGAGTTCACAGCTCCTCCGCAACCCCTCCTGTACTTCTCAACACTGTAGCCCTCCTTCGTTCTCACTTCTTCTTTATGCACAAATCCTGCTGAGTGTGTGGGTATTTCTGAATATAAGTTGAAAGCCAAACCCTGCAGGTTCATGTCTTTTAGGACCAGCGCTTAGATCTAGTCCCATGTTTGTCTCAATTCTACAATGCATTACATATTTGATTTTCTTTGTAGAAATTTGGGTGGATGCAAACATGATCCATCGATCTTCTTGACATCTCTTCCTTAATATGCACCGGAGCATTCGAAATGAAGGAAAGTATCAAATGAAAGAAACATTGCTACCTTGAAACCATCTTCAAATGCTGTGCTTCTGAAGCTTATTAATTTCTTACCTGACATTGGTAATACTTTGAAAAGTCAGTTTTATTTTTCGGTAATGTATTCTGTGAGGATTCCTTTGAGGCTGTGGCTCCAGATTTTATTCCTGGTGAACGTTTCATATGGCTGCTGTATGTCAGATGCACAGGAAGCCTGCAGGCTCTTCCTAGGAGAACTGATGCAGTCAGACAACATAAATGGGGTTGTGCAAAAAACCCTCTTTCTCCTGTGTTTAGTTGGTGTCAAATTAGCATTACTGTTGCCTGTAATCAGTTAGTGTTTATGCTAATAAAATGCTATTGATTAAAATCAGTGTGATCAGGGAATATTTTGTTGATATGACTTTAAGAATTTATATTTTAAGAAAAATTCCTTTGATGTGTCACACTTACTTTGTGGCAATCTCTCAGATTTTTATTTTTTATTTTTTATTTTTTAAAGCTATGCTAATAATGCTTCAGCTACATTTAATTCAGTTTATACATTATAATGTTTCTATCCTAGTTTGGGTCTTGGTAGTGTTCAGCCAGCTTTGGAAACAATTTATTGTGTTTTGTTACTTGACTCAGATTGATTGTCTTGTAAAAAAAATAATAATAATCTTGTCATCATTTACTCAATTTCACCCATTTTTTTTTTTTTTTTTCACAAAACTAGATATTTCACAGTATGTTCATGCTGCTCATTTTCATACAATGAAAGTGAATAGTGACCAATCAAGCACCAAAAATGACTAAATCAAACTAACTAGATAAAAATAAATAAATAAATAAATAATAATAATAATAATAATAATAATATAAATAAAGCACACCAGTTGCTGGTACAATAGCTTTGTGTGAAGAACATATTCATTATTAATATTCATATATTATAATTATATATTTTAATTATTATTATACATTATAATTATTCATTATTAATTTAAAACTTTACCCTCGGCTGTAGATTTGTATGATTTCAATATTCAAATTTGGCACATTGTGATAGGCTTACAAGACACATGAGTTTTCAATGATTTTTTGAATTATTGATGTAACCCCTACAGTTTTTGAAAAAGTACATTTCTGTTTTTCCTCATAGAAAGCTATAATACTGCTTCATAAGAGTTGTTTCCCTGTTCATCATTCACTTTCATTGTATGGAAAAGAGCAGTGTGAACTTTCTGCTAAACACCTCCTTTTGTGCTCCATGTAAGATAGATAGTCATTTGTGTTTGGAACAGCATGAAAGTGAGTACATGATGACAGAATTTACATTTTTGCTATAAGAGATGGCAGAAGTGACAGGATTTCTTCAACAGATAACTACTACGCCACGCCAACTGTTATATACAGAAGAACAGTACAATGATCCAGTATTGGCAAAGTTTACCCATAATTACCTTTAATAACCCATCAGTCTGTACTGTAGTGTGAGTGTATTAATATTCATTACGTATTATGTGGGAGAGCAGTAGAGGATATAATAACAGCTAGCGCTCGCAGCCTCTGCGGTTCCGGTACAGGGCCTTTGTTGAATACGAACCACCCCATTCAAAGGTCATGTAAATGAGAGCATCGGTCTGGAGCTAGCAAAGACCTGCCAATGGAGGAGGAAAATAGTGTAATTGCAGCTTGTGAGACTGATTCCTGACATCCGGTCATACCTGAGTGGCTGTTTCTGTAGCTGAGACCCTTATTCCGATCATTGGCATTCTGTGGGTGGATTGTGGAAGAGAGTTGGGTGCTCTGAAGCACACAGAAACATGTCATAGGAGAGTTGTGGCTGTTCCTATCAGACATGTGTCACAGTGTAAAAGCGCTCTTTGTCACTCAACATAAACCCTAGACTGAGTGGCTGCTCAGGGCAGAAAAGAACTTCCCTGTTAAACTCTGAGAGGGATGTGGAGGTGTTTCACTCGCCGCCCTTCGAGAGCCCTTTACAAAACCTGATGGATGCTAGACAGAAATGCAGACATCCAGTGCAGAGAGGAAAAATCCTTGCTGAAGTTTATTTTAAAATTTTGATTCCATTTGCATTCTTTTATATTTAAGTTTTTGGTTGTTTTTTTTTTGTCATTTTTTTTTTTATTGCCAATTCACTATTTGACTACTTTTTATCCTACGAAGTAATTTAAAATTCTAATAATTTTTTTAAACAGATATTAGATGGGGGGATCAGGGCTAGTTGTCATACTTTTTCTTCAGTGTATATTTCTCAGGATAGGTTTATTTTTATATTTTTATACTTTTACTTTATATAATGAATTATACTTTTATACTATACTATACTGTATATTTACACACCGTGGGCAGAATTATTAGGCAAGTTGATTTTCTGATCATTTTTATTTTCCAAGCACATTTTACCAATTCCAAACCACATCAATCTCAATAACTACTATTAATTTTGTATTTAATCATTTAAAAATGATATATAATTGTTCATGAAGGCTGGAAATGAAAAACGCCTTGTATTCAGGTGTGCATAATTATTAGGCAGGTTCTTTTACAGACAAAATGAGCCAAAAAAGAGATTTAACTCAGACTGAAAACAGCAAACAGCATTTTGGACAGCAAGGGTCAGACAAAAACAGGTGGAGAAGAAAAGACACGTTAACGGCAAATAATTAAGAATTAAGGTGAAGAATTAAGTGTGAAACCATCAGGAACCCTTTAGCCTCCAGTGCCACCATTTTCCAGAACTGCAACCTGCTTGGAGTCTCCAGAAGTGCGAGGTGTCAGGATCTCAGAGACTTAGGTTAGGTAAAGAATCCAAAAAAATGACCCCCACTTAATAAGAATCACAAGCTGAAGTGTAGTGAAATACATAAATACTGTTTTTTTATAGGCTTTATAGAGAGACAGATTGAGAGTGACTCTTGGAGGACCAGCACCACATCCTCTTGTACCACTGTTTAAGTATTTATCTTCCAGAATCTGGCAGTAAGTTTTGGAAGATCATTTTTTATTCCATATCTGCAAGACGGACTTTTCAGGATAGGAGATGGACTAAACATGAACTCCAACACCTTACTGCCAGATTCTGGAAGATAAATTCTTCAAACAGTCTACTACAGTCTACTACTAATACTAATGACCGGTTGAAGTGTAGTTAGTAGAATGTCTAAAGTGGACTATTGAAATACAGTGTTAACTTATCACACAGTTAATATTTTTGTGGAAACTGTGATTCTATGATGAATAGAAAGCTCAAAAGAACAGCATTTATTTGAAATAGAAATGTTTTGTAAAAGTCTGTACTGTCACTTTTGATGAATTTCATGTGTCCTTGCTGAATAAAAGCATTAATTTCTTTTATTTAAAAAGTCTTACTGACACCAAATATATTTTTATAATATAAAAAAATATTTTTGTAATATAAAATAATACATGTGACAACTAACCCCTACCTCTCTGTGTGCGCGCTATACTGTTAGAACAGTATGACATTGAATCTCCTATCAATGAAATATGTTTGCTACGATATGACCTTGTCCAAGCTGAATTTCAAAAGAAAAAAAAGGAAATCTTTTTCTGAAAGACAAACGTAGAGCATAATTATTCTACATCAAGAGGTCACTTGAAGATCAATGGCCTCTAGAACACTTTAAAGTTAAGACTACAGTGAATGCTGAAACACAATATCCATAAAGTATGTTCACTTCGTCCATACAATGGAGATGGTCGTTGTAAATAAGTCCTTTGAGATGTTACTCTTTTTGGCTGTTTTACTTTGTTTTAAAGCTTCAAAGGGCACAGCTAGTAGTCAGAAATATGTAAATCCATATTTCCACATCGTGTGCATGACTTTCTTTTCTAATTTGACGCAAATATCTTGCTTTTCTAGAAGAACCATTGCACTAAATGGATCCCTTAACACGGCCTTGTATTCTTGTAACTCCAAAGACCTGATTGACAGCGATTCTGGATTGTCATCTAAAACTTTCTCGCAGTGGTCTGACTATATGTGAGAGAGCAGGTGTGACAGATTAAAATGTTAATTAAGAACTGTCAACATAAAATACATGAACCCATAATTAATGCAAATTAATTAATTGAAGATAATCTTTAAAAATGTTAATTAAAAAGCGTTCATAAAATGTTAAAAAATATTAAAATTTTATATATTCAAAGCACTGAAAGAATTTAAGGATAATTTCCATAGTTTCTTGTGGCTCTGTGATCTATTAGTCGAGTTAAGGAATGTTGGTGATTGATTAATTTTGCCTGATGATACATTAGCGGGAGTCTACATAAAGTTCGCTGTGGGGAAAACATCGCTGGAGTTTTTTTTTGTTTGTAATATTCTTCCCCTTTTCAGGTATGAGATTCAACTATTGACAGAGAGAGTTTAAAGTAATTCTGTGCATAATGTTTCACAGTTTACAGCGGTTTTATCATGAGTTTAAATGAGGTAGTTGATAGCAAGCGTAGGACTCCATTTTGTGCATAAAAAGCACAAGGTGCACGCGAGAAGATCGTCAGTTAAAATGCCTGACTTGTGTGTTTAATATGTAAATATGTAATATGTAGTTTATTTGCTTTTGAAATAGGTATATGTTCAAAATATAAGAACATTAAGAGTTTCAAGAGAAATACATGTGAGACACAGGTATGGCTATACATTGAGAAGTGTTAAAGTATATGAAAAACAGTAATTGAAGGAAGAGAACAAACACATGTTTAAAATGTACGTTTATTTACAAAAGGGAAATGTCTTTGATCAATTATCATCAGTTGATAATTTACAATTATTAATAATCTTGGTACACCATGAAACTAATAATTTTATCCACTTAAAGGGTTAGTTCACCCAAAAATGAAAATCCTGTCATTAATTACTCGCCCTCATGTCGTTCCACACCCGTAAGACCTTTGTTCATCTTCGGAACACAAATTAAGATATTTTTGATAAAATCCGATGGCTCAGTGAGGCCTCCATTGACAGCAAGATAGTTAACACTTTCAAATGCACAGAAAGGTATTGAAGACATATTTTAAACAGTTCATGTGACTACAGTGGTTCAACCTTAATGTTATGAAGCGATGAGAATACTTTTTGTACACCAAAAAAAAAAACAAACAAACAAAATAACGACTTTATTCAACAATATCAAGAGATGGGCGATTTCAAAACACTGCTTCATGAAGCTTTGAAGCTTTACAAATCTTTTGTTTCGAATCAGTGGTTGCCAACACTGCCAAAGTCACGTGAACCATGGAAATAGCCTCGTTTCCTGCCTCGTTTACTAAAGTCACGTGACTTTGGCAGTTTGAGATCGTTTGATACACGCTCCGAACCACTGATTCGAAACAAAAGATTTGTAAAGCTTCGAAGCTTCATGAAGCAGTGTTTTGAAATCCCCCTTCACTAGATATTGAAAAAGGCGTTATTTTGTTTTTTTTGGCGCATAAAAAGTATTCTCGTCACTTCATAACATTAAATTTGAACCACTGTAGTCACATGAACTGTTTTAAATATATCTTTAGTACCTTTCTGGGCATTTGAAAGTGTAAATTAACTTGCTTTTAATGCAGGCCTCACTGAGCTATCGGATTTTATGAAAAATATCTTAATTTGTGTTCCGAAGATGAACGAAGGTCTTACGGGTTTGGAATTACATGAGGGTGAGTAATTAATGACAGAATTTTCTATTTTGGGTGAACTAACCCTTTAAGAAAATGAAGCAGTGTTCTAAAAGTGTGCTTTATTGCTAAATTGTCTTATTAGTCTACATAAAGTTCACTGTGGGGAACACATCACTGGAGTTTTTCTGTTCATAATATTCTTCCCCTTTTCAGGGGTACAACACAGGCGGGTCTTAGAGAGTCACTTTGTAGATTTTTTACACATATTCCTGAGAGACATGGAGAGCTAGCACCATCTCACTTCCACCCACAGCCAGACTACTCTCATCATAAATAATCTGCCATATCTGAATATCATGTGACAGTGTGGGAAGAGCCATGCCTGTTTCACAGCTTCAAAAATTATAAAAGCTATGTTAAAATCTCAAATAAGAAGTGCGTTGGGGGGTTTTGACTGGTTTTGGTGTGATTTGCAGAGAACATATGAATAACGGCTGTCGTAACATCGCCTTGCTGTCAAACTAGCTCTGATATCGGGGAATTGTTTCTTAATGGTCTCCTGTGAGTTGTGTCAGTAAGGGTTTTAAAAGCAGATCCTTTTTAAACCTGTTTTTCAGCTCTGAAAAAAAATGCAAAGAATGTTGGGGGAAAAAGAAATGTTAGTAAAAAAAGATATAATGTTGCAATTTCCAAGTGGTCTCTTCAGAAGTGATTTGGAACTGTTCTGTGTCTGAGACTTGAGAAAGTTTGCCTTTTCTTCACAAGCTTTTTCAGATATGAAGGTGATGAGCTCACTGAATCAAATGAATGAAGGCAGCTTTAAGATATGACAGTTCATCAAAGCCTGGTGCCAGTCAAAGGGCACAGCTGGTGGGGATAGAGACAGAGCAGAGACATACTGACAAATGGAGCTCAGTGTCACTCAAATAATGGCCACATGTGTATTAGCCCTATCGTCACATTTCAAACAAACGCATTTAATTTTAGATGGGAGTAGAATGACAAACTCACTCCATTCTCTTTTGTAAGCCACTCAAACGTATTAAATACTGTGAAAACATTTCATATTAGATATCGTTAACGTCCCGATAAAACTGAAGTAGTGACAGTATTGTGAGTACATCCAAATGAAGCGGGTTATTGAAAAGACAAAATGTAGGACAGGACTTGGTTCTATCCATCGGTTGTTAATTGAATGGAGGAAGATCTGAATGTGAGTTGATTGTAAGAAAGGGACAGAGTTTAAAAAACTTAAAGGATTAGTTCACCCAAAAATGAAAATTCTGTCATTAACTACTCACCCTCATATTGTTCCAAACCCGTAAGACCTTCGTTCATCTTCGGAACACAAATTAAGAGATTTTTGATGAAATCCAAGAGCTCTCTGACCCTTCCATAGACAACAATTTAATTACCACTTTCAAGTCCCAGAAAGGTAGTAAAGACCGTAGCTGCGTTTCCATTACCCTTTAAATTGCGCAAATTGAAATTGTGAATTGAAAATACGGCCAATGGAAACATGCCAATTTCACAAAGTTTTTACGCTCACATGAGGTGGTTTTTCAGGCAATTCGAAAAAGGAATATTTCGCAAAACTGCAATGGAAACAGTTTTTTCACATTTACAAGTCACCTGCCGTATGTAAAAGTCAATAATTCTTTAAAGAGAGAGTGGTATGTTTGCATAGAAGACGAGAGTTCTTCATTAAACTCATAAAAGACAAAAGTATTACGGGACTACTGGATTCCAAACAAAGAAATGCCACAATTTGAATTTATCAAGTCCTTGAAGCAGATAGGAGGGAGAAACACCCAGAAACACCTCATACGTGGCCGCTCCCAAGTATAAGGGGCTTTCCTTGCCATAAATGCTTGGATAACATGCCTACGTCTCCTTTGATTAAAAATAATGGCTAGTGCAGTGGCTGGGATATACGTAAACCTCCCAACATCTGTTGCCATGATTTTTGGAAGGACTTATCATGAGAGGAAAAAAGACGTTTTAGTCACATAACATTGGCTAATGGAAACGCCATCATTTCGCAATAGATTTTTATCGATATTTAGAAAATATTGCAAAAGTTTTGCACAAATTTATAATGGAAATGCAGCTATAGTTAAAATAGTCCATGTGACTACAGTGGTTCAACCTTAATTTTATGAAGCGATGAGAACACTTTTTGTGCTCAAAAAACAAACAAAAATAACGGCTTTATTCAACAGTTACTTCTCTTCCATGTCAGTCTCTTACGCTGTTCATGTAGTACACATGCTGCAGAGCTTCCGGGTTCTACATGAGAACGCCGGCTCAGTATTGGCCAACGCTGTTCACGTGAGGACCACAACGCATGATTGTGATGCTGACGCAGGAGCCGGCGTTCTGGCGTAGAACCCGGAAGCTCTGCAGCATGTATACTACGTGAACAGCGTAAGAGACTGACATGGAAGAGAAGAAATTGTTAAATAAAGTCATTATTTTTGTTTGCTTTTTGCGCACAAAATGTATTTAATTTTATGAAGCGACAAGTTGAACCACTGTAGTCACATGGACTATTTTAACGATGTCTTTACTACCTTTCTGGGCCTTGAAAGTGGTAATTAAATTTCTGTCTAGGGGAGGGATCAGAGAGCTCTCAGATTTCATCAAAATATCTTAATTTGTGTTCTGAAGATGAACGAAGGTCTTACGGGTTTGGAACAACATGAGGGTGAGTAATTAATGACAGAAATTTCATTTTTGGGTGAACTAACCCTTTAAGTGATTGATGATGTCCGGTATATGGTATGTCATCAGAGAGAAGTCAGCCGTTTCACCGGAAGATAGAGTTATGATATTTTGATCATGAATTATGAAGTCAGAAAAAATAAAAATAAAAACAAAAACATCTTGGTCACTAAAGATCTTCTTTTCTTTTTCAGATAAAAAAAAAGGGTTTGGACTGGAGCGACATGAGGGTGAGTAAATAATTCCAGAATTATTTTTTTTTTTTTAATGGTGAACTGTCCCTTTAAGTTTTTACTAAACAGTCATGTCAGTGCATTGAAAGAAAGAATTCTCCCTGCAGCTAATGCGACGACATTATAGAAACGCGTGGTAGGCCATGCGCTCTTGCGCAAATCGGTGATGATTTAGGAAAAGGACCTATCAGAGGTCTTCCGTCTCCCTTCTCGGTCTTTAATTGCAGTAAGTTCTGAGTCACTGCGCTCTTTTCTTGTCAGAACTGTTAACAGAGGGTCTCAGAAGAGAGCTGTTGATGCAGTCAACACAGCCGACTAAATATAAAATAGACCTGCTCTCTCTTAACGCTAATGGGCCCTGCTGAATAATTCAACTATGATGATAATAAAAGGGAAGAAAAAAAAAAAAACGTCTTGCATCAGTACCTTATGGGTCGGGGCAGGGACATAATTTGCTGTCAGCAGCAGTAGTTGCTGCTTCCTCTCAGGTCTTTCCTGTCTCTCTCGCCCTCTTTCTCTCTCTAATTGCATTATTTCACTGGAGATGAAGAATAATTCCTGAGGAATTTTCATCAGTCATTATGTCAGGAGTAAGGATGGTGGGGTGGAAAGAGGGTGCGAAATGCTCCTTCACTGAGGTGTCATGCATTAACAGGAGAGGAAAGAGATTTGAAGCACAAACACACACACACCCACACCACACACACAAACAGAAGCCATCGCTGAAAGTAAGACTAAGACGGAGGGCAACACATTGACAGGAGGACAGTGCCAAATTGGACTCTCTCCTCCATGTCTTCCACTGTCTTTTTAATTTCCCTCTCTCACCACTTCCCGTTTCTGCCTGTCTCTCTGTTGTCGCTCAGTTGCTAGTGCTATGAAACCTTGTTTATTCATTTACATCACCAAATGTAATACAAGCCATACCGTACGTGCGAATCCATCTTATTTTCTGCTCCATTTTCATCTCTGACCCATTTTACCCCCCTTTCCCTGCCCCTTGTTGTGTAAATGTCACAACAAAGTGCTTTGTGTGGCGCGGAACACAGGTGTACGGCTCACACCGAGGTGTTCTCCGCCTGGTCAGGGCACACAAAACCCTGTGGATAATGAGTCGAGACACTTTATGCATATTAAACCAATTTGCGAGGAGTGTAATTAGTATCATAGCAGGGGTTTGACATGGAGGCCAGACACTGTCAGCACTCTGTAGAGCTCTTTTGAAAGTCTTGGCCAACAGGAAAATTACATTAGAGAGTAAATATTGACATAAACGCCTCTATGTTCTGTGGACTATTGCTCTCCATGAACAATGTCACTGGGGTGGAATACGATTGCAGCATCGCTCTGATCATTTCCCAGTTTTTTTTTTTCACCACAGAGGTTGCGTTGCTTTACGAACTTCCCCCCCGGTGTGGCCCCTGAATTTCCTCTGATGTTTTTCCGGCTTTCTCTCCTTCCTCCCCTTCCTCTAAATGTTCCTGCCTCTTCCCATCTACCTCTGAGGCAGCGCGAGCACTTACTTACATCTGCAGTCGATGCCTTTCTGTTTCAATCTTTTTTTATCAATGTGGAATATGTTTACATAGTGAACACAATGAAAAATGAAAGGTGATTATTTTTTAATTGTTAAACACTTTCTCGTATTAATCCTTAATATGCATAGATAACTGTAAATAAGCTATTCGTATGCTGATTTACTCAAAAAGTGAACACTGTGGCTCTGTGGCATTTTTAAAACATTGCTCTGTTTCAATTGGGCAGAGCCCAGCATAGCAACACTGGTTCAACCAATGGGCTGATTTTGGGGCGGGGCTATCTGTTTTTTCTATTAATGGCAGGGGGAATGTTCAGAGAACTCTTTGGAAACAATCATTATTTCCATTTAGTGTCGCCTGTGGCACAAAAAAGTCAAGTTACATTTATTTATGTAGCACTTTTTACAATACAGATAGTTTAAAGTCCTCCGTAGTCAATAATTTTATCCCTTAAAAGTCATCTTTGATCGTCAAAATGACATATTTAAACATTTTTTTCCTGTGAAAAAAAATTCTTCATGCTTTAAAATAGCTTGAATGTAACTCTACACACTAGCCTCATTTAATATATATGCTGATCAATGAATATGCAAATTAGCCCCACCTCCATTCACCCACGCCAGCTCAGAGATCGACTCGGTCAACTTACTGAGGTAAACACTGCACAATGATATCGCTCTTTACAACATCAGACACATAACGGTAATTAATATGATTAACCTTTTGCTTGACTGTTATCAAACAGCTAATAATGTGTTGCTAATGTTACACAAACCATGTTCCCATTCGCCATGTCAGAGTCAGACAGCTGCCTTCTAACAATCAGTATCCTTAGAAATGCTTTAACAACTCAGAACGTCAGTGGAGAAAGGCATATAGTTCATCATAACATCTTAATATACATCATACACCCGCCATATTGCTAAATCGACACGATTTTTCATATCAACAGAAAAATATACTGGGATAACCTGGCTTCTCTTGAGACTCCCCTGCTAGTTCGCTGTTAATGATATGCTAAAGCCCGCCGGCATGTTGACATGATTGGTTACAAGGTAGTTTGTGACGTCACAGACACCAGCGATTTCAAACGGCGGGTCTTTTTTTCACTGCAGTTTTAAGGAGAAAATACTCAATGATATTGACTTATAAATTTGCACATGGTTTGTCTTAAAGCATATTAAACACCAAATAGACTTATAAACATTAAAAACTTGATTTTCACCACAGGGGGTCTTTAAAAAACAGCCTCGCAGTAATAAAAATAAATGTTCATTTAGCAAAATCAGTAATAAAACAACTTCAATGTCAGCTGTAAAGCAGCTCTATAGAAGACAATAGTGATGTTATTCCACTCAATTTTGATTCATTTCAGGTCAATAACAGTAAAATGGTGTCAAAAAAATCAATTGGCACTCTGCATACTCTGTAATATTGCATATTGTGTATTTGTTACCATTGTTGCTTTAGCTCACATAATTAATGACAGAATTAAACTGAAATTTGGAGTCTGATTGCAAATATTTCTATCAATTACCAAAAAAATGAATGGCTGTAATGAATACACATTGACGTATCTCTGACGGTAAGATGTGACATGATAAAAGCAGACATTAATTTAGTCAGTGATGTGTTTCCATGGGGATGTTGGCAGAGAGATGTCTTACTGTTCATTTTTTTCTACAGTTGTTAATTCTCTTTTAGTTTGTTTCTCATCTACATTTTGTGCACTTTTTTTTAGCTATTAGTTGTAAAACGACTAATGTTTTGGCTTTATCACATCTCCCTGTTATCTCATTGAAAAACCCTGATGACAAGCAAATGTGCATTACCATTAAGCTTTTCTTTCACTAATACATAATATCGCCATCTGCTCTGAACTATAAGAACCCATAAATATGGAAAGTTCTTATTTGCAGATGAATTTGCAGTAATCATCACTTAGTCCCACCGTCTGAATTAAACGGTGATATTCCTCTGGGCTTTTCATCATTACACAACAGCGAAACGTCCTGAAGGCCCCTCGCTCAGATGAAAGAAATAAGGGATGCTTCATTATTTAACAATATTGAGATCCTGATGCTAATGAGTTATTAACAAGATTTATTTAACGATTTTAGAATTATGCAGCAGGGTAATGGGACATGTCTGAGGGAAATTTGTATATTATTATTGAGATGTAAATGCGGAAAAATGTGAGATGAGCATGAGGAGAGAGATAAAGACAATGTTTTCAGCTGTATTTTAATCTGAGAAATGGAAAGTATCATTTTAATAGGGTTGATAGAAAGAATTTAATAAGGAGTGATTTAGTAACTACAAGTGGGAGGAAAGGTTTAGCCTATTGTTGGATTTTTTTATAATTTATTTTTTAATAATTTTGTTTGTACTATTTAATATTTTTGTTTATTCTTTCTTTTAAGAGAAGGATTCTATATGCAAAAAAAAAAAACTGAATAATGAGACCTTTTCGTGGTTGCCATGGCAATCCTGACAAAACTGTCAAGTTTCAAACTCTTTTATACATCTCATGTGGGGTCTGCACGGCAACTGTCAAAGAAGCACTTTAAACTGAGATCTTTTTAGCGGAGCACATTTTATATCTGGCAAAATAAGCCAGTTTTGAGAGCTATTTTCAACGACACCCACTCCAGAGATTCAGCAACTCAAAAGAACACTGTGCTGAATAAATAAGAAAGCTGGAAACGAGGTGATTGTGATTCTTTGGACGTAAGCTATTGCCACACGTGATCCACAATCAGTGAATCTCCGTCAGCTTGAGCAAGGAAGACAAGAGGCTTTGGAATCACCTTAAGTATGTTGCGGAGCAACAATCCAGTTACAAAATGTTCATGAATAGCGAAATAAAACCAACGCCATATTTTCTGGAGAGTGTCTGTGAAGGTACTTTTTGATGGTCTTGTGGGGCCACTACTTTGGGGAAAAAAAGAGATGCTAGATGGGATGGATTTAATTCCTGTTCTTTTAAACAAAATAAACAAAACATCTTGGGCAACAAAATTGCCAAGCAGGGATAACCTGCTCTGTTCCCACTGTGTGCTTTTGTGCCAAGTTAAAAAGGGTTGTTTGTACAGTTACTTTTTTTTTTTTTTTTAATAGGCACTTTTAGCAGACTCTTAGAAGTTCATAGTTAAAAAATGCACTTTTCAAACTCTGGCATTTCAAACGCAAGCTAGTTTACTTGATTTGTCCAACAATAGTGTCCAAAAGTGTATTTACATGTATCACAAGTGAATTGTCATTTTATTTCTGAGAAATCATGAATAAACGTCATTTCCATCACATCTCACATTGCCATTTGTTTTGGAGTGGAAATTACATTTTTGGAATAAAATGGCCAACTCCTTCGTCTTACTAAAGGTGTGTTCACGCCATGTCAGAATTACTAATTCTGACTTGTAAAAAACATTCATAGTCGTGGAACTCTTAAATACAACAAATTTTCGGAGAGGACCGACTTGTATCACCTGACCACTGCAACATCATGTGAGCGGGAACACTCTAAATCAGGGGTGTCAAACTCATTTTAGGTTGAGGGCCGGATTGGAAAAAAATAACCATGTGCGGGCCGAATTAATTAAAAAAAAAAAAAGCTTGTTTATTTGTTCAAAAAAAATATGTGCTCTTTGATATTAGAGACAAAAACTGCATTTTTATCACAATTCCAACAAAGATGTTATGCACATGAGCATGAGCAGTTGTTTTTAATTTAAATTATTGTGTAATTTCAAGATTAACAGCAAAAACAGCATGGTCGGACTTTAGCTTTGTGAAATTATGCTACATAAGACACCTGCACACACAAAATCAGCAGCAGAATGAAAAAATGCAAATTCACTCTCTGACAGTAGGTGGCGCTTATGGAACAGCAGTGATATAGCGTTTTCCATGATCACCGCTATACAAAGCAGTGCTGCGTTTATAAATAGGCTACTACTTTATACGGAGATAAGAGGAAAAGCCATCAAAACATTTCTGAAGACAGTTCCCTTCAGAGATGCATTCATATCAACCCCAATTCAATATTTATATTATTATTCCTATTTTTCACGAACAGTGAGCTTGTGCATGGTACAGTATTTTCTCTGCTGGAGCGTCTGTTCTCCTCTTTGTGTCCATATTCAGCGTGTGTCTGTGTTAACGTCCTTTTCACATACATCGTAAATATTTCCACACAAATTAAATTTTGGGAAATTATTACAAAGCACTTTGTTTGCAAGCCCGGAATAAAGATTGACCAAAATAAAACTAAAAAAACATTTGGATTTATGACCAGTGGACTAGTGCATCTCTCTTTTTTTATTTTTTATTATTATAGTTCAAATCATCCTGCAGGCCGGATTGGACACCTTTGTGGGCTGTATTTCGGCCCGCGGGCCGTATGTTTGACATAGGGATGCACCAATACCGTTTTTTAAGGACCGAGTATGAGTACCGATATTTTTTTTTCTGGTACTCGCCGATACCGATACCGGGCACAATTACCAATATATATAATTGTTGTTATATAAAAAGAAATTTACAAACAAATTACAAACAATACAACAAATACTATAGGCTACGGTCCCTTTAAGAATCCATGGATACTGACACATATCCTGTTTTCACCCTATGGTTTTCACCCAAATGTTTACATCGACTTAAGCCATAACCGACTGTATTTACGTGAGATACTCCACACGATGGACATTTTGACAACTATGTGTGCATTTGACCATTCAGGCGCGAGGAGAACTGATCGCGCGCAAGAAAGAGAGAGCGCTTCTGGTCTGTGTCATTCAGTGCGATTCCGCCTAATCGATAACGAATTGTGATTGAAAGCATGCAGTTCGCAATGTGTGTGTTATCATAATTAATTTTGAAGTATTTCCACACCTCTGAGGCTGACATTGCTTGAACCTCATTGGTTAAAGCAAACATGCTTGAGCTTCCGTTTACCACAACTGATGTGTGCGTTGATGAATAGAAACTAACGATCACTGGGAACATATGCTGCGTTTGAATCGCTCTCGTGCTACTTTAATGTCATACACCCGTCGGTCTGCACAGCGTTGCTTCAAGCGGAACACACCTTAAATCTGCAGTGGTCAGGTGGTACAGCGGCCACATGGTACACGTCGTAGCTCTCAGAAAATTACGAGTTTACATGTTGTAATTACAAGTTCTACAAGCACGCGAAGGCTTTTTACCCTTCAGAATCGTTATGGTAATTACGACATGGCGTGAACGCACATATAGGCAAACTGGAAAAGAACAAAACCAAATTAAAACACAAATGAACTAACAGAACTAAACCCTTACACTGGGACATGGGTAAAACAATTAAATCTATACGTAAAAGGCTAACGCAAAAAAGACATGGTATAAAGGTTTTTTTAGATGGTTTCATTGTACTGTTCATATATGTAATGTGTTGTTTTAAGGATATGGGGACATGTACAGTACATTGGCAAAAAGGGTAAGCTCATGAAGTAATGTATGCAAACAAACACTATAATATCAGGTGTAGTGAAATAGAAAACAGAATATAATTTAGACTCTAATGCCGGTGTTGCAGGGTGGCTGTTTTAACGATATTGAACAAAGAGCGAAAAGAATAACAGTGTGTCATTAAGCAACAATGACGATATAAAAAGTCATAAAGAGTACTTGAAAACCATACTTGAGTAAAAGTACAGATACCTTACAATGAAAATGACTCCATTACAAGTTACAAGTCACCAATTCCATTGAGACTTGAGTAAAAGTCTTAGAGTATCTGATTGTAACAGTACTTAAGTATTTTACTCATACTGAATGTAGGAGATGCATTAGTCCTCAACACCTAAGAGACATGCCAGTGAAAAACAAGAAACAGTTGGTTTGTGAGGAGAGAAATCACGTTTATTTTGTGAAGTCAAAATAAAACTGAACACCTCAAAATTGCAATAAAATCAAGGTCGACACAACAGCCTCTTAAACGTCTACAAACACTCAAGTCTCAGTTCAGCTCAAGTGCTCAAAAGGGGATAAGTAAACCAATATCCTTCAAAAAGTTCTCTTCAATATAACAAATAAAATAATGTTTGGTAAAATTAAATATTCAAAGTCTACTTGCACTGGACATGCTGGAGTCATGACCTCATGTCATATCTGAAACACCTGCGATTCACAACTATCTGCTAAAACACTAGCATTCACTTAAAGTAGCCATGTTGACAAGTTTGGGTGAATAAGGGCAAAACGCACAAGATATAGTACCTTCAATGCCCTGTAGATGGTGATATCGCCATCGTAACGTAACTAGTAATTGCATTACTCATCAAATGTATTGGAATAAAGAGTACATATACTTATTCAAAAATATAGTCAAGTAGAGAGTAAAAGTTGCTAATATCTTTGATACTCAGTAAAACAACAAAATAGCTGAAAGATACTTAAGTACCGTAACTAATTGCATTTACTCAAATACTTTACACCATTAGCAGAGTGATACTAACCAAATGGATTTGTATACATTGGTAAATACTTTCATGCATGATGTACAAAGGCACCACACCACAAAAAAATCTAATAAATCTACAGTAATGCTTAAAAGGTTGTTGAAACTGAGCAGTCTGACACTTTTGTGATTGTAATATTATATGTAACATTCTAGATTTTTTTCCATAACCAAGATTTGAATTTACAAACATGTTAAATAACGCTTCCTTTTATCATTTTCCTCCAGAGACATTGAAACACAGAGTAGTAATTAAGCTCATTCACAGAGATCAGCCTGTGCCACATGGGGATTTGCTCTAGTTCTGTCCTTTGTTCACACCTGGGGGAACAGCAAAGCAAGGCGAAGGCCCTTCTGCCTGAATAAAACTACCTGTCAATCACTCCCATTGTCTGCACTGAGCATTTTAGATACCTGATGCACATTTAAAAGAGGCAGAGACAGAAAAACTCTGTTCATAACAAAAGATTGTTTACATCCTATGATGGAAACAAATAAAGTGTTCTACAATATTCAAGATGAATGAAGCAATATACAGTAACTGTAGTAATCATGAAGTAGGCAATTCTGCAAATACAAAATATAACTGCAATGTGTTGTAGAAAAATCTTTTTAAAAGCCATTCCATCACTGAACATTTTGCATTTCTGTGACTGAGTAAAGACTTTTTTAACACTTTGAATCTTAAAGTGAGAGTTCACCCCAAAATAAAAAGTCTCATAAAACTTTTTCCCCCCAAGACCAGTTGCTCTCTGCATTTCATACCATGAATTCAGTTCCCTCTGGATTTCGTCCTCTGCATATAAGCTTAATAAAGGCTGAACCTTGTCGTCGGTCCATTAGTCTTACTTTTTAAACTCCATTGTTGATACGAATAGCAAACAACTCTTACTGCACGCACCGCAACAGACTTTAAAAAAATAGTGGTTGAAATAAATTTCTGCGTGGAGTCAACCAATCAAAATGCTGCTTGAACTCAACCAGTCAGCATGTTCAGCACCCAAGTCCCACCCCCGAAAGTCCCTGACTTTTGAAAAAGTACTACCTAGCGATCAGGGACTTTCTGAGAGGGAAATTTTGACCCGGAACTTCATTTAGGCCTTGGTCCCAGCGGTCGTTCAGGAAAACTGAACGTTCAGGAACTTTTGGGGGTGGGACTTGGGTGCTGAACATGCTGATTGGTTGACTCCATGCAGCATTTTATTTCAACCACCATTTTTAAAAAATGTGGTGCGTGCAGTGAGTTGTTTGCTATTCGAATCAACGATGGATTTTAAAAAATACCACAGATGGACCGACAACGAGATTCAGGCTTTATTAAGCTTGCATGCGGAAGACGAAATCCAGCGGGAACTGGAAAGTCGTGGGCAATCCTATGTCACCGGACTTAACCTTCACAGTATTTTAGACCGTGATGGAAACGCAGATAGCAACTGGTCTGGGGGAAAAATTTCCTGGGAAAAAAGTTCTTTGGACAAATTTCTTAGGACAAATTGTTCCGGGTAAAGCAGCTCATGTCTGTCAAGCTCCAAAAAGCACCATAAAAAATTCTCCTTTTGTATTCCACAGGAAAAATACAACAGATATGGAAGGACATGAGGGTGAGTAAATAATGACAGAATTTTTTTTTTTGGTGAACTATAAAACCAATTTGGCAAGACATGAAGTCTTGGCTGTTAGTTTTGTTGGGTATTTGTTGAATGTGTGTGTGTGTGTGTGTGTGTGTGTGTGTGTGTGTGTGTGCGCGCCGGTGTGCCTGTAGGGCTAGAGCCACAAGACTACTGAGAGGGGAGGACAAGGTCTTGGAGGGAAGCACAGGGTGAGAGATGACTCAATCAGCCAAAAGCACCTGCTCCTGCTACTACTCAACGCTCAGGCCTATTAATACAACCACACACACACACAACTCAAATAATCCCACTTTCTTCAGCTAGGCTCCTTTTCAGACTGTCATATTCAATAACATCTTAACATTTCCAGGTAGTTTTGTGTTTTTGTGTGTGTTTTATATATATATATATATATATATATATATATATTCTTTTAGCATTTTAAGGTTTTAGTTTTAAGGCCCGTTCACACCGATAACTACACTCTTAGAAAAAAAAGTTTCAATGATGTTCAATAATGTTCAATAATGTTCTTTATGGAGCCCTAGGATTCTTGACTCAATTTTAAAGAATCCTTTATGCCAAAAAATTCTATAGAAGGAGAAATGTCTTAAATGACTACATAATACTTTCACGTTTCAAGTTATTTCATTTTTTTTCTGTATGTTTACATGCTGTTTAATTCATAAAATGTAATCAAATAAAAAATAAAAAAATAATTGAAAAAAAAAAATTTAAAATCTATAAAATTATCCCCTGATTCTGATGGGAACCCCTAAAAAGTTCAATTTTGAAGCACCTGACAGAACCCTTTAAGATTCTTTATAGAGCCTTTTCTTCTAAAGATGTATAATGATAACAATAAAGATTTAGTTTTAAAAATCATTCTGAATTTAAAAGAATAACAGAGACCACACCACAACTATAACGATACTGGCAGAAAGAAACAATATTGTTGGAAATTACTTTTAGGATGATTTTTTTTCTAGGTGATGAATGTCAAAAACATTGTCATTCATTGGCAACCAATTATAAAAATCATTCTAAATGTAAAAAAAAAAAAAAAAAAAAAAAAAAAATCCCAAAACAGTCCACTCCACAACCATAACGATAACGACGCAGAGGAACAATATCATTGCAATCACTTTCAGAACTTTTTTTTCCGGCTGATAAATGATAAAAACATTGACAGTCAATCATAATCCATCCTGCTTAAAAGAGCTCCGGCATTTAACTGCAGAACTGTTTATAATAAACAGAATGATATTGTGCGTTGGTGTGGATGCTAATATAGTTATCATTATAGTTATCTTTATTTATTTATCCATAAGCATGATTAATGTGTTTGATTTTAGAATTCCGCACAACCCACAGATGGTTTTCAGACAGGAAGACATGGAATAATAAAATCACGCCGTAGTCTGTATAATGCTGAAACTTGAGATCAATGTTTCATGCAAAATATTGCTCCTGCTGTTGTTTCCCTTTCCAGAGTCAGCTGAGAAAATCAACTGGCATTTAACTGAAGTGAAATGTCAAGGTCATTCAAATGTTTTTTTCTCTTTTCTCTTCTCTGTGAATCACCGATGTCATCCCCTCTGCGGTAGGGTCAAAAACATCTGTTCTGTTTATCATAAATAGCTAAATTAATTAGAGATTCAAACCATGCCAATACAATTCATATTTATTATTCTGCTACCACTGCATGGCTTTGAAATTTTTAATGAGATACAAGCTGGAAATGCACAAATGCTTCTTAAGTAAGCTGGAAACTGTACTCTGGTGAACTGTGGAGTTTTACTTGGGATTTGTAAATGCCATGAGATGTCAATCATTTGGAGCTGTGGTATGATCATTCATAGTGTTCATTTAGAAAGCACAATAAATAGATGCCGATGAATGTTGAGTGTACGACACTAGTTAAAGGGTTAGTTCACCCAAAAATGAAAATTCTGTCATTAATTAGTCACCCTCATGTCATTCCACATCCGTAAAACCTTTGTTCATCTTCGGAACACAAATTAAGATTTTTTTTTTTTTTTTAAAAATCCGATGGCTCAGTGAGGCCTTCATTGCCAGCAAGACAATTAACACTTTCAATGCCCAGAAAGGTACTAAAGATGTATTTAAAACAGTGGTTCAACCTTAATGTTATGAAGCGACGAGAATACTTTTTGTGCGCCAAAAACAAAATAATGACTTTATTCAACAATATTAAGTGATGGGCGATTTCAAAACACTGCTTTATGAAGCTTCGAAGCCTTACGAATCTTTTGTTTCGAATCAGTGGTTCAGAGCGCGTATCAAACTGCCAAAGTCACGCCCCCCAGTGGTGAACCATTGAAATTTCGAAACACTGTAACGAAGCCTCGTTTACTGAAATCACATGACTTTGGAAGTTTGATACGCGCTCCGAACCACTGTTTCGAAACAAAAGATTCGTAAAGCTTTGAAGTGGTGTTTTGAAATCACCCATCTCTATATATTGTTGAATAAAGTCATTATTTTGTTTTGTTAAAGAGCACGTCTGTGGTGGGCTCAGGCTTGACGTCTGTTGGGATGGTGGTGCTGGGTGGCTGCATTGTGATCCTCCTCCACCTCACCGATGGTAAAGGAGGACCCACAGTGGAACAGGAACCTGTCCACAAACTCCTGGAAGCTTGAGCTCTATCTCTCGGGGCAGGAGCGCTCTTGTCTCCGAAAACACCCACAGGCTTTTGTCGTTGTAGTGGACCAGATGGTATAAGTCCAGGAAGTCCTGCATGTGTCTCTCAAAGGGGCTGTCCTCCGGGAGAGGAGTAGGATACGAACTGCCACTATAGATCCATTTGTAGGTCTGTTCTTGTCTCACAAGCGGTTGCAATAATTTGAAAACGGATCTAACTGCAGCAATATTAGATTTTATTAACAAAGAACTGAAGACTAGAAAACAGAAACTGAACAACCGAGTATAATGCAACGAGAACAGACAATGAACTAAACGAATCACAGAGCTTAATTACACAATGAAAACCAATCAATGAAATAAATGACAGGTGGGCATGATAAATCAATGAAAAACCATGGAAACTAAACTAAATTAAAACACAGAAAACTGAACTAAACACCCCCCCCACCCCAAAAAAAACCAAACAAAAAAAACAAACAAACAAACAAACAAACAAAAAAAACAGAAGCAATACATGATCACCTAGAATACATGATCACCCGTAACACATGGCAGGGAACATGTCATCAGAGAAAAGAAGAGATTTTGCTGCGAGAGGGAAGGGAAGTTATTTTGATTAAAGATTATAAGTGCACATGAATTAAAAAAACATGATGTGCACGGATAAATAATTTATAATAAATACTGCAGTATTCCATAAAAAAATAAGAATTGTCCATTTTAATTTCGCAGTGACTTTAAGCATGCCGACATAAAGACTTTTATGTAAACTGGTCACTTTATTTACATGATAAATAAACAATAAAGCCCCTAAAGTGACATTTGCTTGCACGAGAAACGCAGATTAAGTCTAGCCTTTTTCTTGCAAATGTTACTTCTGGGGATCCGTAGAGCTGTGGTTTTCAATCCTGGTCCTAGGGACCCAAGCTCTGCACATTTTGTATGGCTCTTTTAAGGCACTCACACACTACAAGATAATCAGGCTTATTTTTGTCCCAATTCTCCCCTTCTGACAATCCTAGTTAAAGTCACGATTATCTTGATGGTTCTACAGATTATCTTATCAGATTTTCCTGTGGTGTGATGTGTGTTAAGAGTGATTGAATCTGCTCGGAAGAACGTCACAGCCGCATGATCTTAAATCGTAAATATCCAACATGTTGAATATTTACGATCAGAAATCCTATTGTGTGGGGTGGAACCCTGAGGGCAAACGCACACGCACTCTGTAGATTGTCACATGGAACGAAACGATACCAAATCAGATAGCGAGCTGACGGAAACATAACACGACTTAATCCAAACCTTTTTCTTTTTTTAAATTTTTTTTATTTTATGTAAAAAGCTGTACAAACACTATTATTGCCATTTCTTCTTGCCCGTCCTCCACTATATTTGTTTACTCTAAAGTCATGTTTGACCACGAGAGATTTTGCAAGATTTCCAGTGTTCACAATCGAGTTGAATAGAATCTGATAGTGTGTAGTCCGCTTTCTTGGTCACATTGTGGCACTCCACACTCTATAGGAACAAAACTGTTAAATCTATTATTTTTTTATTCATCAAGTTTGTGGTCTCTCACATTTTGAAATCTGATAAGATTTAAAAAAAAATCTTTTAGTGTGGGCCAGCCTTAATCTGACAAATTTAGTTCAGTTCTTGGAGCTAGATGTGTTAAATAAGGGAGATATACAAAAGTGTGCAGAGCAGTGGGACCAGGACCAGGATTGAAAACCACTGCCATAGAGGATAAGCAGTGATTTTTTCTATATAGAAAAACACTGGTTTTGTACAGAACATTTTTATCAGTGTATTGGCAGGGCTGGAAGATTGCCTTGTCTTGTTGTTGTGGTATTTCCATATTAAACCTGGAGTTTAACCGCGGGCTTTGAAAACCTGCTTGCTCATGAGCTACTCGCAGTCCCACGGGATCTAAACAGGACGTTTATTCGCTCTTAGACCTGCACCATGCCCTGCTCGTTTTACCCTGTCACACTTCTTTCAGTGAGGGCAGCCGACTGTTAATTAAGAAAATGTTTACAGCTCTCTGCATAAATTACATGCTTGCTACAGAAAGTCAATGAGATTCATGTTTGGCTTTTCTCTAAAGGTGAGTATTAATAATGTTTTATACTGGGCTAATTATGCTAAACTTTTACGTGGGTTCCAGATTCTTCTAAAACACTAAAAAGAGATAGAAACGTCCACTGAACACCATGTATTCATTTCTGCATTTAATATATTGCAATGTTTAATTTAATATAGATTTGAAGTTTTAAAAACCATACCTTAAATTTCATGATTTTAAAAATCCTTTCTGTATTGTGCCCTGTGTTTTGCTGCGCAGATCTTTTTCCTTACTTAACTGGTAAAATCACAAACATACAGGTATACGGTCATAAAGGCAACAGAGGATAAGTGTAGGGAAGTCGTGTGGCTGTAGTTTTCTCTGCAGTCTGTGCCTCAGGCAGAGGAATTGCTTGCTGTAGTGGTTGCTAAATTGTCCACGGCACGTTTAAAGAATGTTAGGAGCTCTGTTATCTTGCCAGTTTATTTCTGTTTTCATTCAAGTGAGTTCAATCTTGGTTGTGACACAATGTTTGCAGCCGTTTCAGTACTTAGATGATGAACAAACTGAACATCTTACGTCATGTCAGCACTAAACACAGTGATTACTGGTTACCAATCTCAACAAGTGCTCTCTGGGTAACCACAATTTACTGAAAGCAATTTGTGACATTGTTAATAATAGAACTGTCAGTGGTGTAACCTGCTACCAAGGCTGCCACTCAAGTGCTAACATAGACACGTACGTGGAGAAATTACAGCCCATCTGCTTTTGAAAGATCTAGTTGTAAATAACTCATCTCAATAGCATCATATCTATAGGTTATGGAAATGCCCCTTGTCACCTGCCTGATAATAACAGGTAACTAGCATTTTCTGGGGGGTTATTTGTGTCTAAAGAGGTGAGTGTTGTCCGGTTGTAATATAGTTGCTTGGAGTGATTGAGAAAAATGTCACTTCACTCAGCAAGTGATGAAATTTGACATATGGCATCAAAGCGTCATTAAGGCTGCACCTGCTGGAGGAGGGTCGAGGTCTTGAAGGAGATTTTATCAGGAGGGGAGAAGTGATTGCAGGATGAGGAAGGGCATGAAACAGCTTGGGTAGATACAATACAGAAATTGAGTAAATAGGGCTACACTGTAAGATGTTGTATGTTGATAAACAGTGAAGTGTTAAGGAGCCCAGCATGTGAAGAGATAGATTTGGAGCATTGATCAATCAGACCCTTTAGGGATTTCATTAGTGCAGACCTCATGTTATGTACAACAGTAAGTGATTTGCAGCCTATTTTAGCCTGGAACCGCCCTTTCAAAGGAAGAGACCTTCTGACTGAAATGTATAGTGACCACTCAGAGGGGCGGTTTTATATACCAGAATTATAGACGCCCAAAAAAAAAAAAAAGCCATATGGCAAATAGTTGTACATAAAACGTGTATAGACTCTAAGAATTTCTGCTTGTCAGAAATGTCACAGAAATAACTGAGAAAACAGCAGAATACACAGTTGTTTTCATGGACGTCTAGTTAACCCACTTCACCATTTTATTAATGATTATAAAATATAATAAATTATTAAAATATTATTTAAATGAAATTAATATTTTTGCGCACACTGTAAAAACAATTCATGATTTATCACATTTTTTCTTTTGTCAAATCAATTTTGATAGTTAATATGGTTCCGATGACATAATAATTTGAGTTTCTATTGATTAAACCAATCACCTTTATTGTATTAACTCAAATTTTTAATTTCAATGAACTCAAAATTTTAAGGCAACCAGGTAACTTACTTTTTTAAGTTAAACCAACAATTATTTTTGATTATTTTGTGTAGTTCAGTGGTCGGCAATAGGCCCGCCAGCAATAATATCTGGCCTGCGCCCGCAGCCAGATTATTTTGATAGCGGCTGGTTATGAAATCTATTATCACCATGTCTACACCAGACGCAAATTTTTTCCGCGCCGCGCCGCAACAGCTCGAAGCTGTCTACACTGAACGCGACAAACCGACCGTTGCAAAGCACTTGGACTACGTCAGAAACAGAACGGGGAATCCGTTTACTGTCGGGAATGTGTTGTGTCGCGTGACTCGCGTCGCACCGTGCCGCATCCAGCGTAGACAATATTACTGATTATAATGGGTTCTAATATCATTTGAGGTGTCCGTCGCATCGCGCCACTCACGTCCAGTGTAGACACGGTGTTATATTCTTTGAAAACAGCGACAACTTTGTTGCAGATAAGAAACTGGCTTTGCATTCACAAAACTAGGTAGGATGAACACATAGTTGTCTTTCCATTCTTCTTTGTATGCCCTATTTTCGCTATCAATTTTCCTCTTTAGACTTTCCTCTTTTCTCTCACCAGCTAGCTTAAATGTTAACATCACTCTGCACACCACGTAAAAGCGCACCTCCAGCACGCAAACAATTTAAAATAAATGCAGTTTAGTACGTGAGGATGCCAAGGAGTAATTCTGAGTGTAAAAGTAGACTACGTCAAATAATTATTACAATAAGTTAGGCTCCATTGTGTAACAAGCAAATTAAAATGATACACATTTATTATTCACAATATGGAAAGAGGAAATAAAACATAGTTTAAGAGCATGACTCAAACATGCTATTAATGGGCTTATTCAAGTCCTCTTTTATTTTTATTTTAAGTCCTCTTAGTTATTTTTTTATCCATTCTGCATCTCCCACATATGTGTGTTTTAGCAAGGCGGTCTGTGTTGCAAGTTGGTGAATGAAGATACTTGCCAGGTCACTACTCCACTTTATTAATTTATCCAGTGTAAAACCCGGACACCGCCACACAAATGTGGCTTTTTGTTAATGACTGTCCTACTACAGGATTTAACACAGAGTAACAGCTCACTACCAGTTACAAAAGACACTGTAACAGTCTGTCACAGGCAATTCTAGTTGCATTTTTCATCAATTAATTTAAATTATCCTTGACTATGTTCTGGCCCGCCATCTAATGGCGAAAATTTTTTTTGGCCCGATGCCAAACTTAATTGCCGACCCCTGGTGTAGTTGATGCTATTAACTAGACAAATTTTGCCAAATCCAGTGATTTCATCCTCAAAAGTGCTTCTTTTATCAATACGGTACCTTGTTAAGGGGCCATTCACACAGAATATGTATTCCACTGCACCATTTTTCCATTGTTTTCTATGTAAACGTGCACTGGATGGATTGATATGTTTGTCTCGCATCTTTTGCAATGTTTCACGCATGACACACTGGCACTCAAGTTAAAATAAGTAGCACACATAGCGCAATGTTCAAGTTAAAAGAAGTTTAACTTTTTAATAACAAGTCTTTAGACACTGAGCTTTTTTTTGTTCATTTGTCTGCCCTGTGAATCACATTTTTGTATTCCACTGTGCTGCTTTCCTATTGTTTTCAATGTAAACATGGTAGATGGACATCTTTGACCGGTGCGCTTGTGCCTCACGTATTTTGCAGTGTCTCGGCCTTGACAAGGCATTCTAAAAACGCAGCACTTAAGTTAAAGTAGTTCAACTTTTGAAAATGCATCTCGAGACCTTGCGTCGCTCCCCCATTCCACTGTCTACACTGTTTTTGTGTTGAAAAACAGATTCTGAGTGACTTTCTTCCCAAACAGTCATGTAGGCAGTGAGATTTGAACTTAATAGATCAAGAAAGTGGCGTCCAGTTTTGTGTGCAATATGTATCAGATGGTCATCAAACAGACCTGTCTGAGTGTCCTGTCTGACTAAAACTAGTAACATAATGAGTATAACATCTAATTTCTAGGGCTGGGACAATACATCGAATCTCGATTCGCGATATGAAGAATCTGGAGCGATTCTGATATTTTCCGATGTATCGCGATTCTCTCTCGAAACGATTCTGAGCTTAGTTTTTAAACAGCAGATGGCACTACTATACGTGCTTTAGAAACACTCATACACTGCCTGCTTCCAGTTCCTTTACACACACCACTTAAACCTAAAATAATCATTCATAAAGTTCGAAAAGGTTGAAGCGAATTACAAATCTCGCATCATAAAAGCATTCTGAGCCGAGGTGCAAGTATATTTAAACACTTACATGACTCAGCCGAACGCACGAGCGCTGTCCAGCAGTCTTCTTCGTGAGCGTTTGAGAGTGTGCGGTTACAAACTAGCTTAAAGCGCCATCTGCTGTTAAAACTAAGCTCCAAATCGATTAGAGAGAGAAAATATCAGGATCGATGTAGATTCATTGTATCGATCGAGAATCGATGTATTTTCTCATTTCTAGACATACGTTATCCTGATTTGGGCTTCCAGCTAGCTCAGGATCTGTCTGCCCCTCTCATCTCCATGTAATCCTGATCGTCTTCAGCAAAAGCCTTAATGCAGATTTTACACAGCTCAAGTTTGGCTCTAATGAGGCTGATTCATCAGAAACAGATGCAGGGTTGCCCACAGGTTGTGATGT
Source organism: Mylopharyngodon piceus (assembly GCA_039654765.1). Classification (NCBI taxonomy): domain Eukaryota; kingdom Metazoa; phylum Chordata; class Actinopteri; order Cypriniformes; family Xenocyprididae; genus Mylopharyngodon; species Mylopharyngodon piceus. Next base: position 14,206,792 of record CM077444.1, on the reverse strand, counting down.
GTTTGGCACAGAGCTTCAGATTCTTATGCAGGTGGTTGATTACATATGTCAGTTCTTTGGCCCTTTTACCTCTCACTGTGTTAGCTTGATCTTCTAATAGCATTACACCGCACATTACGTTCCACCAAGATGAGCCACTCACTCTCGGGGCACTGACTTTATTTCAGGCCATTTATAAAATAATGACCAATTTTGTAATAAATAACCAGACAAATCAGTCAGAGCAATAAGCCTATTGCTCCTTCTTCCTCTCTTCCTTTCTGAATGCAGATCAGTGGTCTGTTATAGCAGGAAATATGGAGGATCTTAACAGAATGATGAATGGATGGTTTTGCTGGCTCACCATTGCAGTGTTTCAATACGCTGCATACACTGAATGCTCCACTTGCCTTAGCAATGGATTCTCAGAATGATCTGAGTTTCTCTATTTAAAGCCATTAATTATAAATGACATGTAGTGTAATGCATATGGAGTACCAAAACAACTGAGTCATAATTAACAATTATGGAGTATGCATTGAGTCAGAGGCAAAAAAGTAGAGCCAGGATTTATAGTGGGAATTTTAATTCATTCAAACGCTCAATATTATTGTTCTAAATAACAATAAGAACTGAATTTCACAAGGTCTAGAAGGTCATGATCTGTTTTCCTCAGTAACGATTTTAATAAAAAGCAGAGTGCTTTAACATTAATTTAGGCCTCAGAGTTATATTTACTTATATTTCTTAATAAACTATAAGCAAACAATGTTTTAATTACCATCCATATTTATTTTTTGGTCTTTATTACGATACAAACAGAAAATGCAGGAAATACACTATATTGCCAAAAGTATTGGGACACCCCTCCAAATCACTGAATTCAGGTGTTCCAATCACTTCCATGGCCACAGGTGTATAAAATGAAAAAGAATGGGTCGCTCTCAGGAGCTCAGTGAATTCAAGCGTGGTACCGTGATAGGTTGCCACCTGTGCAATAAGTCCATTCGTGAAATTTCCTCACTAATAAATATTCCACGGTAAACTGTTAGTGGTATCATAACAAAGTGGAAGCAATTGGGAACAACAGCAACTCAGCCACGAAGTTGTAGGCCACATAAAATCACAGAGCGGGGTCAGCGCATGCTGAGGCGCATAGTGCGCAGAAGTCGCCAACTTTCTCCAGAGTCAATAGCTACAGACCTCCAAACTTCATGTGGCCTTCAGATTAGCTCAAGAACAGTGTGTAGAGAGCTTCATGGAATGGGTTTCCATGGCCGAGCAGTTGCATCCAAGCCTTACATCACCAAGTGCAATGCGAAGCGTCGGATGCAGTGGTGTAAAGCAGGCCGCCACTGGACTCTAGAGCAGTGGAGACGTGTTCTCTGGAGTGACGAATCACGCTTCTCTGTCTGGCAATCTGATGGACGAGTCTGGGTTTGGCGGTTGCCAGGAGAACGGTACTTGCCTGACTGCATTGTGCCAAGTGTAAAGTTTGGTGGAGGGGGGATTATGGTGTGGGGTTGTTTTTCAGGGGTTGGGCTTGGCCCCTTAGTTCCAGTGAAAGGAACTCTTAATGCTTCAGCATACATTTTGGACAATTTCATGCTCCCAACTTTGTGGGAACAGTTTGGGGATGGCCCCTTCCTGTTCCAACATGACTGCGCACCAGTGCACAAAGCAAGGTCCATAAAGACATAGATGAGCGAGTTTGGTGTGGAGGAACTTGACTGGCCTGCACAGAGTCCTGACCTCAACCCGATAGAACACCTTTGGGATGAATTAGAGCGGAGACTGCGAGCCAGGCCTTCTCGCCAACATCACTGCCTGACCTCACAAATGCGCTTCTAGAAGAATGTTCAAAAATCCCCATAAACACACTCCTAAACCTTGTGAAGAGTTGAAGCTGTAATGGCTGCAAAGGGTGGGCCAACTCCATATTAAACCCTACGGATTAAGAATGGGATGTCATTAAAGTTCATGTGCATGTAAAGGCAGACGTCCCAAAACTTTTGGTAATATAGTGTTTGTACACAAAATGTAAAAAAAAAAAAAAAAAAAAATTAGAACAAAATGGCTTCTTTAAGCAAAAATCAGAAGTGTGACCTCCTGGACTTCTTCCAGTTTCTCAAAGAAGAAAATCTGAGAAACTTCTCATCAGATTTTGAAAGTTTTCTTTTCTTTCTAGCCATCTAAGAATCCTGAAAAAAAAATGTGTCATGGTTCCACAAAAATATTAAGCAGCTGTTGTCAGCATTTATCAACATTAACTGTTTTCAACAGAAATACTTTTAAATTCTCAAGTTTAATAATCTGCTCACTTGAGATAAAGAATGCCTTTTCTGACCCACTATCTGTTAAAATTCCCTATGCCCTATAATGTCCTCTGTGCACCTCAGAAAAAGCCCTCACAATGGCTGTTTTCCCCCTCTTACTAAATCTAAGTCTCCTCTTTATCAATTCATTGCACACTAACTGAGGACTCTTACCCCTTCCTCTTTTTATTGCCTTTCCAGAGTATATTATGGTGGGGAATAGGAGTTGAGATTCTGTCCACTTCTTTCCAAAAATTAATGGGATCTTTCTGTACGGAAATGAGACGGATAATCGCATGTGTCCAAAAGTGAGGTGCATTTCTGTTTATAGTTTATTGTTGCAGTTGAGAACTAAATGCTTGATTTCAGCTCTGGCAGTTACATACATAACAAAAAGAGACAAACAGAGGAATGTTTTATGAATAGAGGTATTTTGAATTGAGATATATAATTTAGGAAATTACTGTTATTGTATATTATTACTAAAATAGTGCCTCTAAATGTAGATATACATTCCCAAAGGCAATACAGCCCACAGTATCTGTGAAAACATTGTTTATTCCAACCTAGTGAATAAACAGTCCTTGTAGACTTTGGCCCCCATTCAAAAACAAAAAAACAAACAAAAAAAAAAACCCTCTATTCTGAACATGTTGTTTCTTTGGCACTTTCTCAAACCAGTGTTTACAGGAATGGCCTCTGCGTGCGAGATCTCTGTTTTCAAATCATGGCTTTCTGTTGTCCTTTGCAGTAGGTTTGATTACAGGCATTGTGAAACATTGCTGTTTGTGAATTGGGGTTGAATGGGTAAACTTGAAAACCAAAGTGATGATTATAAAGCTTCTGCAGTAAGATAACATTATTATAGTTTTGACAATGAAAGAGAAATTTTCCTTGGCGGCATTTTCTCCCACTTCAGAACTGCTTATAGTAGTGTTCCAGTGGGAATATTGGTGGTGGACATGTAATTAGTTGTTTGCTTGTATGTGTGTGTGGCAGGGGAACTATATCCTTTGATTTAATCTGGGTCAAAGTCTGACAAAGCATACTGTATACTGTATGCTGCAGTAACATGGTCTCCTGCTGTATCTTAAAGGAATAGGTCACCTCCAATCAAACCAAGAATGACTTTCTTACTTCCATGGAACAAAAAAGGAAAAATTTAGCTAGATATTCGTGCTACTATTTTTCATACAATGGAAGTAAATTAGTGAGCAAGGAAGGTCAAGCACAAAAATGACCAACAATGCCATAAAATAACCATAAAAGTGATTTTATTTTTGATTTATTTTTATATTTTGATGTCTTTGCTGTCACTTCTAATCCATTTAATGCATCCTTGTTTAATAAAAGTATTAATTTCTTTTTTTTTTTTTTAAAAAAAAGAATGACCCCAAAGTTCAAAGAACTTTTGGAATATAATTTGGAATAGAAATCATTTGTAACATTATAAATGTCTTTACTGTCTCTTTTGATCAATTTAATGAAGCCTTGTTGAATAAAAGTTATTTAAAAAAAAAATAATAATAATAATATTAAATTCTTACTGACCCCAAGTTTTTGAATGGTATTTGATCTGTTCCTTAAAAATATAGTAGGGCTTCAGAAGAATTTTCAGAAGAAAATTAATTTTTGGATGAACTTTCCCTTTAATAATCCTTAAATCTGTGACAGCTATGCAACTGACATTTTGACACTTCAAAAAGTTCATAAAGAGATCGTAAATCTAATCCATATGAATTGAACGGTTTGGTCCAAATTTTCTAAAGAGACACGATCACTTTATACGATGAACAGACTAAATTTAGAATTTTATTCAACATTGATCAGCGAACATAAACAGAAGCTCAACCGAACCTGCTTGCGAGAACAAACCTTATTGATTCTTGCGGTAGCTCAAAAGTGCTGCGTAACACACGAGAATGAACCTCATTGGTTCTCGCATGTCAAGCATTTCTATACTGTTATAAAAGAATAACAGACAAACAAGCGTAATCACAATAATTTATTTATTGCGAAAATGTCAAATGTGGTACCAAAAGTAGTTCAAATGATGATGACTTGCAGTCACAGTCCTCTCTGGCGGGAATAGTTTTTTATAGGGTACAATTTAACTTATTAATCTATGAAAATATGAATCCGGCTTCTCTCCATGAAGGCGCGCACTCATTTCAAATGTCAATCCACTGAAACACGGCACGTTGCATCTGTGACGAAAGCGGGTGAGAACCAATGAGCGTTCGATATCAGTGCCGTAAACCATGTCGTAAAGGTTCTCGAGGGCGCAACTTTCAAATTTGAATCGCAACGAGCGCGGGCTTTGACTGTGATGGTCGCTGCTGAGAATGAAGATAAAGATCGCCGGATAAAGGGCTGAATTTGGATTTGTTCCTTACAAACATATGGATTCTAAAGATTTGGAGTACAGCGAACAAATAAAATTGATGTGATTTGTGAATTTATGTTGTGTTTTGGTATATCTTATGGTTGTATTGTCAGTCGCTGCATAGGAGAATATGCCTTCTGTGTCGCACAGCAAACAAACTAAATATTACAAAATGGTTAAACAATTACAGAAATTTTATTCATTTTAAGGTTTCAAAGTATAGTCTTGTTTTACATTATGTAATCCTCCGAAATGAGTTTGCAGCACAAGTCATGAACAGAAATGTTATTTTATATTAAGTAGATGAGTAAATGCATTTAATAAATGTGACTAAATGCATGTATTGATATGACAATTGAATACAACAGATTTAAAACATTAATGTCATGATTTTAATATTAATACATGGGAATTCATACACATTCACACTTTGATACGTCACTGATTTACGTTTTATTGCTGTTAAAGGAACACTCCACTTTTTTTGAAAATGGGCTCATTTTCCAACTCCCCTAGAGTTAAACAGTTGAGTTTTACCGTTTTCGAATCCATTCAGCCGATCTCCGGGGCTGGCGGTACCACTTTTAGCATAGCTTAGCATAGTTCATTGCGTAATATCATTGCGCCTGCTGCACCCATGGTACGGCAGCAAAGTTCCTTGATTATTATGCCGGAATGAGAGTATAGTTCCTAGCCATATCGGCCTAGAAAATCGCAACTTTTCATTTTCCGTCGGTCTTAGTACACGATGTAACTACAGAAGAGTCAAGTTTTAAATAGAAATAGAAATAAAAATATTGAAATTTTTTTTGGTCATTTTTAAGCGAGATGCTAACGGTCTAATCAGATTCAATGAACTATGCTAAGCTATGCTAAAAGTGGTACCGCCAGACCCGGAGATCGGCTGAATGGATTCGAAAACGGTAAAACTCAACTGTTTAACTTTAGGGAAGTTGGAAAATGAGCCTATTTTAAAAAAAAGTGGAGTGTTCCTTTAATATGTAAGTATTTTTTTAAGTTTTAGTGCTATAAATACGTCAATATTGTATGTTTTTTGTGTGTATGAAAACGTAAGTAAATTTTCGAGTGGTAGAACCACACTTGACGTAAAAATACACGTATTCTCATGAGATCACGTTGGGATTAGTTGTACAATCTCTTTATGAAGTTTTTGAAGCATCAAATTTTCAGTTGTGTAGCTGTATGCAGGGACGGAAAGCTCTCAGATTTCATCAGAAAGATTTTCATTTGTTTTCCGAAGATGAACAAAACTCTTTACGTTTGGAACGACATGAGGGTGAGTAATTAATGACAGAATTTTCATTTTTTGGTGAACTATCACTTTAAGGAATGGGACGTAAAACAACACAACATCTCACTGACCACTTACAGTCGCAGCTTTTTAAAAGGATAAACAGTCATAGCCCAGTTGTAGCCATGCTTTCTTAGTTTGGATTGACCTGCCTGATAAGCTTAAGTTTATTTCTAGTGTGTGACCATTTTAAAATGCTGTACGAGTGGCTGCAGGGTTAACAGGTGAAATAGGTTATACATACACATCAACAGGTCCCTGTAGTGTATGATAAAAACAGAGAAGAGCAAAAGACCAGAGGCCAGATCTGCCCTCAAGGCTCAATAACTCCCCAGTCATCTTCCATGCTTAGTCCCAAGATGAGGTTTAAATCACATTCATTGCCATCATTTCTCCAGAAAGCCGATTTACCCGATGGCGGGATTTTGAAAGCAGACTGCACTTGTTCACATGTCATCAGAGCAGCTGAAGCACATTCAGTCTGAAGTGACGAGAGAGAGAGAGACGGAGAATCAAAGAATGGAAAAAAGCGGCTTATAATGGGTCACTTTTGAATGCTAGAATAAAGAAGTGATCATTACTCTGTCAAGTAGAAATGGGTTCAGGTAGTGCAGAACTCTCTTATACTCCTTGTGAACAAGTGGAGGAATAAAGCAAGATATGCAGTATATGAACAGAAAGTTGTTTTTGTTTTGATATAGGTACATTACTCTTCAAAAGTTTGGGGTTGGTAAGATTTTTTTTAAATTTTTTTTTTTTTTATTGTAAAAAGAAGTCTCTTATTCTCACTAAGGCTGCATTTATTTTATCAAAAATACAGTAAAAACAATCATATTGTGAAACTCACTTTCACTAAATATTATTACAATTTACAAGTTTTTTTTTTTCTGTTTTAATATATTTTAAAATGTAATTTATTCCTGTGATGGCAAAGCTGAATTTTCAGCAACCATTACACCAGTCTTCAGTGTCACATGATCTTTTAGAAATCATTCTTTTTTTTTCTTTTTTTTTTCAGAAATCATTCTAATATAACATTTATTATTATTATCAGTGTTGATGTAATGAAGTCACCTGTAGGCGAGTAGTCCGAACCAAAGTGCAGCTTTATTTACAAAACAATTTATGAAACAAACACACAATAAACAAAAGACTTGGCAGAGCTAAACATGACATGAGTTAGTTTGACTTAAAAGATGAACTAAACTTGAACAAACACCAACAGCGGGTTTCAAAGACAAAGCTAGACTAGTGAAGGGTGCTTTCGAAACCTTTACGAATCTTTTGTTTCTAATCAGTAGTTCGGAGCGTGCCAAAGTCACGTGATTTCAGTAAACAAGACTTTGTTACATCATAAATGTTTCAAAATTTCAATGGTTCACCACTGGGGGCGATCTCTGTGAACTCATGAATCATGCGGATTCACTGAGATTCGCTCCCCCAGTGGTGAACCCTTGAGCAAGTGTCTATGGTTTTTACCTGATCTCTGATCAGTTTTATGTACTTGTAATCATTTTAATGAGACATTTGTATAATTAAAAGGAACAATAGTAGTTAATAGTCTCTCATTGGCCTGTTTAGCTGAGCCATCCATAGAACAAACAAAACAAGAGCTTCGAAAAGCTTTGTTTCTCCCATCACTAAGCTAGACAAGAGACAATGGTAACATGAGGGCTATATATACTAACAGACTAATGACTAAACAAGGAACACCTGAAAGTAATCAACACAATGAACCAATGAGAACATGACACATGAAACAAGGGAACCAATCAGAACATTACACATGATACTAGGGAAGCACAAGACATGGGCTGTTTCTCAATATGCGTTCTTAAGCGATCTTGCGTCCTTGTGTTCTCGCTCTACGTCATCATCAACCGTTGAAGTTCAATTCCAATACTCAAGAACACCAAGAACAGAGGATGCATGAAAGTACCCAGATGTGTTCTTGATATCGAGGATACATCGAATGCAGACTTGAGAGAATCGAACTGTTAAAAATCTCAGAAGCCTGAAAGCTTTAAACTTCTCGTTCTCACTTATGAGATTCCCGCTAAGCTCGCATATACATGGAGGCTCATGAAAACCAATCAAATTCAATAAAAAAAACACAAACACTGAATATATAAACATAACTGATCTTAACAGTAAACATTTGTCCATTTGTTTTGCTTAATTTTAATAAAGTGATAACCTGAAGAAAGCCTGCAATATTTTTATTGGAATATAAAAAAGAATCTTAACATTGACAAAGCATGTAACACAAAGGCTACTCATTTTCATAAATACACGTGGTAAAATAAAAAGATATAAAATTATATGAAAGAAATCTTTTAGGTTATGACATTTGTTTGTGATGTTATGTTGCATTTATTGTGTACTTATAATATGCTGGGACAGTCAGTTGAGCAACAAGATCGCAGCACATCTCAATTCTCACAAGGATGCGTTCTGTGTCCTCGCGTCCTTCCGAGTTCGTTCTTACAAGGTCGCCTGGCAATACCGGACTCCATGAGAACGCAAGTCCGTTCTCTGCATTCTTGCAATTGACCCTTCGCCGGAAGTTTGATTGACAAGCAATCTAACCAATCGTAACGCAGAATCTGCCATTTTGTCCGACAAAGCAGTCAGGAGTTAGAAGATTAACCTCGGTGGACTTTAACTTGAAAAATGGTGTGTACTGACGTCTTTCCGTGTTTGAAACAACATTCCTTCTCATGTTCATTCATGTTTATTTGATACTATAAATTAACTAGTAGGAAGAGATGATCGTTCACGAGCCGCTTGAGTTGAGGCGCTACAGCAATCTGTCACAACACATTAAAGTGCCACAAAACGGTTTTTATTGTTCGAATTTCTTAAAAAATTATGCAATTTGAAAGCTGGGACTTTGTTTAATATCATAAGTAACCTGCTCTGTCTTGTCTGTCGACTTGTTGTCAGTGTCCTCTTTGCTTCGCGATGTGTTTTTCACTCTGTGTAGCGTGACGGCGCCATGGCTTGTCGGACAAAGCAACAGTAACTAAGGGGGGCGGGTCTTTGCGAAGGGTCAATTGAGAAACAGCCATGATCACATGAGGGCAAGGAAGTCACATGACAAGAAACCAGGAACAAAACTTCAAAATAAATGACATGAACATGAAACAAAACCCAAAACTAAACATGACAGTTGAAAACAGTAGTGCTGCTTAATATTTTTATGGAAATTTTGATACAATTTTTTTTTCAGGATTCTTTGATGAATGAGTTTGAACAAACAGCGTTTGTGAAATAGGATATTTTTTTTCTTTTGGTCATTTTTAAAGAAGTCTTTACTGTCACTTTTAATCAATTTAATGCAGGGGTCTCTAAACTCGGTCCTGGAGGGCCACTTTCCTGTTTAGCTCCAAACATCTCCAACACACCTGCTTGAAAGTTTCCTGTATGCTTAGTGAGACCTTGACTAGCTGGTTCGGGTGTGTTTAATTGGGGTTGGAGCTAAACTCTGCAGGACAGCAGCCCACCAGGACCGAGTTTGGAGACCTCTGATTTAGTGTATCCTTTCTGAATAAAACTTACTGTCCCAAATGTATATATGTATATATCGTAATGGAATTGACTAATTAAGATTTTGCATCACAATATTGGATACTCTGCTGGAAATAACAGCTAAAACCAGCTTAAGCTGGTTTAGCTGGTGTTTAACCTAATGGCCGAACCAGCTTTGGCAGACTGGAAAGCCAGGCTAATGTAAGCTATTTCAACAGGATCCTCGTTCCACCCATAACTAAATCATTTTGCTGATACTAATACAAAATGTTATGTGTATAATTGGGCTGCAATTAAGGAAAAAAATATGAAATATATTAAAGGAAATTATTTTGATGGACAAGAAACATGTTTTTAATAGTTTTTTCTTTTGACTGTTCATTTTGATTAGCTTATCTCGTTGTGATTCTGCTCAATGCTTCATGGAATTTCAAACAGAAGGTAATTGGCTGGAGCAGAAAAGTTTCTTCAGAAAAACACCTGATCAATATCCAAGATTTGCTAGTAAAGGTCAATGACCTAGTTTAAATAAGCAAAGTTACCCATCAATCTGACTGAAAAAAAGATTTATTCCACTCTAAAAATGCCATGTAATCTCAGTTGTAAAAAGCAACATTACTACAAGTTTAACAGTCTTACTGTTAATGTCTTATATTCATTTAATGTACTTACACAACTGATTTTCAAGCCTATCATCAAAATCAATTGATTTCTTATAGTCATTGATTTCTAAAACAATTCCAAAAAGAACGACCTCAGCATCAAAAATATCAGATTTGAATAAAACAGTGTTCAAGTTACTGATGGAACATTTTTCTTTCACGTTATTTAATAAACTTAAAGTCACAGTTTTAATGAAGGAATGAGAGGATACTTGACGACAGGGAGGTTTGTATAATTCATAAGGCCTGAGTTGTTGGATGATCTGTTTTCTTTGGGGTGGCATTTGTACTCCGTCATTTAAAAATTCATTGTAAAGTGAGTCATTGGAAAGCAACCACATCGTTCCTCTCTGTGAAGACTATCTTTTATTTTTTGAGCCTATTTCTCAAGGAATCAAGGAGATGTTTCACTGAACAGTTTAATGAGATCATTATCTCACAGCCCTTTGTCTTTTTTAAACTTTCTTAACATCTTTAAGAATAAAGAAGTTTTGGTCAATGATACGTCAAGGTTAATTTAATTGCTGTGGCTCTTCCGAACCATTGCTATATTATTGCTATAAGGATTTCTTCGCGTTTTGTGAAGGTTGAGCAGAAAGTCATGTCTTGATGCTTGACAGAATAAAAACATGGGTTAGCCATGCTTTCATCCCCCGACAGTGCTTTTAACAATGCTGTAAGAATGTGATGTTGCAAGCTTCGAGCAAAAGAGTCAGTTCTGGTTCAGATCAACCAGATTTTCACTGGTGCTGGTAAGGAAATCAAATGTCTTGAGTTCCTAGCATGGCTCGCTCTTAAAAAGTGAATGAGAGCTTGCCAATCTGGGTTTCTTTTTTCCTCTAAGGAAACTTTCCCACCAGCTGAAGCACTATTGTTTTCTGATGCAATCGTTAGTAAGAATGCTTACATGCTTCAGGCTCTATCTGGATTCTGACTCAAGAACTGGAGCACATGGATGTCTGATTCCACATTCCAGTCTTGTATTTTGTGCAACTTTGAGCAGGGTGGACCAGCTCCTTTCTACCATGTTCAAAGTGAATATCAGCTGGGTGTTCCTCTTTTACATCAACAAAGCTCCTCAATGATGGCTCTCCTGTGGATTGGCTGAGGAACCTGGAGTGTCGCTTCATAGAGTCATAAAAAGGTCCTAGTCTTATAAAATTGCAAATATTGCCCTTTGGTGTGAAATGCTTTTTAAAATGTAGCTAATTTCTCTAATTGTTTTGTAATTTATTATGACCTCATATGACCTGAAAGACTACATGAAATATATCAATTCTAAATAATATATTAATTATTTAAATAATGAAATAAATAGTGAGCAGTTACAGGACCTATGTATAGGTAAACGTGAATGTTTAAATATTAACCTAAAATCTTGATTATGATATGTACTGTATCTAGTAGTCATGAATCTCTAGAGGGCACTGGCTGATAGGTCCATTACATGCAGTCTGCAAGCAATTACGTCATTACCGCATGTCACAAGCTGATTGGCCTCTGCTGATCCTGCAGCCAATGAGATTGCTTGCTCAACATTTAAGTTCCTCTGAAACCCTCACTTCCCCAGCTCCACCTGCCTAGATCTGCTAAGGGATTTATGTATGTTCTATTTATGCTCAGTGGTGTAATGTAACGAAGTAATAATACTTCGTTACAGTACTTGAGTATTTTTTGGGAGAATCTGTACTGTAGGAACACAGACTGCAAGCAAGCATATGCAAACAAGTGCTCGCACAACCGCGGTTCATCTCATTTTCCGGTTTGCGTCCGTTGCTGGAGCGGCTGAGAAGAGTGCGCTGTCATTATACAGAACGAGAGCGGCCTCTAGATTTATTCGAAATAGATTTAGGCGAAATAAAAACTATCACTGATGCCTTGTAGAATTTGTTTTGACACGTGACGTGAGGCTGCGCGCTGCACATCGGGACACTTCAAAAACGGATTTAAAACATAGACTACAAAACGGTATGTTATACAGTGTACACTACAGTACATGTTTTCATATCATTATAAAGTAATTAGTTTGTTGACTAGATGCTGCATTAGTGGAGAACAGTAGTATGTTTGCCGTCGAGGCTGAGAGGATGCTAACATTGGTAGTACCTTAAGCGGTTAAAACAAAAACACCAACTGTTTCACGATTGTTACCATTCATTTGCATTAGTTTATATCCATTTGTTCGCGTTTATGCATTCGTTATCCAGCGATCTGGAGTCTTGTAACATTAAATAAGGTTAATAAAAGTATTGTTCATTGTTAATTGCAACATTTACATTTTAACATTTTAAAGTTGTCTCTTACATTAGTTATAATGCACTATGAATTAACATGAATGATCAATGTATAATTAATATATTAGTATTTTTTATATTTAAAACTTACAATAAACATTTTGCCATTTTTTTTTTTAATTCAAAGAAAACAAAATGTAAGAAAGAGTTAAAACTAAACACAATATTGCTGCTCAATATTGCTGGTTGGTTGAAGGATGTCCAGGTGATGTGTGTGTCGTGTTCTTTAATGGTCCGCCTGGAAACAAATGCTGTGATGCCAAACCCCCTCGCGGATGAAGAACGCCGTCATGTTTACTGTGAGAATGAGCACTTACCAGGATCAACTAAACGCTGGATTTTCAAAAGTATGTGAAATTCGCGGCTCCATTGTTGCAGTAAACTTGCACAACTTTCTTGAATGAATAATTTATTAGATGCACGCTGGTCTGTTATTGTAGGGACATCGACCTTACATTTTTGCACCCCTAAACATGACACGAACAAAACGAACTGTGATTGGTTGCGTTACATATCAGTCAAACGTCCTCTTGGGCGGTCCTTGGCCAATGAAAGCTGCGATAGAGCCCAGACCTTCTGCCGTCAGTCTGAAGGTCTGGCTACGCGAGACTATTTATGCAGCAGCAGCAGCACATGCTCACAGCAGTGTGTCTGTGTATCTATTAGCAGTAGCAAGTCCATACTTGTATGGAATAATCAACAGCAGTCACAGCAGCGTAGCAGATCTAGTCCACCAAGACCAAATACATTAACAATGCCATATTCAATAAATGAGTTGATAAATCAACTGTAAATGAGGAAACATCATCTAAAATATGCTGATGGTTTAAAATCACTAGCCCCAATATGATATAATCACAATAATCTGCATTCACATATTTAGAAAAGTAGTAAATATAAGTGTAAGTGATGGTTGAAGATATCTGTCAATGTAAATACAAAAACTGTATTAAATATATATTTTGTTATCAATAAAATGTGCTTTTTTGGATCGTTATCAATAAAATGTGCTTTTTTCCTTTAAAGAGAAGATACCCATTTGATTTATGCCATTTAAATATCATTTTATCGCTGATGAAATGGCAATGCTCTGCTAAAATCTAATTAGAAATTAATGATATATGCATAGTCAATTAAACTACTTGGAGAATGACTTCAAGGGGACGCATAGATGAGACACGGCTCTTATCTGTAGTCAGTTTTCTGAGTTCATAAATCATTGCAGTGTCCTTCTGTGAAGTCAGTCTTTACAAAGCATATACACCGATCAGGCATAACATTATGACCACTGACAGGTGAAGCGAATAACACTGATTATCTCTTCATCACGGCACCTGTTAGTGGATGGGATATATTAGGCAGAAAGCCTGAACATTTTGTCCTCAAATTTGATGTGTTAGAAGCAGGAAAAATGGGCAAGCTTAAGGATTTGAGCGAGTTTGACAAGGACCAAATTGTGATGGCTAGACGACTGGGTCAGAAACTCATTTCCAAAACTGCAGCTCTTGTGGGGTGTTCCCGGTCTACAGTGGTCAGAATCTATCAATAGCGGTCCAAGGAAGGAACAGTGGTGAATCGGCAACAGGGTCATGGACGGCCAAGGCTCATTGATGCATGTGGGGTGTGTAGCTCAAATTGCTCAAGAAGTTAATGCTAGTTCTGATAGAAAGGTGTCAGAATACACAAAGCATCGCAGTTTGTTGCGTATGGGGCTGCATAGCAGCAGACCAGTCAGGGTGCCCATGCTGACCCCTGTCCACTGCCGAATGCGCCAACAGTGGGCATCAGAACTGGACCACGGAGCAATGGAAGAAGGTGGCTTGGTCGGATGAATCATGTTTTCTTTTACATCACGTGAATTGCAGGGTGCGTATGTGTCGCTTACCTGTGAAACACATGGCACCAGGATGCACTATGGGAAGAAGGCAAGCCGGTGGAGGCAGTGTGATGCTTTGGGCAATATTCTGCTGGGAAACCTTGGGTCCTGCCATCCATGTGGATGTTACTTTGACACGTACCACCTACCTAAGCATTGTTGCAAATCATGTACACCCTTTCATGGAAACGGTATTCCCTGGAGGCTGTGGCCTCTTTCAGCAGGATAATGTGCCCTGCCACAAAGCAAAAATGGTTCAGGAATGGTTTGAGGAGCACAACAACGAGTTTGAGGTGTTGACTTGGCCTCCAAATTCAATCGAGCATCTGTGGGATGTGCTGAAAAGAGGCCCTATGGAGGCCCCACCTCGCAACTTACAGGACTTAAAGGATCTGCTGCTAACATCTTGGTGCCAGATACCACAGCACACCATCAGGGGTCTAGTGGAGTCCATGCCTCAATGGGTCATGGCTGTTTTGGCAGCAAAATTGGGACCAACACAATATTAGGAAGGTGGTCATAATGTTATGCCTGATTGGTGTTTGTTGCAATATTATTAATTAGGTTGGTTATATTTATAAACCACACAGGGAATTCACTGTCGTCATTATTTCAGCCAAAACATGCATCTTATTCACTTATCACAGCAATTCAGTTTTACAAGGCATTTGTGATCATTACCTGATTGGCACAATTCCTTTACTAAGTCGGGTGCTAAAACGATTAACACTATCAGTGGACACAACTCGTTTTTAGTGAAATCCCCCCAGTGTGTTGATCCTGACACTGCAGCTAATGTATTTAAAAACCCAAATGTAAAATGAGGCCAATTACACTGTAAGAAGGATCACATTCATCATTTGTTCTTGATAAATTATGAACACATGGTCAGTCACACCTCATTAAGTGACTTTGCCATGGACATGGGCCAAATCACAATAACAAGCAGATGTCTATGGCAGTACGACTAACCAATCATAGAGTGGACAGCATAGCATCAATTACAGAGAATACAATAACTATGGTAGTA
Organism: Mylopharyngodon piceus; assembly: GCA_039654765.1. Taxonomy (NCBI): domain Eukaryota; kingdom Metazoa; phylum Chordata; class Actinopteri; order Cypriniformes; family Xenocyprididae; genus Mylopharyngodon; species Mylopharyngodon piceus. Next base: position 14,191,407 of record CM077444.1, on the reverse strand, counting down.
CGACTAACCAATCAGAGTAGACAACATAGGATCAGTTACAGAGAATACAATAACTATGGTCTGAAGTGAGTATCTAACTGCATTGAATATATTTTTTTCTGTGATTGCAAAGCTGAATTTTCAGCATCATTACTCCAGTCTTCAGTGTCACATGATCCTTCAGAAATCATTCTAATATGCTGTTTTGATGCTCAAGAAACATTTCTTATTATTATCAATGTTGAAAACAGCTGCTTAATATTTCTGTGTGAAATTGTGATCCATTTTTTTCAGGGTTCTTTGATGAATAGAAAGTTCAAAAGAACAACATTTATTTGACAGAAATCTTTTAATATTATAAACATTATAAATAACATTATAAATGTCGTTAATGTCGCATTTAATGTGTCCTTAATAAAACATTGTGTACTATGAGTACTATGAGTATTAATTTCTCTAATTAATTTTTTAATTTTTGAAGGAAAAATTTTACTGACCCCACACTCTTGAACAGTACTATGTGTGTTTGTGTGAATCAATTTGGCTCACTTTCACTGAAGGGACAAAAACAGCTGAGACATTCTTCGAAATGTTTCACAGATGGTTTGGAACAACATGAAGGCGAGTACATGACAGAATTTTTATTTTTGAGTGAACTGTCCCTTTAAGTTGGTAGCATCATTACTTTAAATTATTCCTCCCTCTGCCAGTGTACTGGGGAGGAATCTCTGTATCTTTACGATGGCCTAAATGCAGTTTCCATTCTTCAAAGCTATACAGCAATAATTTGTCTCATTAACAATTGATGATTTCATGCTATAGACCAACTAAGGACATTTCTACTCTTTGAGGTATTGCGCAGCACCACTACATATACAGCCACATCTCTCTTAAGCCCATTTAAGTGGCCCTTCCCTGAGGTTATCCACACCATCATCTGACACTGAAGGGAATGACCCATCCATGGGAACCAGAGGTGTGGAGCACACGGTCATAAAACACCAAACATAGCTCTAGTAACAAGCTCGAGTATGTAAGGATCAAGCAACGTAATAACCCAAGTACATAAAATATTTACACCTAAGCATGGTATTGAAATCCAAAAGGCTCGTCATTTGTGGCTTAATTAGTTATTAGCACCAGAATGCTTGCCGGGATGTTTGGCATGAATAATAGAAGACAGTTTGAAGGTCATTAAAAGCAAGGCAGTTCGTCGTTGAGCAGGGGGAAAGCAGTTTGAATTGCCAAATGCTGCAGATTAACAATGCCATCGCTCGGCTCCCCACGCTCAAGCGACCAGTAAAGGCAAGGTGGGGGTAATTTGTCAAATGCTCTAGCGGGGCCATCTGTGCTACAGACTGACAAATGTCCCCCTTATTTGTCATAAGGACACATGTCGTACAAGCGCTGAATTAATTCCCCCTTTGCAATACATTTATTTGTCATCCAGGTATTTAACCGGATTTCGTCTTGCATTGCTCACACTGTATTACGTGGGCTTGACAGAACAACAGGCGGTTACGCCCCGCCAGCTTTTCCTAATACTTTACAAGGGAAGGTGCAATATGAGGTGAATCTGGTGCCTGTGCTGAAAAAAGCAAGGAAAAGCACACTCAGCATTGAGAACGACTGTGTAAATCAAGATGCGCCAATTTTGAGTAGCAGCCGTCCCCGTTTTCTAAGTCTCAGAAGGGCTGTAATGCGTGCATGTGATGAAATCTCCCTGTTGTTTTTGCTGGATTCTTCCATCTCGACAGCACACCCTTGAGAGCTGACGGCTTTGTTGTTGCCAGTCTATTTCATCTCTTCCTAAGCAGGCGTCGTGCAAATAACGCCATTTGGTAAATATGATGGAGTGCCATTAGAGCAGGTCAAGGCCAGTAATCTCCTAATCTCATCCCAGGCAATATGGCGCCTTCCTAGTGAACTCTCTCAGTCCGTGGCCCCTTAACCTGATAAAAAGACACGATAGAAATTTATTTGAAGAAGCCTTTCCTGGAGAGGGCAACATTTCCACCTTAATCATAAGAAGAAGGACCATGACAAGCTGTGAGCTTTATTATTGCCTTTCTTTATCTATTGCATTTCATGACAGGGATGCCAGGCGTGACACAATACGTTTCCAGGGACGAGCGATCTGTTGCAAAACTGCTGCACATTGTGACACAATTACAGCTAAGAACATATCGTCACTATTGGGCAGAAACCTCTTATCTTAAGATGAAGTGCAGACATGACAAAGCGTTGTTCGTAATTTTCAACCAGGTGATTCCGTGCTTGTGTTTCTGCCTGTATCTAATTCTCCCATGCATGCTCGGTTTGCTGGCCCATATAAAATAGAGAAAAAAACTGAGTGACACTAATTACACAGTTCTAACCCCAGATCGACGACGCAAAAGCAGAGTCTGTCATGGAAACATACTAAAAGCGTATGTTACCAGAGATGTGCCTGAAGTTAACCCTTTAGTTGAAACTGTGTCTGCTGTAAATGTTATTGATCCACCTTCCAGTTATGTGCTAGAGTCAGATGGTTTAATTTGCAAAGATGTTCAAGCCTCTTGTGGGAGACTTTCAAACTCTGCTATTCTGGCCACCTTGTCATCTTACCTCTCGTATTTGTCTGAGAATCAGCGTAATGATATTGTTGAGTTGATTCACAAGTATCCTACGTTGTTTAGTGATGTTCCTTCCCAGACAAACGTGTTAATGCATGAAATTGAAGTGGGTCAAAGCACACCAATTAAGCAGCATCCATATCGGGTTAACCCGCACAAACGTCAAGCAATGAAAGACAAAGTTGAGTATCTGGTGAGTAACGGTTTTGCTGTTGCCAGTCAGAGTCCATGGAGCTCGCCTTGCATACTCGTGCCCAAGTCTGACGGCTCTTTTCGATTCTGCACAGATTTTCACAGGGTAAATAATGTTACTAAAGCTGACTCATTTCCTCTCCCCAGAATGGAGGACTGTGTTGATCGTGTAGGTTCATCACGTTATGTGACCAAACTCGATCTCTTAAAGGGATACTGGCAGGTGCCATTGACACTGCGCGCTTCTGAAATCTCTGCTTTTGTTACACCTGATGCATTCATGCAATTTACGGTAATGGCTTTCAGGATGCGCAATGCACCTGCAACATTCCAACGATTACTGCAGATTGTGTTATCAGAAGTACAAAACTGCGAAGTCGCTTTAGATGACGTGGTGATATATTCTATAACATGGGAAAATCACTTATGCACCCTCAGTTCAGCCATGGAGCGTTTGGCTGAAGCATCCTTAACACTTAACCTCAACAAGTGTGAGTTTGCCAAGGCAGTTGTGACTTACCTCGGTAAACTAGTTGGGCAGGGTCAGGTTAAGCCTGTGAGGGCTAAAGTTGAAGCCGTTGCTAAATTCCCTTCACCCACTGACAAACGCAAGTTGCGGCGTTTCCTGGGAATGGCCGGGTACTACAGGGGATTCTGTAGGAATTTTGCTACAGTGGTTGCACCCCTCACTGACCTTTTAAGTACTGAACGCAAATTTGTGTGGAACGAAGTATGTAAATCCGCTAAAGATTTATTGTGTAATGCTCCAGTCCTTTCTGCCCCGAATTTCGCTTTACCTTTCAGCCTGCAGGTGGATGCGAGTGCTAATGGTGCTGGTGCGGTGTTGATATTACTAATTAACTTAAATTAACTTGACATTATATTTGAAAGATATTTTAACATTCCACATATGCCTGAATTGGTGTTGATGCAAGCAGATAACGGTGGTATCAAACATCCAGTGAGCTATTTCTTGAAAAAATTTACCAGTTGTCAGAAGAACTATAGCACTATAGAGAAAGAAGCTGTGGCATTACTGTTGGCCATTCAACACTTTGAGGTGTATCTAAGCTCCGGTGACCGCATTGTGGTGTGCACAGATCACAACCCTCTAGTATTTCTGGTTCGTATGTCTAACTCTAACCAGCGGTTAATGAGATGGGCACTCATTTTAGAAGAGTTTAACTTAGACATACGTTATAAAAAAGGTGCAGATAATATTGTAGCTGATGCGTTGTCAAGGGCTTATACTGGTGATGCTTAAAGCCGCGGTCACACTAGACTTTGAACGTGCGAAATTTCATCGGATGCTGCGACGGTTGAGATATGACATCACAGTCTACAGCGTCTTTTTTAATAAACATTAATTCAACATATAACATATATCAATACATTCCAAATGTAAAAATATACATCCTACTCGACTTTACTGCAAAAATATCATTCTTTTAATTCAGCCAAGAGGTCACGCTGTGACAAATCGATCTTCTACTGGTCGCACGTCTTCACTTGATGCGAATTCACAGGTCATAGTTCACCAAACTTGAACTTTGGAACACAGTGAAATGCGAAACTTTTCACACGAGCTTGCGTTTCCAGTCTGACGCATTCGCATGCGTATGAATGGAAGTCAATGGGACGAAAAGTGCAGTGTGACCGGCCCTTAAATCGTCCGTTGAAAACAGCATGGATCATGTTGATGTACCCAATTTATTTTTTTACAAATCAGGTTTTGTAACTAAGGGTGGGGTGTTACGTACCTGGATGTTAACGTTATTTCTATTGTTATTTGTTTATTTGATTTCTTGTTGTGATGTGTTCTGTGTATTGTATGCAGGAGCGGGAATGCTTAAATGCTGGGAAAGATGGCAGTGGTGCAGAGCTCCTTGTGTACGCGTCGTAGAGCTCCGCTGTGTTGGTCGTTGCCATTCTGCCCTCCGTCTCCTGCCCCAGACATCTTTTTCCTGTTGTTAGTGCGGTAGCTGTTGGGGTGCTGCCGTTTGAGTGAGAGTTGTTGCGGGGTTTTCACTGTGGTCAACAATTAAGACCTTTTTTCTTTGCTGTTTGTGAATCCTAAGTTTTTCTTTGGTTTTGGGATATTTTCATTTGTTTTCTTAGTTTGTTGCTGGTTTATGTAATTAATATTCATTTTTGGAAGCCGTATTGAGGAGGTTGCCATTTTCTTTATGAATCTTTGATTTCTCCTTTTTTTGGTCATTTTTGTATTTTATTTGGGATTTTTGGTGGTTAGGTAAGTTAAATTTAATTCCCCTTTAGTTAAAGGTGCAGTATGTAAGAATTCTGTCCGCTAGAGGTCGCTAGAGGCCTATTCAAAACAAAGGTGTAGTTTGATGACGCCAAGTTTGAGCGCGAAATCTTGGGACATGTGGTCTTCACCTCAACGGACGGTGCAAAACAATCGGGATAGGACTCTGGAAGAAATCATGTTCATGGATGCGATTATTAACGTTATTGTAGTATAAAGCAGAGCAGGGCCGAGTGTTGTGGGAGCTGAACGAGGCCGCCAGAGCGATTGCACAACACACGCCGTGAGCAGCGGAACTTTTATTATGCCACAGTCGCCGGCGCCGCTTCCGCTTTTCCAGTCATGAGTATGAGGTAACGCAGCTCTGTTTGTCATATTAGATTCATTTGAGTGTGTTGAAAATGTTATAACGTTACTCTGTGCGTTCGCTCGGTGGCTGCTGTGAGACACTTGTTGCACACTTCAGTAAGCTAGATCGATTTTAGTATATCATATTAAATGCTGGATGGCTTGTGTTGATAAATGGCATGTAATTAATTTTAAAATGTATTGTATGATGGAGAAAATTCTGTATTACTGTTACTGAAAATAAAGCTAAATCTGATTATGCTATGTTAGCTACTTGACAAAATAGTGTTTTTCTCTGAGGCATGGTAAAGCATGGTACTCGCAAAAAATCAAGAAAATTAGATTTAAACAATAAGACTAAACGTGTTGAGCTATATAACAACAATTAGTTTTCTGCCTATAAATATATCAAAACAGTTGTTCCCTTGTCTATTAAAACGTGTAATATATTAAAGCGTCTTTGGTGTTTCCATGGTTTCTACAAAATAAAACCGGAAACCGAGGTTAACGCGGGTATGACGCAATTGACAGGCGACTCCTCAAACGTCCCGGAGCCTTGGTTAAAATTGCAATTTTCTCACGATTTACAAATAGTTGGAAACATTTGGGATATTGTAAGTACTCAGGTGAACAAAATATATAACACTGGCCTAGTGGTTTTTGGATATTTTACTGCAAAATTCTTACATATTGCACCTTTAAATTCACTTTTGTTTATTATTTTGGCCATATCCCCTCCTAATGATTCATGCTTCCTGTTATGTCTCTTTGTGAATAAAAAGCTTATTTTCTTGTGAATACACTCTCGCTCTGTGCTGTTTGTGCGTGAGCTGGGACAGGAGAGGGGGCATAGTCAATAATTAAAAAAAAACAAAAACAAAAAAAAAAACCTTTTTATTTGTCACTGGCATTCCTAACCCTAGACTGGGGAGGTCGTGACAATATTTCATCATTTTTTTTTCCCTCCATAAATCATTACTTTTGGTCACCCTTTATGTCTGTGTTTGGGTTTTGCAAATATTTAAGCAATGAAAAGTATTAAAAAGAGCTTGTGACTAAACCTCATAACTCCATTGGTTCCTCAAACTGTCAGTAAAACCTTATAACTCTACCCCACATTTTGGACCGTCTCAGTGTAACAGAGGCCAGCTAGTAGTCGCTGTGTGAGTAAATCTCACTCCTCTGATCTCAAGAGATGCTCTAGCGACTGACGCTAGAGGTTACAGCCTTTAGCCTCCTTGTTAGAGCGTCCGACTCCCACGCCGGAGACCCAGGTTCGAGGCCCGCGCAGAGTGGGGCGAGTAGGACGTGGGTAGAGGGGTTACATTGGTGCCGTGACCCGGATGGGAGTGAGGTTTAGGGGGGTGAGTGTAACGGAGGCCAGCTAGTAGTCGCTGTGCGAGTAAACCTCACTCCTCTGATCTCAAGAGATGCTCTAGCGACTGACGCTCTGATGCTCTAGCGACTGACGCTAGAGGTTACAGCCTTTAGCCTCCTTGTTAGAGTGTCCGACCTGGGTAGAGGGGTTACATCTGCTTGTTTGGAATGCAAGGGTAAATAAAGAACTGGTTGTTTGAATCAGTACAGTGTTTTCTTTACTCAACAAACACTACATATATAAAGGCTATCATTTTATGTATTTGAGGAGCAGAGAAGAGTGTCTTCAATATTGTCTTAAATAGCCTGTGCAAGGCACTTTATCTTTTATAACATGAGATTTTGGCCAAATGACGGAGCGTCCACATAGCAACAATAAACTAACATGTAAGTTGATGAAAATGTAATGCGATGCACTTGCTGCCTCTGATGCGGCCGTTCTAATGTCAATTCAATGGTAAATTCAATAGTCAAAAATCCTCATAACTCCATTTGAGCTTGCTTTCGGTAAAATGTTAATAATATAATGACACGTGCAAGTGTCTGACCATATATAAAGCCACAATATCAACTTTTACAGCTCAGTGTTTAATTATTTTTCACGAGTTCACGTACATATAATCAGAGTAATGCATAATTGTCGTGCTGTCCGAGGGAAGGGCTCTGAGCTTGGAATTTGGCCCAAACCCAGAGTATTCTCCCCCATATCTCTAGCTTATTTTAGCGCTTATTTTATTTTTGATATGATACTGATACTTTTAAAGGCCAGTATTATTGATACCGATACGATATCTCTAAACTGAACTTTTAAATGATTACTAATTAACTTAAATTAACTTAACATTATATTTGAAAAATATTTTAACATTCCATATATGCCTTAATTGCAAATCATTAGATTATGTTTTGGTTTACACATGGTTATAATGTTTACTGTAGAGGTTACTGTGGTTTTACTACAAATACTATAGTCACTGTAGTAAACAGTTCATTTGATTTATATTAATAACAATTACAGAATAAAACATGATTTATTTGAACTTTTAACGTTCAATTTAAACAAATTTAATTCCACATATTATGTACAATTTTATTTAGTTTATTGTAAAATAACTATCTAATGACTAACTATAAAATAACTAATCTAATGGATCCATATTATGTTTTTCTGTACTCTGATAAGCATTGTTCTGGGCTGCGTTTCCCAATAGCATCATGAGCCTAAGCTGATTGCAAAGGTGGCAATGGTATTTTATGATATTTTTGGGAAACGCAGCCCTGTTTTAATGCAGCGCAGCTGTGATTGATTGATTGACTGGTTCTGTCTTGCAGCATTTGCGTGTTCAAATGAGCAGATTTATTAGCACACAATTATTCGCTAACATAGTTTATTTGGCCAGTTCAATGAATATTGTACGCATTAAATTTCTTGCTAAATAAACAAAATCACTGGTAAAAAACATCTTATCTTTTTATATTGAGTATCGATACTTTCGATAACTCATCAATATTGATATGCTCATCTCTAGCTGGAACAGGAACAGTCAAGAGTGAGGAGTTGGGGTGGTGGAGGGATGCTGAAAAACTGTCATGGGACAGAGGTGAGTCAGCTATATAGCCTATATTGGCCTCCTCTCATGCTGATTGGGTAGATTATCTGGACGTGTTCCTTTGTTAAATAAGCATAATTAAAAAGTGTTTTTTTTTCCATTTCCTGAAAAATAGCGGTTTGAAACTATGGCCTATGAGGTTTCTGCCTGACAGCAATGATATATATAGCCTAGTCCGAAAACTTAAAAAGCTGCCTTCGGAGGATGCATTCCAAGGTAGGAAGGCATCAAGGCACATTCGAATCCAATTTTAGCTTCACAACCTGTCTTCTGAGATACCTTCATCTGATTGATTTTTGAAGGCAGCATAGATGTATCCTTCGCTGCCTTTGATATCCCACAATCCTGTGCTTTCCATTCTGTGACAGTTGAGCTAAAAATATAAAGATGGCATCTGAAAGTTGTGGTTGGTGGTCAGTTTGTGTGTAAATGTAAATTGTTGACCAATGCTTTCCACTTCTGATGTCATTTATAGCGAGAAATTACTATTGTAGTTATTAAATATTTGCTTAGTTATCACCAAAGCTAGAAATTAGAATTTCCATTTCATGCCGACTGTAAACCACAGTCAAGCTACTCTTTTGAAAAGGATTAACTGCTGCTAAAACCTACAAACAAAAAGTTAAGAATATGTTTTCTTAAATAAAAAATATAACTTTTCAATATAATTTAATCTCAATTAGGGTGAGTGTATCATTATTAAACAGTTAAATATATACTAATTGCAACGCTAATTTATATAAACATGAAGTTGTTATGTTACCAGTGTCATTACTTTTAGTTCGTTATTCTCCAACACTGGTTTCAATATTTATGATTCAATATTTTGTGGATTATGTGTGGCTGAATTCAGGAATGCTGACTAGACAGCCAATCAAAAACCAATGTGCTGCAAAATTATTCTGAAATAGAAATATATTTGGGCCAGATTGAAATCAATTATGGATATCCTAGAAATGGTGGTGAGAGCAATCTTCAAGCTTGTGAATATAATCAGAGATTGAATGTAGATGTTGAATTGTTGTAAATCCATACGGTGTGGTTTACAGGTTGTTTACAAGGACAATCATCCAATATGGATCTTAATCCTCTTTTTTTTTTTTTTTTAATTCAATTTCAGAAACTGACACACTTGAATAAATTAAATAAATTAGATCATTGCCCCATTTAGAAATTACACTTAGGTATAGAGAGATTTCCATTATATTCCATATTTTTTAAGGGATGTTCACTCATGTTGACAGACATGGTTGAGTCTCTGACCTATCAGGAAATATGGTGAGATTATTTTTGTGATATTGTTGTAATTTATGACCTTTTCAGTGCTGCAATATCAGAGGACAGGATGAAATAAAGAGCTTAGTTTATGATCGAACAAATCAAGAATAAAGTCTAAAATCAGTTTGAACTTTAATAACCAATATACTGGCATCTTTCTTTATCTCCCAGTATATTGATGTTTCACCTTTAACTGCAAACATTGATCATCATTAAAGGGATAGTTCGCACAAAAATTAAAATTTTGTCATTAGTTACTCTAATCTAATTTCAAACCTGTATGCTATTATTTTCTCTGAGGAACATGCAGGAGGAGGATTTGGAGGAATGTACCATGAAACCATGCACCATGAAAGTACAGTTTTTTTTTTTTTGTTTTAGTTTTTTTTTAAATTCAGAAAACTTGAAATGAGTCATTTGGACCTCTTTTATGGTGCTTTTTGTGTAATTTTGGAGCTTGACAGCTCCTCTTTTACTTTTATTGTATTAAAAATATTAAAAGGGACCTATTGATTGATTTTGATTTTAGGGTGTACTAATATGTTTTCATGCTTTTTTTTTTTTCAAAAAAAAAAAAAATTTTTTTCACATTTTACATTTTTGTATCACCTTTCTTCCCAGTCTGTCAGTAACGCTCTGTTTAGTTCATGTGTCTATAAAGTCACACCTTCCGAAAAGCACAATGTGCATATGGCCGGGAATTATTTAAATGAGGGAATATTGTAATGTGTGTCAAAATTGCCCATAAATGTGTGAATGTGTGAGTGTATGTGAGAGCCCTGCGATGAACTGGCCATCAGTCCAGGGTTCTTTCCCCTGCCTTTGGCCTAAGAAACTGGAATAGGCTCCAGCCCTATGACACTAAAAGTGTAACAAATCCCCCGTGTCTCTGTTTCATGGACTCTTATTTTGATGTTCTTTTGTCTTGGGGTGTGTCTCAATCAGCTCCCTAGTTCAGTAGTCAGGGCACTGACCAGGGAGTCGGCCATTTTAAGGGCTGTCTCAATCGCAGAATCCTTCCAGGACACTGAAACGTTCGCTCCCTAAAAAGTCCCACAATGCACCGTGAAAACCAGGGAGCATCAATGCTCACTATGCTCCCTTAACAGAAGTTCTGAAGCGCGAAACTTGAATCACGTGAGCCAACTCACTACACATAATGACGCATGATAGATGTTTTTAAAAATACAAACCATTATTTTATTATATTTCAGCATAAACATACATCGCTAGACAGGTAATGAACATAATCTAGCTAACATTTATAATTTATTTACGGCTGAAATGTTACATGTATATGTACCAAGCAAATAATTTATCATGTACTTTAAATAACATTATAGTTATGTTGTACAATGAGGACGTTGTCACGTCACCGGAAATAGAGTCATAAGTGTCCCAATGTGTAGTGAACCAGCATCCTTTACTGTCTTACCAGTGCCCGAATTCGTGTACACGATATACTGATTCACGAGCTCGGGAGCTAGGGAACTGATTGAGACACACCCTTGATGTGCCTGTGTTCAGTTCCTGTGGTTTAGTTCCTGTTTCCTTTGTTTCTATTACCATCTTGTTAGTTTCTGATTCCCTTGTTTGTTACCATGTCAACTAATCACCAACACCTGTCCTTCATTAAAGCCTCTTGTTACCTTTATGTATTTAAACCCTCAGTCATCGTCGGTTCGCGATGCGATAAGATTCCAGCTACAAGCAGTTTGTCTGTCCACACCAGACGCGACGCGACTACGAGACGCGACAAAATAAAAAAATCACAGTCAGAAGAGCGTGAGGGTGGGCTCTCTTGGAAAGTGACAATGAAAATGGATGAGTACATAATCAAAATCAAATTCATAAATATTACACCATTTAAACATTATTTAGGGCGTTTCACACTCATTTTGTTCTGAAACAGGGACTAAATTTGTTACAATGTTGCATTTTCTTCTTGGTTCGGTTCGCTTTCACAAGGCAACATTTCAAAGCATACTAAAATGTGTTTATGCAAGTCACGTGAGTACAACTGTCCTCTTATTGGTCAGAGTTTTCTCAGCGTCATCCATCAAGATGATTGACAAGTTAGCTCCATGAGCTTATTGTGACTTTATTAACTGTCGAGACACATGCAAACACTATACAATTGTAGCCGTCATTCCCGCTGTTAAATTATATACTACATTCGTATTAATACTGCAGCAAATTCAAAACATGCTCTCTCTGGATCTCCCAGCGCTATCTAGTGTCAAGACACACGCAAACACTATATGAATGTTATATTGCAAGAAGAGCCGGAATCAAGGCTTCATTGGGACAGCATTCTCGCACGGAGAAGCACAATTACACAACATTTTATGATGAAGAGGCGCTCTTTGTTTTTCAAATACGGTAACTAATGTGCTCACAGAATCAGACACTACTGCTTTTTATATAACACATTTCCCGTTATGAATATTGATATCGTATGGTCCATTGGGTTGGATTGCTTTCACATCTCAAGTGAACCACTTCAGAGTTTGTTTGCAGTCGGGCCGAAACCACCTCATTCAGGCAGTCACGGAGAGATTGTTTTGGTGCAGATCGGAGCACGATTGCCATGTTCACATATGCCTAAATGAACCGAACCAAGGAAGAAAATGCACCAGGTTCCGAAAGAAACGCTCAGGTGTGAAAGCACCCTTAAATAATATTTGTCATAGAATACACTTGTTTTGTTCACAATGAGTTGACAGTTTGAACGTTCTTGTTTCCTTTTATTTATTTCGAAGATCTAAGGTGAATTGTCCATTGTTGCTTTCAGTATGGCTATAAAAGACACAAAATATTATCCAAACTCACATCAGACACATTTAACATTGAATAAAGCACATGAACAGTACCTGAGATTATCATTATCATACTTTGTGTTGTTGTTCCAACCGTGACGTCGCAGAAAAATAGAAACCATTTCTAAAATTGAGTCATCGCCTGTCACCGTCGTGGCTAGTTAGGACAAAAACTCTGATTAACATGGACAAGATACCTTTTATCGTGTGTTGCGGCGTTGCGTCACGTCTGGTTAGGACACTATGTAATGTGTACTGTACATTCCCAGAAGAAAACTCAAGACTACAATGGACCCTTTTCAAAGACTGTGATGAAAAATCTAGTAAAGTTTTTCATATTTTCATTTTTAACAAATTTAATTCACATTTATAAGACTATACTTTGTGTTATATCACATTGACAAAAACAAATTAACACTGCTGCAAGGGTGTTTCTAATACAACAGCTTAGGGAGTGATGGCAAATTTGACATTATTCTCCCTTCTGACTGCTGTAAATCAGTCTCTCTATATTTTTACCTCTTTTGCAAAGTCGTGGAAATACTACCACAGATTTTTTCTTTTTTTTGCTATTGTAGCAAATGGAAATACAAAAATTATATTTGCTGTCATTTCCCGTTCTCTGCTATAGAAGTTTACCAGACTGTGACAACAGTTCGTAGAACCCAGGAAATGTGAAAAGGGTCCATCGAGGCATTTCAGGGAGTTCAGAAAAGGTTGCTTACTGATATAGAGAATAACTTTCTTTGGAGTGACTTTGTAACTTTGCAGATCTTTTTCATACTAAAACAGCAACATTACACACTAAAGAAAGTTGAACATGTAAAAAAGCATAATGGCCAGGTAAAATTAATCTTTCATGTTTAATGAAAGAAGAAAGTCAAACAGGTTTTAAATTTTTTGTGTGTGTGAACTATCCCTTTAATGACTGGGAAATACAGCAATAGTGTGTATATTTCAGACATATTTTTCTATCACTCTGTGCTGTACGTCTCTTTTTTTTACCACCATCGTGAAGATTGATTCTTGTTTTGGGCCATGCCTTTGGGCCTTATTAAATCAAAATGTAAACTCACTCTCCTCTAACAAACGGCAGAGAAAATGCCAGTGGCCGGCTCCCTACGGGGTTGCACTCAGATTACTCTGACAAGTTAACTACTGTATAAGCTTCCACTTCTCTTCTTTTATTTAGTTAGGTGATGGAATACTCTACATCTCTCCAATATTGCGGAGGTGAAGAGCGGGGTATCACCCCCTTGCCTGTTATTGTGTTTACATTGCAGGCGCTATAATGGGTATTGTATGATTATATTGTAATGCATGTTGACAGCATCTGGGCTAGACTGTGATTATCCAGTAGAGTATATAGAGTGAACACGTCTCGAGATGTGTCGATTCTTGACCGTATGGCACAGTGTTACCTTTCGCATATGTAAGCACTCACCTTGACTGATGTCCATACGTGGCTGCTGTAGCTGGATGGAGGACACTGTCAAAAAGGCCAAGGCAGCAGGGCCATCTGGACTCCATATGGATAAGGCTAATATCTAAACTATTATCATTACTCAACACTTTGGCCTGTAGGAAAGGTTAGCAGGACGGCACCTATCTGTCAGGACACTTAGAGAAGTCAAATTGTGAAGCACATTTTTCAGCCCAGGCTTATTAGGAAAAACGTGCCTGTGTCAACATTTTTGCAAAACGCAAAATACGTAGAGTCATGCACGTTCCGCGACAGTTCCAAAGTGAAATGTCTGGTGAGTGGCGCTAAAATGCTCCATCACGTTTAATAACGTACACCTACATAAAACCCTAAACCTACCTGATAGTGTTACCAAAATCAAATCTGATATAAAAACGCAATCATAACCATGGCATTTTAGCTTGTTTTTGAACTCTTGTCTTTGAGCTCTTTAAAGCCCGGGACACACCAAGCCGCAGTTTTTGTTCATCGGCCGTCTAAGTTTTCTCAGTGTGTTTCACACCGTCGGCTGAAGTTGGTCCTTGTCGGCTTTTTTTCAGCCGATTCGACATGTTGAATCGGCATCGGAGCTCGTCGGTCAGTCGGGCCATCTGATCATTCTGATTGGCTGTTCAGCTACTACCACCTGCTGGTACGGAAAGGCATTTCTTCTTACGCAGGTGCAGAACGGACGTGCTACTTGGCCGTCGGGTGTCAAGCGTCGGTTTGTGTCAGGGCAACTTTGGACCCAGACGCTGCCAACGTGAGCCGTCGGCTTGGTGTGTTCCGGGCTTTACCGTGACTCGTTTTTCATCGAAAGTACATTTCTGTACCAGATGAGCTACCGAACCACCTTATTGCTTCAGTAAAACTGAACATCTGGAACTGGGTAAGTGATGCAAACACAAATGATGTTTTGAGGTCATAACATAATTGTGCAAGGAGTTGGGTGAAAACAAGTCTTTATTAATCCATAATCTGGCCCTTTAATCATAATTGTGTGTGAAAACGATTAAAAGTGCTTGCTGTTTTACTGCCTCTAGTGTTCATTTCTGTTAGAAACTGCAGTGATATGTACGTATTGGTACGTATTTTGCATTTTGCAAAAATGTTGACACAAGTACGTTTTTCCAATTATTGCCTTTGTTGGTAAAACAGTATAAGTTACAACCAGGGCTGTCAATTTAGTATGTTAATTATATGGGATCAGTTATAAGGAAGATCACACAATGAAGAATGCAATAAAATTAATTAAATTTAAAAAAATGTCATGTCTTTGTATCTTCATTTTGGAGCAAATTATATACATTTGTATATGTGCTCTACCATTCAAAAGTTTGGGGTCAGTAATATATTTTTTAATGTTTTTGGAACATTTTGAAACTCTTATGCTTACCAAGGCTGCATTTATTTGATCAAAAGCACAGTAAAATAGTAATATTATTATGAAATATTATTACAATTTAAAATGACTGTTTTGGTTACACTTTATTTTAAGCTGTCCTTGTTACAGTACTGATTAATATAAATTAACTATACTGTAAAAAAAAATATTTTGATGATTTGTTATCACAACATTTTTTCTTTTGTCAAATCAACTTAGATAATTAATGTGGTTCAGATAACAAAATATTTTGAGTTTCTGTTGATTAAACCAATCGCCTTTATTGTATTAACTCAAATTTTTAATTTCAATGAACTCAAAATTTTAAGGCAACTAGGTAACTTAATTTTTTTTTTAAGTTAAACCAACAATTCTTTTTTTTACAATGTACTTACTATAGGGTTTGGTTTAGGGTTAGTAACTTGTAATTATGCATTTGTTAGTAAGTACATGTAACGTGTAACTGTCAACTTAAAATAAAATGTTATAACTGTTTTCTATTTGAATATATTTTAAAATGTAATTTATTCGTGTAATGGCAAAGCTGAATTTTCAGCATCATTACTCTAGTCTTCAGTGTCACATGATCATTCAGAAATCATTCTAATATGCTGATTTGGTGCTTTGGTGCTTTTTCAGAATTCTTTGATTAAGAAAGTTCAAAGAAGAGAACAGCATTTACTTGAAATGAAGTCTTTGTCTACTATCACTTTTGATAAATTTCATCTGTCCTTGGTAAATAAAAAAAAATAAAAAATTACTGACCCCAAACTTTTGATATACATTTATATTTTTGATAAGTTTTAATCGACTAATAGCTATTTTATATGATCAGTTTTATTACCACACTGACAATATTATGTTTTATTTTCCTAAACAAATTAACTTTATACTTTCAACTTACACTGGAAATATATTTAATCACCACATTAAAAAAATATTAGCTCTTTAGTGCCTGACTGGATGATGAGGATGATTATTGCTGCTGTGTACAGAACACCTGCTATAAAACTTGCCTTGAGCTTCTTTTTTCCCCTCCACAGACCATATACTCTCCCTGAAAATGTGCAAATTAAATCCTTTGGCACACTGAATTAATATAGAGCATGTGTGCACTTCTTAAGGTGTTTAAAATTCACACTCAGAGGCAGGGATAAATGTATGCCCTCATTAAATCTCAGACAAGGATGTAACACCATTTGTTACACCACAGACTTGAAACCACTTAGCACCCTGATTAAACGTGAAAACAAAACGGTTGTGGTGACTTTGATAAGGTGTATTTGCGAGAAGCGTCACTATTCTTTTTCTTAAGCAACTGCGAGACAGGCGTTGTAACGGCTAAATTTAGCTTGTGCTAAACTACCTAAACCTGATAATCTATTAAAATGACTTATTTAAGTTCGCACAGCATGTGTTTTTCTATGTAAAAGAGATGACAGCGCAACACAACACAGCAGATTGTGAGAAAATAGTCTGTGTACGAAAAAAAAGGTCTCTGTTGTTTTCTTAATTGTAGCTAACAGCGCCTAACAGCACCTTTGCTGTTTTGTTCATCACTTTCTTTGTTTACATTTGAGTTGAAAAGTTCACCAAACAAAAGACCCCTTTCTCGGTTTCTGCATAGATGTAGTTCTGGAGACCCGCATGTCTCAAAAGTGTCATTATAAGCCCACTCCTCTGTCTCAGAACGACCATCAGAGCCACTGTACTGAATGTGCAGCGTTCGGCCGCAGATCCATCACACTCCTGCGTGTTAATTAGGAAGCAGAGCAGTGATAAACTGATGATTTAAATGAAACATCTTGTGTGTTTATCTGTCATTTGGGATGGAGGGAGGAGTACAGTGATAGGCAGATGGAGGTGGCTTATGTCTGCTCCGCGGCATGCTGGGAGAGGAACAGGAATGGCGCCAAACGCTTCTTGCCCCATAACACACAACCCAACCCAACACACACAAATGCACACATACAGCACACATATCAGTGCATCTGTCTCTGACTACCCACAATCCTGGTGAGAAGTGTCTCTCATTATCTAAAATTAGCAGCTTTCCATAACGTTGGTAATGAGTCAGGGATGGTAAATATGGGTCCCAAAGCCCCCACTGGTTATTTCCTGAAACATACTAGTCATTCCCAATTCACATTTCCAATATCAGTTAATGCTTAATGGCAGCATTGACAATGGGCTGCTTCATTTCAACTAAGTTTCTGAGAAAGCAATGAGCTTGCCCATACAGAGAAGTTTATTCAAGTGTGCTATTAGTATACTTCTTTTAAACTAAAAATAAGAAAGTATACTTTCAGCCTACTTTTTATGTACTTCTCAGAAATATACTTAAAGGGATAGTTCACCCAAAAAAGAAAAGTTGCTGTTAATTTACTCACCCTCAGGCAATCTAAGATGTAGGTGACTTTTTTTCTTCAGTAGAACAGTAACCGTGCGTTCACACCGCCGCCGGCGAGAGCGTCAAAGTGACAGGAAGTCATTCGTTTTCAATGTGAGCCGGCGGTGCGCTCCGGCGAGAGCGGCGCGGCGTGTCTTGGACGGTGAGCGCGTCGAGGAGAGTTGAAGTCAGGTCAACTTTATGGTAATGAGCTATGACGCGGTTCAGCGGCAACCAATCGGAATGTAGAGGTCCTCACTTGAGAGGATTCCGATTGTTTGCCACAACTTGTCATTTACTTTGACCCTCCCGCCGGCGGTGGTTTGAACGCACAGTACAGCGTTGTTGGCAGGGCAGCCAAGGCGAATTTTGACGCTCTCGCCGGCGGCGGTGTGAACACACGGTAAAGTAGTTTTTAGCTGAAACCGTGGTCCTCGGTGATTCATATAATGGGTGCCGTCACTTTGAGATTCAAAAAAACTTGCAGACAAAACAAAATTAATACCCGTGGCTCCTGACGATACTTTGAGGTCTTAAGAAGCGAAATGATCGGTCTATGCAAGAAACTGAACGTTATTTACAGCATTATTACCTGTAATCCACAGCCTCGGCAAACGGTCCTGAGCACATTCATGACAGTCTGATGACGTATGTGTGGGAGCTCAAACGTTGAGAATCTAAGAAAAGTCAATCTTCCCGATTGAGATCACGCATATATAGGTTGTGGCATCCAGGGTAAGCACAAGTAAGTATGATTTTGATGAATAATACAACATGTGCATCTTCCCTCTCTGTTGTAAACAAACACGGCGTCAGCTCACGTGTGAGTTTGCTCCCGCGCATACGTCATTATGTGACAGGAAGCTTGCACTCCAGACTGTTGTGAATGTGCTCTGGACCGTTTGCCGAGGCTGTGGATTACAGGTAATAATGCTGTAAATAACGTTCAGTTTCTTGCATAGACGGATTGTTTTGCTTCTTAAGACCTCAATGTATCATCAGGAGCCACGGGTATTATTTTGATTTGTCTGTATATGTTTTTTTTTTCTGTATATCTCAAAGTGACGGCACCCATTGACTATTATATGATTCACTGAGGACCACAGTTTCAGCTAAAAACTACTTTACTGTTCTATTTTTATTTTTGGGTGAACTATCCCTTTAAAATTACACTGAATTATACTTGACTTATACTAACAGAAAAGTCTGCATATATGTGGCCTATACTTACTCAATCTTTTGATCGAGATATACTTAAAAAGTATAATTAAGTATACTTGGTTTGTAGTTGTTTACTCTTTTGATTGAGTAGCCTATTAAATACTTTTTTTCACATAGTATTACATACTGTCTTATAAACTTACGTTGCTTGAAAATATTGATTTATAAAGAAAACAGATATGTGAATTTTTGTGTAGTCCACTGCTAGTGTACATAGGAATTTACTTTAAAGGGTTAGTTCACCCAAAAATGAAAATTCTGTCATTAATTACTCACCCTCATGTCGTTCCACACCTGTAAGACCTTCGTTCATTTTCAGAACACAAATTAAGATATTTTTGATGAAATCTAAGAGCTCTATGATTCCTCAATAGACAGCAATTTAACCACCACTGTCAAGGTCCAGAAAGGTACTGAAGACATCATTAAAATAGTCGACGTGACTGTAGTGGCTCAACTTTAATTTTATGAAGCGACAAGAATACTTTTTGTGCGCAAAAACAAAACAAAAATAATGACTTCATTCAACAATATCTTCTCTTCTCTGTGTCATTCGCTTACGCTGTTTACGTCCAGCGCTTCCAGGTTCTATGTCCGAACGCCGACTCATTATTGGCCGGCTCCTGCTTCAGCATCACATGCATGCGTCGTGCTGCTCACATGATCAGCGTCTGCCAGTACTGAATTAATAGTAGTAATTAATGACAGAATTTTCATTTTTGAATGAACTAACCCTTTAAATCTACTTAACTCTTTCCCCACCGTTGACGGAATTTTCTGGCAATCCATGTTTGCTTAGGAACATGTGAAATAACCTGGTCACCAAATATTAAACAGCATATAAATCAAAACTGCCTAATGTTACCGAATAAAATGTCGACCCAGGATGAGCTAAAGGACTGTGCAAGCTTTGGGGGCGTTGATGGAAGTGATCTACACCACCTATGTTTTGATCATCATTCTGAATCCGATCCGGACGTAGTCTTTGTCATAAACGTGATTTTCTCAGCTTTCTGTTCAAAATGTTGCATTTTTTTAATTATTAAACTTACCCACTTTCAAGTGTTGATAAAAAAGAATAGATGAAGCTAGAATAGAATGTTTTTATATATATATATATATATATATATATATATATATATATATGTATAAAGCACTTTCTTTTGAGATATTGCATGTTCAGATATTCATATAACAGAATATTTTGGGGACCATGAAATTATCAAAAATGTTGGCGCTGGCAACTTTTTTAAAAAACGCTGGCGGGGAAAGATATAAAGTACAGTTAAAAATATATTACAAGTATAAAAATGAATACCTAAATAGGAACATAGTAGTATACTTAGGGCCAGATTTACTAAACGGGGCAAATTAGCGTGAGAGCGCAATTCCACAAGTTTTGCACGCAATGTACTGCAGCAATAACACAGACGCAGTCAAATCATTTAAATAATGACCAATGATATCTAACAAGAGCAGCGCAAATTAGTGTTGGGTCGCAAATAAGCAGAGCCGATGCTCTCATCAGGTGCGGGTCGACACAGGCGCAATTTGTTACATGTAATCTGACAAACACGTAGTTTTCTAACGCCAAAAGAGGGTTTGCGCTGGCGCAAGCTGTTAGTAAATCTGGCCCTTAAAGTGCAAAAATAATATAAATATTAAACTATAAGTATGATGTTAAGTTCATTTAAAGACTCGACTGGAGTCCCGAATAGCAGAGCTCGTGCAAACATATCCACATCGCTATGATCAGATGCTTTCTTAACTGCTATTTTCTTTCACGTGTCATTTTTTGCGTGTTTATTTTGTTATTGAGAGGAGAAAACAGAGCACATATTTAGATATTCATCTAAACACCGCTCTCAGCAAAGTGGGTGGCGTTGGGATGTTTGCTAACAGTATATTACTGCAAAGGTATTTCAAACTTCTTTTTTTGAAAATGTCAAAATGTATTATTTTATAAATCATGCACTATAGTAAGTGTTTTGAAGTTTTTATTAATCGCTAATATGCCCCTGTTATCATAACTGGTGTGAAAAGGAATAAAAGTTGTTGGTATTTTACTGCCACTAGTGTTTATTTCAGCTGGAAACTGCAGTGAATTGGTAGAGGCATGTTTTTTTGTTTTTTTCTCCCCAATGAGCCTATGTTGACTAAAAACATAAAACTATATTCATAAGCAGTTTGTCACATCAAAACTATTCAGTCAGAGTCTGATGTCAAATTTTTGTAATTCTTTGACAAATTTATTTGATTTCTGCATAGATTCTTTGCCATCTCAACAATGATGAAATTCGATGTAGAATTGCATGCATCTTTTGCAAAGAAAGCAATCCCAGAACGCATTGCAATATGCCTAGTGAAAAAATACAGTAAATCCAAAATGGTGGATGAGGCAAGGAAAAAAAAAAAAAAAAATCAAACTCAATAGCACTCTGTAGAGCACTCCAAGTTTATTTTGATGATACACATTATTATGATGCTGTCTTAGAAAGTTCCTAATAAGTACTGGGACAGATCACTAGATTTTGTAATAGGAGGTTTTCATAGGTCTTGTCAAATTTGATGTGTACTTGTCTTGCGGACTTGTAATGGCCATTGTGAAGTCTATGAGAGATTTTTTTGTACTTTATTAAGTACATAAAGCAGTTTCTCTTTTGCAAGGCAGTTGAGCAGGGAGAACAAAAGCATAAACAGAAGAATAAACTATAGCACCCATGAAACACATGTAGTGCTCAAGGGTACAACAGCACTGAACTATTCAAATGGAGGAAAACAATTAGTGCTTATATAATATCAAGTTTATACCATTTACTATACTAGGAAATTCATCCACCATCTGTCTGCACCTTAATGAATTTGACTTTTCAGATGTTTTGAACACTGTAATGATGTATTTACATGAAAATAATGTTAGGATATAACATTATAACGACTATAGGTCATGTTTTACAAGCACTTACATGAGGTTGTTACATCCATCATGTCAGTTATGTTCGAGATAAGTATAATGTGCAGTAAAATCCTCCAAAATATACAGTTTCTGCTGGAATTAAATATCATAACCATTGATATACAGTATATATATGGGTCAATGACGTGACGGGTCTTTTTTTTTTTTTTTTTGTCCGAAGGCCTTAATAATAATAAAAAACAAAGATATGACATCTAAAGTAAGGTAGTACAACTAGATCTCTTTTATTGAATCCAAAAAGTTTAAATTATATTTTGCTACATATAACGCTATTTTATCGATTTTGAAGCATCAAAAGGTCATTCGGTTTAACCATCCAAAGGCCAATACAGCCACTTTTTTGTCACTTCACTGGATTTGTGATTAAAATATCTTAAAATGTAATAAATGTATATATATATATATATTTTTATTCTGGCATGATTTTATAACATCATATATCAACACAGTGCAAAATGGTATTAAAATTATGTGCAGAAATCGTTGCTTTGTTATGAGAAAGAATGTCCGTAAAAATGAATTTCATTGATGTCATTCGGAGTAACCAATATAAAGGGACCATTTTGGATCAAGTCATGCAATCAATATCATGTGACAGGATGTGACATCATTCAGACACCTGCAAAGGACCACATGGTCGTGAAGCAAAGTAACTAACTAACTATTTGAAAAAGTAATGTTTTCACTTGCTCATACGAAACATCAGGTCATTCGGTACAACCGCTATAAAACATGGAAAATGTTGTAATATTTTAAAAACTTGTACTAAATATAAAATGTTTGATTGTCCTTTTGCTAGCTAGCTAGCTAGATATCAGCCTGTTAGCATTGTTTGAAAATATCATCATTCGGTATAACCAAAACTGTCATTCGGTAAAACCAAAACTTGGTTAAACTGAATGACTTTTTTGGTGACAAATTTTGTCCATCTTGTAAAAAATGACGTAAGCAGTGTTAACTGATTATAAAAACCACATAATCTCATTGTTAACACTTAATAAAACTTCAAAATTAATTATATCTTCATTATGTTTTTTTACACTTTTAAAAACCTTATTCGTCTATATATATATATATATATATATGCTCAAAACACTTTCTGTTTGTTTTTTGACGCAAATTGCAGAGGCAGCATTATAAAGACCTCTTCTGAGATATAGAACTTGCCAGTTTTTTCCCCATCAGCATTTTGTTTACTGATAATATGAACGCTCTAAATATTCAACATATTGTGTCTGAAACTATTGATTAAAATCTTTGAGATGCAGCTTTCATAGATTGTTTGGAGTATTCCACATCTTAAACTGCTCGCTGCGCAGGCAACCAGCATAAATAATTCAATTAGAGTTTCCTATTCTTGAAATAATGCGATTTACACTCATTGTCATTTTGTGCTACAAACATTCGTTTGAAAATTTCTGCAACAGCATCATACTCAGCTATTAAACTAACTAATGAGATTTGTTGATTCCATCAGTCTTGAGCACTGTTTGGATCGCAAACACTCGGGGAGGGGCTTGTGCTAGACTCTTAAACTTCTGGTCCACAGAGTGAGACAGAGTGCTTTCATTAATTTCATTTGTTTCTGTAAAAGAGGATTATAGCGTGACCTTTCTGTGAAGCTGGACCAGCATCATCATTCGCACTCATTATACGAGAATTCGATGGGATTGAACCCGACACCTGCCTCCTAAGGGGGTAATTAGACAGTGAATGAATCCTCTGCAACTTTCTAAACTTATGTTGCACGGCTGTGGCACAAAAGTGCAGGGAAAGGGTGGAAAAAGAAAAAGCAACAACAACAGTTTCCCTGGGCACCGCTGATGTGCACTGGCATAACTATTAGGTTTAATGATATTTAGTGCAAATGTTTCTATTTTGCATGTTTCATCTAATTGAATAAAATTTTTCTTTACAAATTGTAGTATCAGCATACCAATTTAAGTGCAAAGTTGAATTGAAAAATTAATGTGATGTCAGCCTTTTGCTTTAATGACACCAATCTTTTTTTCTAGTTTTAAATGAGATTTTGAATCCCTGATATCTTTATATTATGTTAATTTTCTAATTCCCTTATTTCCATAACAAACACACTCTAACAGCAAAAACGAGTGCTGTTTTATGTGTCTGTCTATCAAGATTTTATTACGAATTTGACATATCAGAATGCAGTTAAATGTGATTGTGGTCCTATAGCCACAAGGGCCATTAAATTACATCAATTTAGTCTGCATTTTTACAATCAGCTTTTAAAAGATTTGTATTATTATTATTATTATTATTTTTTCACTGGACATGTCAAACAATTTATTACGCATTCTAAGAATTAATTTTAATGAATGAATAAAAAACATTAAAAAATTACAGATGTACCACATATTTAAACTCTACTACATTAGTAGTTTGTGTTCACACAGCTAAGTCTAAAATTAATTGCTTGTTTTACATGAAACTATTCTGAGAGACTAAACAACACTATGATGTTTCTCTAGCACACACTCTCAGCTCTGTAGCATCCTGACACCTCATCCCAACTTGAGTGTATTTAAAAAATTTATGAGGGCATTTAAAACTAGCTCTGTTATATAAAGACCATGCAGATGGGTTTGAAAATGCTATTTGGCATAAATTAAAGTTTAATTTTTGTCCTAGATCACTTGTCTCATTCACAGCCATTATTTACCAGAGACAACACTTTTTTTGTGCATAATTATTTTGACTTAAAGCATAGGCATGGCTGGCTTTAGCTGTGGTAATGCATTGTTCATATCTATTTAATGACGAAGCAGGTATTGCGCAACACCAGTGTTAATTTTGACAGCAAATTTTGATTTAGTTTTAGTCAGTCTTTTGACTAAAATGCCATTTAGTTTTAGTCATATTTTAGTCATCGGAAATTGTTTTAGTCTAGTTTTAGTCGACTAAATATCATAAGATTTTAGTCGACTAAATCTACAGTAGATTTAGTCGACTAAAATCTAATTTAGTTAAATTGTAATGCATTAAGCATTTCTCTAACAATACACAGATCCTATACACTGATATAGGTACATCTGATATTCCCCAAACTGTTTATGTTCACCCAACTGTACTTTGCTCACCAAAGCGGGCGGTTTTTGACCGTTCAAGTGCAAAAAGACACGAAAGAGCAAAATTCAGTACTTTTCAGGGATTGACACACTTATCATTGAGGTACTATTATAGTTTTCGTTTAAAAATTTTATTAGATTTGATTTTTAGTTTTTCTGCTTTCATTGTAATTTTAGTTAAAAGTTTTAGTAATTTTTTGTGTTTATGTCTTTTAGTTTTTGCTTTTAAATGTCTATAAATTTTTATTTCTGTTTGTTATTTTAATACCTCAGGTTAAGCTAAAGCTTAGAAACTTGATGAAATAAAATAAGTTTACTTTTTTATATATATTTATTTTTTATTTCAGTTAACGTTTATTTCAAGTAACGAAGATTTCTTTGGTTTTAGGTTTAGTTAACTATAATAACCCTTATACTTGTAAAATATATTGAATAATGTGTCAAATAATGTTCTCAGTCATTCCTTCCTGTGACAGAAGATACAGTAGTTTACTATGAATTAAATAGAAATTAAATTAAATACAGTTTATTGTGTAAACAAAATAACAATAATGACCAGGAAAAAATAATAATTATAAACCATCCCGAAATACACCGTGACTCTTATTCTGAAATGTCTGCAGTCTGCACTGTAGCAGGCTGCTCATGAGGGTGATAAAATATGCATTCTTACAACCAGCTAAAACATACTACCACATAAACATTGTGTAGTAAACATTGTCATAATTCATCAACATTAGCTTATAAGCAATCGCTTGGCATAAATGTGCGCTATTCATTAATTGCGAAGCAGTCTGAAGTGCTGCTGCGCGAGCCTGTAGAGTGCGCAACAGCGCCGCGTTTCCCGCGGTTAGATCAGCACATTACACTTCAAATGTGCGCATCTTCCACACAGGACAGCAGTCCTGGGGTGCGTTTCCCAAAGCGAACTATGGTCACAAGTTCCGTTGTTACCAATAGAGTTCAATGGGACTTACGACCATAGTTGACTAACGATGCTTTCGGGAAACGCACTCCTGACTGGATATCTTCCCAAATCGTCCCTCTCTTTCATTTTCGTCTCGTTTTTATTAGTTGACGAAAATTAGAGTAGATTTTAGTCATAGTTTTAGTCATTCAAAACGCATTTTTATTTAGTCATCGTCTCGTTTTCGTCCGTGAAAAAATGTCGTTGACGAATATTATGACACAAATTATTCGTCAACGAAATTAACACTGCGCAACACGCTAAAAGTGGAGGTGTTCATGTTTCAAATAATGCTTTTCTTGTTATCATGAGATGTTTCTTTTGCAGATTGGACTACAGTATTACTTCCTTTACAGTACAGAATGTATACATATATACAGTTTATGGGTCATTGACGAAAAAGGTTTTTAAAAGTGTAAAATAACATAATTGAGATATAATTAATTTTGAAGTCTTATTAAGTGTTAACAATGAGATTTTTTTTTAATTTTTTTTTTTAAATCAATTAACACTGCTTTTGTCATTTTTAACAAGATGGACAAAATTTGTCACTAAAAAACTCATTCGGTTTAACAAAAATTTTGGTTTTACCAAATTACACTTTTGGTTATACCGAATGATGATATTTTCAAACAATGCTAACAGGCTGATATCTAGCTAGCTAGCAAAAGGACAATCAAACATTTTATATTTAGTACAAGTTTTTAAAATATTACAACATTTTCCATGTTTTATAGCGGTTGTACTGAATGACCTGATGTTAAGAGAGAGTTAGTTACTTTGCTTCACGACCATGTGGTCCTTTGCAGGTGTCTGAATGATGTTACCTCCTGTCACATGATATTGAACGCATGAATTGATCCAAAATGGTCCCTTTATATTGGTTACTCCGAATGACATCAATGAAATTCATTTTTCCGGACATTCTTTCTCATAACAAAGCAACAACTTCTACACATAATTTTAATACCATTTTGCACTATGTTGATATATGATGTTATAAAATTAATCATCTATTTTAAAGGTTCCTAATTTGGTTTTGGAGGTCTCCTACTATAGGTTTACATGCATTCCAGGTCAAAAAAAAAAAAAAAACACTTTCATTTTCTCAGTATACATTGAAGCATCACCTCTTTTTTCACATTGTCTGAAATGGTTAGATAAAGGGTTCAGTCTCTCTAAACCCCTCCTTTTCGAGAGCCTGTACTCTGCTCTGATTGGTCAGATGGCCCAGTCTGTTGTGATTGGTCTACCACTTACAGCACATTTTGGAAACAAAATGCCTATTACTATATCTAAATTTACACTCTGGAGGCTTTATCAGCGCTAGTACGAACAGTGACAATGGCATCTGTTTTACTGTATCAATTCGAGCCAGAGTCCTCATCCTTAAGAACTGCATGCAACTTGAATTTGCTTTCACAGTGCAGAAAACAACAGCGTCTTCTCGATATGTTGACAACATGAACCAAACAATTTCAGGCCTCAGCTATAACTACAGTGTTTGAGGGCCGGTCAAAGTAGACTTTGTTTTCGGGCAGCCAATGAAAACCATAGGCTGGCATTATGCAAATCTGTTACAAACCTACGTTCCTGCAGGAAGCAAGACTGGGATTACTGATGACTCGTTTTTCATTTGTTTTTAAACTCCATTTATCGTGCACTTTGATCTTTGAAACTTTGCCTTTTTTTCTTTTTTTTTTTACGTTCACAAACAGCTATATTACACATTACATGAAATGTAATATCTGAAAAAGCATAATAGGGGCGCTATAAATTGGCATGTTGGTTGAAATAAAAAAAAATGAAAGAATGCTCTTTTCAAGTCTGTTGAGCACAGTAGTTTATAGAGAATAACCATTAAATTTAATATTTAGGTCTACTCCAGAACGTCTGTAAAGTCAACCACGAAAGGTCTGTGATATTAAAAAAGTGTCCTAAACATTTCGATTTGTTCTGAAGGTGTTTCGCAATAGCTGCAGTATTGCACATACATAAAAGTGTACTTGACACAATGATGAAAAACAAATCCAGGGTGTTTTAAGTGGGTTTTAAAACATAATTGGGAAACTATAGTCCTGGGGTTTCTGTTTCATCATAGACAGATCAATAATTCCTTGGAGAGAACCCAGCAAATTATCCCCCAGATCAAGCAGCAAAGTTCTCCCTGATGGTAGGGGAGGTACAAGGCAAAAAAGCCCTCACAAATGGCAGGGACATAATGAAAAGTAGCGCACAAGGCACCCACATCACCATTTCCTGGTATCTTGCTGTGCTTTGGCAGATTTGAGG
Organism: Mylopharyngodon piceus; assembly: GCA_039654765.1. Classification (NCBI taxonomy): domain Eukaryota; kingdom Metazoa; phylum Chordata; class Actinopteri; order Cypriniformes; family Xenocyprididae; genus Mylopharyngodon; species Mylopharyngodon piceus. The sequence goes on along the minus strand of CM077444.1, from coordinate 14,163,142 downwards.
AGCAGGAAACTGGCAGAGAGCGTGTCTAGACCGGATGAAATTCTTCATTAATTCAGACTGTTGTTCTTCTGCTTCCCAATTTAGAAGCTCAGCAATTAAAATGACGCAGACACCAAAGCAGCTCAGTTTGAAAGCTTTCAGCCCGTAATGTTTTGGAACATTTTCTGAGCTCTTGGCCATATTGCCTGAAATTTAAATATGGTGTGTTTTCATGACATACTCAATTGATTCCGTCATCGATCTATGACATAAACTCGTATTTACTGTGGCATACAAAGTGTTTGGACACTTTTAGGTCACACTTAGAAGAGTCTGAATGCCATTGCATTACATACAAGAAATATATATTATATTCATTAATTAATTAATTCATTCCATATGTAGTGTTTTCATTTAAAATCGAACAAACATTGTTTTGTGAACTGCTTTATTTGAAATATATTTTATATGTATTTAAAAGTTACTTATTTTTAGTATCTAATGCAAATTCAACTTTTGAACAGTAGTGTACTTTTAATTTTTACTTTGTGCCTTGCTCTTACCCCCACAGTTACTCTCCAGTTTTTTTTTTTTCGTGTAATAAAAGCCAAAAAAAAAAAAAAAAAACCTTTCCCAAGTGTCCACTTGAGCTTAGAGGTCATGTGGCTGTGCTGTCCATATACTCTAATGGAGATCAAAGAATAAATCACTCTGGGCGTTATGTCTCATTTTCTCTCAGGGTTAGAGCAAAAAGGTGCTTCATGTGGTGTGTAACTGATGTATTACTTGAAAATATAACCTGTAAGTTTGATTCATTCTCTTCAGGCCATCAGCGGCCAGCCACAAGTGCCTCCATTCCCAATGAAAGTAATAAGGGGTTATCAAAATAAGCCTGCGAATGCAGTACAGCGACTGAAAGCTGAGTGATTGATATGCACTGGAATTACTTTAGTCTGGATAACTTTCAGAACAAAAGAGCAAGAGAATGTGACTAAAACCTAATTCTGAAGTAAAAAAAAAAAAAGAGAAAGAGAAAAAAAGTCATTGTGCATAATGGGCATTTTTTCAAATGGCCACTAATAGGTTGAGCCAAAGGATATTCAGAGGTATACTCACAATACACTCTTAAAATCAAAGGTTTTGCAGAGATGCCATAGAAGAACCATTTTCGTTCCACAAAGAATCTCTCAATGACCAGTTCTTAAAAGAACCATTTTTTTTCTTAGTGTGAAGAATATTTTAATAATCTAAAGAACCTTTTTTCTGCTATAAAGAACCTTTTATGCAATGGAAATGTGTCTTCTTGGAAGCACAGATGCCAATAAAGATCCTTTCTTTTTAAGAGTGTATGGTTTGAATTTAATGGTCACCTCACTCAGAAGTGTCTGGAGAACAATCAGCCACATTTGATTGAACTATTGTGCCTTAAATTAATAGTTCAACTAAAAAAATCTTCATTTATATATCCTCATGTTGTTCCAAACCTGCATGGCTTTCTCTCTTCTGTGGAAGACAAAAGAATCTAATTCCAAAACCTGTGTTAGAGGTAACTCATACAAGTAATGTGTTACATAATAATCAGATTACTTTCTTCAAGTAATGAGTAAAGTATTGCATTACTTTTAAATTTACAACAAAACAGTGGATGACAACCGACACCGTCTCTGCGATGCTTCACAATGTCACGACAGAAAGACTAGCATGTTTAATTTTTTTTTCTGTCCTCCACAACGGGTTAAGTCACATCTGTGATGTTGACCAATAGGAGCACATAAGCTTTTCCGCACACAGCTTTCAAACATGGCAAAATGAGAGAGAGAGACTTTGGTATTGGTGCTGCTAGGTGGAAATATGCAATGGAGGAAAGGTTTGTGGATCTATGGCAACAATACTTCTGCCTTTATGATATTTCCTCAAGGGACTACCACGACAGAGTAAAAAAAGGATAAAGGCGCTTTAGCAACCTGGTGAGTGCTGGAATTAGCATTAAGCCAACACGTCGCTTCGGGTAGTTTGTTTACGCTCTTGTTTATGGAAGTCAGTGGCTAGGTCCGCCTTCTCTATGACATCACGCATGTCGTTAAAGATGGCAAGAGATGATTGGTTGGGAAGCAACGTGTAGTCTAACATGTTTCTTTGTCACGCCCTCTGCTGTACAGGCGTGAATTTGCATTTCCATCAGCTTGAAGCTTATTAGCTGCATTTCCAATGTTGGGCCAAAAGTGAGCATGCTAATGCGTGCCAGGGACAGTCATGTTTCACTGTCACTTTTGGGGCTTGATCAGGCCTCCTCGGGGCTAACAACCAGGGGCCAATGAATACCTTGTTCCAAAGCGGGCTAACTGGGGCTTGAGGAGTGGTCATAAACAAAGGCGGAGTTCATTGAGTCAAGAGGGGGTTAACATTTCCCATGTTTTCATACCAGGCTACCAGCTAACCTCAACATTTAAGACATTGAAAACAATTTTCAGCTCAGAACTCACTTTCAGACAGATTGCGATCTGATAGGGATTCTGATCAGCGTATGAGGAAGAAATATTTATATGCGATGTTAAAGAATACTTATGCTAATCATTGGTTTGATTTTATCTTCGAGGTCCAAGGCTATTGGCCCCACCCGGCATGCTGTTAACCCTGGCTCTCACTGGCCCATTTCATTTTTTACGTTTGCCAAAACTTTTTTTGTTGTTATTAAAAAAAAACAAAAAAACAACCACACCCAGCCTAGATGAGAAAAAGTAACTTTCTTGGTTATTAGTCACCATGAAAATCAAAATTGACAATTCTCATTTTTATGGAATATTGCAGCATTTATTCTAAATTATTTGTCTGTGCGCGTCATTATTATTATTTTTTTTAAATCACATGACCTCGTAATCTTTAAGAAAAGGCAATCTCTGTGCTACCTTTAAAATGAGTTTATATTCTTTTGATGCAATATGTTAGCTTTGAATGCGAAACAGACCAATCATTATTCACTGAAAATCTTCTTCTTCTTTCAGCTCATGAGTCAGTTCTTTTAGATGAATCAGTTGATGCAGCTCACAAAACTAATTGTTCTTTTTCTTGAGTTTTCAACTCACTGATTCAATGATCTGGTTGGAGCGGCTTATAGCATATAGGAGGGGAAATATTGTTGAAAAAAAACTTAGATGTCTGTTTGTGACACAAACCTATATCAAAACGGCTTCAGAAGACTTGGAATATAATACACAAATTCCATGTACTATTTTATGACACTCAATACATTGAAAATAGTGTCTAGGTTATTCACCTTCTTTATTCCACGAAAGAAAGAAATTCATATAAGTTTGGAAATGCATGAAGGTGTATAAATAAATGAAAAAGAAGTCTGTCATTGCTTGCTTTTTTTTTTAATGGTTCGGGGCAACTCTGCATGATCAAAAGAATGGAATTTGCTTTGCTTTGTTTCTTGTATCGTTTAAAGGGTGAAACTCGCCTGTCTCACTCTTTGTTTGTGTTCAGCAGAAAAGCAGCTCATTAGGAATCAGTTTGTCTTTGATATGAATAAGGACTCGCAGCTGATTCACTCACAGTGTCTACAGTGCTTCTGAATATCTCCCGCTATGGCTGAGTGTCACAGTGAGATTATTCCTTTGTTTCAGCATTGACTTCTGCATCTGCGCCGCAGTGTGACTCTTTTGGATTCATTCTTTATTATCAACAAATGCTGTGTCTATAATTGACAAGGCTTCTAATGCAGAAAGAGGGAAATGTTTTCTTTGATGCATGATGCTGTGATGATTCCATCAGCTCTTCTGATTCATTACTTTAACTCTCCTCTGTGACAATACAATTGAATTACACAGTCAATATTGCTAGTCTTTTGTGTGGGACACACATCATATGAGAGACCTATGACCATCATTAATTTTCATTTAGGAGAACGATTGCCCCTCATTTGTAACGACTCTTGGGTGTATGACATATCTATAAGAGCTGGCAAATCTTCAGTGGTTTCTTGTAAGAAGAATACAACAAATTGGAAGTAAAAATAGAGATGTGAAGTCATTCAAAAGTTTGGGGTCAATAAGATTTTTTTTTTTTTTTTGTAAAAAAAGAAATTAATACTTTTATTTAGCAAGGACACAACTGATCAAAAGTGACAGAAAAAAACATTTATAATGTAACAAAAGATTTCTATTTTGAATAAATGCTGTTCTTCTGAACTTTCTATTTCATCAAAGTATCCTGAAAAAAAATGTATCATGGTTTCCACATAAATATTAAACAGCACAACTGTTTTCGACATTGATAATAATAAGAAATGTTTCTTGAGCAGCAAATCAGCATATTAGAATGATTTCTGAAGAATCATGTGACACTGAACACTGGAGTAATGATGCTGGAAATTTAGCTTTACCATCACAGGAATAAATTACATTTTAAAATATATTAAAACAGTTAATTTAAATTGTAATAATATTTCATGGTTTTGCTGTTTTTACTGTATTTTTGATCAAATAAAGATTTCTTTCAAAAATAGTGTATATTGACATTAAATGAATCATATTCCTTGCTTTAGAGCTAAACTCTAAATTAGCCAGCATTGTGAAGTGATATTGAAATAAAAAGATCTTGCCAGTTGAAAAAAAAGAAAAAAAATCTTTATTGCTCTAAGGAGGTGAGTGATAGCGGAACATAAAACTGGGTCCAGCTGGAACAGATGGAAGCTTGGTGACTGTAAAACCCAAAATGTCCACGGAAGCTTTTCATTGGTGACTTATGAAAGCAATCTGTCAAAACAAGTGCGATGTTAGCTAAATAATATGCTAATGAGAACCGGCTGCCGAGCTACAAATCAACTTTAAAATGTCAATTGTTTTGGAGAGATAGTGGTTGATTGTTCAAAGACATCATGTCTGAAATTGACCTGGATGAGGGACCAGCAAGATAATGGGGAGCAGTCTGTGTTCAGCTTTGCCAAGTCATCATTTCCACAGTGGTGTGGAGCCAAATGCTGTAAAAGTTCGCTTTTGAGTTTCCACTTTTTTCCCCATATATACACACTACCTTTCAAAACGTTGGGGTTGGTAAGACATTTTTGAAAGAAGTCTATTGTTCACCAAGGCTGCATTTATTTGATTCAAAATACAGTTAAAACAGTAATACAGTGAATTATTATTATTAGTAGTAGTATAATTTAAAATAACTGTATTCTATTTTAATAAATTTTAAAATGTATTTTATTCCTGTGATGGCAAGCTGAATTTTCAACATCATTACTGTCATGTATCACATGATCCTTCAGAAATCATTCTTATATGCTGATTTCGTGCTCAATAAACTTTTTATTATTATTATTATTTTTTTATTATTAATGTTGAAAATGTTACCAGATGAAGATGAATATGAAGGAGCGTTCAAAAGGGTTTCAATAAACAAAAGGGCTCTTTAATGAAAACAAACTCAGGTAATCCACAACGATGAAGACAAAGTAACAGCGTGTCTACACGCACACGAACAACTGAATGGTGAAACAGAGTAACTTAAATACACAGTGATAATGAGATAACAAACAGGTGTAATGATTAGATGAGTGTCCATGACAACTGATGAGTGGCGGGAAAACTCAAACAAAGGAACACATGATGAATGAAACCAAACTAATAGTCCATGAAAACTGACTGAAAACAGTTGAGCTGCTTAATATTTTTGTGTAAACCATTATAATTTTTTTCAGGATTCTTTGATGAATAGAAAGTACAAAAGAACAGCTTTTATTCAGCATAAATTATGCAGAATTATTGAAAAAAAAAAAAAAAATGGTGTTTATATTTTCTTCACGTTTCTTCACTTCTTCACTATCATTTCAATTAATTTTTTTATTACATGTTTTATGATTGAAAGTCTGGGACAAGAGTAAAACAATAAAATCTATACATAAAAGACATTTGAAGTAATTAAAAGTAGTAAAAATAAACCATGAATGCAATTCTAGACATTGTGACCTTTGTATAACAAAATGTAAAGTCTTATCTGTTAGTTTTAATAAAAATAAATCCCTTGGACATAACTGTGTCTGTAGTTGAAGAAATAATAAGTAAAGTTCATATAAAAAGTTTGTTTATACAAGAGATCATAATGTTTTGAAAGAATTGAGAAGAGAAATGTCAGGAGACTGTAGGACGTCCACAGCAGCAGTGTTAGCATGAAACGGCCGACTATGCTAGTTAAGCATTATAAGAAACTTTGAAAATAAGCAGTACAGGCAGATACTGTACATTCCTTCCCTATGTTGGTGTATGAACTAAATTCTGTTACCCTATCTGAGGTACATATTACAGAAAGAGTAGAGTGAGCGAGTTGATGTCAACTCTCAGTGGATTATATTAAAAAAGCAGACTGTTGCAGTCCACAAAAGTAAGAAAGGGCAACACCACATGACATTTGAAGATGGAATTATTATAGATGTTTACATGCCAGGTGTCAGTGGTGTCACAGATTGGCATTCTAGTGCGCTCAGCATGGCTCCTATGCAGTAAACAGACTTCAAAGGGCTGCTACTGTGCTCACACGCTAGCCGGGCTGAATAGGTGCCTTCACTGTCTGAGCCCTTCGCACGCATCACACAGAGAGTTCATTCAGCGGGACTGACGCGCTGTGCACAGCCGGACACCAGCGTGAAAATTACACCCTTAAAAAGAACAACTTCATTCAATAATGTCAGGTCCCTGGCTCTCTCTCCTTCCCTGTCTCTCGCTCACTGTCTCTCTGTTGTTCTGTCCTCCTTTCTCTCTCTCAATGACATATCAGTATACACAGATAAACGCTATCATCATGCATTCCTAATGCTGTTTCCCTAGTCCTTGTCCCTACATATTTACACATAACTAGCATTTGCTATTGCAATAGGTCTATGACTTTATAGAGAGCAAATGTCAGTTGATATACATATAGTGTTCATAAGTCTGTGTCTGTACAATTGTTTTTGAAAGAAGTCTCTTATGCTCACCAAGGCTGCATTTATTTGATCAAAAACACGGTAAAAACAGTAATATTGTGAAATATTTTTACAATTTAAAAGAACTGTTTTCTATTTGAATATATTTTAAAATGTAATTTACTCCTGTGATGACAAAGCTGAATTTTCAGTATCATTACTTTAGTCTTCAGTGTCACATGACATTCCACACTTTGTTTTTTCCCCTGGTTATTTAAGTGCATCATCTAGGTATTTTAAGTGCACTTTTTCTTTCTGGAATTTTCAGTGTAAACACACTACTCACTAGGGGTGTGCAATAACTGACAAAAATGATCTATCAAAATTTTCTGGGATTTTGTCGATAATGGTAATTAGGCAGTATTTTGCTGAGTGTGTTTTTGTGCTGGTATCTTGACTGGTTCAGCCTGTCGTGGACAGCTAACTCCTAAATCTGTTCATGCCTTCATATTCTGTGCATTTATTTTCTAACCTTATTAAATGTATGCATAATCTTTTATGTTAAATTCATACATTTAATCAATAAATTAAATTAGAATAATAAGACTTTATAGGCTGTTACTAATCAAATGAAATCAACAAAATCTATGTTTGCACTGCTGAAGTGGCTGAAGCTGCATATAAAGCAGCATTTAGATGTATTTCTGCATAATGTTATGAGATTGTTTAAAAATAATATTTTGAATACTGAAATGTGAAATTAAAAAAAAAAAAAAAATGAAATATTTTAAATAAGAAACTAAAAGGCAAGTCATTAGTGGCAGCAAGTCACTGTCTTAATCAGTGAGTCATGCAGTCATTCATTAAACCGATTCGAATGGCTGATTCATTCAGGAAAAAAAACAAGAGACTAGCTGTGTCTCATTTTCAAAGGCTGTGTCCTCTAGAGGGCACATTTGTCAGCTGCATCCGTCATTAAGGCTGCTTCATTTTTTGTAAACTGTCCACTACGTTCCAAAGTCATTACAAAATTTTAAGCTTCACTAGGAATAACTGTCAATTTTATAATGGTTACTTCTAAATAACAATAAGACATCTTTTATGATGTATGTGGCTGACAAATGAATCCTCCGAAGGACGCAGCTTTCGAAATGAGACACAGCTACTGTCTTTATGAATGGATCATTGATTCACTTAAATGCTGATTCATTCAGGAACGAATGAATCAGCTCGTAGATGCATATCGATTTGTTTGAGAACTATTTTCGTTGGCGAAAAACAAACGGTTCTGACAATATTGTTTCTAAAATGTAACTCCCAATATTAAACTTGTTTGTTGAACTGTTGAACACAATTTTCAGTTGTGCTGATATTTGTGAAAAACAGCACACTTGCTTGTGTGATGATGCTTAACTATATCATATAGAAATATAAAACAAAGGGACAGATTTACTAACAGCTTGCGCCAGAGCAAACCCTCTTTTTCCATTAATAAAATTACTGTCAGGATTTACTAAAGACGCACAGTAAAAAATTAGAGCTGAAAAGGCAGTTATTTTTTGTGGCTGACTTTAGTACATATGCATTTGTAGTAGAGTATTTAAATGAATCATGCAAGGTGATTTACTAAGGTTTGCGCTAGTCAATTTACTGGTATTTGCACCATTATTTACCGCCTCAAAAAAAGCATATCTTAAACCAGATGCTAATATTCGCTGCTCTTGGTAGATTGCGTTGATCATTTTGGAAAGGATCTGCCTGCGACTGTGTTCTTTAATTTGCACGTCGTCAGTCGATCACGCGCAGAACTTTCCACTCCCATCTGCGCTTTTATGGAATCGCGCTCTCACGCTAGTAGTAAATCAGGCCCAAAAACTCAAATGGGGGATTTTCGCCCCTGTATAATGAATTTTGGTGGCACTCTAATAGGGTTGGGCTGATAGACGATGGCATCGCCCAAAACCATGCAAAAAAACATCATAATTATATATCGCCCAGTGCAATGCATGCATGCCCAATGCAATTTCCGTGCAGTTACTTCAAATAATTATAATTTGATGATTAGGTAATAACATAATGAAGTTGTTCCCGATCACAATACAAATTACATTCAAAACAGTTCAATGAACACAATTTAAACAGTAAGGATTTTATTGTGTAAAAAACGGCAAATGAATTATGGGCTAGATCTTTTACATGAACTAAACCACTGATATTCAAATAGCGGATCGCACCATTTTAGCACCATTTTACTGTTTTTAGTTGAAGTTAGCAGCGAGTCAAAACAGTGGTGCGGCTCACACTACAAGCACTCAGGATCATTTGTGGTAATGACATCGCCCAACCCTACACTCTAATTGGCTTTTTCATGGAGTGAAAGCATGCACTCTCAAGGCATGTTTTTGTGTGTTATTTATTCAATGCTTCCTTAAGACTAACTAGTCATCAGACAAATCAACAAGTAGTCGTTTTGGAAAAAGTGTCATTTTGCATTTCCTTACTATTATTGTGATAAAAATCCTCGAAGGATTTTAACTGCTGAACAACCATTTAACACATTGACTCAACAAGTATAACATTTCTTTCGTCTGACACATGCCAAGGGAAAGACAATTTTCAAACATACCCAGAGGCCATGTAAATTCAGTTCATAGCTTGTATACCATCACCTCTCCTAACCCCCCCCCCACCCCCGGAAATGTTCCTTCCCCATTCACACTCCTTTAATATTTAATCAAGACAGCAGATTCACAAATGATGTTAGCAAGAAGGCATGCTAGATCATATTGTCTCATCCAGTGTCTCGTCCTTTGCTTGCTATCAATTACAACTTTGACTCCCAACTAAGTCATTTGCACTGGATTGGTAATTTGATTTCAGGAGCTCTCTCACTTGATTTCCCTTTGCCATTAATTTAATTTCACAGGCCCCCATCAGCAGATAGCACATGCTGAGACACCTATCTCCCAGAGCTAATCTCAGCAGCCTGGATTAAAATTGAGTGCGGAGGGCCGTCGCTTCATCCCTCTGTCACCATGGCATTATGAGCGGCTTGTCATTCATTTTGACAATTCTAGAAGATTTGGCCTTTGCATACTTGTGATACTGAGTTATTTGTTTATCATTATTTATTAGTAATACTTGGTTTTAGTTGTAAATATTAGTTCCGATGTTAAAAAGCAATTGGATGAGCCACGTATCAAACCATTGTAAATATATATATATATATATATAGTCTATATGCACACTTGTAACCACAAATCACTTGAGGTGTATATTAAAATGCCCCTACTATGCTATTTTAAAGGTTCCTAATTTTGTTTTGGAGGTCTCCTACAATAGGTTTACATGCATCCAAGGTCAAAAAACACTTTAATTTTCTCATACTATACATTGCACATACTAATTTCTCAAAGAGTCTGAAAACAGTTTGTTTGAAGACTCAGTCTCTCATCAATGAAAATAGTATTTTCTCAACATGTCAAAAACACGAACCAAACTCTTCCAGTGTTTGAGAGCGGGTCAAAGTAGATGTCATTCGCAGGCAGCCAATAATGACCATAGGCTGGCATTATGCAAATTTGTTACATTGTTACGTAAGTATGTAACAGGAAGTGAGACTGGAATTGCTGATGACTCGCTTTCGCAGTTCACAGTCAAGTCTTTCTTTTAATAGAAAATAACTTTGTTGTGCACTTTGATCTTTAAAACTTTGTAGACCTTTTACATTCACAAACAGCTATATTACACACTGCATGAAAGGTAATATTCGAAAAAGCATAATAGGGGCTCTTTAATATATATTAGTTGATTAAAATTTTAATCAAATGATATGCTATTAATTAATATAACTTGCAGCAGTTGATTGATTAAAATCATTAAATTAAAATTTAAATATTCTGCAATTTTTTATATTGTTTGCCTATTTGCATATGCATCAGATGGACACCTTTGACCATTTTGTTTTCAGTTTCTTGCAAAATAATTTGAGTTTTTAAGTTATGGTTTAAGTTAAAAAAAAACAGTTCAATCATGACAACTCTCAAAGTAGTTTTGGCATGTTAATTTATATGGCAATGTTAATGTTTTTGTTCTTGGAGGACTAGACCTGCTACACTGCTGCTGCAGAGCAATTATGGACACACAGACATGCTGCTGTGAGCATGTAAGATATGCTGCTGCTGCTGCAATAATAGACATACATAAATCCTGTAGCAGATCTAGGCAGGTGGAGCTGGGGGAGGTGGAGGGTTTCAGAGGAACTCTGATAGCGGGCTGCAGGACTAGCCTGCAGCATACACTGAACCAGACAGTTTTAATGTTGAGCAAAATCTCATTGGCTGCAGAATCAGCAGAGGCCAATCAGTTGTGTCATTTGGTAAAAGTGAGATAGCTTGCATATTGCATGTAAAGGACCTATCAGTCTGCACTATCTAGAGTTTCATGGCTGAACTAGATATGTAGACTACATGGCTAGAAAATTACAGCACAGGTACTTGCATGTTTAAGCATATGCAAACATTTAGTTGTTTTCGATGGACTGGATAGATTTCGCTCACTCATGTCTAATCACAAATTAAGAAACCAGTCCCCTTTAGGCAGGCACACTGTGAGCCACCATTCTGATGAAACTAAGCTACTGTCACCATCTCAGCATGCTGAATAAGAATTAGTGAAGCACAGCCTGAAGGATTGATTGAACTGTAGACTCTGGAGGATGATTTGCAAGAAAAACAGAGAACAGTGATCTAATGAAGGGAATTAAGTGATCAGAGTCTATTTGTAAAAGCTGTTTATTCTGTTGTTGTCATCAAATTATATAGAAGTCAACTTTTTTTATCTCTTCACTTAAAATACTTAAATGGTTAGTTCACCCAAAAATGAAAATCCTGTCATTAATTACTTACCCTCATATCGTTCCACACCAGTAAGACCTTCGTTCATCTTCGGAACACAAATTAAGATATTTTTGATAAAATTTAATGGCTTAATGACAGCAAGATAATTAACACTTTCAAACGGTACTAAAAACATATTTAAAACAGTTCATATGACTACAGTGGTTCAACCTTAATGTTATGTAGTGACGAGAATACTTTTTGTGTGCCAAAAAAACAAACAAAATAACGACTTTATTTAACAGTATCTAGTGATGGGCGATTTCAAAACACTGCTTCATGAAGCTTCGAAGCTTTATGAATCTTTTGTTGCGAATCAGTGGTTCTGAGCGTGTATCGAACTGCCAAAGTCACGTGCTTTCAATAAAGAGGCTTCGTTACGTCATAAGAGTTTCGAAACGTTTCGAAATTTCAATGGTTCACGTGACTTTGGCAGTTTGATACACGTTCCGAACCACTGATTTGAAACAAAAGATTCGTAAAGCTTCGAAGGTTTCATGAAGCAGTGTCTTGAAATTGCCCATCACTAGATATTGTTGAATAGTCGTTATTTTGTTTTTTGGTGCACAAAAAGTATTCTCGTCGCTTCGTAACATTAAGGTTGAACCACTGTAGTCACATGAACTGTTTTAAATATGTCTTTAGTACCTTTTTGGGCATTTGAAAGTGTTAATTATCGTGCTGTCAATGGAGGCCTCACTGAGCCATCGGATTTTATCAAAAATATCTTAATTTGTGTTCCAAAGATGAACGAAGGTCTTACGGGTGTGGAACGACATGAGGGTGAGTAATTAATGACAGAATTTTCATTTTTGGGTGAACTAACCCTTTAAAGTATTATATGGTGGATCTATAAAGCGGCAATTTGTGGGTTAAAATTTATTATTAACACTTAAAAAGGTTAAATTTATCCAATGCACCCAAAATGGCTTAATGTAATGCACAAAAAAACATATGTACAGTATGTATGTATTTACTTGAAAAATGTCTGTGTTTTGTTATCCATTCAATGAAAGTCAATGGATCTCATTGACTTTCATTGTATGGACAACAGTTTATTTAAATTACATTTTCTAAAGATTAAAGAAACAGGGGTTGGAAGGACATGAAATCATGACAACATTTTCATTTTTAGGTGAACTATTTGACATGTAGGCCTCAAACATGTCTTTTCAATAATTTAGTGAACAGACTCAATTTTAAAATGATTTTTAGAAATATTATGCTGTTAATGCCATTTTTTTTTGTTTCCTCTTGGTACAAGGAGTTAGTCTGCTCGTAATGATGTCAGACTAGAGGAAAGTCATCTTATTTAGCCAAACTTCTAACCCTGAGAGTACATGACTGTTTTACAGACTAGCTGGATCATTGACTGCAGGCATCTCTGTCTATTTATAAGTCAGACTTCACAGAAAGCCGTTCCAAGGTGCAGGTAACTCTTGTACTCGCACCATTAAAGGCTAACTAAAGATAATTGCATCTGTATATACTGAGAAAGCATTCCCTTTAGCACCGAAACGAATATAGTCTTGATTGCTAGGTTAATCTGCTGTAGTATCGCAACATTCCTTGGCGTCAATATGTAGGTCAGGCTAAATGCATTACAGAATCATTTGGGCGTTACGGAAATGAGATACCTCACAAAGTTGTGCTATAGTACAAATTCAGTCCAATTATGAGAAAATACTTCTGTTTTTTTGTATGAAATGAGAAGAAAAATCATAAAAAAGTGCTTGTATTTGCATTAATATTTGCTGTGCGAATGTACCATTCATTTTCTGATGAGATGAGATAAAGGAAGGTACCGGAGGAGGAAATAGAGAGGCCCATCAAGCCACCCTCCAAAAGAAGACCCCCCACCTACATCCCCCACCCTCAATAAATAAAAACAGACTAAACTGCATTTGCGGCATAATAAGATGCAGTAATTAATGCCATCGATTCACATCCGTAAGGATCCCGACGCGGGGAATCCGATTACTTTTTATCACATTTCAAAACTCCAAGTTAGTTTCAGGAGCCGGTAACTTGGTTAGTGTTGGGCTGGAGCGGGAATGAGACGGCTGCTGAGCTTGATTGATGAGAATGCAGCAGGCAAGCTATTAAAAAACCAGTAGCTTTCATATCCCAGACAATGGCTATAAACATATTCTGAGAGCTGCATCCAAAATGACTCCTTTAGAGAGAGAAAACACTTCATCGCCGTAAACCTGCGGTTTATAGGATGTTCAATACATGAGTTCACAATATAACCATCTTTGCTGTCACTCATGTCAATGACAAATAGATATTGTGTACATATAAATTATTCCTGTTGGCCTCTATTATTATTTGAAGATTGGGAATACTGAGTTCAGTGTAAAAGAAGCATTATGAATGGGCTAGTGATATTTTAATTATTTAGCAATCAGAGGAGGTTCACATTTAATCACTTGACGATGATACAGGTTTGGTAGACGCATTATGGGCTTTTTGTAAACAATATGATTGTATAATTATTGGGAGGCTGTGTAAACTCTAGATGTATTGTATTACATCTAGACAGAATTGTATATTCATGAACAAAATGAAAGGTGCACGGAAAAACATGTTAATGAGAGAAATGATGAAGCAATGAAAAAAAAATGAAAGGGGAAGATAGAATAGCTCAGTTATTGTTTTTATTCCAGGTGTTTTTTTATGTTTATATAAGCCCACATGTTCTGTTTGAGGTCAACGAGAGCCCAAGACCATTTTTTGACAAATTTGACTTGGTCAGTGGAACATAAAATTAATTTGAAGAGAAAAAAAAACTTAGTCAGTCTCTGTAGAACCTGAGGTTTAAAGGTGAGGTCACATTAGTGAAATTTTGCAGACAAAAAGTCCATTGTCTATTGTCAATAGTTTGGCGATTTAATAAGTGTCGCATGAAGCCACTTTCAAACCAAGCAGCATTCAGTTGGTCAATGTGGGGAATTGTCACAAACCACTCTGACACACACAGGTTGAGGATCCAAGTGCAGTTGTATTAGGGTAATCCAAAATCGTAATTCAAATAACAGGAAACCAGGCAGATGATCAAAACCATAACACAGGAAATCAAAGAGAGAGAATTGCAGTGTGACACAAACAAGACTTTGCAAAGAATGACTGAAAACATAGGGCTTATAAAGGCAGAGTTAAAGGGTTAGTTCACCCAAAATAAAATTTCTGTCATTAAGTATTCATCCTCATGTCGTTCCAAACCCGTAAGACTTTCGTTCATCTTCGGAACACAAATGAAGATCTTTTAGATGAATTGAGCAGTTTAGTCCACGTTTTCTGAAGAGAATTGATCGCTTGTTATGATGAATAGATTTAATTTAGGCTTTTACTCACATGTAAACATTGATCAGCGAAGCTCAACCGAACCTGAAAAACGCACAAGAACAAACCTCTTCTGGAAGCTAAAATGTGCTGCGTAACCAATGAGGTTTGAGATTCTGGAAGAGGTTTGTTCTTGTGCGTTATTCAGGTTCGTTTCAGCTTCTGCTTATTTTCGCTGATCAATGTTTACATGTGAGTAAAAGCCTAAATTACCCTTAAATTAAATTAAGCCTTAAATTATCTATTCATCATAACAAGCAATTGATTCTCTTCAGAAAATGTGGACTAAACTGCTCGATTCATATGGATTAGTTTTCCGATCTCTTTATGAACTTTTTGAAGCGTCAAAGTGTCAGTTGCAAAGGCAGTCTATGGAAGGAATTATGACAGCATTCTGTCATCAAAAAGATCTTCATTTGTGTTCCAAAGATGAACAAAAGTCTTACGGGTGTGGAACGACATGAGGGTGAGTAATTAATGACATAATTTTCATTTTGGGGTGAACTAACCCTTTAACACAGCTGAAAGTAATGACACATAATGAATCCAGGCAGTAGCTTATATGAAAATGCAGTTCATGATGAGATGGCAATGGACTAGGGAGAGCCCTCTGTTGGAGATCAAGGGCACTCCAGCTGGTGGATGTGACAGAAATACCCGTGACCAACTTGAAACCTTTGCAAAATCTGCGCTAGGAAATATTTCGCCCTCATGTGAAATTCCAGATCACGTGGATTCCTATTGAAACTACACAATGGTACATATGACTGCACCAGAAAACGTAACTATTTTACGAGGTTGGAATTTCGAATGAATTTGTACAATGTAAATCGTATGAAAACGTGTAATTTTTATAAAAAAAAAGTCAAACTGTCAAACTCCTGGAGAGCCACAGCCCTGCAGAGTTTAGCTTCAACCATAATTGAATGCACCTGATCCAGCTAATCAAGTCCTTCAGGCTTATTTGAAAACTGTGGCTGTGTCTGAAATTGCATACTCTCTTGAGTAGGTACTTATTTTGAATAAATAATTACTTCACGACTGCTAAAAAAAAGTATTTTATGAGTATGTATAGCATGAAAGTAATCTGGACGTACTACATTTACCATGCTGTCATTGTCATGTGACCTACCAGCATCAGTTGCGTCTCTTCACTGCCATTGATAAATCCTCTCCCATGACCTTATGGGATAGTAAATTGTCCATTGTATGCACACTTCAGAATGTTGTCGGAAGTAGTAGGTCATCCAGATACTTTTTGCCTACTTAATGAAATGTATCAGCATCCATGTAATCAGCCAATTAGTTAAGAAATTGTAGAGAAGAACATATAGCTAAAATCTTAAAAATATTGGTAAATGATATACATTGCATAAAACTCAAAGTAACTTAACATAAATATATATAATCTACTGCATAAAACCCGACATGAACAAAAATGGTGGCGTAGGTCACACATAATAAACTCTTAAGCAGGTTTTTCTTACTCTAATACACTTATTTTAGTAAAAAAAGAATAGTACGGGTATGTACGAATATTGCCTGTCATATTTTATGAAGCTTTAGCTGGACAGTAAGCACAGCAGTGCATTAATGAGGGTCAGAAACAGAAGCAAGACACTGTCATCCATTGCCCCAGAGTTTAACACACTTAAACTTATTCTCCTGCTGAATAACATTAAGTGCTGTAAGATGCCTATTTCTGTTTTGGAAGTTCATGACTGTTCAGCAGACTTTCTAAGGATTCTATTCCCCTCTACTTTTTTGTTGTTTTGACAGTGAAGAACCACAGATCCTCCCTATCCTACTGTCCTGCTTCCATTAACTTCCTCCACAAAATATTATCCCAGCCTCTCCAGGGAGGTGTGCAGAAAACGTGCTTTGGAAAATAGTGAGTACTCCTCCGGCAACAACAGCTGTTTGCAAATGATCAAGTCCTAGGGAAAGGATGGGTATAATATTTTATGGGTCGAAAGGGATTGTTGGCTTTTCTTACCTCTCCATACTCCTTTATTTCATTAGCTACTACCTGTCTAGCTTCTTTTCCTTTCTTTCTTTCTACCCCCTTCTGTATCTTTCTATGTTTCCTCTTGTTAGTCCATCACTAAATGGTTCCAGAAGAGTTAACACACACAGTTTATTCAGCACTAAAAACGATATAGATTAGATGTGCCAGATTTTCTACACAGTGTGCAATGCAACAGTTTAATTAAGCTGAAAGCTATGTCATTTTTCAAGTATATGCAAATACATAAAGCATGTTGTTATGAACTCTCCATTTAGAGGAATATATTCTAGGTGATAAATCATGTGGGTGATGTTGAAATGCTGAGGGAGCAAGTCTATATAAGACGTCCACAAATATGTTAGATTTTCTACCATTGTTTCTTTTTTTTTTTTCCTTTTTTTTTTTTTTTTGTTAAAACTATTATGTTATACAGTGTAAACTGTTTTATAAAAAAAAAAAAAAAAAAAAAAAAAAATGCATAAAAATAAACTACTTAAAAAATATCCTCTCACCTTAGAGGTCAACTGTATCCAGCAATTAAAATCATTCAAGAATGCTTTAATTTGCACATAATCTGTTGGAAAGTTATTCCATTCATAGCCGTAAAAACTGTTATTATTAACTAATTTTGATGACCATGTAATGTTTAGCTGTGTTCCACTATAAGTTTATGAATTTCTGCATTTAGTTCCTGACTGAATTGGAATCCCTGTTAACCATTCTGGTATAGTTGTTTATATTTTTATATTACACATTTTATTTTTATTTACAATTTATTTATTTTATTTTTATGCATATTTAATGTTTATTGCTAGAAAATGGCACAGAAACACACATTTTGGTAACAAGGTTGCAAAAGTTGCAAACCGTTTTAAAGGATTAGTTCACTTCACAATTAAAATTACCTGATAATTTACTCACCCCCATGTCATCCAAGATGTCCATGTCCTTCTTTCTTCAGTCGAAAAGAAATTAAAGGATTAGTTCACTTTCAAATAAAAATTTCCTGATAATTTACTCACCTCCATGTCATCCAAGATGTCCATGTTTCTTCAGTCGAAAAGAAATTAAGGTTTTTGATGAAAACATTCCAGGATTATTCTCCTTATAGCGGACTTTAATTGGCCCCAAACGGTTGAAGGTCAAAATTACAGTTTCAGTGCAGCTTCAAAGGGCTTTAAACGATACCAGACAAGGAATAAGGGTCTTATCTAGCGAAACGATCGGTCATTTTCTAAAAAAAAAAAGAAAAAATTATATAATTATATTTTAACCATAGACGCTTGTCTTGAACTAGCTCTCCTTCTTCTCAATTAGAATTCCGACAGTGTAGACGCTGCTAAGTGTATAACTACCCTCCACAGGTCAAAGTTTGAACTAATTGTTATATACTTGCACTAGCATATTGCAAGTGCAAGTATATAAATTAATCCTTTAAAGTTCTTGAGGAAAACTTTCCAGGATTTTTCTCCATATAGTGGACTTCAGTGAGGTTCACCGTGTTGAAGGTCCAAATTGCAGTTTCAGTACAGCTTCAAAGGGCTCTAAGCGATCCCAGACGAGGAATAAGGGTCTTATCTAGCGAAATGATCTGTCAATTTCTAAAAAAAAAAATAAAAATTTATTTACTTTTTAACCACAAATGCTCGTCTTACACTGCTCTGCGATGCGCACGCATGACGTAATCATGTTACAAAGGTCAGGCGTAGGTGGAAGTACCGATCCAGTGTCTACAAAGCGAACGTGCAAAGATTAAGCCAAACGCCCTTTACAAAAAAAAAAAAAAAAAGAAGGTAAAACAACGATATCGGACGATTTTGAAGTTGGAGGAGAAAATTAGATTAAGTTTTTAGCCCTACCGCGTTACTTCCGCCTACGTCACGTGTGACCTTTCAACGTAATGCGTAGTGCATTGCAGAGCAGTGCAAGATGAGCATTTGTGGTTAAAAAGTACGTTTCTGATCGTTTCACTAGATAAGACCTTTATTCCTCATCTGGGATCGCGTAGAGCCCATTGAAGCTGCACTGGAACTGCAATTTGGACCTTTAACCCAGTGAACCCCACTGAAGTCCATTATATGGAGAAGAATCCTGGAATGTTTTCCTCAAAAATATTAATTTCTTTTCAACTGAAGAAAGAAAGACATAAACATCTTGGATGACATGGGGGCGAGTAAATTATCAGGAAATTTTAATTCTTAAGTGAACTAATCCTTTAATAATGAATATAAAATAAAACATTTCTTATAATTTAGTACTACTATAATTTAGTAGTTTGAGCTCCTGAGGTTGGCAACAAAAACTTTCACATTTTCAAACAAACAAACAAACAAACAAGCAAACAAACAAAAACCCCTCCTACTTTAACTGACCATTTTTTTTTTAAGAGATACAGGCACTATTTTCTACCATAATTGTGGGAAATGCTGTAAGGTCAACATTACTGGAATGGTTTTCTTCAAATATGAAACTGCATACTATTTATCTGAACTATTTACCAGGTCGGGCTAACCAGGCTTGATATTGTGACACACAATTACGCTATGTAAGGCCAAACTCTCAAGCCCCCCAACCAAAATACATTCTGTATGATATTTTATTTTCTGTCAGTTAAGGTTGTTAGTGAAATTGTGTCTTTTGGTATGATCTCATCATAAAATACATCATGTGCTATTGTGAAAGTCAATTGTGATACCCCAGTGTTTAGTGGAGATATTGTTCTTGTAGGAAGCCGCTGTTTGTGGAGTCAAATTACGAAGGAGCGTCAATCTTTTCAAAGTTAATATACGACAAAGTGTGTCCCTCAAACTTTTGAAAGTACTCTCAGCCTGCAAGAGCACTTCTGATTAAATTAGACTCCCTTGATAGAAAAAGTGAGACCAGGGTGACTATTTTTGTAGAGACTCCTGAGATTGTCATTTGCAGCTATCAACACTGTGTCAGTGGACCTTATGTGATGATCGTGCAACAAAATAACTTATTTTAGGTTGAGGGGATCAACTATGGCAGCATTAAAAGTGTGTGTTTCAGGTGTGCATTGAAGACAAGGCACAAGCAGATGGCATCTGTGAATATGCCCTGGACTTGGCAAACAGAGCCACCTTCAGAGTGCGCACTGCCAGACACTGGTTCCAAGTATTAATTTAAACCGTAGCTTCTGTTAGATGATCATTATACCTTTCTTAATGTTTTATTTTTTTTTTATATCATGGAAACCAGGGTGTTAGAACTGTTAGAATCATCTATGCACTGTGTCTCAGACTTTAATAATACATTCCCATATTTATCTGTTTTAAATTAAAATATTTTATAAATCTACAACTTATTCCTAGAAGTCAATATTAAGAATAAAATGTGCTTATAGAAAACAGATGCTTTGAATTTTGTGCATAGATTTATTGTGGTAAACAAATGGACTTGTTCAAAATAATACTTTTTAGCATTGTAATTCAGAAAGGTAGATAAACATTTTAATTTAAAACAGCAAATAACCTTCACACCTTTCAGTTGTGCAAACGCTGAGCTTGATAGGATAAATGGCGAAGCTTACAAGAATGAAAGTCTCTGAAAGTATGCAATTTAACTAAAACCAGAAATTTATGAAGTATGAAGGATTTTTGGAGGTGATTTCTCATCTCTTAACCCACAACATGTTTAGTGACCTGGCAACTTGTCGTGTTATGTCAGGTCTTCCTTCTCAAGAGGGTTTGCTGAAAAGAAAGGTCAGGAAAAGAGAGCTTATAAAAAGATGTGGACAGCTTCTAGCCTTCGGCTTGGCTTTAATTCCCACCAAACACACAGTCAGAGTCAGACAACACTTCTGATTTACTTCAGCAAGACTGAGCACTAGGTCTGAGTAAGATCTATGTGATTTGCTCAGTCGAGGGCTCTGACTAACCCAAGACCTGAACAGTGCCTCAGGTAAGCACACAGGCTCTGCTCGCGCATGGCACTGTAGTGCCTTCATTTGTACGTGTTTGTTTAAAAGTTCACATGATAATACTTTTAAGTCTTGCTGGATTTCTGTTTTTATTTCATTCTAACATAAATTTATCTATGTGTTATTCAAACATCACTTATTAAAGGCACAATGTGTATGATTTTTAGATGAAAATATCCAAAAACCACTAGAACAATGTTAAATATTTTGTTGACTTTACTTTCATTATCCCAAACATTTCCAACAATGTTTAAATCCAGAGAAATCAGCAATTTTAACCAGGACACGGACCGTGTCATTTTGTCGCCTGTAAGTGACGTCATATCTGCGTTACCCTCGATTTCCAGTTTTACACAATGGTAACCCTACAAAACTAACATAACAGGACCCCCTGTAAATCCCAACATAACACAACATTAAACTTACACTTATGTCTCCCTATGTTAATCTTGTGCAAAAACACACAAAATAACACTTAATTTCAACATTTATTTTCCTTATACAGTCTGAAGCAAAGCATGCTGGGAATTAGAAATCTGCTGCTCAAACATATTAAGTTAAGCTTACTACAATCAAATTTTGAGTTCACTCAACTCTTTTATATTAAGTACAATGAAATTTCATAATCATTTGAGTGAAACAAACTCGTTTCATTTAATTATTTCAATGTTTGGTTTTACAGTGCCACCAAGCGAACGCACAGAGTAACGTTATAACATAACTTTCAACACACTCAAGCGTATTTAATATGAATGTTTTAACGATGTAAAACAGCACTGCGTTACCTCACATACGCAACGAAAAGAGCGGAAGCGGCTGACTGCAGCATAAGCATAATAAAAGCTCCCCTGGCCTCCTGCGGCTCTCGCCGCCCTGCTTCATACCACAGTAAAGTTGATAAAACTTTAATACATTAGCTCATCCATGAACATGATTTCTGCCCGAGTCCGTTGGATTGCTTTCCATCGGCTGTAGGGCTGAAGATGACAACTCCCATGATTCCACACTCATTTACGGCATCATCAAGCTACACCTTTGTATTGAATAAGCGACCTCTAGCTGCGAAAATTACATATTGTGCCTTTAATCCTAAATGCCTTTAATCCTATGATAAAGGGTCTAAAGTGCAAATATATATATATATGTATATGTATATATATATATATATATAATATATATAAAACAGTTAGTTCCTGTCCTTGATTCTGATTGGTCAATAGCCGTGTTTTATTCACCCAACGGTTATGTGTATCACTACACAACACACTTAGCAACCACTCTTAGCAACGTAAACTGTATGTTCTCAATTGATATTGTTCATTGAAGCTTACTGTATTATGTAGAAGAGTATTGTGAGAAAAAGATCGAGTGAGCGAGTTTATTACCTGCATTTAGATTTAGCATTTTCCTTCAGGTCAGTCCTATGTTCATAATAAAAAATCAGTTTAAATGTCCGATGTATCATCTTGTCCTTTTAACATTTAAGGGGTTTTCAAGTGACTAACAGCGCTAGTCAAAGTATTTGTCAGTTGTGTCTTATTCCGTTTTCAAAACAATTCAGTCTTTTCAATGTAAAAGTCTTCACTACTGACTGACACACTCATAAAGACAGTCTTTGCCGCCATCTAATGCCGTGCAAATGTAACTTCTGTTGCTATTCACGGTCAGGGACTATTTTTTCCGGCGGAAGGAAGGCTTTTAGAAAAAGTTTATTTCATGAAAGTTGCATTGATACATATTTCTGGCTTTAATATTTGTATTGTGTGGTAACCGTTTTATAAAAGCAATAAGGTACGAGAGGCTAGTACTGTATCGTAAATAAGTCACGGCTGAAGGGGTTGCAGGCACTGCGCTTCACGTCGTATCTAACAACGCCCTTCAGCCGTGACTTATTCACGATACAGCAGAGCCTCTCGTACCTTATTGCTTACACACACACACACACACACACACACACACACACACATATATATATATATATATATATATATATGAAAATAAATGAAATGGCTTTGAAATGATCTCACAAAGCCATTTCCAATACCAAAAACAATATGGTATTTATACAGCACATTCTACAGCACAAACTCTCCAACCAGTAATAATCATTTGGATGCTCCATTAAGTTTTGATTCAAAAATTGTTGAAGTAATTATTTAGAGGGGTCTCAACAATGAAAATAATTAGTTTAAGCCTTAAATAGAGATTCTGATTGCAAACAGAATGGAGACAAAATTCTTGTCTGATTTTATGAAATCCTGAGCTGCTTAATTAACAAACAGACTTAAATGTTGCTGGTGTTTTCTGCCATCACTGGCTTTCTGCTTATCACGGTTAACCAGATAGATAACACTTTTTTCTATTATGAAAACATCCGATGCATCCACTCATCTTCTTTACGTTTGCTTCACAATAACATGACCTACTCGACATCCTGTAAGCATTTTAATGTTTTGACCTGCAAATAGCCCCATTTCATCTTTAGATCAGACCTTCTCCTTTCTTCTCCGTAAAGGGTCTCCCAGGTAATTACGCCTCCCTTTCCAAATAGCCCTGTTAATACTTATTTAGCACACATATTCTGTAATTAACAACACCCCCGCCTACTCAGTATCTTACTCAATTTGCAATCAAAGGCTGCCGTCTGCAAAGTTTTTAATTGTGCCCATGGCGATGATTTACGGTTGGTAATTACATTCCGCTTTACCCTCTATAATACCGGCAATATTCCCAGGTGCGCTCGAAGTTAGCGGTGCAAGTTAATTCGCCGCGTCCCATATATGAAATGAACAACACCCCGATAGCCTGTGCGCACGTTTCTCCCGCACGACAGCGGGCTGGTTAATATGCTCACCAATTATTTTCACTTTGAGCTTTTATAGCCCTCCAGTGAGGAGTTGGAAGACAGAAAGTGTGCCTTGCTATCATAATACAGTACAATCAGATTACGTGGAACATCCTTAACACAGGGAAACACAGGAAGTATCTCATAACCAATAAATTGCTTCATTTTGAGATGAAGCCACACAGATGCTGACTGGAGGTACTTGCCTCGACACCGGTGATGTTAGCCACGCTAATGCCACAGTGGAAAAGGCTTATATATGCTATGACTAATAAGCATTATAGATGGAACGGCTTTGGATCTATGAATCACAAAGTCCTCAACTGCCAATTTAATATTCAGACCGCAGGAAGGCAAATTATAGGTGACTTAGTGTTCTCTCTATTGGAGTCCTGCCAGAGCATGTACTTAACTGACAACCATAAATAGAGGGAGTGGGATTTTTTAGTCGCTATTAAGTGTGAGTCTTCCACTAACGCAGCACAGCAGTGAGTGGCGCTGATTTTTTTTTTTTTTTGGATGCTTCACTTTGTAGAAGGCTTTGAAAAATGTCTTTAATATATCCCCAGCACACTGTTTGATACCTCTTCCAACCAAATATGAAAGAAAGAAAAAAATCCCACATATAAATAAATCTTATATCTAGGTCACCTTTATGTTTTTTGTATGGAAATGAGGCTGAGTTGCTGCAATATGAGCATATTTTGGCCCACTCTAACCAATTAGGCAGAGCTCCTGAGGAGAAGTGCGCTGCTCCTGATACCTAATATCAGCTTTTGGAACAGAGTTTGTGAGACGCTGTGTAACTGTTAGAAAGCATAAGCAAAAGTAGCAACTGTGCTCTATGATCTCACAAAGAAGAAATATATAAGAAATTATTAACTTACACCATTAAATAATTACTGTAACTTTAAACGTTTTGTTTTTTTTCAAACATTTTCTCATTAAATCACTAAATTAACCTATTTACCTTTTGATTAAGTGAATCTAATCATATATATATATATATATATTTTTTTTTTTTTTTTCTTTTCTTTTCTTTTCTAATGTTTATGGTTTTATTTAGTGTCTCTGAGGCCCCAAACCGAAATAATTCATTTTTTTATGCAGGACGTTTGAAGCATATTATCAAATTGAAAATTAGTTTATAATCAGATTTATATAATATAACTGTTACTGTACGTATCAGCCTGATATTTCAACATTACATATGTTTTTTGAGCTCTTAAAGAGGTCTCGGGGGCTCTCAGACCCCAAACAGAACATGCCGGTTGACTTTGATTTACGATTAGATGTTTGAGGCATGAAAGACGCGGCAGCATTTTACTTAAAAAAGCGGTAAAATCCTTCCAAAATGCATTGCACTTGCAAAAGAGCAGGCAAGACAGCCTCATCGTTTTTCCTTTTTTTTTTCTTTTTCTTTTTTTTTTTGTTTAACACACCATCGCTATTGTCATTAAATCGCTGATCGTTTATCATAATAAAAAAAGAGTATGAGATGAAGAAAAAGGGAGAGAGAGAAACTCGGAAGAGAATGCGTGGAATGAGCAGATTAGCAGAGATATTTTTCAAGATTACGTGCCCCTTCTGTGGAGCTCTCAGATTTGTCAGCAGAAGAACAGATACAGCTCTATCAATAATCCATGGCATTGTGTATTTCCCAACTGATGCTATTATACCGCTCTGGATGACAGCCTGCCTCAACTCCATCTTCCTCTCCACCGGGACCAGAATCTCATAAACTGCTCTCAACACAGACATCTCATATAAAGGGTAATAACTCTAGCCAGTTAATACCACAGAATTATCCGAAAGTAGAGCAATGAACCTGCTATAGATGCCGGGTAGGAGGTGTTCTCGCAGAATGCGGTAGGCAACTAAAAAGAAACTAGGAGCAAGGACCCCTGACAAATAATGCAGTTTGGATCGATTTAGAGTTTCTAAGGTTTCCTGTGCAGCGGGACACTGCATCTCGCAAGAAAAGATGGCTTTTCTTGGATTTCCTTAACCATTTTTTGAAACATAACTGACATTGTGGCATAAATAACACTACATTTGCTTCATTGTTCTATTTTTTACAACAACCAAGTGCCAAAATAACCATTTGATGCATTATTTTTATTTCAAAATAACAAAAACAATTGGGCTTAGAGATAGTCTACCCAAAAATGGAAAATCTTTCATCATTTACACACCCTGAAGTCGTTCCAAACCTGTATGGCTTTCTTTCTTCTGCTGAACACAAAAGAAGATATTTTGAAGAATGTTGATAACCAAACAGTTTTGCTTCCCATTCAGTGGGAACCGAAATTAAGTTTTTAGTTTTGTTTATGATATTATGCAATTAAATAGATAGTCCACCCCAAAATGAGAATATCTCATGTCGTTCCAAACCTGTATGACTTTCTTTCTTCTATGAAAGACAAAAGAAGTTATTTTGATAACTAAACAGTTTCAGTTCCCATTGACTTTCATTGTATAGACAAAACATACAATGAAATTAAATGGGAACAGAAGCTGTTTGGTTGTAAACATTCTGAAAGAATTGAAAGAATTTTCATTTTTCGAGTGAGATATCTTTAAAGGGGACCTATTATGCCACTTTTTACAAGATGAAATATAAGTCTCTGGTGTCCCCAGAACGTGTCTGAGAAGTTTCAGCTCAAAATACCCCACCTATCATTTATTATACCATGCCCAAAATGCCCCTTTTTGGGTGGAAGCAAAAACACGCTGTTTTCGTGTGTGTATCTTCAAATGCAAATGAGCTGCTGCTCCCCGCCCCCTTTCCAGAAGAGGGCTGTGCCTTTACAGTTCGTACCTCAGAGATCCGACAACAACAAAACAGGAGAAACGGTATTGTGCTATTTCCGAAGAACGTGTTTTTGCATTCCACTGCACTGCTTTTCCGTTATTTTCTATGTAAATGCGTTAGACATACCTTGCGTAAATTAACACGCAACCCGTTTTTTAGATGCAAAGTCGTGGGCAGTGGAAAACGCAAGGTGTCGAGATGTGTTTTTTAAATGTTAAACTTCTTTTAACTTGAGTGCTGAGTTTTTAGAAAACTGCGCAAGATGCTGTAAAGATGTGAGACGCGAGCGCAATGGTCAAACACGTCCATCTAGACCGTTTACATGGAAAAGCAATGGAAATATAGCGCAGTGGAATGGAAAAACATGTTCTGTGTTCATAGATACAGCCAACAACAGAACATTTAGATTGGTTATCACGTAGCTGAGACATTCTTGCTCTAATGCGGAGATAAACATGGCGGATTGTGAGTAGCTTACTCAGGGGAGGATCTAATGCTGCGTTCCAGATGAGGTTGGACGTAGGAATATCCCAAATTAAATATCCCACTTCAGACCTTGGTGAGTTCCAGGCAATCAGATGTCACGTTCACATGTTGACCACATGATTTCTCCATGACACAACAAGAGCCTATCATGTTTTCGTGTCAATTATGGCAAAAACAGAATAAAAACAACATAAAATCACTTTAAAAACAGCTGACGAAAAGCAAAAACGAAGGTATTATTACATAAACTTAATGTTTAGTGTTAAAGTTTGTTTTTATGTTTATGATCATTGGAAGCAGGACTTGCCGACATCTTGGAAGTGTTTCGCTGAGGTTGTGGACTGGTTGATCGATGTACCCCGAGTTCACAGGTCCGACTTTGAGTGGCGTTCCAGGCGTTATTGCCAAGAACGAGGTGGGGCTGATTCAGTCACCAGTTGTGGGCGGGGCCTGTTACATTGTGATGTCACAATGTATAGAAAATGCAAACAACTCATTTTGAGACACTGTTTATAATTTATGGGGAATATAATAAAAAGGATTGAACACACAAACACCATGTAAAAGTGAATTTTGAATAATAGGTCCCCTTTAATTGCATAATATCAGAAATCAGAAACATGCACAATCATTTTGAGATAAATTACTTAATCAGAATTTCCCTACACAAATTTACTCTGGTAAATAAGCAAAGAAAGAACCAATTTATTCAATAACCTTCAATCTTTTGCTTTTGTTTGTCACTGTTAAATTCCTACGCCAGGTGTTTGCCGATAGCGGATCATAACTAGGGAAGGCCGGATGATGAACCCAGCCTGTAAAGATATTCATTGTTTGCATTTCAGGGCACAATAAGAAAGACCATCTGTTCATGTCAATTGTGCTTTATTGTCTTCCTGTGTCTGCGGTGGAGTGTGCGTTCAGAGCGTTGTGTGGTTTGATGGCGGTAGGATGGGGGCTCATTATGGGTCTCAGCCTTCAGCACATCACAGCGGTGAGCAGAAATGAGAGCAAAGATGGCTTTGCGCTAACTGCAGGTCTGAGACCACAGTGATGGACACAGATGGAGGATGGAGGAGAGCAGGGATGAGGTTTCCATGGATGGGGCCCAGGGAGCAAGCATGCATGTTGGCAGAGAAAGAGAGGAGCTCCCTGGAGCCGGATCTGCCAAGTGTCTTACGTGAGAATGGGCCTGGCAGCAGAAAGATTTTCTCTGTGGAAGGGCCTATGAGCACTGAGAGAGCCAGGCTGTGTCATACGCCTTCTATTAGCAATGGGAGGACCGAAGACTTTTACACAACTGATGTAAAGAATGCACTGAAGTGAATTTGAAAAGTAATTTGCGCGCTGCATAAAAATGATTTGAGACCTTCTACTGTATGTACAACATAAAACTGGGTTTCGATACACACTTTTCAAACTTGAAGTAGTATTAAATTGACATGACATCTAAAAAACAGCATTGACCCTGGAAAACAGTGAAATATAATGAAAATCAATGGAAATGGAAACGAAATATTGACGAAATATTCTAAAGCAACTTTTTTTTTTTAAATTTCGTTTATTTATATAAGTATTATTTTTATTTTTTATTTTATTTTATTTCATTTTTGTTTTATTTTATTTTGCATTTATTTATTTAATTATTTATATTTCATTTTATTTCATTTTATATTTATTGTTTATTATTATTTTTTTATTTAATTAAATTTATTTATTTTATTTTATTTATTTTATATTTATTTATATTTAATTTTATTTAATTTTATATTTATTTAATTTGTTTTTGTATTTTATTTTTATTTATATAATTATTTTTTTATTATTATTATTTTTTTTTTTAATATTTTATTTTATTTTATTTTATTTTATTTTATTTTATTTACAGCCCTAATATAAAGTAATGGTGCAAAATGAGTTTCATAAGAATGTTACTTTTGTTTTATTTTTTTTTATTTTTTTATTTATAATTTTATTTAATTTTATATTTTTTTATTTAATTTTATTTTTATTTATTTTATTTTTTATTATTTTATTTTATTATTTTATTTTATTTTATTATATATATATATATATATATGTTTTTTAATTTTATATTTATTTATTTTATTTTTTTATTATTTTATTTTATATTTATTTAATTTATTTTTTATTTTATTATTTTATATTTTATTTATTTAATTTTTATTTTATTTTATTTACAGCCCTAGTATCAAGTAATGGTGCAAAATGAGTTTCATAAGAATGTTACTTTTATTTTATTTTATTTTATTGTATTTTATTTTATTTTATTATTTTATTTTATTTTATTTTTATTTATTTATTTATTTAATTTTATACTCATTTAATTTATTTTTTATTTTATTTTATTTTTTATTTATTTAATTAAATTTTTATTTTATTTACAGCCCTAATATCAAGTAATGGTGCAAAATGAGTTTCCTAAGAATGTTACTTTTATTTTATTTTATTGTACTTATTTATTTAAAAAAATAAAAAAATAAAAAAATAAATAAATTTAAAAACCCAGCACTGATTTCGCAAGACCCTGGAAAATAGCAAGATGTAATGTAAATAAATGGAAATAGAAATACAACAAACAAAATATTGACTTCTAAAGAAACTTTTTTTTTTTTTCTTTTGTTTAATCAATGTTTTCGCCTACCCTAATACTGGCTTTATATTATCTTTATTTGGGGTTTTTTTCCTAACAAATGTTGAGATATGTGATTTAGAACTATATAATTTTTATTTCATTTTATTGACAAACGTAATATCAGGTAATGTTGCATCGCCTGTTTCATAAGAATGTTTCTGTACTTTACTGCCAGAAAATGTCTCTTTATTCCAAACTCCATCCTTTATAAATATTTCAAAACCTTATTAAATATTTCAGAGACTAATGCAGAATTATTGGTGGTGCTTTGAGGGAACCTGTAACTCATTTTTAAATAATGTTCCATTTAATCCAGCCTCCCTAGTGCAAATTTAAATTATGTAAAGGAAATAAATCTCAGACTAAATGACAACAGTTACTGCTAAAGATTACACACTAATATTTCAGTTCATCCAAGGAAATGAATGAAGTTTGTCTTTGGCCAATTGTTGTAAGCTAGAGTTAAACTCTTGAGAAATTAAACAAATTGCTCCTTGAATGCTGAATAAAACAAACTAAAGCTGTAGTGCAAAAAACCCTCATGGGTTCTAATTATGGAAAACTATAGATATTGTATTCGTTATGCTGCAGACTACAAAGGGAATTTAAGTACATTTTAATAAGAACAAGACAACAGCAATAGGAAAAAATGCAATCTAAAGACAAAAATAAATTTGACAGTGTGCAGTAAATAACTATATTTATATTCGCAGTACGCTAATGGCCATTAAATTTCTCTTAAAAGGTCAGCGTTTCGTGTTTGTTCCTAAATGCTATGTGAAAAGAAAATGTTCTTGCTTGGAAAGTGTGCATTTATTTATCTGAAGCAAAATGGCATTTGAATGTGTTAAAGCCATTAATCATGACCCAAGCTTTATGGCATGAAGAAGAAAAAAGAGAGAGGGGAAAAAAAAGCAGAAAGAAAATGTTTGCCTTTCCTGTTGTCTTTGTCTTATAATAGTATCATATTTGTATTTGTTAAATTCCAGAAAATATGAGACAATGCCAATGTGTTGATTAATTACTTCTGGAAATAAAACGGGCATAGATATAAGAGAAGAAAGTCCCTAGCAGCATTATTGGTTCTTCTGCAAAATCTAGCTTTGTGAAAGCCTCGGGGATTCTCTGCTCTCGGTCACTGATCTCAGAATTCTCTCCTGGTTTACAATCACAGGTTAAATACATCCCAAGATGCTGTAGCTCAAAAAGTGGATCTTTCAGCTGGATTTACTAGTTAACAAGTGTTGTGTATAGAAAATGTTGTTCTGCTTCACTGCCAGAGGTTGGTGGGCCAATTAGCATTGACAAAGACTCCCATGTGAATAGTCTTGTGTACAGACTGTCTGGATCTCACAGTCTCTGCCTTTAAGATGTACTAATGTGCTTTCATTGCACGATAGTTTCAACACATAACAAAGCGAGGAGTTCAAGACGGTTCTCTATGCATACAGCATCCTACGATGTAAAATTATAGAGTGTACAATATGAGAGAGAAAGGAGAATTAATGAGAGACAGCAAGAAAGAGAAAGACTGGGGCTGGGGTTGTCTTGTGAAATAGGTCCCTAGGCAACATTTTTTTGAGGAACACATTGAATTATGCATTATTTTTACCTTTATTTTTATATTTAATTCAATTATTACTGCTTAGAATTATGCAATATTTGCAGGGTATTATTTAATATCCTTTTATAAAACTGATTGTTCCGGCCCTTGATTCTGATTGGTTGAGCTGCGTTCGAAGCCGTTGTAAAATTCCCGAAAACATACAGCTGACCGCATTACATAATATCGCTGCGCCACTGAATGTGTATGTTGCTGCATCTGTCTTAGCAACCACTCGTAACAACGTAAACATATGATTGTTCTCTATTGATTTTGTTCACTGAAGCTTATGTAGAAGAGTATTGTGAGAGAGATATCGATTGACCAAGTGTATTACCTGCATGCAGATTTAGCATTTTCCTTCAGGTCATTCCTATGTTCATAATAAAAATCCGTTTGAATGTCCGCTGCGATCTTGTCCTTTTAACATTTAATGGGTTTTCCCGTGCCCTGCGGACACTGACAGCGCTGGTCAAAGCATTTGTCATTTGCGTCTTGTTCCGTGTTTACAACAAGTTTCAATATAAAAGTCTTTGCAACTGCGTGACTCACTCATAAAAACAATCTTTGCCGCCATACTATACTAGTTATACTATATTATTATATGGAACTGCAATGCGTCAAGACCTGCTAGAACTACTTTAGCTGTGCGTTTCCCTGAAAATAATTGCACACCTTAGAACGTTGGTCAACCAATCAGATTCGAGCATTCAACATCCCTGTAGTATAATGGCGTAATAATGTTACTTCTGTTGCTGTTCACGGTCAGGGACTATTTTTTTCCAGCGGAAGGAAGCCTTTTAATGATTTTACTTCATGAAAGTTGCATTGATACATATTTTTTGGCTTTAATAGTTGTATTGTGTGGTAACCATTTTATAAAAGCAATAAGCCCCGTGAAGCCGTGGTTTACAGTGAATTTATAACAGCTAAGGGGGTTTTAGTTTCTAACAACGCCCCTTAGCTGTTATAAATTCACTGTAAACCACGGCTTCACGGGGCTTATTGCTTTAATTTACTTTAATCTTGACCATATTTTATTTTATTTTTATTTATTTATTTATTTATTTATTTATTTTTTGACAGCCCTAATATCAATGGTGCATTATTGCAACTAACCCGGTAACCAACTAATCATAGCGTCACTGTAATTCACTTCAATTTTATTACAGTTATTACTGAACTATGCTTTTATAATATAAAATATTTGCAGGGTATTATTTATTTAATATACTTTATTTACTTTAATCGTGACCATAAAGAATTTTATTTTATTTTATTTTGTTTTTGTTTTTAATTTTTAATTTTTATTTATTTTTTATTGTTTTTTTTAATTTATTTATTTTTAATTTATTTATTTTTTGACAGCCCTAATATCAATGGTGCATTATTGCAACTAACCCAGTAACCAACTAATCACAGTGTCACTGTAATTCACTTCATTTTTATTAGTTATTACTGAACTATGCTTTTATAATATAAAATATTTGCAGAGTATTATTTATTTAATATACTTTATCTACTTTAATCGTGACCATAAAGAATTTTTTTTTTTTTTTTTTCTCATTTCATTTCATTATTTCATTTCATTTTCAATTTCATTTAGTTTTATTTCGCCCTAATATAAATGGTGCGTTACTAAATGAACCCTCGCAAATTGTTTTCATAAGAATGTCACCGTATTCACTGCCACAAAACGTCTCTGTTTTCGTCCGTCCTTTATAAATAACCATGAACAGTAATATATAAAGAAGATTTGGTCTCCAGTTTTATTCTGTTGTCATGTAGTTCAGGCAGTTCTCAGTTGCAGGTGTAGTTGTAGGAAAGCTGTGAATCTTTCTGGACAGTGTGTAGCCAATTATTCTCCATCACATGGCCATCTCTCTGTAGGACCAGGATGATTAGTCAGATATAGTTCTAGATGGTACAGAGTATTTCTTTTAAATCATGAAAGACAATTATTATTTTAAAAAAAGAATGAATGCATTTGATCTCATTTTATTAAAATTCTCCCTAGCGCCTTTTGATTAACATATTTTTAAAGAAAGGTAACCCCAAGGCTGTGATGAGCTGTCATCTCCTCCCCAGAGGCAAAGGAGGCTCTGAACTCCCCCTAATGATGTGGCTGTCTTCTGCTCAGATCAGCCCTGCCAGGCCCCATCAGTTTGCTTAACCAAGTACAGAAGAGCACCTGAGTCACAAACTTCAGAGCATATCCAAATGCTTTAAAATACGCATTCCCTGATCTTTTCAAGATCTGTCTCACACTGGGGCTCTCAGCTGGTTTTGCTATAGGAACCACATTTTAAAGTGGACGTCGAGTGGAGCCCCAACATAGTACCATGTTTACCAGATTTTTTGCACATTTTGTTTAGACGGGAAAAAAATATGCATACACATCTGCTGCTTATTTTATTCTCATTTGTAACTAGGTTTTGGTAAAAGCATCTGTTAAATAAATAAATATGTAAAAGACAAATTGTAGGACCTAAGGTGCTCTGTTTTTTGGCATACAAGTGGAGCTTTTTTTAGCCATTATGTCCCCAAAACTGGAATCTTTTACAAGTCAAGTCACCTTTATTTATGTAGCGCTTTTTACAATACACATTTTTTCAAAGCAGCTTTACAGTGATAACAGGAAAATTATGCAACAAAGTTTGTTTCGGCTGTACAGCAGCTCTAGAAGAAAATAGTGTCATTGTTTAGCTTGAGTCAGTTCAGTGCTGATTTTGATCTGTTGTAAAAACCATCAGTTATTAATTTAGTGCATTTCATCTATCTATCTATCTATCTATCTATCTATCTATCTATCTATCTACAGTATCTCACAAAAGTGAGTACACCCCTCACATTTCAGTAACTATTTTAGTATATCTTCTCAAGGGACAATACTATATAAATGAAACTTGTATATATTTTAGAGAAGTCAATGTGCTGCTTGTATAGCAGTATAGATTTACTGTCCTCTGAAAATAACTTAACATACAGCCATTATTGTCTAAATAACTGGCAACAAAAGTGAGTACACCCTAAGTGATAACAGCTCTACATCTTTTAACCATGCAAAGCCACATGTCCTACTCATCATGTTCATGTTTTTGTCTGCTTGATAGGACAATATAAATTTGTGTATCTTGTATTAGAGCAGTTAAAATTTGGTGCTTTGAGTACAATTCTCTCATACTGACCACTGAATGTTCAACATGGCACCTCATGGCAAAGAACTCTCTGAGGATTTGAGAATTAGAATTGTTGCTCTCCACAAAGATGGCCTAGGCTATAAGAAGATCGGTAACACCATGAAACTGAGTTACAGCACAGTGGCCAGGGTCATACAGAGGTTTTTCAAGATGGGTTCCACTCGGAACAG
The DNA here is from genome assembly GCA_039654765.1 of Mylopharyngodon piceus. Taxonomy (NCBI): domain Eukaryota; kingdom Metazoa; phylum Chordata; class Actinopteri; order Cypriniformes; family Xenocyprididae; genus Mylopharyngodon; species Mylopharyngodon piceus. Next base: position 14,128,293 of record CM077444.1, on the reverse strand, counting down.
GCCTCGCAAGGGTCGATCAAAGTAGTTGAGTCCTCGTGCTGTGCGTCAGGTGCAAGAAGCTGGCTTCAAAAAACAGACGCATGAGTGCTGCCAGCATTGCTTTAGAGGTTGCAGAAGCGGAAGGTCAGTTTGTCAGTGCTCAGACCATACGCCGCACACTGCAACAAGTCGGTTTGCAATGCTGTCGTCCCAGAAAGAAGCCTCTTCTGAAGCTGGCTCACAAGAAAGCCCGCAAACAGTTTGCTGAAGACAACCTGTCCAAGAGCATGAATTACTGGAACCATGTCCTGTGGTCTGATGAGACTAAGATAAACTTGTTTGGCTCAGATGGTGTCCAGCATGTGTGGCGACGCCCTGGTGAGGAGGACCAAGAAAATTGTGTCTTGCCTACAGTCAAGCATGGTGGTGGTAGCATCATAGTCTGAGGCTGCATGAGTGCTGCTGGGACTGGGGAACTGCGCTTCATTGAGGGAAACATGGATTCCAACATGTACTGTGACATTCTGAAGCAGAACATGATGCCATCCCTTCAGAAACTGGGCCGAACGGCAGTTTTCCAACATGATAACGACCCCAAACACACCGCCAAGATGACAACTGCCTTGCTGAGGAAGCTGAAGGTGAAGGTGATGGAGTGGCCAAGTATGTCTCCAGACCTGAACCCTATTGAGCACCTGTGGGGCATCCTCAAGCGGAAGGTGGAGAAGCGCCATGTGTCTAACATCCAGCAGCTCCGTGATGTCATTATGGAGGAGTGGAAGAGGATCCCAGCAACAACCTCTGCAGCTCTGGTGAATTCCATGCCCAGGAGGATTAAGGCAGTGCTAGATAACAGTGGTGCTCACACAAAATATTGACACTTTGGTCACAGTTTTGACATGTTCACTTAGGGTGTACTCACTTTTGTTGCCAGTTATTTAGACAATAATGGCTGTATGTTGAGATATTATATATATATATATATATATATATATATATATATATATATATATATATATATATAATATTGTTGAATAGTGGGTGTCCCCAACAAAGCAAGCCAAAGGCGACAGTGGCAAGGAACCCAAACTCCATCAGGTGACAGAATAGAGAAAAAAACCTTGGGAGAAACCAGGCTCAGTCGGGGGGCTAGTTCTCCTCTGGCCAAAGAACGAACGCTGTAAGATTATGGTTCAGGCTATGTCACAATTCAGAAGTCAGATCTGGATTGGAGCCAATCTCAGAGCATTCAAAATATTTAATCCAGTTCCATCTGGTTGAAGATCAGGTTCATCACGGCGGTATGGAGACGGGTTTTTCATGAGGATGTGCCGATGGCTGTCGTGCCGATGAGGCCTTCACCGGGGATTGTATAGTAGACTTAGTCTCTGCTGACACTTCAGGGCTGCGATGTGGTCGTGTCTAGGTGCAGGTCCTCCATCTGATCTGGATACGGCCCGGATGCGGCTGATTGCGGTAACCTTGGGATAAACAGAGAGACTAATATTAGCGTAGATGCCATTCTTCTTATGATGTAACAAGTATGTATCAGATGCTATGGGAAGTGTTCCCGGTTCAAGTTGACCTAATTTATGCAGTCTAACAATCATTTAACTGATTTGAAAATAGAAATTGATAATGTGGTATCTGTATGCCAGGTTATAGTGTATATAGGGGTGAATTCAGCGTGATTGGGACACTTTTTGCCATTGAGATGAATTGGAAAAAGTGTTACAATCAACCTGAATTCACCATATGTGTATATACAGTACTGTGCAAAAGTCTTAGTCTCAGTATTTTCACCCCCAAAAAAGGTTTTAAGACAGTTATTTATATCTTTTGCTGTAGTGTGTCAGTAGGAAATATCAGTTCACATTTCCAAACATTCATTTTGCCATTAATTTTAATAATCCAGTGAGATTTTTGAATACACAAGGAGTCTGACAACAGCCAGTGCTCCACACGGAGATCTGATCTCACCATCATCGAATCTGTCTGTGATTACATGAAGAAACAGATGAAACTGAGTTATTGTGCTTATATTTGCTCAAATCTAAACTATGCTATTATATGGTTTGTTGCTATTTCTTTGGATTTAGCATTGTTTTTTCCTGCTGTGCCAAACATCCAAATCCATTTTGGGGGCATGACCTTCCAATTTGAAATCCCTGTTCTTGTGTTATTGTAAATTAATGTATTTGAAACAATCAGCTTGACAATGTAGAAAATATTAACACTCCCAGATGAGGCTATATTTTGAGGGAATGACAGTCATGGTCATTTCAGTGTCCAGTGAGAAACATATACAAGGAATTTACAATGAATATTCAATGTATTAGATGCTAGCAATTGTTGGCACACTGCTGCGCACTAACAATTTCAAGTCAAGGCTGACTAATGATACATGCCTGAAGAATATGTTGAGAGAGGGATAAAGAAAGAGAGAGAGAGAGAGAGACATTAAAGAGTAGTTCACCTAAAAATAAAAACTCCATCATTTACTCATGTCATTCCAAACCTGTATGACTTTCTTTTTTTCTTCTTCTGTAGAACACAAAAGGTATTTTGAAAAATGTCTTAGGGTTTTTTGTCCATACAATGAAAGTCAATTGTTGTTTTGTACCACAGTGACAAAACCAGTTGAAACCTTCTTCAAAATATTGTCTTTCATGTTCTACAGAAGATAGAAAGCCATACAGGTTTGGAACAACATGAGGGTGCATGAGTAAAATTTTCAATTTGGGTGAACTATCCCTTTAAGTATGGGCAAAAAAAAAAAAGAAAGAAAGAAAGAAAGAAAAGTTTAGCTTCTACATGAATCAGCAATACCGTTTTCTCACCTGGGGGAATATGCTCTAAAACTAGTATGGAATGAATGGAGCCATGCCATTCTGCATAGCATTAATACATGCTTATTTCTTAGACAGCACTTGTGGATGTTATGCAAATGATTGATTTAAGGTAGTTACCCGAACACACAGCATGCATAAATTGATTTCTTAGCCCCAAGCAAGAGTTTGCTTGTACCTACATTTTGACTGTTGTCAGTCATTTGGTTAGCACCGCGACGCAGTGCAACATCTCACATAACCACACACAGCCTTGGTTTCTTCCCTATCCAAATATCCCAAGGCATCACTGCCTGCAATTTTCAGCACAGATTGATTTTAGCACTCCTTGAAGCCAATTTGGAATGTTCGCGTGTTCTTATATTCTACTGATTTGATCCATGAGGGAGAGTTGTTGGGAGGAAGGAGGCAAACGCAGAGGGGGATACGGATTAAATTCCATATTAAAAAGAATGGTAATAGCTATAAAATAGCAGCTGCCTGAGGCTGCTTGGAGCAACGATGAGGCCTGTCTTTCTTGTCCTTTTTACATTATTCAATTACTGGTGAAATGAAACACCTGGGACACTACCGGAGTGACAAAAAGAATAAAGAACAGCTTCAAAATATGTAAATGTTTGAACAGGGCTGCTCGTATCAGTTTACGAAAACTAAGCTCTCTTAACTTGTGGTTAGCTAGGAAACGCTAGGAAGTTAAACGCATGGGGACGGCAGGGTACATGCAGGGCAGCGAACGTAGTGACAGGCAGGGACTCTGGGAGGTTGCATAGACGCTAGTGAAGCGAAACACCGAGGAACTGGAAATTGCTTCAACACATGCTCTCTCCTGTTCACTTTGCAGGCAGATGAAAGTGCTGAGAAAAATCTCCCCACTTTCCCTAAACTTCTCTGAAGCGAAGTCAGAAAGAAAAAGAGTTGCGCTCCGAAAGAAAAAAAAACAGGGAGGGAGAAAAACGAGAGGGGAAAAAAAAGGGAAGTTAAAACAATCGTTGAGAGAGACAGAAACATAAAGAGCCAGTGGATGCTGCCATTCTCTCAGTGGGGAGAAATACTCCACCACGCCAGCTTTTGCGTTTAAAAAAGTCTTCGGCTTTGTGATTTAAAAGAGGGAGTTGCAAACAGCGAACACAAAAGAATATTCAAAAATGCTCGAGCAAAACAACCCTCTGTCTCTTCTCACCCACCCGCCCGCTCTGTCAGGGGAGATCTGCGTGGGGGTGGGTGGAGGAGAGGATTGAACATCTGAGGGGAGTGTCAGGAGTTGCTGACAGAACGCATGCAGACAGCCACTCTTATTCCGCAGAGGGCGTTGGGGTGAACTTTTCTAACATCTCTCTGCTCTGTGAGCCACATTTACACAAGGTAAATTATTTGCTCAAGCTTTCCTGCACAAAACGGATACCAGGCATTCTGACCTTGGTAGAAGTGTGTCCTCACTGGATGGTCGTGTCATTGGCATGAGTGGGCTTTGCATGCTTTGAATGGATGACCTAAACATCATTTTTTGGAACAGAATATGACATTGAACCCTCCTATTGACATTCTCTTGGTATTTTAGATAAAAGAAAAGGTTTGTATACACTGTAAACCCGAATAGGTTGGCAAAACTCAGTTGCCTCAAAATTTTTAAGTTAAGAAGATCAATGTTTAAGTAAGCAGAACTGGCAGATTTTTATTTTGTACATTTGAATTGTTCTTAACTTGAAATGCTTCAGTACACTAATTCATACATTTAACGAGTGCCATGGGCAAAGAAATAGAAATCTCAGCCCAGTTTCAGTTAAACTCAAGTTCGTCTAAATGAAAAGAAATAAGTTCATAAAACTCAAAACAATGAAACAGTTCAGTTTACTTAAAATATATCAGTTCTGTGAACTTTGAAGAAAAAGAATACTCATAAAAGTTAATTTGACTGAACTAATTTGTTTAATTTAAGTTTGTCCTACTCAAACCAGTTAATTATTTTGAGAGTTAGGGTTTACAGTGTACTGTTTTAAATGTACACTGCCATTATATGTTTGGGGTCTGTATGCGTTTTTTTCCCCCCTTTTCTTTAAGGAAATTAATGCTTGATTAAAGAGATTTACATGCATAATGTTACAAAATATTTCAAGTAAATACTGTTCTTTTGAACTTTCTATTCAACAAGTGACAGTTTCCACAAAAAAATATTAAGCAGCACAACTGTTTCCAACACAGTGATAATAAGAAATGTTTCTTGAGCAGAAAAATCAGCATTTAGAATAATTTCTGAATGATCATGTGACACTGAAGACTGGAGTAATGATGCTGAAATTCAGAATTTTACACTATATTTAAACAGAAAACAGTTTAAATGTAATACAATTTTATAATATTACAGACAGTTTTTATTTTGATCAAATAAATGCAGCCTTGGTGAACAAAAGAGACTTGTTTCTTTAAAACATTTCTGACCCCAAACTTTTGAATGAGAATGTATATACAGTATTTCAACAGCATTTTCAGATCTTTTAGTACCCACAAAAGTTATAGATAAAAGTCCACACATCTGAGTACACTAAATAGATACTCGCAGAATTTATTTTTGCCTGGGGCGGTAACCATAGCAACAGTGCATTGCTCCAGCTCTTTGCTTTAGGATAAGTATCGGTCGGTATATCAAAAAAAACAGTCCTGTCTCAACCTGTCTTTACTGAAATATCACAAGTAAATAACAAAAATAACTAAAAGACTGTAGACAGTTAGCTAGCTTGTGGCCATTTGGTTTGTGCAATACTGAATTTCCTTGAAAATTACTGATAGAAAAATTGTAAAGAAGCTGTTATTTTGTTTTGGAGTACAAAGATAAACTTTTTTCTTTTGAAAAAAAAAAAAAAAATCACGCACAATAAGACAAGTAAATGTGAATTAAGAAAGTAATCACGGTCAAATTTGTTTTCATGCCGAGTATTTCATGGTTAAATAACTTTTAAATAATTAATCAACTGATTCAAAATTTCCTCTTTTGTTGTAAATCTTCATTGAACACAGAAGGCCACATTCTCTCAGACATGATACTGATCTATTGATATTCAGAACTGTGATCTCGCCTAAGTTTTATACCGTGCTTTAAAGTAGGAAACTCTGAAACATCAAGCAGTGGCGCGCCGCTAAGATGAGAGCGGAACAAAAACAACTGAATTCCATCAAAACAGATTGTCAAACCAGATGGGAAGCTCCCAAGAACTGGGCCAGGATGTGTGTGGTGCAGACTTTGAATAGGCAAACATGGTAGGCTTCACAAATAGTGAACAGAGCTGCCGAAAGACAGTTAGCTCATTACTTTCTGTAATCGAAGATTATCATTAAACCACGCCTAAAATGGCTTCAGATTGCACCAATTATCCTCCCTGACGTGTATCACAATAGCAATTAAAAACTAATACGGTGGGCTGAAGTACAATTTAGCCTTGTCAGTGGTGATTATGTGTCAAACTGTATTTTCCTCCTCTGGTCGAGAAAGTGGGTGATCTTTAAGTGGACTGGGTGAAAGTTACACAAACAGCTACTGTATAATTGGCCTCTGGTTTCACAGTCAACAGTGCAGGCGCAAAGAGATCTAATGTTGTGCTACACTGAAAAAAAAAAAATAAAAAAAAAAGGCCAGAAGGCAAAGTTCTCATTTTTAATACATGACAGGCAACTCAAGCATCTTTTTTTCACTCTTGCTTTCCATACCAACAACCCAATGCTGATGACATGGCACCTTCATTCAAAGGTCAAGACATGGATCAATGAACTTCAACATGGCTAATGAATTCCAGTCACCATTTTATAGGCTGTAGTAATTTAAAGGAATATTTCGGTTAAGCTCAATTGACAGCACCTGTTGCGTAATGTTGATTAGCACAAAAATGAATTCCCACTTATCTTAAACAAAAAAAAAAGAAAGAAAGAGAAGAAGCAAAATCTGAGTTCCAGTGAGATGCTTATAATGGAAGTAAATGTGGTCAGTCTGTAAACATTGGAAGTGAAAGAGGCCAAAATTGAATTAAACATTGAATTAAAGCTGCAAGCAGCGATGAAAGGCCTCTCGCACCCGTGCCACTACCACCCGGTGGCTTTAGGAAAACAGAGCTCAGTGGGCAATATGCATTTAAGTATATAAATATAGGAGGACTACATCAGTCATTTGTATTTGCCACAATTCCTGCTACCAGCTGGTGGCGATATGACTATAACTAAATTTTGGCATGAAGATGTCTTCAGGCCAGGGCACCTATCAAACATGTGAGGCAGACTGGACATTGTATGCTCGGGTTACAACAACTTCCTGTTTCATGACGATAATAGCGTGCTTTAGCACTCAGCTAAGTGTTGCTAGCATGTTTTAGAATGTTTGTAGCATGTTTAGTACTCAATTGCATATTTTAGTATGTTGCTAGTAGCGCATCACAGTGTTAAACACGTCACTTCCTGCTACCAGCTGGTGGCGATATGACTATAACTAAATTTTGGCATGTAGATGTGTTCAGGCCAGGACTATTATCAAACGTGAAGTTTGAAGCAGATTGGACATTGTATGCCTGAGTTACAACAACTTTGTTTCATGATGATAATAGCATACATTAGCACTTAGCCAAGCGTTGCATGATTTAACGTGTTTCTAGCATGTTCGGTACTTCATGGCATATTTAAATGTGTTTCAGGAAGTGAATTACAGTGTAAAGCATGCCATTTCCTGTTGCCAACAGGTGGCGCTATGACTAACTGAATATTTGCATGTAGATGTCTTCAGGCCAGGACTCTTATCACACATGTGAAGTTTGGGGCAGGTTGGACATTGTATGCCTGACTTACAACAGCTTCCTGTTTCATGGCAAAACATCAGACTTTGTCAGGCCGCCACGGACACGTTCAGCAAAAACTCAAGATCTTTCCAATTTAACATCGCTAAGGCCTTAAGGTTAGACTGACCAAATATGATGTTGTTCTGGTTAAATCTCAATAAGGAGTTAATCACAGTGTAAAACATGACATGTCCTGTTGCCTGCAGGTGGCACTATGACTGTAACTGAATATTGCCATGACTTTTTTTGTAGGTATTGGGCTGTTACATCTGTCTACTGAATTTCACACTTGTATGTGAAACGTAGCGCAAAGGGCGCTTAAAGGGTTAGTTCACCCAAAAATGAAAATTCTGTCATTAATTACTCACCCTCATGTCGTTCCACACCCGTAAGACCTTCGTTCATCTTCGGAACACAAATTAAGATATTTTTGATGAAATCCGATGGCTCTGTGAGGCCTCCATTGCCAGCAAGATAATTAACACTTTCAGATGCCCAGAAAGGTACTAAAAACATATTTAAAACAGTTCATGTGACTACAGTGGTTCAACCTTAATATTATAAAGCGACGAGAATACTCTTTGTTCGCCAAAAAAACAAAATAATTTTACCAATATCTAGTGATGGCCGATTTCAAAACACTGCTTCAAAGCTTTACGAATCTTTTGTTTCAAATCAGTGGTTCGGAGCGTGTATCAAACTGCCAAAGTCACGTGATTTTGAGTAAACGAGGCTTCGTTACGTCATAAGTGTTTCGAAATTTCAATAGTTCACGTGACTTTGGCAGTTTGATATGCGAGCCGAACCACTGATTCGAAACAAAAGATTCGTAAAGCTTCAAAGCAGTGTTTTGAAATCGGCCATCACTAGATATTGTTGAAAAGTCGTTATTTTGTTTTTTTGGCGCACAAAAAGTATTCTCGTCGCTTTATAATATTAAGGTTGAACCACTGTAGTCACATGAACTGTAAATGGAGGCCTCACTGAGCCATCGGATTTTATCAAAAATATCTTTATTTGTGTTCTGAAGATGAACGGAGGTCTTACGGGTGTGGAACAACATGAGGGTGAGTAATTAATGACAGAATTTTCATTTTTGGGTGAACTAACCCTTTAATTGAAATTTTGTAGGTGGCGCTATCGAACCATTTTGCCACACCTTATTCTGAAACCCATATCAGATGTAAATTTTCACCACTTCTGACACGTGTGCAAAGTTTTATGAGTTTTCGAGCATATTTAGGCCCTCAAAAATGTGATTCGAAGAAGAAGAATTGACCGAGCAATTACAATAGGGTCCTCAAACCATTGGTGCTCAGGCCCAAAATACACACTGTTTCAATAGTATAGCGACAAAATGTAAATAATATGCATGTTACCATGATTTTAGTGTGAACAAACTCTTACTAACCTTTTCTGTGTAAAATTATATCCAATTAACATTGTTTTTAATATTAATATAATATTTACCGCAACCTTGATTTTTGCTGCTGCTTTGCTTCTTAACAAAAAATAAAAATAAAATATACTATATAATTTATATATACTATATAAATATATAATATACTGTATAAACCACACACACACATATACATATATATATATATATATATATATATATATACATATATACATATATATATATATACATATATACATATATATATATATATATATATATATATATACACGCTATATTGCCAAAAGTTTTGGGATGCCTGCCTTTACGTGCACAAGAACTTTAATGACATCCCATTCTTAATCCGTAGGGTTTAATATGGAGTTGGCCCACCCTTTGCAGCTATAACAGCCTCAACTCTTCTGAGAAGGCTTTCCACAAGGTTTTGGAGTGTGTTTATGGGAATTTTTGACAATTCTTCTAGAAGCGCATTTGTGAGGTCAGGCACTGATGTTGGACGAGAAGGCCTGGCTTGCAGTCTCCGCTCTAATTCATCCCAAAGGTGTTCTATCGGGTTGAGGTCAGGACTCTGTGCAGGCCAGTCACTCATCTATGTCTTTATGGACCTTGCTTTGTGCACTGGTGTGCAGTTTATGTTGGAACAGGAAGGGGCCATCCCCAAACTGTTCCCACAAAGTTGGGAGCATGAAATTGTCCAAAATGTCTTAGTATGCTGAAGCATTAAGAGTTCCTTTCACTGGAACTAAGGGGCCAAGCCCAACCCCTGAAAAACAACCCCACACCATAATCCCCCCTCCACCAAACTTTACACTTGGCACAATGCAGTCAGGCAAGTACCGTTCTCCTGGCAACCGCCAAACCCAGACTCGTCCATCGGATTGCCAGACAGAGAAGCGTGATTCATCACTCCAGAGAACACATCTCCACTGCTCTAGAGTCCGTGGCGGTGTGCTTTACACCACTGCATCCAACGCTTTGCATTGCATTTGGTGATGTAAGGCTTGGATGCAGCTGCTCGGCCATGGAAACCCATTCCATGAAGCTCTCTACGCACTGTTCTTGAGCTAATCTGAAGGCCACACGAAGTTTGGAGGTCTGTAGCTATGGACTCTGCAGAAAGTTGGCGACTTCTGTGCGCCTCAGCATGCACTGACCCCGCTCTGTGATTTTACATGGCCTACCACTTTGTGGCTGAGTTGCTGTTGTTCCTAATTGCTTCCACTTTGTTATGATACCACTAACAGTTGACCGTGGAATATTTAGTAGTGGGGAAATTTCACGAATGGACTTATTGCACAGGTGGCAACCTATCACGGTACCACGCTTGAATTCACTGAGCTCCTGAGAGCGACCCATTCTTTCACAAATGTTTGTAGAAGCAGTCTGCATGCTTAGGTGCTTGATTTTATACACCTGTGGCCATGGAAGTGATTGGAACACCTGAATTCAGTGATTTGGAGGGGTGTCCCAATACTTTTGGCAATGTAGTGTATGTATGTATGTATATATATATATATATACATACAATAAGGTAATCAATAATATGCCTGGAATATTCCTTTAAAGAGACTGGACTCAAGTGACTAACAACCACTAAAACTTGAAAATGTCAAGCGCTTGAGTCTTTTATTTCAGCAGGGTTTGTGTTAATGTTTGAAGTGGTGTTTCATTAGTGTTCATTGAGGCCCTGAAGAGCAGTCAGACTCAGCATAGGCTTACTATTATTACATCGCCTCTGGCTACACCTGGTTTATGCTTATTCACATTCAACCACTGATTCGTTAGGACATAAAATCCAGTGGACCTAATGCATTCCTGAATAATGTGAATAAATGCAAATTTCCATGATTGCAAAGTATACTTGATTACTCAAATAAGAGTTATTGTGTTGTCCTTCAGGATGACATGTGGTACAACTGAGTAGACCGACGCGTGTGCTGAAACTGTGGGTGAATCACCTGTGTACTATGCTGAATTGATTGCAGTTGAACTTTAATTCTCCCCTGAAGATTTTTATTTTGTTCTTTTGCCTTTAAACACGCCTGAAGCCCTCCTTACGGTCCTTCTTTTCGCTGCAAACGAGAATGACTTCAGTGGCTCGTGGCCTGATTTAATGTTTCCACCCTACCTTTTATCTGCAGCTCTATGATGTAATGAACAAGTCCCTATTTATCAAGAGTGACCACTGTGATCCCACACTGGCTATCCACTTTGGCCCGTCTGTCCCTTTCAGCATTTCTCTTATGGTGTAGAACCAAGAGATGCATCACACAATCTTTAATTGGGTCTTATTTGAAGGTGACGGTTTGTTGCCGTTGGAGGTTGATCTCTTTAGCATTAATATATTCTCTGCGCACATAAATCTCCTCTTCTAGTCAGCACATCACTGAGCTAATTAGGGACAGCATCTCACATGTCTTATATATCAAATCAGATAGTTTTCACAATCTTTATTCCATCTCAAAAATACTTTCACCAATAGCTATACTGTAAGACAGGGGTTCCCAAGCGTTTTTGTCAGCCAAACCCCTTAGACATAAAATATTTACTAATAAATAAATGTCAAGATGATAATTTTTCTAGGCCGGATATTACTTTTGGCCACTGCTGTATATATAGGGCTGCACGACTCTGCATTATATTGCTATTATTTTGTCAAAAATTGCAATTTGATATGAAATTTAATTGTATATGAAAATGTCTTATGCTGTTGAGAAGTCCAGACAAACAAAGAACAAGGACTACTGCTAATGGAAATAGTTACTTTTACACTTGAGTTCATTCTTTACAAGAACCAACAAACATTTATATCCTAAATTCTTCACTTTCAAATGTTCAAACCCTCACACTTTTAACATGTCAAATGCTGAAGCTTTTATTTTGGGTGAATATTAGTGAAATGTGGTCTTTTGTCCACATGATTATTCGAAATTATGCGAATGTGAAGGCAATATTATCTTACAAAACAGCTGGCCAGGCAACAAGGTGGACACTGCAGCAATAATATGGAGTGCAAGAGTCAGGTAAGTAAAGATACCATTTATTTTCTCCATAAGGAAATTTATTTCTAATGATAACTCATAAACCATTTAAAGACACTGTAAAAAGCAGTTGTTGCTTTAAGGGGCCATTCACACAGAACGCGTCTAAAAACGCAAGACGCAGCGCTCAGGAATGGTTTTTAAAAAAAGCGCAGCGTAGAACGCGAGGGTCTCGAGACCCGCTTTTGAGACGTGATGCAATAACGACAAAAACGGAAATAGTAGAAATAGGCGAACAGCAGAATTGATAGATACAAGTTTTGACATGGAAAAAAAGAAAATAAGATAATAAGGAGCGCCTCCTCCACCATGTTGCCGTCAAATAAAACAGTTGTCATGCCAACTTGCAACTGTAAACAGAAGCTCGCAATGTTTACCCCGCCTCCGAGTTCTTCTGATTGGTCTACTGTTTTGGAACTGACATTGATGAGCGGCGCTGCGTGTAAAAGTTGAAATTCTTTTAACTTGACACGGCGTATTAAAAACGCGGTGCTCATGTGCGAGGCGCTGCAGAAGACGCGAGCGTATTGGTCATGCACGTCCGTCAAGCGCGTGTTTACATAGAAAAACAATGGGAAAGTAGCGCATTGGAATAGTAAAACTCGTTCTGTGTGAACGGCCCCTCAGGAGGTATTTCTTCCTGATTCTACCTATAAAATCTAATTTTGTTGTTGTAACCTAATTCAATCAGGTTTATGTAACATAAAACAAGGGAATGCTGTTTTAACTTAATTGAGTTACATTGACCCAATATGCAATTTCCAATAAAGCTCAGGATGGACACATTCGACACATGCGCACTGTGACTGCACCAGACCTAGAGGGCAGTATAGTCATGACTCGTATCAGCTCTGAAGGACAAAAAAGAAGAAAAGTTTGTGTTTGGCTGCTCCTTGCTGATCGGCGAATTTTGCTTCAATGAGAAATTGTGATTTAGTATATTATACACATTATGTTGCATCAAAGTGAAAATCACAATTGATATTATAAAACAAATATACACTCAAAAAATGATTTTTTTTTTTTTTTTTTTTTTGGCACTTGTTCAGTTTAATCAATTAAAATAAGCTAAAGTAACACAATTTAACAGTCTAACCCTAACACATTGTGTTTGGTTTAATTATATTTTGGTGTGATATGTTTTCTTTATATTATTAATCATCTACATTTTCTCTCGTGATTATTCTTTACTACGTAAAAAAAAATCTTCATTTAAATTAAGGGTAATGAATTCATTGTTCAAGTGTATTTACATCAAGGTGGAAAAGGACTTTCATCATATAAAATAAAAAAAGATTATATCAAACTTATTAAGTAATTTTACTTTGCTGGAAATCAGGTTATATCTACTGACAGTTATGCTTCAGAAAAAAAATTGTTTTTGTCAGGTTGGTTGAATTCAGTTATAATCAGTAATCTTAAATAATTTATTTCATTTCAGCAAAACCAGTTATTTTAGATGTTACCACATGAAGTACATTTTCTAAGTTAAACTGACAAAACATTTTTTTCTTCAGTGTATTGTGAGCTCTAAGGCTCTTAATCAATGGTATATGCTTTTGCTGAAGCCATCTGTTTGCATTCTTTTAACAGCCTGGCAAACACCTACATTACCAATGTTTAATGCCAAAAATTGCATGAAGCACTGCGAATGACGTATTTGAGCCAGCCTCCCGATGCTCTCAAACTACTTTTAAAGTGCCCCTATTATGTATTTTAAAAATCACCTTTCATGTAGTGTGTAACACAGCTAAGTGAATGAAAACATCCTGCAAAGTTTTAAATCTGAAAGTGCACCGTATATAAAGTATTTGTCTCTCAAAAGTAAGAGTCAACTCAGAGTCAATTAAACGAGTCATTTGTAAAACGAATCCCAAGCCGTTTCGTTGTGACGTCACAACGAAACATTAGCATATTGCCCGCCCAATTATTGCGTGCGCAGACGCCAGGGAAAATTCATTTTTTCAACAATACCACAGCAGTACAATCTTTTGTTGTGTTACCCTTCATTTTACTGACGACTGCTTCTCAAACCTCGGGGAGTTTAACACAGGATTCACAAAACGCTTCATCTTAAAATATGGATCAATGCCCAGTTTATTTGGACCAGCTTGCTCCTCTGAATCTCAACCTGTAAGTATGATTAATAATTGATGTTTATATTTGTGGGCTCGGTTCGCTTACATAACTGTAAAACAAACTGTTTTTTTCCTCTGCGTTTTTATTATTACAGTAGTGTGGAGCTCTATCTGTATTGTAATAGGATGTTAAGATGCTAGTCCGCGCTAATTAGTTGAAATATTCCCTCTGTAAACAGTAAACACCCATTGTAATGTCAAACAATGATATAGCCATTTTTTTTACTTTGGTAATAGTTATGAAGAAAAGGTCTGACCAGTCAGAGCAGTGGAGGCTCACGGAAAGGAGGGGTTTAGAGAGACTGATTCTTTGAACTGCTTCTAACGAATCATTTACGAACTGAGGTGAAATTAAATGTATATTATGAGAAAACGAAAGTGTTTTTTGACCTTGTATGCATGTAAACCTGTTGTAGGAGACTCCCAAAACAATATTAGGAACCTTAAAAAAGGCATAATAGGGGCACTTTAAAAATATATCTGCATATTTTGCAATAACTTTAAATCAATCGTTTTAAATTTCTCCATTTTTAATTTGATTGTCATTTGTAGTGCTTCATGGGATTGTACTTCGTACATGGGATTCACCTCATAGCTGGTTGCTTTGGTTCATGGCCGCTGTTGCACTCTATTAATAGTGAAGTCTTCTTAAGCCCGGAACACACCAAGCCGACAGTCGGCGGACTAAGTTTTCTCAGTGTGTTCCGCACCGTTAGCTGTAGTTGGTCCTCGTCTGCTTTTTTTCGGCCGATTCGACATGTTGAATCGGCGTCGGAGCTCATCGGTCAGTCAGGCCATCTGATCATTCAGATTGGATGTTCAGCTACTGCCACCTGCTGGTCTGGAAAAGCATTTCTTCTTACGCAGGCGCAGAACGGATGTGCTACTTGGCCGTCGGGTGTCGAGCGTCGGTTTGGTGTGTCAGGGCAACTTTGGACCCAGACGCTGCCGAAGTGAGCCAACCCCGCAGTCTGCTTTCGTCGCCACTAGTTCGTCGGCGTCAGCTTGGTGTGTTCCGTTACAATATTGCGTTACTCCCTGAAAAGTAACTAGTTGCGTTAGTTACTTTTTATGGAAAGTAATGCGTTATGTTACTTTTTTCTTCATGGGTTGGGCTTGCTTGTTTGTTTTATTAAAAATAAAGAAAACAAAAGTTCTTTTTTGGCAAATATAAAGGCCGTTTTACACCAAAACTGAATTGATTAAGCCTCAGGCTGAAGGAAATGCAAATTTTCACGCCTGTACAGTAAAGGGCGCAAACCTTTCAGCTATGCTGCCATTCTGGATTGCAGAAGAATAGGACGCAGGAGAAGAAAGTTCAACACTCTTATTTCAGTAATAAAACAACAACAAAAAAATATGAAACACAAATGTGGTTTATCTAAAGTCATTTTTGCTTATTATGGTTGAATTGTGTCATCGAAGGTCAGCAGCAAAGACATTAGTTAATAATGTGAGATTAAATACATAAAGTATATTTGTATTATTTAACATCATTTAATTATTCTGAGTTTGCATAATATTCTGAGTTTGCATTTCAGTTTTTATTCTTTTTGAGGAATACTGAGAGATGAGTAAATCCCTGCTTACATTTAGTCCAGAACTATAATAACCATCATGTTCACACAGCGCGCACATCGCCTCTGTACATTACTCTTGATTTCTCTCAACATGTGGACAGGAGAGGTGTCAGTCAATAAATGGGAAAGCAAGTAACTTGAGTTACTTATTTTGAAAAAGTAACTATTTTATATTTTACGTTTTGTTGTAAATTAAAAAGTAATGATTACTTTACCTGTTACTTGAAAAAAAAGTTATCTGATTATGTAACTCACATTACTTGTAATGTGTTACCCTGATTTTCACTACAATCGATAACTGAGACACAATATGGCACCCGTTGCGTTTGTATGAAATGAGAGATAGAGAGTGGTACGAGAGACAAGAAAGTAGCAGCAGTTTCAATTACCCAGAGCTCTGATATACAGCATTGCCATAGACAACGGCAAATATTATGAAACTAGAATCAAGTATTCCAGAGAGCCATCTAATAAAGCACCTATATTTGTAATTTGCCATTTAATGTAGCCTAACATCTAACAAATGATCAAGTTTTGTTTATCTAAATAAATATTTATATAGACATTATTTGAAAAATAATGTTTGTAATCATACCATTTATATTTCTCCAGTTCATATGAGATTTGGAAAACTGCTGACCAGTCAGTGTGGTTCTGAGAGTATATTCTCTGTAAATCACTGTACCAGGCAAGGAATTCCCTGCATTCCCAATATAATATAACATTGATATTTCTGATTTTCCCAATCATGCTTTCCTTTATTTTCAAAATTAAATATAGCCTACATATGAGCATCACAATTTATGGGAAATGCAATTCATGTGCACTCACATTGCAAAGCTGCTTATGTATTATCAATGTACTGTTTACTTACTGAGGCAATTGCAGATGCAGAAGCAGGATAATTTTTTCATGTTTTGTGTATTTTAAAAAGAAACTCCTTTGTAGGGATCATTTGGATGCAGAATCTCCTGACTGTGTTTCCCCACTAGCTGTTGTTTGTTTTGGACTCTGTTTGCTAAGTATCTGCCGCATGATGCACTGCCTTTTTATTCTTGTTCTTTTTTAATATAGTTTCCTTGACTTGTCCTTCCCATCATCTCCTTCATTTTTAATTATGAATTCTCTCAAATGCCATACAGTATTGCTAGTGCATATTCAAGAGGAAACATGCTAAAATATCATGCTCAGACGAAGACTGAGTTAAAATAAGCACGCATATGAATATAAATGTTCGAGCCTGAGGATGAAACATCTTCATTCGATGTGCCATTTCCCTGGAGCAAAGCTTTAATCTATATGAAAAGTATGGCACCGGTGTTAATATCACCATATCCCTTATGCAAAGACAAGAGACAATTGAGCTTTGAAAATTAAGGAGAGCCATTTAACAAGGAAATCTGCATTAAACAGGTAGATAAATCCATTAGGAGTGGCTATAAAATGCAATTGTTTAATGTATTTGTCTTGGTAAGCTGGTAATTGGTCTAAATGGATTGATATAAAGGGTTTGTTTAACAGACACCATTAAATGGATGTTTTGAAATGGCCTTATGGTCATTTATGCTTTTTAATTCAACAATTTCTCATATGTAATGCGTTATTATTCATTGTTACATCAAGAGTAATGACATTTAAGTTGTTTTGTTTTGTTTCCTCTATGTCTCAAGTAGAAATTGATCTCTGTATGTCTCTCTGGAAAGTCAAGGTGGACATTCCCTCAAGATGAAGGTCTCTTATCAGAGCTCAAAAGCTGTGCACAATGCTGTTCACCATTTTGATTGTCCAGGCCAATCTCAGAGGGAGCATATTGGTTTGAGCCATTTCCTGAGCTAGATTACCTTCCTCTGGACTCTTGAGATGCAGTTATGAGCCTCTAAATTGAGAGACTGCTAATGGTTAATCACAACCACAGAAGGAACACAAGAATATAAAGTTTTGGAATGAAAGTGAAAGTATTTTTCAAATTATTATTTAAGGTTCTTAATATTTTTATAATTTGCATTACAATGATATAATGCAGTGAGAACAAAAATGAGGTTTTATAATTATTATTTATAGGAATTTCATTTAGATTGGTAACTATTTAGATTAGGCTTTTTTAATCTATCTACTAGGGGTGTAACGGTACACAAACATGATAGTTCGGTACGTACTGAGGTCACGGTACAGTACAGCGGGAGGAGAAAACTAAACATAAAATTGCTTTTTTCTTCTTTTTTTGTTAATAAACAGTAGTTTATTGAACAAATTGTGAATAAATTCTATTATAATTCAGATTTTCTTAAGGATAAAAAAACATCTATCTCAGCTAATGCTGTAAACTATATCGAGAAAGCCCTTTCTTGCACATTACTATATGAAAGGTTAAAATTAACAACAAACTATTAAATTAAATTGCTATTTATTTTTAGATATAATAATCGACACAAAAAAAAACCATATAAATTGCACATAAGATGGGTTTTGCATTAACTTCTAAATATAATTATAAAATTATTCTACTACATATCATTTTTGAAACAATCATTTACGCAGTTACTGTCATAACTTTTTTATGACAAATTTATTTTGACATATATTAAATAATTAAGGCATTACTAACAGGTAAAGTAAATATAATGAATATATAAGCTAATATAGTGCATATATTTAGTGAAATGCTCCCCTCTAGAGTTCATTTCTCTAGTAAAATAACATGCTGTGGACACTAAATGACTTGCCTGAGGTAAATGTAACGCTACATCAGATATTATTCTCAAGCTGTTTTATTGATGTCTTTCCATGGTTGAAACACTGATTGAGAGATTACACGTAAACATATCTATATACAATCTGTTCTTCTTCTGTGCGTTTTCCTGTTGTGGAGGTTAGCAAACAGCGTTGCATTACCGTGAGCGCCCCTTCCTGGATTGGAGTGTGGATCACCTGTGACTGACTGTACTCGTCATTTGACTGCATGCACTGAACCGTGACATCCATACCGTGATGGTTCGGGACGAATACATGTACCGTTACACCCAGTAGGGGTGTATCTATGTATGTATCTATCTATGTATCTATGTATGTATTCCTTGAAAATTTCATTCATTAACACAGTTTATTCACTATAATTTAAAAAAAAAATGGTAATAAAATATGACAAGATCTCAGAGTTAAACTGTGTCAGAAAAAAATAATCTTAATTATGTCAGATAACACTTAAGCAAAACATGGTCAGGTCAAAGTGTCTGAATAATTTTTGGTTCCAAATTTTTATCAATTTTACTGGTAGTCCACTGTATGAAGAATTTTTGGGTATAATATGTCACAGTTTACTTTATTTTGCTATCCTCTCTTACATAAATGAACTATAGTGTCCTGCACCCACTAGTAAAAATATATCAAAAATGTCTGAATAATTTTTGGTTTGACTCTATCTATCTGTCTGTCTGTCTGTCTGTCTGTCTGTCTCAGTAATCAATATATTCAAATTGTTCCCTTTATTGACATGGTTTTAAATTATGTAGAAATTCCCAATTATGAAATATTACGCTTCATTTCATGTTTTCTTTAAATGTACGTCAAAAAGAGCAAAGTGCTTGTTTTCCTAAACTATTGATAAAATCACATCAGTAGGTATCAATGAAATTTCTGATCAATTTTAGCAGATGCATTGACATCACATGACAACAAGTTACTAAAGGTGACAACAAAATCAAGAAAAACAGTGTAACTAAAACTAGCAAACGGTCAAACATTGCAACCTATTTATGCCCTGGTGCATGCTGGGAAGAAGGTGAATGAGACTGAAGCACAAAATTAACTCACCTGCTTGTTGTTTCGACATAATGAGTCAGAGTATAGAGTAAAAGATAAACTTGTATTCCTGAAAGTTGTGAATTGATAGAACTTAGGAATAAGTAAATAACTTAAAAATAAATAAATAAATCATCAAAATAACTTCCCCTCCCTTGCAGTGACATCTCTTCTCTGATGACGTGTTTACTGGTGTGCGGGCGGGATAACCTGTCACTCACATGACATCACAGTAATAGCAAACCACAACATCCAACGATCCAATCAATTCCCAGCAGACAAAATCAAGTCCCGCCCTACATTTTTTCTTGTTCAAAAAGCAGTTTCACTCAGATATACGTCACTATAGGGAAGAAAAGACTATTGCAACTTCCGTTTCATGCCGAAATTAAAACCCTAAAACCAACTGATAATATCCTTTACATGTAGTATGTGGTTCTAGAACCTACTGTAAATGGTTCAAGTGAGATAACTGGGAGGTGGATGATCCTGCTGGGTCTACTGTATGAAACTTGAGCTCTGAAATCAACCCACATTGGAAGTTAATAAGCATTGTCTTTCTGGAGAAAACTCTGTTTTGGGTCTATAAACTGAAAACCACAAAAATTCAGAAAGTATTTTAAGGTGCTGCTGTTTTTTCCCCTGATAATTAAAAATACACAGTGTTTGGCCATCTGTGCACGCATAAAAATGCCTGTGAGTACACTAATTTACTGCGCCGGGTGTTTTATGATCTAACATCTTTAATGGGCTGTGTATATGTCTATGTCAAACAACAGGCTGCTCATCCTACAACCAATTTTAACAGAAGAGGACTATCTCCGGTGCCCTCATTTTTCTTTACATTTGAAACCAATACAACATAATGAGGCCTGCCAATAATATCTACTGGTGACATTATGCACTGTCTGAGAACCAATAGCAGTGCAGAGATCAGAGCTATATAAGGTCATCAGCTGCCTTTCATGATTAGGGGGGTTAGGACTTTATATTGCTATCATAAATAACAGCATGACAACCACATTGTAAATTATGTATATGAATAATTAAATAGTACTGAGGGAAACTGTTGATTATCAAAGAATATGAATGTGCATATAAGGGGCCTAATTTAATTGAATTAGATTTCATTCAATGGGGATGCATTGCATCCTTCATATGTATTTATGTATATATACAGTCAAACCAAAATTTATTCAGACACCTTGAATATTTCATTCATTAATACAGTTTATTTACTATAGTGACAAGCTCTCAGAGTTAAACTGTGTCAGAATTTTTTTTTTTATCTTAATTATGTCAGATAACACTTAAGCAAAACATGGTCAGGTCAAAGCGTCTGAAGAATTTTTGGTTCCAAATTTGTGTCAATTTTACTGGTAGTCCACTGTATGAAGAATTTTTGGGTATAATATGTCACCGTTTATTTTATTTTGCTATCCTCACTTACATAAATGAACTATAGTGTCCTGCACCCACTAGTAATATACATATATATATATATATATATATATATATATATATATATGATGCTGACAAAAACAAAGAGCTGTAATTTTCAAGAAATAAAGAAGCCAGCTAATTTTTGTAAATTATTCTCTCACACTCTAAAAGAAAATGGATGTCACATTAAAAAAAAAAAAAAAAAAAGAATGATAATTCATAGCCCTTTCCATGTGTATTTTTAGGAAATAATAAAAAAAAAAAAAAAAAAAACGGTAAACTTTTATTTAAAAGCTTTGATCCGAATGCTTTTAGTGATTTTTTAAAAAAATCTAATTAAGACAGAAACGAAGGAAATTACACGTAAAATCTCTAGAATGTCTCTCTGCAAAAGACTCTCAGATCTCAGATTTAGAAATTCATTGAACTTTACCTTCTTCTCTTTTAACTGTCAATGCTTGACAAAGGTAAACATTAATGAATCATACCATTTTTATTACATTCACCTATACACTATATACCGGGTCTAAAACTAAATGAACTGAAAGAGACACAGTCACCCTTCATGCTCTTATGGCTTATGACAGGTGTTATTACAATACTGACACCTCAAATTACCCTTCATGACAGTCCAGTACACATGTTCACATACACTTCAGCACTCTAGAAATTAAGTGGCTTGTTTTAAAGCATACTAGTCGTGCCTTGCAGATTCTTACATTTTTAAAATGGTTATGTTGTAAGATCTATAATCTAATACCATAGACATCTTGCATCTTTAGTCTGTTGAGAACAGAGCTGGAGACCTTCTTTGCATGCATGAATTTTAACCTAAATTTGCGCACCAGCTTCTCTTTATGAATAAACAGAATTTCTAATGAAGCATACTAGACCAGCGACCGTTTTGACACCACGTATATATATATATATATATATATATATACTGTATAATTAATACAGGGCCACACAATTTTATTTCAGTTCTAATTACATGGCTAACATGGGGTTTTTTTTTTTTTTTACTGAAGGAATAAATGTATGTCTATTAGCAGTTTTTGTATCAGCTCTGGTTTTGTGAACACATTTGTATGTGTGTGTGTGTGTGTGTGCTTGTAGATGTGTGTGTGCATGCATGTGCATATATGTGTATGTATAAGAGAGCAAGACCAATTTTGAAAGATGGAAAATCTAAAAAGAATGAAAGTCGGTGTATATGAAACAATCACAGACAGACAGTGTGTTTATAAATGTATGTATGTTTATAAATCTTTGTGTGTGTGTGTGTGTGTGTGTGTGTGTGTGTGTGTGTGTGTGTGTGTGTTTCTACGGGCCAGCAGTGGTGGAAGCCAAGGCTAATTTAACATCACCTTGCTCCTTGCTTCAGTCCATCCATTCATGTCTGTATCATTATCATCAGTAATGGGGAAAAGATTTTGGGTTTTATGCTAAAGGATTTCTGAACAGACAATGATTAAAGGTTGCAAAAACATTATTAATGTATTTAGAGCAGCATACACAATTGTTTATCATTCAGTCTTTAGACATCTGAGAAGATTTCTGCAGTTCGAGTGTTGCTTCAGCACCATGGACAGCGCCGTTTTATTGTAAAACTATTTTCATCGTAGTCAAGCAAAGAAAAAAGCCTTTTGCGCATGCGCGATTCATTAATACGAATTGTATCATTCATTAAAAAAATAATCAATGTTAATAATAAAAAAAGATTGAGTAAATATGTGTACAATACAATATTTTATTAGGCGGAACATTATATAGGGACTTTTCTTTTTCCACAACTTACATCTGTGAGCATTGTCACTGAACACTAAATCAATCAAAGCTACTTATTATCCGGAATGTAGAACACACCATAATGTAAATATGTATTTTATAAATTAGATAGATGTCTAGCAAAAAGTTTTAAGACGTCTCCATTGGCTGATATATGATTTTTTTTTTTTCTCATTAATAATCACTGTATAGCAGGTGGCCTACATTTGGCATATTTTTAGTATGTTCAGCATCCAAACGACACATCATTGACAGCACAAAACAGGAATCTTCCATTCGTGCAAAAATGCTTTGGGGCCATAAAGCACTTCCGCAGCTCCACACCACACACCTCACTGGACGGAAGCCGAATCATTAAGGCTATACAAACACAAAATAAAGCACTGATAAATACACCTAGTTCGAGATTTGAAGTTCGTCTTCGTCTTAAATATCTTCTCATTTATATAGTGGTCCAGGTAATTGTCAGTTGCGAATTGTTTCCCATCGATAAAATCCAAGAACAATCGCGACTGGAAATCGCTGCGGCCAAAAAAGGCGGGAACTCCCTGTGGACGCGTCCATATGCAGTTTTGCTATGTTTCAGTTTTGTTCAAAGAACTGATACTCATTTTTCCTCGGTCTCTTGAAAATATCACTCGCAGGAACACGTTTGCGAGTCAGTTATAGAGGAAAGACTAAAAATCCAGAGAACGTTGAGTATTTCCATCCGCCCATTAGATTCCCTCGTTCCAACTTGAGATGGACCCGATCCTCGCGCTCCACCATCAGTAGAACTCCGTTACTCGCCGCCTCCCGCGTGACATCCTGATCTCCAGCAAAAGCAGATATGACCGGGTACTCATTCTGCATCAGGTTAACCTGAATAACAGAACACAGCGCACTTTAGTTCTTTGAAAGCAGAGAATAGGCTTTCCACGAGGGTTATGAATTACAAATAGTAATTTGTACAAAAGAATATGCTGCTCTGCTCACCTGTATGGTTTGTCTGTTGTAGACCTTGACCACATGAAAGCTGAAACTGTATATTCCTCTCCGTGGCGCGGTAAACACACTCGCTTTTAGGTCGAAGTGATTGCCAATGTTTACCAAGACCTGAAACAAATGCAACATGACGCGTTACAAATCCACTAGCAAATGAAAATCTGTGAATCTACATATCACATTTACTTTTAGCTCTGCAATTTTACACTGACACATGCGGATCTTCGAGCGCAGTGTGGCAAGCTGCTTGAACATTTATTCCTCACAACCAACTAGTAAATTTTTTTTTTTTTTTTTTTTTTTTAGATTTTTCTTTTTTTTTAATTGCTAGTAAGTAATCCAGTAGTGACGTGTATCTTTTTATTTTCATTAGTATTCCAATAGTGAGAAATGTTTCACTTTTTCTGGCAACAAAATGCATTTCCCCCATTGAATTTTATGCTGGTCTGTGGTCCAGATATCAATTCATTTTCAACTAGGGTGATTTCAGGGTGATTGGGACATTTTTTGCCATTGAGATGAATTGGAAAAAGTGTCCCAATCAACCTGAATTCACCCTATGTTTTGCAATTGTTGCTGGTCGATATTTCAGTTTTACAAGTATTCATTTGGTAGGTTACTATTACTTTTTATTTGGTTATTTGTAACTAGTCATCTACCAGTATCAGGTCCAGTTGTACCAGTTTTATTTATTTATTTATTTGCACTTATTTATGAAACACTAGTATCTACCCTAATGGTTACATACATTTCTTATCTCGCTGCAATTTTTTTTTACTTGTTAAAACGGCTTGCCATAAGCGCAATGCAAACGCCAACATGTCGGGTCAGTTTTAAATACTACAGGTCTAATTTAATGACCGCGGTTCAGTTATTGTTAATCTAAACACAGTTCGCTTGTTGTTTATCCATGGGGTTAAGTTTAGCATTTTTGACAGAAGGCTACGGGCGATTTATTTATGTATTTATTTTTTTCGCAACTGAGCAATTTGTTGAATGGCGACTATTAGCCATTGCACACATTATATCTGACCCACACTGCACACATTTAATTAAACAATGTTATTTACACGTGAAAAAAAAAAAAAATAGGATGTTTACTAAGGAGATTTACGCAACTGAATTGGTTAAAAACGTACATCAAATATGAAACGTTTGTCACTTCGTGAAGTTTCTGGATGAAATTCCTGAGCACAGTCCTACATATGCAGTTCCTGTGATTACAAAGTCATCAACGGGACACCTGACCTGGTCAAAATAGATGGTCGTGGATGTGTTGCTCATCTCCGAAGGTTCGTGGTTCGTCCCTCTGACGGCCGAAAAAGCCACTTTGGCGCTACCGGAGCGCACAGATATCCCAAGCGAAGAGGTGACTCCTCCGTCAGAAGAGGGGTTGGAGTCGCACACCACCAGACACTTTCCCTCAAGAACGATGGGCTCCGTGTCATTCTGGCCCAGACAGAGCCCTATGCCACATCCCAGGAGAAAGGCGAGAGCCAGCATGGCAAAGGGTCCGGGACAGGCTGCTGGCACCATGATCGGAACAAGAATCCTGTGCAAACTGATCTAACCAGCAGCCCCTTGGAGGTTTGATGTGGCTCTATCACCTGGTCCAAACTAACCTCTCTCTCTCTTTCTCTATCTCTCTCACTTACTCTCTCTCTGTAACTCACCGTCACACACACTCCTTTTCCTTTCGTCTATGCGCATCAGCTTGAGGTGCTCAGAGTATTTGCACAATGTTTCCTGAATGATAAAAAACGATAAATCAGAACAAAAATATTTTCAAAGCAATAATAGTGTAATAATTTCTCAGTAAATAGCTATACATCATATATTAATATTACGCTTGACTATCTTAAATTGCGCAACGATACGCAACATCTAATCTCGACTAAAAATACAAGGTCAAACAGCGTTTAGCTCACTTAACACATATTAACAAATAATAATAATAATAAAAAAAGTTTTTCAGTTATCTTCTTTCCAATGTAGTAAATATCACTCATATAATCATTACATACCTTTCCGATGAAATAAATCAATCAATAAAAACAACAACAGCACCATGAAATTTAATATCTATTTCTATAGGCTATGTTATCTTTCTACTTCATGCTGTCATTATGTTACCTGTTAAATCCATAGTTGGGTGTAATCTGTGTGCCTGCTCCTTCAGCTGTCTTGAGAAGGAGTGAAGCGCGCACCCAATAAGAGTGGAGAAAAGCAATTGCTCCTTCATCCTTTTTAGAGGGCGCTTCACGCCCATCCCTTCTTTTCAAGTACAGTAATAATTCTGGAACGTACGTTTCTGGACATAAAACTCAGGCATGGTCAGAAAATTGGATTTAAGAGTTTGTTTGCAATATATATTTGCACAACCACAGCCTGATTATTTTGGTGACATCTGTATTATTTTACACAGCAATGCAAATAACAAACATACAGTTTTGCATACAGGATTAGTAGACCTGTTATGCATTTGAAGCTGATATTATATAGCTTAATATCAGGAAATAAATTGACATGCACATTAGAAATATCAGCATCCAGGTGGAATGCCTTGAAAGTCAGACAAAAATCTTGTGCTCCACCCTGTGGAGAAGAAGTGCTATGATCCTAAGTCTGGCCTCTCACAGAGTCAGATAATCTCTATAACCTGTTTGTGAGGTTTAAAAACATTATGAAACATGATTGGTCTATTACAGATATTACAAAAAAGTTGTTGGTTGTTTTAAAGTTCTGAGAGAGGGGGTTGTAGCAGCGATGGCATAGGCCCTGTTTACACTAGTGCGTTTTCGTTTTAAAATGAAAACGATCCTCGTCTACATTTGCGTTTCCACAGCGTTTCATAAACGATCTCCGTCCACACTACACGGCTGAAAATGCATGTCACATGACCGTTCATGCACACTGGGCATGCGCGTACAAGTGTAAACAGTTGCCTCTTGCGCACGTAGGTAGCTACAGTATTTTTAAAATGCAGAGTTTAACAGCACAATGGCTGCTAAAAATTACAACAAAGCCAGCAAAGATTGCAGTTCAGTCTCCATGTTATTGTTTACACGGTCGTCAAGGATACGCAGAGAGAATGTGGGCAGCCACGACATCGTTTTCAAAAGTCTCCGTTTTGGTCCGTTTATACTGAAACGCAACCCCGGCGTTTTCAAACTAAAACGGGGTCAGCAGCGTTTTCGAAAGTCTCCGTTTTCGAGGTTCAAATACGCCGGCGTAGTGTAAAAGACAGGCGTAACTGTAGCAAAACTTATGCGTTTTAAAAGGAAAACGCACTGTGTAAACGGGGCCCAAAGGTTCCTCAAAGAACCTGTCAGTTCTTTTTTTTTATTGGTGTGAAGAACATTAAAAAGTTCTAAAGAACCTTTTGTGGAATGGAAAGGTTCTATGGATGTTAAAGGTTCTTCATGCAACCATAGCTTTTTAAATAAAAAGCTTTATTTAAAAAAAAAAAAAAAAAAAAAACTATAGCACAACTTTTTGTATTAAAAGATGTTTATTGAATCTTTAAAATATGTGCAAAAAATAATTAGTTTAAAAAAATGAAAGAAATTTAATTTTTTTTTAAAAGTTTAAGTTGTCTTAAATTTCTGAGTAAAATCAAAGCTGTACCAAAGCTACAACATGTGCATTTGCACTTCTTCAGTAACTTTGAATTTCATTACTGATGAAGAAAACTGAAACTCAAGCAGAAATGACAGACAACTGAAACTTAAATTCAAGCAGAAATGACAGAAATGATATTGAAAAGTTAAATGGATGGAAACAAAGCTGTTAAAATGTGCGTTTTCATGCATGTATATGCCTAATCGTCATTCTCTAGCCTTATGAAAAAAAAAACTTGTAATAAGCTATCAGTTCTGTGGTTTCTATCTTTTAAAAAGCTTTTCAGTGAAGCTCTGGAGTTGCTGTAGAGTGTATAAAGTGCAATGTTGGGTTTGACAGGTCTGCTCAGTATGTGTTATGTCCACTGAACCCCTTCTTAACCTCCCTAATTAATACTTTCCCTCACTCTTCAAAGTTGCTAATTGGAAATATTATGTAAGACGATTATGTCTGACAACTTCTAAAGAGTGAAATGGGGATACTGCTTTAATTCATAATGGAATGACTCGACATTTTTATATCTGAAGTAAATAGGCACTTTGCAATATAGTATTCTTGTCTTTTAGGATACTTGGGAGACAATCAGTGCCATCCCAACTGCATTTTATCAACAATTCTGGCATATAAAGAGCCAGAACAATGATTTTAAAATACATATAAGCTGTTAGGTGAATGTTCACTGTGCATGTTCGCTGGGCTGGTCATAGTCAACATCATCCTTCCTCACAGACTCTTCAGTCTTCATGCACATTTTTTGACAAGCATCACACTATTGGTGCAGAGTGACAGGCTCTGTGGAGGTTGATGTTGAGTATCTGAGAGCAGTGGCTGACCTAGGGCCTGCAAAAGGGTAAAAGAAAGAACACATCAAATGTCAAGTTGGGTGGGCACTGGGCCTGTGTATCACAGGGCCCAGAGCTGTTCATGCCCACAGAGAAGAGCTCTCCCCAACCACGCGAAACGGTGAATTATTGGAAATGTTATATGACTATTTAATCTGACAGGCAGCAGACCACCATCACTCTTGAGATCGGCCAGTCTGCCATATACAAACATTCCCTTAGCTGTTTTCTGCTTTATTAAAATGTCAAGCAATATATTTTACAACCATTAACTAATAAGAAAAAGTACTTGTACTTGATCTATCTGTCTGTCTATTTATTTAGGTTTTATAGGTTCTGTTGCATAAATTAGGCCAAAAAGTTTTCAAACTTTTTAATGTCAAGGATCACTCGTAAAAGTAATATACTTTAATAATTTGATTACACTACTTAAAATATTAAACATTATTTACTTATATATATAGACGGATTCATCGGACGCACGCAGGAACTTCCGGTCTGTGGAGAAGGGTCTGGCTGCAGACCATGGGCGAGTGGAGCTCCACTCTCGAACAGGAAATACTTCACCTCCACTAGTGGAGCTAGCTACTGCTATGGTCGCTGGGTAAAATAACTTCCGCTGCAGCCTTTAACATTGGCCGTGCCCATAGCACGGGAATGTTGTGATTTATTTTTGTACAATTTAGCACAGATACCTATTCTAAAGACACCAACCAATGTTTGCAAAGAAAAAAGGCGTCATCATATTCTGACGCATATTTCGTTATTTAAACGGGAGCGCGCAAGCCATTCTGTATGTGTATGCGCAATACTTCAGAGTCTTATCACCTTATTTTATCACAGAAATGCAAAAATAGAATACAAACAACATATCACTTTAAATAGCTTTAGACAAATCTTAAATTATTAACTAGGACTAAAGTCTATTTTGGGTGGATTAAATTAACGGTTTGGGGGAAATTTATTGTATTAAACAAAAATGTTCAATTTTTTTTTTTTTTTTTTCTTTTTTTTTTTCATGGACTTACTTTACGATGCTGGCATCAAATTGAAGTTGTTTAAATAAAGGAATATGTCCAGCCCATAGACGAATATTCAAAAATAACTGGTTTAATTATCGTAAACAAATCATATCCTCCGTGTTTGAGTGCAATATTGGATAGCATTATGCTGTAGACAATAATGGGTGGTTATATATTGCAAAAATAAACAAAATAACATTACAAATAAAATGAAATCAGTCCGATGATTCCTCTGGCAGTAACTTGAGCTGCGCGCTGCTCGTTAATCTCATGCCGTCAGTACACCGGCAGCGCTGATGATCGCCTCGGTCAGATAATGTTACACATTAAAATGAAAGATGATATCATGTAAGTCTAAATAAACAGTTTTAAATATTGAAGTTTATTGTTATGTTAAACTAAACAAGTAAAATTTCTTATCAAAACTGCCGCCTGTCCATTGACAATAATGCAGGTGGAAATTCCTTTACGCTACTAATCAAAACCGGATGTGACGACACGCATACTGGTAAAAACAGTTGTAGCAACAATGCTTTTCTTTTTTCTTTTTTTTTTCTTTCTTTTTTTTTTTTTTTTTTGAAGTTTTTCTCCGGGATGACATGTTATAATTCTACGCGTAACTGTTTAATGTCCTACCTAGTGTGTAGGACTGTACCCATTAAAATAAAACAGACTCTGTGAGATGTGTCCTGTGTGTAGTGCGATTAAAGCGCTTGGCACCTGCGCGGCAGCGCGCTGCCCTGGTTACCTTGACAGCGAGATGCCGGAAGAGCGAGACTGAACGGATAACAAATTAAAAGGCACTTAAACACGTTTCAGAAGAGATACAAATTATGTCTTCGCAATGCGTGAAGACTCAGAAGCAAGATGCTGAGAACCCCTCAATTATTAAATCAAAATCCATGTCCAGGTTGTTTGTTACTTTTCTTGGTTATTTCGCACCATTCCGGATTTAATGCCTCTGAACTCTGCTAGATCTTTTCAGTATGTTTGTTTGCGTTTCATTTTCTCAGCAGACAAACAAAAACGGCTGTACGACACCCACCAGTCTACAGAATGGCATCGAAACGCGGGCTAAAGACTTGTGAAAACTCCTTAGAAAGGCAAGTTTTGCGAGTATGGTAACTTTTTAGTTTTTTTTTTTTTTTTTTTTTAGCTTCACTGTGACTCTCTTGCTCAGATCACTAGAAATTAACGTATTTGTTGTTTGTTTAAAATAGCTTTAGTTATATGTTTAAACAAAAGTCTATCTATCTATCTATCTATCTATCTATCTTTTTGTTTTATCTATTTTTTTTCAAATAGGATGCCACCAGAGATCATTCTCAAGATTCTCTCATACTTGGATGCTGGGTCTCTTTTCTGCATTAGTTTTGTCAACAAACTCTTCCATGAACTGTCCAACAGCAAGTGAGTGATTTTGTTTTTCTTCAGACTATTTATTTATTTATTTATTTAGTCTCTCTCAAAGCAGAAAATTCAAAAGAATTTTCATCTAATTCTGATGTCCTTGCAGTTCTATGTGGTATCAGTTTTATATCCGTGAACATACCAAAAAGAAGAAAGCCAACCAAGAAGACCATATGATGCGTGTGGTAGGTGTGCAGGAGAGGCCAAAGGGATACTGGAGAAACACATTCTTCAAAGAAATTGCCGGCCTGAATGTGAACAAGTGGAGAAAAAAACTTCAACGCATCGACCCTTACTCAGGACTGCCACATCGTACAGAGGAAGTCTTAAGGTTTGAGATTATGGCTTTTTTGTTTAGTTTATACAATTATTGACTAATTAAATGTGTTATCGATGATCTTAAAATCAGTGTCTCTTAAAATCACTTTTACATTTTTTTTTTTTTTGGTTATTTTATCCTTCATTTAAAGGGGTGGTTGATTATGATTTCACTTTTTTAACTTTAGTTAGTGTGTAATGTTGCTGTTAGAGCATAAACAACATCTGCAAAGTTACGACGCTTAAAGTTCAATGCAAAGAGTGATATTTTCTTTAAAAGAAATATATTTTTAAGGACTACAACAAGCTTCTTCCCAGGTTAGTGACATCACTAACCCTAAAAAAAAAACATAAACCCTGCCCCTGAGAAAATGCAACAAAGATGGTGAGGCCATGTTGGGCTGCTTTAGAGAAGAGGAAGAGTTTTTGTAGTAGAGTGTTGTTGCCATGTCGTCATTTCACACCAGAATGCTTCACAAACAAGGGTCAATTGACCCTTCGCCGGGAGTTTGATTGACAAGCGATCAAACCAATTATAACACCGAATCCGTCATTTTGTCCGACAAAGCAGTCAGGAGTTAGAAGATTAACCTTGGTGGACTTGAACTTGAAAAATGGTGTGTATTTACGTCGTTCTGCATTTTAAACAACATTGCTTCTCATGTTCATTCATGTTTATTTGATGCTTTAACTAGTAGGAAGAGATGATCAGTTCACAAGCTGCTTGAGCTGAGGCGCTACAGCAATCTGTCACGACACATTAAAGAGCCACAAAATGGTTTTTACTGTTCGAATTTCTTAAAAAATTACACAGTTTGAAAGCTGGGACTTTGTTTAATATCAGAAGTAACCTGCTCTGTCTTGTCTGTTGATGTGTTGTCAGTGTCCTCTTTGCTCCGTGACGTATTTTTCACTGCATATGGCGTGACAGCGCCATGGCTTGTCGGACAAAGCAACAGTAACTAAGGGGGGCGGGTCTTTGCGAAGGGTCAATTCAGTGCTGACGGCACATGCTAGTCGATGAGTTGAATCAACTCCACAGCAACTACATAAATTTATCCACTAACCGTTCAGAAACGCCCAGATGCATTCTATAAGTTGTAACTTCTTCCTGAGTCTCTCCATCAGTGTCCGACTCTGGTTTGAACAATGTAAGGCTGAACACCGTTACTGACAATCGTCATTTTGGCTGCGTGAGATTCTCCAGCTTTGTTGTTGTTGAGCAACTGAAGCGCGAGCTGTTAAAGCTCCGCCCTCTTCTGGAAAGGGGGCTGGGAGCAGTAGCTCATTTGCATTTAAAGGGACACACACAAAAACGGCGTGTTTTCACACACTCAAATAGGGGCAAATTTGACAAGCTATAATAAATGATCTGTGGGGTATTTTGAGCTAAAACTTCAGATACATTCTGGGGACACTAGAGACTTATATTACATCTTGTAAAAGGGGCATTATAGGTCCCGTTTAATAACAACGAGATCATTGGTTTGGCATCGTGACATGTAATCTGAATGTTTCTATATATAAATTTGTGCACATAAACTATGTTTAGTTGTAGTTTCTAGTTTCTGCGTTTCTAGTCTTGTTGTTTTGATTTCTTTCGTTCAACTGTCTTTCTGTATATCCCTACATTTAGTAATATGCAACAAGACTTTGTAGTCAAAATAACGTCTTTGTTGTGACCTACCTGATCTGTTGAAGATGGCATATTCCCCATCAAATATATGTCAAGGTGTGTTTTTCCCTCCTGCAGTGTCTGGGCTTATTAAAGGTGAGTGTGAGAGTCAGCGTCTTAGATTTGCTCTGTGCTCCTGGGCGATGGGATACGGAAACACGCTTGATGATCTGCAGGCCGCGGCGTGCTGTTGTCTTAACCTCTGATTAGAGCTGCCGGGCCACTCAATTTTTCGACTCAAAGAGCGTGTGGCATACAGGGGGAGTGAAAATAATTGTGGTCCCCTCAGAAGGCTGGGTGAATTGTAAAAATAAATTGCTTGGCCCCTACCTCTTGCCCAGACAAATCCCCATAGGTTCCTCAGTTACAAAGACACTGGAGGATGAGATTTACTTCGGTAATAATCATCTCCACTGACTTTCAGACACAAACAACAGCTATTAATCTCTCTGGGACTCTGCTTGTATCTTTGTTTTACAGCATTAATTGATATCATATGGTGCAGGTGCCCACACATGATGCATCATAAGTATTTCCCCAACCTAATGCCCTGTTTCTTTCAGAATTAATGTCATTCATTGCTTGTATCTTGCCAAACAAATACTTTTAATCGGCTTAATCAGGTTAATGACAGAAATAAATAATCAGTATTTTTGTTTGTTAGCCAGTTAACTGAACTATCTTTTAGTTTTCATATTTTAACATTATACTTTTTTCAGTAAATCTTCAAGGGCTGCTCAAGATATTTTTTTTTTTACAGGAAAACAAGACAAATATACAGATTAAACGTTATTTTTGTCAGCTTAGCCCTCTCTTTTATGTGTTTTATCTATGTATGAGTTTTTATCTTGCATAATTCCCCACTTCTTCTACTTCAAAAAAGGCATTGCCCTTAAATGCTCTGAGAACAGAGGTGTCAGATGGGGTTTGTGTCATGTGTGTCTGGCAGGAGTCTGTGCATTACATGGGAGATCACAGTGACTGATGGAAGAGGACGGCGGAGCACCTTTGAGCAGTCTCATTCCTCCTTCAGCAGTACGGCTGTGTTTGTGTTCTGGGGCGCTGTCAGTTGGCCTCCTTTCAACCAGCTCACCTCGCTTGAGCTTCGTGGAGTGTCACGGGTACCCCTCGATTGTCCTGCTCCTTACAGGTGTGGTAGATGCCAAAAATACAAAGATACACCTTTTCTCCAACCCAAGTGAGTGATGTAGTTGCTTTCATCATCTGTCTTTCAGGCCGGGCTGGAAATCGGATATGTCCAAAATAAAGCTTCAAGGAGAACACAGTGAGTTGTGTGTTGCAGACAAGATTGTCAAGATGCTATATGTTGGACAGGGCATCACTTTGGGATTCTGGCAGGTATTTTCCAATTCTAGAGTTGACACTGTACATTGTGGAATAAACATACATTTTGTTCAGTGGCTGCCAATCAGTTTTTTTGTTTTGTTTTTTTTTTTTTTTCATGCAATTTTTTTTTTTTTTTTTTGCCTTTTTTACTTTTTACTCTCTTACTTTTTTTGCTTCTTGGTGTTTTAAAATTTAGGATGATCTCTTAAAATCTTTTTTTTTTTTTTTGAAAAAAAACTTTTAATCTGCAAGGATGCATTAATTTATTAAAAAGGGATGTATTAAAAGACTTTACAGAATATTTCTATTTCTAAAAATACTGTTCTTTTGAACTTTCCATTAATTAAAAAATCTAGAAGAAAAAATAAGTTTCACGGTTTCCACACAAATATTAAGCAGCACAACTTTTTTCAGCATTGATAATAATAAATGTTTCCTAAACATCAAATAAGCATATTTAAAGGTGCTCTATGTAAGTTTTTGACTGTACTAAAGCATAAAAATACCATAATATGTTTGCAGATATTTATTAAACATGCTGAGTTCACATACTCGTTTCTCTGAAAACCATTGCTACAGCCAGTTATTTTACTTTGAAATTTGCGTTCCGTGTCGGAATTTCTGTTTTTGTTTTGGTCTGTGCAAGACCGCACGTTGCCAATTTACCCAATAGTATTTCGCCACCCCGGGTTGCCAGTCGGCGGAAAACACATGCAGCAAATTGCAGCCATGGAAGCCAGCGAACAAACTGGGTCACAGATCGCAGATTCTACCCGACCTAAAAAGCCTCAGCATCCATCTAAAAATCTCTATGAACAGGAGCATATTAAAACGCGATATCAACTCATCATAAATCAATAAATTAACTAATTATCTTACAGTGTGTAAGTCTCCTCGCCTTCCAATGTCAATTGAGCTCGCTCCTGTTGCGTGTCTTCAAACTGGCAACCGGTGAGAGCGTCGAGTCTGAGGAGAAGGGGGCGGGGCAAACAATATTTTGAATTTGGACTGCAGTACCCGTTTCAACCACTAGCTAGTCATTCTTACATAGAGCACCTTTAAAGGATCTTTATTAAAGGATCATGTGACACTGAAGACTGGAGTAATGATGCTGAAAATTCAGGATTGCCAACACAGAAATAAATTACATTTTTAAATATTTTGAAATAGAAAACAGATATTTTAAATTATTAAATTTAAATTATTAATAATATTTCACAATATTACTGTTTTTACTGTATGTTTGATCGAACAAATTCAGCCTTTTTTTGAGCACAATAGACTAAATCTTACCAAACTTTTGAATGGTAGTATGTATGTATGCAATTATTATTATTATTATTATTATTATTATTAGCAGTAGTAGTATTAATAAAAATATTTCATTGACAATGCAACAACTCTGTGCTTCTTATACAGGACCAATGTGGAATTGCTTTTGTCATAGTGAACTTGCACAATCACAGACTTGTGGAAAGAAGTCTTCATGCGTCCATTAGGTATTCCTTTATTTCCTCATTTGCAAAAACTATTTGCATGGTCCCCCTTAATGGCATTGTCAAACCAAATGCTTAAATTCTTAAAATTTAGTGTGTATTTCAATTCACTGAATCCCTGTGGTCAATTTTTCTTTTCTTTTCTCTTTTTTTAATCACAGATGTGTCTGTGTGAGTCAGAACCTAAATGTCAGTTATGTATCACTGTCAGTATAGTTTGGTGGTGTAATAACTCCATCTTCTGGTGAATTTTGGCACTGTGTACAGCCCTGACTCATCAGTTCCTATACTGTCTGTATTACTGCCTTACTGTCTCTACAGTCCTTAGTGTGAAAAGGTGCATTGACACCCACTTTGTAGTTAATTTTTTTCTTTTCCTTCCTTATCTCTCTTTCATAGCGCTAGTCCATGTACAGCAACTGGAGTCAGTGCTTTGTTTGATGATGTGGACCCGGAGTATGGTCTCCATGGATACAGTGCTTACATTGAACTGCACAATACAGCGAGAGTCATCATGTCTGATCGCTTTTCCCAGCTGTTTTGCAGGAGAGGTAAATTGTGCACTCTATAATAAGAAAAAAAGAGATCAAAGTCCAATTTGGTGATAAAAATAAATGAAAACCTTATAAGCACATGATTGAGCAGTTGTCCAATTTCACACTGAGATGCCTTGACAGTTGACGGTACTAGATGCTTGACAGTAGATGGCGCTAGATTCTCAAAAATATATCAATGTTGTCCTATTCTTAGCAAAATTCAGACTGAAGTGTCAGAGTTTCAACAATTTGACATATTGTAGTAACACTTTCCTAAACCTGAAGCTCACATAGTATTCTTTTCAAATATTTCATAAATTATAAAAATATATGTATGAAAAAATGTTCACAATACTTTTCTTACAGTGTATATCACATATCATCCTAATATATCATTCACTGATACTGTATATATTCATCCTAAAAGGTATTCAGAGAGTTGAAATACTCAAGATTCTTTGAACGCATCAAAGAATTCTGAAAAAACACAAATATTGAGCAGCACAACTGTTTTCAAAATTGATTAAAAAAATAATAACAAATGTTTCTTGAGCAGTAAATCAGCATATTATAATGATTTCTGAAAGATCATGTGACACTGAATACTGGAGTAATGATGCTGAAAATCCAGCTTTGCCATCGCAGAAATAAATTACATTAAATAGACTTGTTGCCTCGCTGCCTTATCAGGCAATGACTTTGTAGGTAGCGTTTGCACACAAAGGTACCTTGCGAAATTGATTTCGGACAGACTTCTGAGGCAGCGTAACGGTTTCATGATCTACAGCAAAATAGAGTCAGCTTTGGTGATAAGCAAGTATTTAATTACTACAATAGTAATTTCTCACAAGAAATGACATCAGTAGTGGAAAATCTTGGTGAAAAATGTACATTTACACACAAACTGACCACCAACCGCAACTTTCAGATGGCATCTTTATATTTTTAGCTCAACTGTCACAGAATGGGAAGCACAGAATTGTGGGATATCAAATGCAGCGAAGCATACATCTGTGCTGCTTTCAAATATCCATCAGATGAAGGTATCTCAGGAGACAGGAAGTTAAGCTAACATTGGATTCGGACGTGCCTTGTTGCCTACCTTGGAATGCATCCTCCAAAGGCAGGCTTTTTAAAGGGATTGTTCACCCAAAAATGAAAATTATCCCATGATTCACTCACCCTCAAGCCATCCTAGGTGTATATGACTATCTTCTTCAGACGAGCACAATCTGAGATATATTTAAAAATATCCTGGCTCTACCAAGCTTTATAATGGTAGTGAACGGGGGGGCATGTTTTGAAGCCCAAAAAAGCATCCATCTATCATAAAAGTAATCCACACGGCTCCAGTGGGTTAATAAAGGCCTTCTGAAGCAAAGCGATGGGTTTTTGTAAGAGAAATATCCATATTTACTAAAACTTTAGTAACTATAATAACTAGCTTCCGGCAGACGGCCGTACGCATCGATTTGCGGCGGAAGATAACCTCTGAACCCGATGCATGACGCAATAATGGACGCAGAAGTGCAGAGAATAGAGCAAAACAAAACACTGATCACGAATTATAAGTCTAAAATGAGCATTTTTAAATAGAAATGTCAGAGGATTTCAATATAAGAGAAGAGGAGCTTGAGTTTGTTGCACAGCCCTATTTGTTTAAACCGCAAGAGGCGTCTAAGCTTACGATACTCAACATCCTGCGTCGTACATTGCTTCAGGGGGTTACTCATTTTTGGGTGAACTAACCCTTTAAGATTTCAGATGCAGCCTAATCTCACACTAATTTACCCTGTTTAGTAAATCTGGTCCTATGTGTCTTGATTATTTTTGGGGTTACTGTAAACCTTATCTTTAGTAGACAACCACGAAGTACCATAGTGCATAATACCTCTTTTTTACTCTCCAGATCAGATTTCTGATGGTTATCTTCCACTGGAAGTGATCAGTGAGAATAACAGATCCCTAAATACTCAATTGGTTGGAGATGTCAGCTTGCCTTGGAGGACTGAAGCTTTACATGGAACTATCAAGGTACAGTATCACCACACTATTTTATTCATAGTACTTTACTTCAAAACTTTTGTAAGGACTTAAAGTTTTTCATGGTCTAATTGGTGTCTCCAGGACTGTTGCATGATCAACCTCACTGTATGGGATGAAGCCAAGCAGCCTTTTTGGTGTGTCAGTGCTCCTGTTGTCATGACAAAAGCAAATCAGGACACGGTATCATATGATTTTGATGGCGAGAGATTCTCCATCCTATACCAAGACTCAGAGGGGAGGGTGGAGATGAGACTGAAGCAGATGGAGTATAAGGAACAGTATTTTGTAGTTAATCTAGTGATTTACATTTCTGTCGCCAAAGTGAATAAGCACTTTGGGAGAGATTATTGAAGCCTTCACGTGCCATTTCTGTTTACATGAAGACCGTTTTAATATATTTGACTTAAGAACAAGCAGGGCAGCTGCAAATTAGTCAGTAACTTGGGATTATGGCAAGATTAAACTGCTGTCATAATTATAGTGCTTAGCTTTTCAGGTTAGTTTTTTTGACTGAATGTTTCTGTACACTTTATTAATCCACATTTTCACATATCATTACACTTTAAGGATATAAAAATCAGCCTGTCACAAAGAGAGGGATTTTCATGTCAAGTCAGATAAAATCTAAATAATAATAAAAAAACAAAAGAAAGAAAGAAAAAAAACTTGCATGGAATCAAGAGCTAAAGAATAAAAACGGACCTTTAAGCTGGATTTAAAAGTGCCAGTGTGAGCAGGGAAGCCGTTCCAGAACATGGGGGCAGCAACTGAGAAATCTCCCTTACAGCATGAGTGGGACAGAAGGAAGTTGATTGCATGACCTGGGGGCAGAGTATTATGCAAGCTTGTTTTCGCCACAGAATAAAAAAAATAAATAAATAAAAAAGGTAATTGTGATGTTTTATCTCACTTTTTTTCTTGCAATTGTGAGTTTATATCTCACACTTCTGACTTTTTTCTCAAAATTCGGACTTTATATCTCGCAATTCTGAGAAAATAGTCAGAATTATGAGGTTAAAAGTTAGAATTGTGAGTCGGCGCCGATAGCCTCGTGGGCAGCACGCCAACATGTGGCGCCGTTGCGTTTTGGGCAACCTGAGATTGAGTCCCGGCTCGCTGTCCTTTCCTGATTGCGTCCCTCTCTCTCTCTCTCTCTCTCTCTCTCTCTCTCTCTCTCTCTCCTCTCTCTCTCTCTCTCTCTCTCTCTCTCTCTCTCTCTCTCTCTCTCCCACTTAGCTTCCTGTCTACATAAAGTCCTATCACAATAAAGGCAAAAACGCCAGAAATAAAACAAAAAAAACAAAAACAAATTAATTGCGAGAAATAAACGTCAGAATTGTGAGCTGACTTTTTTTCTCAGAATTGTGTGATTAAAAACTTATTGCGAGAAAAAAGTCAGAATTGTGGGATATAAACTCACAATTGCAAGTTATAAAGTCCAAATTGTGAGAAATAAACTGATACTTGCGAGTTATAAAATCTCAGTTTTATTTCTTGCAATTCTGACTTTTTTCCTCACAATTGTGAGTTTATGTATCACAATTCTGAGAGAAAAAAAAGTGAGAATTGCGAGGTAAAAAAATCAGAATTAAACTCACAATTGCAAGTTATAAAGTCCGAATTGTGAGATATAAACTCATACTTGTGAGTTTTAAAATCTCACTATTTTCTGACTTTATAACTCACAATTGTGAGCTTAATTCTGGCTTTTTGACCTCGCAATTCTCACTTTTTTTTTTTTCTCAAAACTGCGAGATATAAACTCAAAACTTTTTTCTCGCAATTGTTTATTTCTCACAATTTTGACTTTTTTCTCGCAATTGCTGAGAAAAAAAGAATTGTGAGGTTAAAAAGTTGGAATTAAACTCAGAATTGTGAGTTATAAAGTCAGAATTGCAAGAAACAACAACAAAAAAGTTTTGTTTGTGAGAAACTATAAATTGTGAGTTATAAATATATACTTGCAGCAATTCTGACTTTTTTCTCACAATTGTGAGTTTATATCTTGCAATTCTGTATAAATATAAACTCGCAATTGAGAGTTAAAGTCAGAATCGCAAGATATAAACTTGCAATTCTGAGAAAAAAAAAAGTCACAATCACTGTTTTTTTTTTTTTATTGTTTAATCCTTGGCGGAAACGAGCTTTCATAGAGTATGGATGAAGGAGTTTACAAATATATTGTGGAGAAAGACCATTTTTTATAACTGAAAGCAAAATCCTAAAATCAATTTTGATTCTATTGGTAATATCTAATTGGATTCTAATAGAGGAGATGTGATATCTTATTCTTGCTTCTCTATATAAATCTCACTGGCATGTTCTGAACCATCTGGAGATGAGATTGAGACTGGCCGGCGTACATATAATTACAGTAATTTAGCCGGGATTGTTTCCAAGTCCTTTTGTGAAAGAAACTCATTTAATTTAGCAGCAGATCTGAGCTGAAAGGCCCTTAATAATGATAACTAATGTGCTTGTCAAAATTTAGTGATGATCAAAAATAACAAATTGGTGGATAACTGGTTACAGAAACCAACGATGGAAGCTGGAGAACCTAAAGTAACAAATTTAGGTATTTTAAATGATAA
Source organism: Mylopharyngodon piceus (assembly GCA_039654765.1). Classification (NCBI taxonomy): domain Eukaryota; kingdom Metazoa; phylum Chordata; class Actinopteri; order Cypriniformes; family Xenocyprididae; genus Mylopharyngodon; species Mylopharyngodon piceus. Next base: position 14,087,558 of record CM077444.1, on the reverse strand, counting down.
AAAGTTACTGTGTCCTTGTCACCAAGTGGATGTATCTGATTATTAAACTTTTTTGTATTGACATATTGTAAATTTGGTTTATAGTGATGTTGCTCAGTGTTTTTCATTGTTTTGAACTCATGATTCATGATCATGTCAAAACCAAAGGTACTGAATCCATTTAATTTGATTTTCCATCTAATCTTCATCAGAAATGGTGCATTTTCTTCCCATTACGCTTATTTCTAAATGAAATGATTTGCATAATGGATAGTTATGTTTGGTCCTGCAGAATGTTTCTTATCATGAAACATAACAGAATTCTTGTACGGCGGGCGGTTGATTTCACTATATTATTCATAGGCAATAGACATTTCTCTGCCCTAGAGGTAGATTATGTTCTTTTGTCATAACGTCAAGTTACACTTTAAATCTTCGCTGCACTGGTTTATGCAAATTTAATAGTCCATAAAATGTCTGTTGAAGTGCTTGACTTGAAGATGTATCATGCCATAACACCGAGGACAGTAAGTGCATGTAATGGAATTTTAGTGCGTGACTCCGTGAACAATAATTTGACTTCATAAAATGAAAACATGCTGTGACTTATATAGCTTAGCAATGTTCATTTGGCAGCAAAAGTCCCAGGAAATGATTGCATACTGCATAATATTGTTATTGTGCAGTCTCAGCATTCCTAGCATATGACAGTTGCATTCGAGTGAGGTATATAATCATGACATTGCTCTTTATTGCAGGCATTTTGACACAATTCCAGAGCCAGAATAAAGTTTTGCTTAGGTCAGTAATCAGAGGTGCCGATGTTATATGGCTGGCAGAAGAGACTGGTGTAAAAAAAAAACTGGATAGTGCTGTAATAAGATTGCCTAGTGCTGTATTTTTTCCTCAGAGGTCAAGCTAACCTTGAAAACTACTTTTTTTTCAACATATTCCGTGTCGTGACTCTGATCCAAATCCATTCCCTCTAGGCTCAAATGAATTGGCTTCTTGTCATGACTGAGGCTGTATTAAAGGTTTGCCTGAAGGTTAATACCCCTTATGTTGCCCCAATATTTCAATAGTTTATTGTACCACAGTAGATGAACAACAGTGCAATGCAGCTATTATAAGCCCGCCCTGAGGCACATTTTAGTGTAGTAAAAACACTTTATTGATCCGGAAATATAGTTTTTAAAAGTCATAAAACACCAGCTAGATCTGTTAATATATAAATGAGGCACAAATAATAATGAGTTAGCAAAGGCAAGTGAACGCTATACTGTATAAATGCCCTACAACACAATATGAAATAGTAATGGAGTGCATTTGATTTAGAGAGACCAGGATGGGTAATATTGAGTAAATGATTGTAGTGGTTGCTAAAATGTGATTCATTCATGAATGCTGGATATTCCTTCAGTGTGATTACAGGGATTTTTTTCTATTTAGAGATGCGCTTAGTTAATCATTGCACAACTGAAATAGAAATAATTTAAAAGTCTGATTAAATGACTGTGGCTGTTCAGAATAGCACACTCTTATCAGTACTGCAGTATATAAGAAATATATTTTGCGCAGTATTAAAACTTTCTGCAAAATATATATTTAGACCCAGTATACCTATTTGATCAGCCAAATGTGAAGACATTATCACACAAAATTGGTTTCAAAATTTAAAACCATTTTTAGTACACTTTAAAAAAAAAAAAAAAAAAAAAAAAACCCAAGTTGGGTTGAAAATGGACAAACCCAGCGATTGGGTTGTTTTAACCCAGTAGTTGGGTTAAATGTTAGCCCAACATGCAGGATAGTTTTGTTTAACCCAACTATTTTTTAAAAATTGTTATATGGCTCGGCTGGCTTAAAATGAACCCAAAATAGGTTGGAAATTAAAAATCAGACATAATTACTAGAGGCAACAATAATAATCAAAAGGTGAACATTTATTAAGCAATTTAATAAATGTTTATTGTCTAATTATGATTCATTAAACATTAATAAATGTTCATTTATTAAACATAATAATAAATGTTAATTTCCAACATAGGCTACTTTAACATACAGTAATTTTTCAACATACAGTAATTTTTAAACAATAGTTGTGTTTAATAAAACTACCCAGCAGGTTGGGCAAACATTTAACCAATTGCTGGGTTTGTCCATTTTCAACCCAACTTTAACTCAGCTTTTTTTTTTTTTTTTTTTTGAGTGTACCAAGATTATAATATGAATTAAATAGCATTAAACATTAATTGTGGAACAAATGCCTACTTAACAATGCCTATTTTATTATTATTTTTATTTTTAATTGGTAGGCACTATGCAGTGTATACTGCACGTAGTGAGCTAGTAATTCTGAACAGCCTGACTTACTTTACCTAAAAGACAAAAACATTGCATCTTTCCAGTAGATGGCAGACTAGTGAAATTAATTTCTGTTCTCTTTTCATAGTCATTGAACCACATCCATATTAATTAACAGATACAATTTTTAGATATTGGTCAGCTGAGACTAGAAGATGGATGCAGTATTACTTATCATTAAGCATTACTAAGCATTAAGAGACTCTTCTGGGGCTTCTAAAAAGAGGTGTAAAGATGTATGATTATAAAATCGTCTGAGATGCAAAATTAATAAAGTATAAATGATTAAAATGTGCTCAGAAAGCCATTTATAACATTTACAGATAAAATGATACTTCCTGTTACTGTGTACACAAAATCAGTTAGGAAGCAGATTACTATTTGAACTTTCTGTGATCTTTCGAATTAAATCCGCTGCTGTTTTTAACATAAATGGCGTCTCTAATGACAGACCAGCTGAGACCTGGATGAAATCAGCCTCTTCAACAAAATCTTTCATTTCAGCGGCCCCCAAAAAAGACGCAATAAATAAATAGTTATGCTTGAATGAATTAGTGCAGCCTTTTTAGCCCACACAGTGTGATTTTAATCACATCATTTTATTAACATGCAGCTGAAAACTCCCAGTGGCATTTTGCAGCAACTTGGCGGTGTTCTCGCCCCCCTGATTAACATTTAACTCCGATCTGGCGGGACCTTGTTGCTACAATTAATTCTCTGTCATCCCAAACCGGGGTCACATGCTAACGAGGCCGCAGCCTTCACTGTGTGACACAGCTCTGCGCTGCCATTTAAACTAAGGCACATCCTTATACTGCTCATTTAGTAACTTAACACATTAATACTGAAATATATCTAAAATAACTCAATAGTTTGGTTATGGCACGCAAGCCCCTCGATGCATTGCAAATTGTAGTTTTGACCAGAGTTTGGACCTTAACCTAGAGTGCGCTCATGTTTAGTTAGGCCTGACAATGGGTTTTGATCCCATTGTTCCCATTTGGTTTGTTTTTGAACCTCTGTGCAGATTGTAGAGCTGCATGATTAATCATTTAAAGATCACAATCTCGAATCAAACAACCACACAATCTTATTCCTAAATAACAACAATTCGGCTATCTGTTAAACCTTTGACAAGTACGATCACAGCAAAACTGTGGCAACAAGTGACTGTAAAAAAATATATTTGTCATTGAATAATTCCCATTCAAAAACGCAAATTCATCCAGTAATGAAACAAGTGAAGTCTTTATAAGCGAGTCATTGAATCATTCAGTTAAACTGATTTTAAAAAAATCTAATTAATTAAATACTTTTTAATTAAATATAATTGAAGTCTCCCTGTAGTCAACAATTTTATCCCTTAAAACTCATATTTGATCGGCAAAATGACGTTTAAACGTTTTTCCTGTGGAAAAAAAAAATAATAATCTTAATGCCTTAAAATAGCTTAAATGTAACTCTACACCCTTGCCTTATTTAATATACACGGATCTATGAATATGATAATTAGCCCCGCCTCCACTCACTTGCACGAGCTCAGAGATCCACTCGGTCAGCTTACTGAGGTAAACGCTGATATCGCTTTTTACAACGTCGGAAACATAACGGTAATTAATATGATTAGCGTTTTGCTTGACTACGTTATCAAACAGCTAATAATGTGTTGCTAATGTTACACAAACCATGTTCACATTCACGAGTCAGAGTCAGACAGCTGCCTTCTAACAATCCTAGAAACGCTTTAAACTCAGAACGTCAGTGGAGAAAGGCATATAGTTCATCATAACATCATAATATGCATCATACACCCACCAAACCCTATTTTTCATATCAACAGAAAAATATACTGGGATAACCTTCTTTTGAGACTCCCTTGTGCGGTCAGTTAATGATATGCTAAAACTCACCGGCACATTGACGTAAAAACAGCAATATTGTGAAATATTATTACAAACTGAAATAATAATTTTCTATTTTAATATATTTTAAAATGTAATTTATTCCTGTGATGGCAAAGCTGAATCATTACTCCAGTCTTCAGTGTCACATGATCCTTCAGAAATCATTCTAATATGCTGATTTGCTGCTCAAGAAATTCAGATTATTGTCAATGTTGAAAACAGTTGTGCTGCTTAATATTTTTGTGGAAACCATGGTACTTTTTTAGAATTCTTTGATAAATAGAAAGTTCAAAAGAACAGCATTTATTTGAAATAGAATATTTTATAACATTATTAATGTCTTTACTGTCATGTTTTATCAATTTAATGCATCCTTCCTGAATAAAAGTATAAATTTCTTTTTAAAAATCTTGCTGACCACAAACCCTTTTGTAAGGTCTAATGGGCTTTAATTACTGTAGGCCTCATGCTGGCTGAAGCTTGATTAATATGAATTTTACTTTTTTTAAAATGTATGAGACTTTCCAACAATTATTTAATTTGCATGTGGCTGACAAAAAAATGAATTTTGCTCTGCACTGATAACAGACATTGAGTGCAATCCGTCATGAAGTTTGCTTCATGTGATTGAGAGCCGTTGTATTCCTATGCCAATTTAGAAACGAAAAACATCACTGTGTTGACTTTTTTAGGTTTAAAAGCCTATTTAATGTGAACTCCCATTTCTGTCTAATCAATTTTAGAATCATATTTAGGCATTTCTTTTATGTTTGTTTCTTAAATTCACTTGGCCTCCCGTTGTTGGTCCTAGGAGTTCTCATAAATGCGCTGAGGGTTTCTTTGCTCCGGGCAAATTGTGAAAATCCAGTGAGTTTGCTGACTGAAAAGACTTCACGCTTACTGCTCCGCTCAGGCCTGGAGATGCAGATATGTAGTCGGTGTAATGTGCATTATATGGATTGCAATAGCGAGACCCCTTGTCAAGTCGAGTCAGTTTTATTTATATAGCTTTTCACAATACATATTGTTCCAAAGCAGCTTTACAGAAAATAAAGCCTTCACACCCCAAGCCAAAGGCGACTGTGTGAAAACGCAGGATGCATTCTTGCATTCAACAACGGCTAGATGGAGTGTAAATGAATGTAATAATAAGGATTAATATACTTAGGTGCAGATTTACTAACAGTTTGTACCAGCGCAAACCCTTTTTTGGCTGTCAGGATTTACTAAAGACATGCAGTGAAAAATTGGTGATGAAAAGGTGTGGACACATATGCATTTGTAGGAGTTTCCCTTTCAGACACTAAATTTATGGGGGGAGAGTATTTAAATAGATCACGCAACATGATTTACTAAGGTTTGCGGTCAATTTACTAGTATTTGTGGTGTTATTTAATGCTGAAAAATAGCATGTCTTCACCCATTTTGCGCTTAACATGGCTGTGTGCGTTGTCAGTAGATCACCTGCAGGACTTTCCCACTCCCAATGGCGCTTTAGGGGATTGCGGTCTCAAGCTTATTTGCCCAGTAATCACACTGTCAACTGTGACATCACTAAACAGCTAATTAAAAGAATATTCAGGATATAGATTTATATAGATATTACATTCTGTATGTAAATTGGTTGGTTGGTTGGTTGGTTGGTTGGACGGATGGATGGACAAACCCGTTTTAAATTTTAAACCTATAGTTGGGTTAAAAAAATTAAACCAACAGTTGGGTTTGTCCATGTTTGACCTAAACATGGGTTGAAACAACCCATCATTTTTTTGATTGATTGATTCATTGGTTGGTTGGTTGGTTGGTTGATTTGATTGATTGATTGATTGATTGATTGATTTAAAATTTAAAGTTTTAAAATTTAAACTGATGGTTGGGTTTAAAAAAATTAAACCAACAGTTGGGTTTGTCCATGTTTGACCCAAACATGGGTTGAAACAACCCATCATTTTTTTGATTGATTGATTGATTGATTGACTGATTGGTTGGTTTGTTTGTTTGTTCGTTCATTCGTTCTTTTGTTCGCTCGTTTGTTCGTTGGTTGGTTGGTTGGTTGGTTGGTTGGTTGGTTAGATGGTTGGTTGATTGATTGATTGATTGGTTGATTGATTGATTGATTTAAAATTTTAAAGTTTTAAAATTTAAACCGATAATTGGGTTTGAAAAATTAAACCAACAGTTGGGTTTGTCTATGTTTGACTCAAACATGGGTTGAAACAACCCATCATTTTTTTTTGGTTGGTTGGTTGGTTGGATGGTTGATTGATTGTCTGATTGAATGATTGGTTGGTTGGTTGTCTGATTGATTGATTGATTGATTGAATTATTGATTGGTTGGTTGACGTCATAAATCAGCCAAATAAATACATTTAAAATATGGCACAAACAAAATTTGAGAAATTTGTGAATGGCCACTTTAGATATTCGGTAGGTAGAACATTTGTATAAAAATTTTGACTTTTATTTTTACTTTAAATATTATAGGACCGAACGGGTATGATATGAATATGATTTGCTCTGTAGATTGTTAGTTTGTCATTTCTGTTTTGAAGAAGGCTTCACCCGAGAGCAACTTGCCACCAGAGTTTATAGAACAATTGTTGCATAGGTTCTTTTTCCTGTTGTTTTGGTGCAAAGGTTTGCGCCTACGGCAAGTGCTCATTGATCTGTGTGAGTGCAGGGACACACAGCATATCCTGGATTCCAGCTACTCTGGAGATTGCACCCTTGTTATGTGTGAGCTCGTGTTGCCGTAGATCTTTTTTTTTCCCTCTGCTGCCAATGAGGAATTTAATGGAAGTGTTGGTGGGCATGTCAGATTTATTGATGCTGTGGTCAGCTGGAACACTCAGAATGAGTCAGAAATGCTCCTGTTGTGTCTTTATTCGCTTCAGACTCCCGTTAGCAGTCGTTCATTATTCAGAGCCATGCATTGATGGCTAGCTTTGTGGTTTGGTGGCCTAGTGTGAACACACTATTCCCTCTGCTCATATTGTGGTGTTTACTAGTGTTATGAGTGAGGTTTTATGGCTCAGAGCTGATTTGTGTGCATTAGCTGAGCCAGTGCGTTATGGAAAATGTCCCAGCACTACTGTTTTATGGGTCAGATTTTTTGCTATGCCAAGCCTGAGAAACATCAGCATCACACATTGAATAAACAAATCATGTTCGTATAATAATTCCACTTTTAGTACAGCTGATGTGGAGAGATCTGATGCTCAAATAAGCAGTGTTTATGGTAGAAGAGTATGTGAACAGTCTGCTCAGTATGTCTGCCCTGTTTATTCTGAGTGTGATGGTTATTATGTTCACTGAACAAATTGAGGAGAAAATGGTTGTAGTGAGGACCATTTATTCGCCAGGTCCTTATTGTACAATATGTAGAAGCCTGACAGATCTGTGACCAAATAAGTGACGGCTGTTGTCATGACGATGGTCCTTCATACTGCATCATGTGATTAGATCATTTACAGTGGAGGATACTCCTCAACAGTGGTGAAGGAAGCAGAGAAGAATCCATAGAAACTGTAGTTAATATTCAATTATTCAATAGCATAGAAGTAGTATTTATATGAATTTATTATTATTTATTAAAATAACAATGATAAATTATTTTAAATAAGTAATAATTGACATTTTTGCTTAATAATAATATTAACAACAATAATTTGTTGCATGCACAGGAAGTAAAAACTATGCTCTGGTACCAATTTCCTGTTTGCTGTACATAAATTTATTTAGAAAAATAGATTTATAATAGATTTGTTTATTCTTATTAATAATTAACAATAATAATTAAATATATATTTTATAACTACTACTACTATTATTATTATTACTATTGTTGTTGTTGTTGTTGTTATTATAGTAGATTTAATTTCCATCTGATACATTTCAGAATATTCAACAATTTTCCAAAGCAAGAAATATAGATTTTGAGGATGCTGTCACATTTCATCCAAACAATCCTAATTTATCATTCTCAGCTCCTGCAGAGCAGCGCTCATCTCTCGCTAATGGTTTTCCTACCATTACAGATTGTAATAATCGTGAACACATTTTGATTTATGTTATTTTTTTCCCCATGAAAAGCTTGAAAATGCAGCATTGGCTGATATGCCTCGATTAGGTTGGGAGACTGAGGAAGTTGTCCATTTACTGAGACCATTTTGCTGTTCTTTCCAACAATAGATGTGATTAGTTCTCTGGTAAGGGAGTGTGGTCCTAGATAAATATAAAAGATCAGTTTCAGGGCAGAATATGGGAATGTTGTGGTACTTGTGGGATGTTATTTTTTATAATGCTCTGTGGTGTTGGAGCACCCCGTGTATAATGAGGAAACATCTCGGCTATGATGGTGATTGATTCTATCACACTCTGAGACCCTCAGCCCTGTCTCCACGCTGGATGATCAGTGAGGTTTTATATTAGCATGATGAATGTCTTGCAGTTATGCACCTTGAGAGGTAATGTTCTTTTAACCTCGCTCAAGAGTTGTCCTGAACAGATAACAGCCACTATATACCATGATTTAACGACTGTCACTACCACTGTGGGTAACATTTTAATAAGGAAAGAAGGTCACAACAAAATTCAGTTTGAAAAATACTGTGTGAAATATCTCCAGAAATAGCATTTTTTAATAAATTATTTTGTAATTATTTATTACTAAAGGAACAGTATATAAGCTTCGCCGCTAGAGGTCTCTAATTCAAAACAATAACAAAGGTGTAGCTTGATGATGCCGTGAATGAGCATGGAATCATGGGAGTTGTCGTCTTCACATTCACAGCCAGTGGAAAGCAATCTGACAGGCAGAAATCATATTCATGGATAAGCTAATGTATTAAAGTTTTGTTAACATTATTGTGGTATGAAGCAGGGCGGGGCCGAGAGCCTGGGACATTTTACGCTGCTTTTTTGGTAGCACTTTATTTTACTGTATAGTCCTGTTCCCCATGTACTTATTATAATAACTGGGTAATAACTAACCCCTAAACCTAACCTTAACCTCATGTAGTACTTTCTTAGGTAAGTACACCGTAAGTACATGTACTGTAAAATAAAGTACAACCGCTGTTTTTACTGTGCTTATATGCCGCATTCAGCTGCTGCCTCTCCTTTCACTTTGTTTTTTGTTTAATTTACAATTAAAGTTACGTTTAACACTTGCCTTCTTCCCTGAACTTTGTTACAATTACATTTGATCACTTAAATTCACATTTTTTTATTTTACTCTAATGAAATAGCTGCAAGTGCTGAATTACTACTCATACAGGTCACTTTATTTGATGAATTAAAACTGTGGGGTAACGCAGCACTGTTTTACTTGGTGAAAACAATCAAACTATAACTACATTTAAGTGCGTTGAAAGTTGTTATAACATTACTCTGTGCGTTCGCTCGGTGGCTGGTATGAGACATTGGCTGTACATTGCAGTAAGCTAGATCGATATTAAAGGATTAGTTCACTTTCAAATGAAAATTAAGCTTTACTCACCCTCAAGCCATCCTAGGTGTATATGACTTTCTTCTTTCTGATGAACACAATCTGAGATATATTAATAAATATCCTGACGCATCCGAGCTTTATAATGGCAGTGAACGGGACCAACGAGTATGAGCTGAAGAAAATGCCTCCATCCATCATAAACGTTCTCCACACGGCTCTGGGGGGTTAATAAAGGCCTTCTGAAGCGAAGCAATGCGTTTGTGTAAATCCATATTTAACAAGTTATAAAGTAAAATATCTAGCTTCCGCCAGACCGCCTTCCGTATTCAACTTAGGAAGAAAGTGCAACGCCTCTCGCAGTTAAAAAATTTTATGCTACGTCCTACACCTTCCCTATTCAACTCACAGAAAAAGCTTAACTGACGCAACACCAGTTCCGTTTTTTTTTTTTTGTAACTGGAATACGGAAGGCGGTCTGGTGGAAGCTTGATATATTTTACTTCATAACTTGTTAAATATGGATATTTTTAGTACACAAATACATTGATTCACTTCAGAAGGACTTTATTAACCCCGCCGGAGCCGTGCGGAGTACGTTTATGATGGATGGATGAGGATGCAGTTTCTTCAGCTCATACTCGTTGGCATCGCTCACTGCCATTGTAAAGGTCAGATGCTTCAGGATATTTATAAATATATCTCCGATTGTGTTCATCAGAAAGAAGAATGTCATATAGCTAGGATGGCTTGAGGGTGAGTAAAGCTTGGGGTAATTTTCATTTGAAAGTGAACTAATCCTAAAATATAATATTAATAAAAGCTGGATGACTTGTGTTGCTAAATGGGTATACTACAAATAAAGCTCTTTCTGATTATGCTGTTAACAATGCTGTTAGAGCATTGTCTCTGAGGCATGGTAAAAACAGGGTACTCACAGTAAATCAAGAAAACGAGAGATTCAACAATGATAACAATGATTAGTTTTCTGTCGATAAAGGTATCCAAACAGTTGCTCACCTGTCTAATAAAACACATAATATATTAAAGCGTATTTGGTGTTTCCATGGTTTCTATGGAAGTAAAAGTGGAAATCGAGGGTAACGCGGATATGACGTCATTGACAGGTGATGCATTGACACAGTTTGTTACACTGGTTAAAATAGCTGATTTGTCTGGATTTAAACACTATTGGAAACATTTGGGATAATGTAAGTACACAAGTCAACAAATATATAACATTGTTCTAGTGCAGTGGTGTCCAATCCTGCTCCTGGAGGGCCACTGTCCTGCACAGTTTAGCTCCAACCCCAATTAAACACACCCAGCTAATCAAGGTCTACTAGGCATACGAGAAACTTCCAGTCAGGTGTGTTGAGGCAAGTTGGAGCTTGCCTCAACTTTGCAGGACAGTGGCCCTCCAGGACCAAGGTTGGACACCCCTGTTCGAGTGTTTTCCAAAAAACTTACATATTGTCCCTTTAAATAAATACATAATAGTTATTATTATTATTATTATTATTATTATTATTAAAAAATAATAACCAATTATATAAAAAGCAGAGTAGTAATATGGAGATAATGTCAGTTATACTAGTTTCTCTGGACTTTAGCAAGCTGTGTACTGCAAGTTGATTGTGAGGTCTAAATTTGCTTTACATTTTAATGATTTTGGTACCATTTATTACAAAAACCATAACAGCTAAAGCTAAAAGCCTTTTACTGGAACAAGCACAAAGCAATTTAGCTAAACAATTTAGAAAATGCATTTTCGTAGACTTACATTATGCAACTAAAATGGTAGTGATACTTTATGTAAAGAAGTGGTTAGCTTTCATCTGCGATCCCAGGTCATTTGTTGCTTTTGCTGAAGTCTGCAATTGTAAGAGAAACTTTAATCATGTAATGTTATGTATTTAGAGTAGTTGGTGACATTGAGCCATAGGTACCTAGAATATAAAAACAATGACCCAGCATATCTGTAGCCTGAGGGAGACGATTCCTCATTGGCCTTGACTGTGAATCTCCAGGACACATCATCAGTTTTGTAAGCCACCTTGTGTGGCTAAATAGAAACCATATCTCATTAGCCAATGTTACCTGAGACATGCAGGACAACATTCATCAATGCCATGATCCTTTCTGCTAACTCTGCATTTCAGAAGTTACTGTAGACCTATCTCACCTGCACTGCTGTCAACAATCGGATTCGCCGGTCGAAAGGGTCTGTGTAGCATAGCCAGGGATGGCTGTTTGTAATTGTAGCAGGTAAGCTATCAGTTTTCTACTATGGTGTGTTAGCATTGTAGCCTGTTGTATTGTACAACAGGTGGGCATTTTATGGGTATATCCACTACTATTTAAAAGTTTGGGGTTGGTAAGATTATTTTTTAATGTTTTTAAGAAGGTTCTTATGCTCACAAAGGCTGAATCTTAATTTATTTTAAATTATAAATTCACTCCCACATAAAATCGTCTTTTTCAGTGAGAGTTGGTGATTTTTGGTGACATGAATGAATGTTGCGATGTTGTGAATTGAGATAAAGATCAATTTTAGTTGAATTGTTGTCACATTGGGGGCTCATTTAATTAATGTCAATAGTTTGGGTGTTTGTAATGATAATACACAAGTGCCGTACAACCTAGAGAACGTTACAGCTGTCCTCTGAGAAGCAGCAACAAACAACAACCTTCTAACAAAACTCCTGAGGGTAACAGTCCAGATGTTTCTTTAATCCGCGGATAACACAGAGTGTGTAAACAAACAATATTTTAACATACAACCATATTTAGAGATATTGCTGTGGAAGAGGTTTAGATCCTGAATACAACAACCTGCAACTAGATGATGTTTTGTCTCCAGAATTAATTAAGGGTAATAGCAAATCATTAAATTTCCTTGACAGCACTGCAAACTGTGAAGGTGTGAAATCTTCATATTGAAGGCATGGATAAAAGACAAAAATGTGTTGTGTGCATGATAAAGAGAGAGAACATGAGTATGACTAAAATATTCAAGACAGCCTTCCAGCCAATGCAAATGAGTTCAAAACAGTTTCATGGCCAGGCTTTTAGAAGCACATGAAAGATGCTGGTGGAAAACGCTGAAGAACAAATTACACTAGAGTCATAGTGATCCTGGTTCAAACACAATTTAAATGTAGCTACTAAACATAATGTTCTTGTTTGAGTAAGGGAAAAGATCTTTGTAAAAAAAATTAAAAAAAATCACAGATCTCAATTTGCCAATGTGAAAAATTGCTCACCTGGTTGGGCGAATACTGGTAAAGTGAGACACTTAGTTTAAAATGATAAAAATGAGTACTTATTATGTAAATAATACTTTAAAGAATTACTCATAAAAGCAATTTAAATATAATATTTTTGGACACTTAATTGCATGTTAATTGCAATTAAATTGAAATGTATTAACTTATATTAAAGACATTTAGAGTACAATTAAGGCAATTAAGTACATCTTTATATGTAATTTCATAATTAATTCTATTGTCTTTGAAATATGGTTAAACTGTACAGCCGAATGTACTGACAAGCATTTATGGTAAACTGAAATATACTTTAAATGTCATTTCTATTGAAACTTGAATATCATGTTTTTAAATATATTTGTAATTACATATTTGTAATGATGCAGTTGTAATTCTGTTCATTTAAAATATATTAAAAATGTAATATTGAATAACACAGTACATTTAAAATTATTACAATTAAGTATTTTACATGTGCTTTAGTATGTCACATCAAAACGGGTGTAAAAGATTATTAAAACAATTATTTAAAAATGTATTTTAAAATAAAACTTTTAATTTGACATTACTACAAAGTGCACTTTATTACACATGGCCTTTTATTACAGTATTATTATATTATGCTTATATTATCTGTATTATACCATTTTTAAAATAAATTTTAAGATTTGAAGTTCACTGCATGTGCACATTTAATACAATTAAGTACACTTATTTTTTCACATGGGAGTCCAGTGCTGTTTTGGACCCTTTTCAATTTAATTGAATGGATAAAAACAGCTGAAAGTAGTACTGTATGTAATTATGCATTCATACACCTCATCTATTTGCTAATTCCTGGAAGTGTAGAACATGACAGAGATGGCTTTCACACTGGGCATGTTTGCTGTTTTCCAAGTCTGTGTGCGATAACAAAGGCAATGATATAGAAAGACGGTTCACTTCTATTACTTGTGAATGGGAGAAACTGCAACGCGCAATATGGCGGAATATGCCCCGCCTTCTAAGTAAAAGAGCCAATCACTGATTGGTAAAGTCATTGCGTCCCTGCAGCTGCCGTTAGAAGCTCTAGTTCCCATAGAAACCTGAGACTCACGCATAGGACTGAACATGCACATTGGCTGGTGAAGCCTGAAAAATAAGCTTCTTATAGCTATTTAAGCATATAAGAAACAACATTTATGGGACAGTTCATGTCAGATTTTGTTGCTGATTTGAAATATGTTATTTAATTGTGGAATGGGAAGCAGATTTCAGGATTCCCCCATTCAAATAGATAGGACTTGGTCTTGGATGCCCAAAATAGCTGGTCGGAGGTGTTGCAAATATGGCCGCCGAGTGAACAGACTTTCCTTGAAAGGGACTTTGCTGCAACGCGCAATATGTCGGAATACGTCCCGCCTTCTAAGTAAAAGAGCCAATCGCTGATTGGTAAAGTCATTGCATCAGCCATTAGAAGCTCCGGTTCCCATAGAAACCTGAGACTCGCGCTTATGACTGCACATGCGCATTGGCTTGTCTAGCTGAAAAATAAGCTTTTTCAATGCTATTTGAGCTTAAGAAACAACATTTATGGGACAGTTTATGTCAGATTTTGTTGCTGATTTGTAAATATGTTATGTAATTGTGAGTTCGTCAAGTGGTTTTTGAGATTGCAGGATTCCCCCATTCAAATAGATAGGACTTGGTCTTGGATGCCCGAAATAGCTGCCCGGAGGCGCTGCAAATATGGCCACCGAGTGAACAGACTTTCCTTGAAAGGGACTTTGGCGATAGTTCCCCCGCAGTGTTAGTCTGGTTTCACACTTGCTTAATCTATCAAACCATGGTGCATTTGCATTCATCTTATGCCATCACAACCATGCGTATGATGGAACGCGGGTCAATATGTTGTGTTTGTTTTATTAATTTGGTGCTATAATGCGCAGCAGAGTGAATGACACTTGGGTTTACTGTATGTGTGTCACATAAACCCGGCTTTCTGCTGCTTGCAAGTGGAGTCTTTTGAGGACATTTGCCGCTCTGATTGCACAATGACATGGCACACTCACTCTCGCTCCTATCCAAAGTAAATAATAATAATAAAATGCATGCACAGGTTACTTTTATTCCTGAACAAGTGCATACCCGAGTCTTGACTTGCTTTCACATTCATGCACATTCATTCATGCAAATTGTGCCACAGTTCCAGTGTAACCGAACTTAACTTAAAGGCAGTCTCGAGTTCGGTACCCAGGTGTGCTCCCGGGTCCGCATGACAGTTTTCACATTACCATTTTTTCCATTACTAAACTAGAAAGTGTGTACTAAACTGCCAGTGTGAAAGCACCCAGAGACTCTCACTCATATATGGTAATGCTCATTTAGTTTATTTATAAGGGGAAAGATACACAGTTTGATTGTTTTTTCAGGCTTTCTCTATAAACTTCACTGCCAAACATTTCTTTTTGAAGTGTTTGTGGCAATGACATTGAGGGTAGACCAAAGTCGGCTCATGGATGTGTCAGGGAGATGGGCGTCATCAGCGCTCTGTAACAAGAGCACTGTAGCGAAACAATCAGCAGTCGTGTCACCACAGCTCACACTGTGGAACCTGCTTCTCAAAATGCTCCCAATGTGCTGTCAGCTTCCTCAATCCTCACCAACAATCCTTCAGTACTGTCTCCCAAACAGGCTGTTCTGAAATACACATGGGTAATGCTAGCCCTTGTCAACGCTCTGTACTACTGACAGAAATACTTCTCATATTTCACAAAATCGCACCACACAAGGCAAATTACAACCAAAGCTAATACCTTCCCTGTGTAATAATCTAGCATGTTTTGTTTGGCTTCATTAGCTTTGTTTCCATCCAAAGTTGCGAATTTATCTTATGCACAAAATTGGAAAATCACATAAAACATTTGTGAATAAAGCATCCCATGTGTTTAAAAGAACAAAGTGATCACTTTCTGGGAAATTGCTAAATATCTGTAAAAAAATGGAAGTTGTTGCAATTGGGGAAGCCACTGTGGCTTTTTTCATACATTATAATTACTTGTGCCTCAAAGTGTGAAGACAAAACGCAGTACACACTGTCATGTCATGTGTGACCATTCTGAGAGGTCATTATACCCAACTGTTACGAACCCCTGCTCTTTCTCTTGTTTTCTCTTTTCTTTCTGAGCATAGTTGCCAATTGGATGGGGGTGGAGCCTGATTATTTCCAACACCTGTGGCCTCTGCCTATTTAAAAGCTGCTGGTGGCACTCCACTTTGGCCTACCTCAAGAAACCTGTTGTTGGTGGTTTTGGAGTTTGTTTTTCTTTTCATTTGTACAGGATGGTGAGTTTTGTTTGTTTAGTTATATTAGAACAGAGGGAAAGCATAGGTAAGTAAGCTGACCAGGAAGATGATTTTTTTTTTTTTTTTTTATTTTGTTTGTTATTTTTCTCGGGAGTGAGGAAAGTTTAATTAGTTAGCTCACCAGTCCTGATTTGAGTTTTGTATGCTTATATGTTCCTTTGTTTTGGTTTGTTGGTTTGTTTGTTTGTTTTGCTTTGTTACTTTTACTGCCAATAAATTTGCCAAAATAAATTTTGTGATTTTGTTTATAACTTTTTTTTAAACTGCTTTTTATGTTGGTCCCTAATCTGTGTCGTAACATAAATTGGGGGCTCGTCCGGGATTTGAACCTCTCGCATTTTGATGACAGACTTTGGCTCAGGCATTTCAGAGTGATCAAACCACCATTTGAGATCCTATACAATCCTGGTTGGTCCAGTTATCCAATCACATCCTGCTGAGGCAAAGTCACGAGTTTTTTTTGTTGCACACTGAGGGATTTATTCTGTAAATGTGTTTCCATTGTAGTTTGTGCATGTCTTTTTATTGGATAAAAAAATTGTCCACCTTAATTCAGCACATACTGTACACATTTTTAAAATTTATGCGCATCTTGGCGTTTCCAATCAGTGTTTTTTTTTTTTTTTTTTTTTTTAAATGTGATATGCAAATTTTGGGATAAAATAGATGGATCAAAACATAGTTATAAATAATTACACTTGTATGCACATATCACTAAATAAAAGGAGGATCATATTCTGCTTTATTCTGAAAAAAGACATTTACATGTTCACAGCTATTTGAATATTCCTGTATACATGTAATTATTCTGAAAATATTCTGAATATTTCGAACAGACATGAATAATATTTTCCTTGCTGTTCTCTTCTGGAAATACTAAAGATGTTTGTGCTTGCCATTTGACATGTTATAAAATAATCATTCATTGCTTTAGTATTAGCATTTGCAGTTGCAAATTAGGGCACAGTTGTAAATGTAGGTCTTGATATTCTTGCAATGTTAATCAGAAGATTGTTGTAAGAATTTTAATCAATCTTAAAGGGTTAGTTCACCCAAAACTGAAAATTATGTTTTCTAATTTTATTTCCCTTTTTTTTAACCTCATGTTCTTTCAAACTTGTATGACTTTTCTTCTGCAGAACACAAAAGAAGATATTTTGATGAACGTTGACAACATTGGACATTCTCTTGTATGGACCAAAAAAAAAAAAAAAAACATTTCATTCATTAAAATATATTTTCTGAATAAGATATTACAATCAATGACTCAAACTTATCATTAATAGAGACATGTTAACTGTCTTATTCTGATAATAAATGTAGGTTGAATCTGGTCTTCAGGTTAATGCGTTACTGCTTACATATTTAGAAACCCAAATTGGCAAACTTACACTACAGTTGTTGTTTTTGTTGTTGTTGTTTTTTTTGTTTGTTTGTTTTTTAGAAATTAATACTTTTAATCGTCAAAGATGCATTAAAGTGATCAAAAGCTGTTCTTTTGAACTTTCTATTCATCAAAGAATCCTGAAAAAATGTAACATGGTTTCCACAATAAATAAATAACAAGCACAACTGTTTTCAACATTGATAACAATAATAAATAATTATTGTGCAGCAAATCAGCATATTAGAAAGATTTCTGAAGGAAATCATGTGACACTGAAAACTGGAGTAATGAGACTCAGGAATATTATTCTGAGATATATTATATTATTTATATATTATAATATATTATTATGCCATCTCAGGAATATTATTTAATACAGTTATTTTAAATTGTACTTTACTGTATTTTTGATCAAATAAATGCTGCCTTGGCGACCAAAAGAGGCTTCCAAAAAATTCTAAAATCTTCCAGAATTCAAACGTTTGAACAGAAGTGTAGATTTTTGGTAGTTAATATGCTTTTAAACACCTTTACCAGTGTTTTGGAGGCTTGTTTAATGCCAAAATCTCAATGAAACTCAATGAAAGTCCTTGTGATTATCATTTAATGATTCAGTCTTTTTAAATCTGAACAAAGGGAAACAATCCTCTTGTCAGCCTCTGCTTTTATGTTGCCATGGTTTGACAACATCCATATGTCTCCAGGGCTGTGTAGCGTGCAGGCGGCATGTCTGTCTGGTTTGGTTTTGACAAGGATCGTCTCCACGTCAGATTAACGTGGTATCTTTTCATGATATCAAAGCTAAATCATTTTTTGGACTTGTATTGTTTTTTGCGTTGCTCTTCATTCTCTTGACAGCGAAACGTAACTTTAAAAAGAAGATAACAATGCAGGTATCTGTTTCTTCTGCTTTGCATTATGTTAGTAGTGCTTATATTTGTATTGGACGAGTCAATGCAGTCCTGCGCCACACGCAGAGATAGCAAGCGCTCCAGCACATTAGGGAATTGATCATACAGCTGCTACTTCGGAAAGTGTTTGCAAAAAAGCCCCAAAGGAGCCCATTCAGCTTATTCCTGTATAATTACCTCAGATGGCTAATGGAAATCGATGGCATGTCTGTCGCATCAGCTTGATATGCTGTGCTTTGTAATGAAAGTTCACATACCTGTCCAAGGCTGAGCAGAAGGCCTATTGGTTGAACCCTTCGACATGCCAAGTCAACGCTTTTGGCAGTAACACAGTTATGGGGGGAAGGCCCAGCTAGACAGAGATGCTTTCCTACTTAATTAGCCAAAATGTGACATGCCGTTTTTTGCACTCTTAGTGCTGAAGTTTATCTTGCCATAAAACATGCTGGGCTTTTATGAGAGGAGGTGATTTTAGCGGTGTCAGACAGAGTAGATGTTAGTGGCTGTAGGGCAAATTAGCTGTTAAACTATTCCAAAACTCAAACCAGGATACAAGGTTTAATGGAGAGAACAGATGACTGCTGACTAGTGAGTTTACAAAGGCAGTTGTAAAACACTTTATGTGAATCATTTTGTTTTATCGTTTCAGTTGTTCTTTGTTTATCTGAGATCTGCACAATATATTCTTTGTCAATATTTGTATATATTCCAATTTTAATCAATATTCTCTCTTAATAATGTGTTTTGTTGTGTGCTTTGAACTTAGAATTTTTGTGTTAACAGTTCATTAGCATTTCCATTCATTTCAAAGGCAGTTGTTTGCCTGGCAGAAATTACAATTCTGTCTTCTTTGCTCGTGGGACAGGTTTGTTTTGTATTTGTTCTGTTTTTCTGTGTGTGTGTTGTTTTGTTCTTATTTTGTTTTGTTCTTATTTTGTTTCATTTTGTTTCGTTTGGTTTTGTTTAGTTTTTTATTTGATTTTTTTCACTTTGTTTCACCTAGTTTCATCATGTTTCACAGTGTTTTGAGGTGTTTCATTTGGTTTCATTCAATTTTGTTTTATTTTGCTGTGTTTCAATTTGTTCTGCCTTGTTTTTATCATGTTTCACAGTGTTTTGAGGTGTTTCATTTGGTTTCATTCAATTTTGTTTCAATTTTGTTTCATTTCATGTCGTTTCAATTTGTTTCGATTTGTTTCACTTTGCTTCACTGTTTCACTTTGTTTCACCTTTTCACTTCATTTCATCTGGTTTTGTTTTGTTTTGTTTTGTTGATTACCAATAAACCCAGTTGACACAGGAAAATTACGTCCTGATATGCTAACAATGCTAACGAGACCTTCAAAAAAATCAAGCATTGGTAAAGCATCTGCTATAACGTAATGATATTTGCTTTTTATATTGCTTGCAAGTAATTTTACCATTAACTTTTGAAGGACTGTCAATGACAAAAGATGCTTTTTGCCCCTGGATCAGAACAACTGGCTAACTGGATCATGCTATTGCCAGTCAAACCCTGACATCTTGGCTGGAACTTTAACAACAACAACAACAACAAAATAACTACCAATTTACATTGATCTGGAACATCTAATAGTTAAACATAAGAGCTGAATTAAAACAATGTTGTTAATTTACCAGATATCAAGAATTTAGAGCTGAACTCATTCTGAGCTCAAGAAAAGTGTATTTCCGTGACCTAGTGGCTGAGCATGCCAGTCCTATAAACTGACAAAGGCCATTTGCTGCCAAATCAAAACTGACAGCTTCTAATGAAGACAGAGAGAATTCATAGTTTCAATTTCACAGTCAGCAACATTCAGTGACCAGGGCAGAACAGCATGTAAGTGGCAGCTCACACTGCTATTAGAATAGGTAAGGTCAAATCTTTCAATGTGTAATTATTTTCACCAGCTGTTACTCCACGGGGGGAACATAAAAGTACATGTGCCTGTGGACTTTGTTGGTTTTAAGGAAAAGCGGTTTTAATAAGGAATTAATGTTTGCTGTGTATGTGTGTGAACAAGACTGCATAAAGACTGCATAAATACATTAAGAGTTTGCTTTTGCGTGCACAAGCTATTAAGTCTCTGCTATTGTTGATCTGTTTCGTTCTTTATTCAGGGGAAGAGCTTAAATAACCCTGCCCTGTAACCCCAGTGCGGTTATAATTGCTCGACTGAGCAATCTGTCTTATTTTTGCTGCTGAAATGAAAGCAGCTTAGCCATTAATATTTTCCCCTTAAATTGTAAATAATTCAAATATTTTGATGTGTAAGCCAATATCCGCTTCGGAGAAAAAAAAAAGTTAATAGTAAAAATAGTAAAAAAAAAAAAATAGTAAAAAAAAAAAAAATAAATAAAAAAAAAAATATATATATATATATATATATACTTTTTTTGTAAAATAGAAAGTCATAATTTCAAGATATGACACAATGGTACATTATAACATAATTTATTTATAATTATTAAATATATTTCATTGTAATATAAATGATAATTACCTTTTTATTTATCTGATAAAAATGATAAATGGTGAAGTAAATACTACAGAAAAAAACAACTGTAATTTCTATATGAAAAATTTAGTTCAGGCAAGAATTAAAAAAAAAAAAGTAAATTCTATATTAGTACTCAATTCAAGCTTGTAGAAATTAAAGCGTAAATATCAGCATTATAAAATTAAGTAAAACTATTCAACTTTTCTGATACTGGTTTTCCCATCATGCACTGGGTCTTGAATAATTAATGGGGTTGATTTTTCGCTGTTTTCCAGCTGTATTTACACTGTTTTATCATTGCTTTTGTTGTTAAGTTTAGTAACTTGCCATTATGTGACATCTGGAGTTCATTTTCTACTCAAAATGACACATTCATACTCAAAAGTGATCCATCGAATGTTAACGTCATTGTGTATTGTGTACCAAGTATTGAGGCCTCTGTGGTCTACACAATATCCATTGTATTATTTACTTGGATGTAAATCATACATTTTAAAAGCGTGGTTTAATCAGTATTATATTGTTTGAGTTAAAAGTATTGCAAAGGAAACTCCAACGAAATAGAAATTACTCAACCTTTTAGTGGCCAAGTTAAAATGACTTATTTTCTTTGTTAATTTTACTTAACTTAGTTAAGTAGAGTGTACTTAATTCCATATGTGAAATTTACTTAAAAAATATGTGTGCAGATACTTGACAAAGAAAAATTAAGTAAATTTTACTTATTGTTTTATTTTTTTGCTCTGCAGCAGAAATGTGCTTCAAACTATCAATTTTATTCTTTGTGCATTTATTCTGGAACAAAAGAAAACTAATGTTTATTCACTGCAAAAACAAACAAAAATATTTAAAAAAAATAAATTAAAAAATAATAAATAAATAAATATTTTGTATCGCATTCTACTTAAAATATCTAAAAAGTAAATTAAAAAAAACTGCATAAGATTATGGCCTGTTTTGTCCTCAATTCAGGAAGGAATATCTGGCCTGCAATTCAGAGGTAGAGCAGCATTCGATTCTATCGCTTTTTCTTGTTGTTTGATAAAATAGGGCTGTTGCACACATGACTTGTCCTCATTTAGAGGTCTATAAATGGTTTCCTCCTTCGCATAGTCACTTCTGATTGCTTCCAACCCATTTTAAAGTCTCTCTCTGTGTCTGCAATCAAGTCCCATTTATCATGTACATTTCCAGAACTTTTGCTTTCTCTATCATTTTTTTTTAATACCTGTTGCCATTTGTTTTTGCCATGCTGTCTTATTTGCTCACCATAGTAACTGAGTCACTGGCCATTTTAGCTGACATTTGTGATGCATGTATTGTGTCTGCAATGTTGATGAAGGCCTTATGGCATTTGCTTGCATATGATATGCCACTGGCTTTATGATTATGAACATTTGCTGTCCTTGGGTCATTTGTTTCTTTGGTCTTTTAGCTGAATTGCTTCAGCAGATGGCTGTGAATTACCATACAAATCTCAGGGCCTGTTTGGATTCCATTTCCTGCTTGTTTGGAGTCTGTTGTGCTGACAACACTATTCCATATGAATTTTCACTGCTGTTTTATTCTGCACATCATGAACCATGTTATGTTAAGCCAAGGTGAACATGAATGGTGTGAGAGGAAATTAAGTTGTTGTTGTTGTTGTTTAGCCATTGCATTCTCTTGATATCATATAATAAGAAAATCAATATATTTTCTTATCATATTATACTATATTATTTTGCATTATTATTATTATTGTGTGTATATATATATATATATATATATATATATATGTGTGTGTGTGTGTGTGTGTATATATATATATATATATATATATATGTGTGTGTATATATATATATATAGTTCAAGTTACCTAAATTTATCTTGGAGACTACATTAAGAACTGTTTTTGTTTTGGGTTTTTTTTTTTCATTTAAACCTGAAAAAAAATTTAAAAAAAATAAAAATAAACAAGTTAAATAGAACGTCACCTAGCAACAACCTACACATCCCAGCATAAACACTTCCGATAAATTATTTTTAAATTATTATAAATTATTTTAAAGCGCCTACTTTCACAAACCACTATAATTTGAACAGAAAAACAAGCATACTGTGACTTGGCATATAGCAGCCAATACGAATAGTAAATAACCATTGCCTTACCTGATGCAGCAAAACAAAAGTTTTATTCAAATTCAAATTAAATATCGCCTAGAAAGCGTACAAAGAATGTTCCCTTTATAATCAATAAAAAGCTGTCACTCATCTCAGTTCATCGCAATCTCAAAAAGTTCCGCTATAATCAATAAAGCTGACTTGAATCAGTGAATCAGACAATGAATCTCTTATTTTGCCTACATAATGCCGACACTTTGTTTGCTATAAGTTAACTTATAAAAAGAGGATTTGCAAGCATGCAGAACTCAGCACTGGTCTCTGGCGTTTTGAGCGGTGAGTGGATTATAACTTAAAGTGCCCCTATTATGGATTTTTGAAAATTACTTTTCATGTAGTGTGTAACATAGCTCTAAGTAAATGAAAGTTTTAAAAGTTTGCAAAGTTTTAAATCTGAAAGTGCACCGTATATTAAGTTATTGTCTCTCAGAAGTAAGAGTCGACTCTGAATCAATTAAACGAGTCGTTTGTAAAACGAATCTTAAGCCGTTTCGTTGTGACGTCACAACGAAACATTAGCATGTTGTCCGCCCACTTAAAAAAAACTTGAAACCCGAACCTTGTGCTGTGTGTTCCCGTCATTTTACTGATGACTGCTTCTTCAACCTAAATGCGTTCAACGAGGGATTCGCAGGCCGGTTGTTATTGAAGAATGGGTCAATACCCAGTTTATTTATAAAGAGCTTTCCTCCTCCGAATCACAACCTGTAAGTACGATTAATAATTGTTGCCACGTTTGAGAGACTGTTTGGTAGGAAAGAATGTAATTATAATTCTCAGAGAGAAAATAATTTAAATTAGTTAAGTTTTTAAGGAGCCAAGATATAAAACTGCGCCCAAACAAAAAGACTCACCTGTTCTGATGTGCAATCCAACTGAAACAGCACAAGTCTATATGTCCTCTAAGTAAAAAAAAAAAAAAAAAAAAAAAAATGTTCTAGACAAATATGCGATTAGCAAGGACTACAATCCAGTGTCTAACATCCTGAGTTTCAGTTCAATGGCCTAAGTAGAGTAACGTTACTGGACTGAAACCCTTATACTGTTCAGTCCGAACACGTCAGTGACGTCTCCGCGTCCAAATTCCGAGCCAGAATCACCACATTCTCTGTAGCATGCACAAATACGTATTTAGCCTGTGTGTGTTGTGTACGCTCCACGCAGCTTGTAGGTCCCCGGCTAACCAGCTAACAGCAATATGTGTTCGCTCGCAATTGTTTAGAAATGTGTCAAATGATTTTCGTTGTTATTACTTGGAGTTATGATAAAGAATAGAGCAATACGTTGGTGCACAACTGCAGTTCTTTATCAATACATTTCTGCGTTGGGCTAATGCATATACCATGACTTTTGGGTGTTTACCACCGAGCTGTGGGCTAGGTTCGCTAATATAAACACAAAACAACTTAATTCCTCTCTATATTTTTAGAATCATTATTATAGAATCATTATTATAATCATTAGAATCATTATTATAATACAATGTCAGTGAAGCAAGCACTGTATACTGTACTCCGTGTTAACCAGCAGAAGTCATCTGACCAATCACCACAGATTAGCGTCACGCAAACAAGGGGTTCGGCAAAATGAATCGTTGAGCGAATCGTTTGGGAGTCGTTGAGCAAATAAGGTAAAAATAAATGCATATTATAAGACAATTAAAGTGTTTTTTGACCTTGCACGCTTTTATACCTGTTGTTGGGGACTTCCAAAACAAAAATAGGAACCTTTCAAATGCCATAATAGGGGCACTTTAAACACGTCTGATTGGCCATTGCGGTAAAGAATTCAATCTGATTGGCCTCTTTTTTCAACGTTGCAAAACACGTAAATGGAAACCTTTGGCGCTCTCAAGAGCGCAAACACCAAATCTGTTTCACCAATATGCTATTATTACGGAGAAAACTGATCCTAGACCAGCAGTTATGGGCAGCTTTTCCCACTAAAAGCAAGCAGTCAGTGGTGTGAGTGAGGAAATTCCACGCTAGTCTCAAGTCCGTGGCCAAGGGAAGGCTAAGCCTTGCCCAGCCGTACACACGCTCCGCCTAGAGACAGCTCTTAAAACTGTTGATCCACTTTCAAAATGCTGGTCACACATTAGTACACAAAAGATTAATGATTTTAGTTGTTTACACAATTGGCCAAAACTGCAGACAGGTAAACAACCATATCTGTTGTGCAGTCAAGAAGAAAGATGTGTCCGCTCATTGTGAGTTGAGTGTTCAAAGGCATATCCATCAGATCATGAATCACAAGGATGTTGTCACTTGCAGCCATGTGTAAGTAATGCGGCAGTGCATTTGATCTATGATAATGACTGCATGCTTGATTATGTTTTGCTTATCAAGGATTCAACACAACCTTAGAGGTCACAACTTCCGAGTCCACAAAATCTAACACACCTCAAAGCTTTAGCGTCACTGGCTAAACCCAGCAGTGAATATTCTCTGAGAAATAAAGCTGTAGTTCAGCAGAGCAATCTGTGGTGCAGTTATTATTTGTGTACAGAGTTTATGGGATATTAATATTTTACTACAACTATGGACACGAATACACAAGTAGGACTTTATTGCAGTCTTGTTTTATGTTTGGCATAATGCAGTTGCCCTGTGCAAGGGAGCAAGCTGAAATTGATGTTCTTACTAGCTCAAAAATGTTTCTGAAATTATTTTTAATAATTGGGCAACTGAACACTGGGTGCAAAGGTGAGGCGAGTCATGCAATATCTGAACCATTAGATTCCATTTCTCTTAAAGTAGATCTGAGGGCAGAACAGATCCTGGGCAGAGGTCTTCTCATTTAGTTAGTTATTATGCTATCTGTACTTTTTGTAAGGTTTTTTTTTTTTTTTTTACTTTTTATGTTGCACCATGATTAAATTATTCCATGAGCAAAAGAGTGAAATAACAGGGGAGTTACCTAAAATAAAGCAAGTAGTACCTATTTGGATGCCAAGATGTGACCAGCTCCATTGTAAATTCATCAGCTTTTATTAGGCTACTTAGCTTTTATTAGTCTTCATCTGTGAGTGTATCATTAAAGACATATATTTTTAAAATGTCATTGCTTTATGTCTAAAACAATTAATGAGGGGGAAATATTGAATGCACATTTAAGATTCTTTCATGTAATCATAAAAAGTTTTTTTTCTCACTAGAAGCCGCTTATTATTTTGAGTATTAATTATGCCCCCCCCCCCTTTTTTTTGGGGGCATATTTTGTGATAAGTATATTAAGGAATAGATGTTTGTTCAGGAAGAAAGAATAATTAGCCTAAATAAACAGCTTTATGTAGTAAAGGTCTTAAATAAGATACTAGAAGGCAGGAAATGTGTGTGGTTTCTTTTTGTTTTTATTCTTTAGCACTGTAAAAATTTACCTCAAAAGGGAAATATGAATAATTAATTATAACTCGTTATAATTAATTATAAATATTTGGATCAGTTAATAGAATTAACGTGATGTAGCAGAATTAATATTACAATCAATTAATCTGTTCATCCAGCGAACACTTGATTGTCTATCAACTCTCAGAAAGGATATTTTTTGTGGCCACAGAAAAATAACTCTTTCTTAGCATGTAGCTGTGATCTCATCATTAAAGGGACTTTGATTTACAAGCAGTGACCAGAATCAAAACTCACATGAATGTGCACAAAAGTTTTATTTAACTAAATCACGAACACATAACTAATCTAAACAAACACATGCACACAATCACGCATACATGGGTAAAATGTAAAGTGAAAGTGAATGAAACTGAAAACAGAAACAGAGGAATTAAGCTGTGGAAAAGAGTCAGTTCCCATTCAGTCAGCCACGTTCAACGTTACGTCGATATTGACATATTGGGGTCTCGCCTGGGAGCCCAATCACCTCCAAGTGGTAACTAAATGAGCCAATGGATATTGGCCAGTGAGATTTGCATGCTGAGTCCCACCTACCTGGACATACAGGTATAAATATGACCGGCATTACTCACTTCATTCATACTTTGCTTCGAAGCCAAGCAGTTGTGACAGCGATTGCTCATTTCTTTCATCCTTCAAGAGTAAATTTCTCTAAAGAGAGCAAACAGCAATTTTAACTGCTAAACAGTGATGTTTTCATCCAGCTAAGTTCAGTTCGCATACAATGGTGTCAATGCAGGCAGATCAAAACATTGTTGAATATCAAATGTCAAGTGTCCCCAACTAAGCAAGCCAAAGGCGACAGCGGCAAGGAACCCAAACTCCAACAGGTGACATCAGGTGGCAAACAGGTGTTAAAATGAAGAAAAAAACCTTGGGAGAAACCAGGCTCAGTCGGGGGGGCCAGTTCTCCTCTGGCCAACAGTGAACAGTGCATGATTATGATTCAGGCAGCTATCAAAAGTCCAATTGGGATCGCAACAGTCAAAGTATTTATTCCAGTTCCATCCAGTTGAGGATCATATTCATCACGCTGGTATGGACGGTTTGTTGAGGATCTGTGCCACTGGCTGTCGTGTCGATGAGGCCTTCACAATGGATGATCTAGTTGACTCAATCTCTGCTGACACTTCAGGGTTGCGTTGTTGTCGTGTCAAGGCGCAGGTCCTCGATCTCACCTGGATACGGCCCGGATCCGGCTGACTACAGTAAACCTCGGGATAAACAGAGAGACTAATATTAGCGTAGATGCCATTCTTCTTCTGATGTAACGAGTACATCTGGTGTTATAGGAAGTGTGTTCCCGGTTCCGGCTGACCTAATTTATGCAGCCTAACAATCCTTTAACGGATTTGAAAACATAAATTGATAATGTGTTATATGTATGCCAGGTTAAAGAGATGCGTTTTTAGTCTAGATTTAAACTGACAGAGTGTTTTTGCTTCCCGAACAATGCTAGGAAGATTGTTCCAGGTGCCAAATAGGAGAAGGTTCTACCGCCTGCGGTTGATTTTGATATTCTAGGTATTATCAACTGGCCTGAATTCTGAGATCGCAATAGACGTGAAGGACTATGATGCGTTAAGAGCTCGCTCAGGTACTAGGGAGCTAAACCATTTAGTGCTTTGTAAGTAATTAGCAAGATTTAAAAATCTATACGATGTTTAACAGGAAGCCAACGCAGTGTTGACAGTGTTTTGTCTTCTGGAGAGGATGAGAAAGCAGAGCTGCTCCCATTCAGGGTGGTCGCTCAAGCTGAACCATATTCAGAATTGATGGCCATGCTTTCCCGGGCCGCTGTGGGCATCAGGCTCAGGTGGAACCCTCTACCTTGCCCCGAGCGTTCGCGGTTGGATGATTGGGTCCTGGGTGCGGTGCCTTATGCCTTTTTTCCCGGAGATGCATGAGTAGGTTCAGAAGTCATGGAAGGCACCTTTAACTGCCCGAAGCCGCTTTGCTGCCTCTTCCACTCTCACTACCCTCAATGGCTGAGCCGCCAAGGGTTACGTGGACATTCCACAGGTGGAGCGTGCAATTGCGGTGCACTTGTGCCCACAAAGTGCTGCCACCTGGCAGAATAGTCTGCGTCTTCCGTCCAAGGCATGTAAGATGACAGCAACCCTTGCTGCTAAGGCTTACAGTGGCGTTGGACAGGCCGCCTTCGCCATGGCCATCCTGCAGGTCCATCAGGCAAAAGCTCTCAAAGAGCTGCACGAGGGTAGTTCTGAGCCAGGGTTATTGCAGGAATTGCGCACGGCAACTGACCTTGCCCTGTGTTCTCATAACTGACCCAGAGAGTGGGCCAGAATGAGCCAGTTTTCAAGATAGTTCAAGATGCGAATGCCCACCTCCCTGAGTGAATGAATGGGGAAGAGTCCGTTGTATTATGTGTGTTTCAATGGGGAAATGGAGTTAAAGTTAACTCTCCACATTCCTTTTGGCCATAAAACTTTTGCTACTGTGGTAACCAAAGGCCTGTTCTGATTTTCTGGGGTGTTAGTTGATCTTCGAGGGTTGTCTACAGAACTCTAACACATAGTTTTCTTGTTGGGAGAGGGGGTTTGCTGGATTATTCATTAACTATAATGAATAATTGTGTGTCAGATTGGTCCAGATGCTACAGAATCGAGACATAAACATAAGCCCCTCATGTGGTTTATGTTTCTTGGTTTGATAGAAGGATAAAACATCATATTGTTTATTTCTTTTGCATGAACTGATGGTGAAGTGCATGCAGCTAATGTTATCAATGAATCCTGCAGAGCGCGTGTTTTCATGTGTGACAGAATTACTGTTGAAGAGTATCATTTCCATGAGCTCGGAATCCCACAGCAGAAAATATCATCAATTTGTCTTGGGAAGGACAGATACAGTCCTGCACGGTGGCCAGAGGGATTTTTAGCCATTCCTCTTCCTGAATAGTGGCCAGGTCGCTATGTGAAATATTATATGGTGAAAATATTTTCTGATTTGCTCCTAAAAAAAAAAAACTAATCAGTGAAGATTTGCCACCAGGCCACGTATATATGCGTGAAACTTCCAACACTATATTGGCCAGTGTTTCAGCTTCATAGTCCAACCCCTGTATATGTGATTTGTTCTGATTTTTATGTCATAGGAGTAGATTGACAAAAATTATTATTATTATTATTGTAGAGCTTTTTTATTTGGAAAACAGCTTTCATCACAACCGTCCAAGACCCAAATCTCTTTCACTGTTTCAGCCTTTCATTAAAGAAATTTAGACTCAATACAAAATATTGATATTCTCTAAAAGAAGATAATTTGTGTTTTTCCCTTGGTTGTTAACTCAATACTCAACTGTAGAGATTTATCAGTTTGCAGAAGCATCACGTCTCCTTTTAATTATGTTGTACAACTAAACAAAACAATAGTTGTTCCACGATAGCACAGACAATTATATAAATAAAGTTATAAAAAAGTGTTAAATATAATCAATAAAATACAATATTATATAATATATTATATGATTATATATAATTACTATAATGCAATAGTACTAGTTTCCTATACAAGATTAATGATAACACTTCATGGTAACAATAGGTTCCATTTTGTTAATGTTAGTTAAAGGCACAGTTTACTCAAAAATTAAAATTCTGTCATCATTTACTCACCCTCAAGTTGTTCCAAACCTGTATGATTTCTCTTTTTTTTCTGCTGAACACAAAAGAAGATATTTTGATGAATATGTGTAATCAAACAGTTGATAGACCACATTGAAAAAAATACTATGGAAGTCAATGGGGTCCCATCAGCTGTTTGGTTACCAAAATTCTTCAAAATATCTTCTTTTGTGTTCAGCAGAAGAAAGAAATTTATACAGGTTTGGAACAACTTGAGAGTGAGTAAATGATGACAGAATTTTCATTTTTGAGTGAACTATCCCTTTAATGCATTAATTAACAAACTAACAATGAGCAATACATTTGTTACAGTATTAATCTTTGTTAACATTAGTTAATAAAAATACAACTGTTCACTGATAGTTCATGTTAACTCAGGTCCATTAAATATTAACAGATACAACTTTTGATTCAAATGTTTTTGTTCTTTTTAATTTTTGAAATTAACATATTATTAATAAATGCTTTGACTATGATTAATAAAGAGTATTTTTCATAGTTTGTTCATGTTAACTAATCTAAGAAATGAAACCTTATTGTAAAGTGATATTAATGATATTAGCACATACAATTGTATAAATAAATAAAAATATGTTAAATATAATCAATAAAATATAACATTGTATAAGTATGATATAATAATAATTATAGTAATATTATTATTATTATTATTATTATTGTTTGTCAGGTCTTACCTTGTCTATGGCACTAAAATGCATGTAAATAATGATTTTGGTTAGTTACTATTAAAAAAAGCAAGTTTCACAAACACTCTATGAGCAAATTCAGTATATGCCATGGCATGATAAACTTGCCAAACTTCCGGTAATGAGCCTTTTAGTCCGACTGAATTTCTTAATCACTGTAATCTCTCTGGGATCTCATTGTGCCAGTCGTTAAATGACTCAGCGTTTCTCTTTCTGACACACCATTAGCCACTTCATTTGTTTGTCCCTGTCAGAGACCTGACACAGCATCCTCAGCCACACAAGACTTCATTGAAACTACATTGTTTGGAACATATACAAACTGTGTCCACTATAATTTGATGTTTTATTACTATATATATATATATATAGATAAAGCACACCATCCATTCAGCCAATCTGCCCAGATGTCATCTGCCTGAAATGATTGTTTTGTTTACATTTGAGCACTTTATTAGTGTCTTTGGCCAGTGAATTTTATAGAGAGCAGCTTTTATAGACACAAATATCAACTACATTTTTTTTTCTTTTCTTTTGTGAGGAGCCTTCTTCACACTTATCTGCCACACAGACTTGTGCAGTTCATTTTAATATTCAATCCATTAAACTTCTTTTATTAGGCCACCTAAAAATAGAAACAAACATAGATGGTCCAGTGAAGCGTTAGACCTCTTGGATAATTTGGCCTATTCTGAGCGCAGTGTGAATTAAATGAGGTGTCTGGGCTTTTCATTCTGTTTGCCACATTGATTCAATTAAGACATGGAGGGATAATGAAGAAGTCACTTCAGGGTTGGATGATTCTGTCCTTTAGTTTTTAATTTGGAAGTTTTATATTTTGATTCATGTCTCTTTGCATAAGCAATGGGGCAGCAGAGGAAAGATTCAATATATTATACATTTGTTTTGTTTTTATGGTGTAGCTGGTCTCTGTAATGGAGTTTGTGTTTCATCTTCAGTGTTTGTCATACATCTTTTCCAGTCTGATGCACACTAATGCACAAATTGAGAATGTTACTGTAAATTTGTGTTTGTATTGTTGCATTTTAAAGAGTACTCAAACACAAGGGTCAAACAAAGGTAGTCATTTTCGTTTACAGGCAGAAAAGCATTGTGATGAAACATTGTGATGTTCATTATCCTTCTCATTTTATGGTTCTGTGGCTTGGCTAAATAGACTTAATGATGGGGCTTCTGCTATTCGGAAATGAAAGGTTGAGGGAGCTAATTAGCTCCAGTTTACGACAGCTGATGCAGATGTTCTGCTTTCCCCACAATAGTGCGACTATTTTTCAGTAGAAGGTCAGCAGAAAAAAACTACTTCAAATCCAGATCAATAAATAGGCTACATTTGTTAAACAAGGACTAAAGACAAAAATAGAGTAGTTTTACGAAAATGATTTACTGTCATGTAGTACTTAGTGTAAATACGGTGACATTTGATATAATTCATGAACATTAGTTGGTATCATAAACTACAAATTAACTTTTTTTTTAAAATGTAGGTTGGTGTTATTTCATAAATATACCATTGTTCATTGTTAATTCATGTTTATTCATGCTTTAACATTAACATTCTGTGCAAAACTTAATATTAAACTAGAATCTAGATCTATATAGGACCTAATCTATGATTCTTCACAGGGCTTATTGCTTTTTTCATGGGGCTTTACCACACAATACAAATATTAAAGCCAAAAAAAAATATGTATCAATGCAACTTTCATTAAGTAAAATCATTCAAAGCCTTCCTTCCGCTGGAAAAAAAATAGTCCCTGACCGTAAACCGCAACAGAAGTTACATTTATTACGCCATTAGATGGCGGCAAAGATTGTCTTTATGAGCGAGTCACTCAGTCGCAAAGACTTTTATATTGAAACTTGTTGTAAACACGGAACAAGACGAAAATGACAAATGCTTTGACTAGCGCTGTCAGTGTCCGCAGGGCACGGGAAAACCCATTAAATGTTAAAAGGACAAGATTGCAGCAGACATTCAAACGGATTTTTTTTTTATTATGAACATAGGACTGACCTGAAGGAAAATGCTAAATCTGATTGCAGGTAATACACTCGGTCACTTGATATCTCTCTCACAATACTTTTACTACATAATGCAGTAAGCTTCAATGAACAAAATCAATTGAGAACAAACATATGTTTATGTTGTTAAGAGTGGTTCCTAAGACAGATGTAGCAACATACACTCAGTGGCGCCAAAGACTATACAATAACACAAGATGCGTCACTCGTATTGTTTTGAATGGGAGAAAGTGCAACGCGCAATATGGCGGAATAAGTCCCGCCTTCTAAATAAGAGCCCATCGCCGATTGGTAAAGTCATCGCGTCACTGCAGCGGCCATTAGAAGAAGTCTGACGCACGCCTCCGAAATGAGGCACAAGAGACGTGCATTTAGGACTGCGCATTAGCTTGATCCAGCCTGAAAAATAGTTTTGTTTTTTTGTCATGATTCGAGCGTTTAGAAACAAAATTTATGAGACAGTTGTTGTCAGTTTTCATTGGTGATTTCAAATATGAAATTTAATCAAAGCTTGGCAAACAGCTTTGGAGAATTTGATGTTTCCCCATTCAAAGAGATAGGAACTGCACTTGAATGCCCGAGAGGCGTTTGAAAGATGGCCGCCGAGTGAAATGACTTGTCTTGATACATGCAGTCAGCTGTATGTTTTCGGGAAATTTACAACAGCTTCGAACGCGGCTCAACCAATCAGAATCAAGGGCAGGAAATATCCGCTTTATAAGTCAATTTTCAGCCTTTTCTTTTTTCTCTATTCTTTATATATATATATATATATATATATATATATAAATAAAAATAAGTAAATAAATATAATATATAAATAAACAAACATCCAATATCCAACTCAAGCATAAATAGAAAAAATATATACCAAAATATATTCTAGCCTAGCATGTTTTTTTTTGTGAACATATTGATCGTAAATATTTCATTAGATGTTTAATGTGTCATTGACCTCCTTTTTTCTTACTTTCACAGACAGAAAATGATGGGTGAAAAAAAAAAAAAAAAAAAAAGCAGAACAGAACCAGGAAAATACATGAGCCAGTCCTCAGCCGGCCTAACACAGAGAAGCATACACACCAACCATCAGCCTGCGGCACTGAAAACATCCATCCATCCATGGGCGTCTCATCAGTGTGTGCTTCAGAATGGCAGAAGAGGAGGCATGTCCGGGCAGCTTTTGTAATGTGAATGTGAGTCTGGCTGCGAGTCTCTGAGAGCATTGACACGGGCGGATACAAAGCTTCTGAGGTCAGATATATTCTATTAACCTGGCCGTACCACCTAACGACAGCTCTTATTTACCTGTCAGATCCTTTTTGTGTGGAGGAAACAAACGTATTGTCATGTTCAGTGCTGGTGACAGGGCCGCTATGCATTATTCATTTGCTCATGCTAATACAGCTCTGTTTCTTTCTCTCTTACCCTCCCTTTCCTTATTTCAGCTTCTAATCAGACTCAGAAATAAGACCTGTTGAATAGAAATGAACTCTAATGCTTCTTTCTGCATAGCTGTTAAGAGATATAAATTACAACCACTCTGTCAATCCAGCCGCCAACTCACCAACCCAGTCATTTAAATCCCTCAGGATAGTTGGCATAAACATGAAAATTATGTCATTTCATTTATGCACCCTATTTTTGTACCTTGTCTGTATGACTTACTTTATTGTGCTGAATACAAAAGAAGATATTCTGTAAGATGTTTATAACCAAATAGCCCAGCTAATGTTCTCAGAACTGTGGCTAATGTTCTGGCAACGTTCTTCCGGTAACATTAGTAGAATGTTCGTTTAGAGTTATCTGGTCTTTAATAATGTTCTCAAAATATTAGCACAAAATGTTACTTATACATTGTTTTGTGATTCTTTATTTATTAAACATTTTAAGTTTATAACTATTTACAACAGAGCCCAAGATCCACCCACAATCATAAGATATAGAGATAAGACTTAATAAATAAAAATAAATAATATATCAAGATTTCAACATTTTTGATAGAATCTCAATAAGGTCCAACCAAAATTGTATTGTCCTTCTGGTGGCGCCATGCACTTTAGCTGTGGTGCTCTCCAAAAGAGCAATGTCCAGCAAATAGGACATAGCTGGGGTAGATGGTTCCAACCACAGTTTCAGGATAACATTTTTAGCAGCAGTAAGGGCAGCGGACAGAATCCTCTTTTGATTGACAGACAATGATAGTGAAGAATCATCTAGCAAAAGAAAAACCAGAGGGTTCTTTTGGATCTGAGTCCTCATCTATCTATATAGATCTATCAATAAGTCCCGGACCGAAGACCAGAACTGCTCAATTCGAGAACAGTCCCAGAACATATGCACATATGTACCTGGACTTGCGCTGCTACACAAGTGACAAAAAGGATCAGACTTTCTTTTCATTTTATATAGTAAACAGGGAGTGGCATATGCCTTATAAATGAATTTATAGTGAATAATTTGGTGGGCCGGATTTTTTGAGGTAGCAAAACAATTCCCCCAGACAGTCCCAATCAATCACGGTGTTAAGTTCTCTCTCCCAGAAGTCCTCAGTCGGAATGTTTGAGTACTGTCGTACCACAAGTGATTTATAAATACTTATACATTGTTCATGGAACATTTACTTTCTAAAACGTAGTTGGACATTTATCTAATTTTTATTACATGTTACTACTTGTTTCAGAACGTTAAGAGGACATTCAAAAGTAACATTCCCATGTTGGCAAAATAATAAAATTGAATGTTTCCTTAACATTCGCATAATCAAACATTTGAAAAACTGGATGTTTTGAATTTTCAGGGAACATTCAGAATTAACGCTTTCATAGTTTAATGGGAACATTAGCAAATCATATTTTTGAGTTTTGGTTACCATTGACATCCACTGAAGAAAAAAAAATGAGGGTAACTAATGACAGAATCATTTTGGGTAAACTATCCTAAAAGGGCAGTGGCTGTACCAAGTTTCTGCTTCAGGACATGGAGAAAAAAAAAAAAAAACATTAAGTAATTTCGTTGGGACTTTAAAGCATCAGAGTGGATCTCTTATAGAAGTGACTCATTAAAGACCTCCTCCTTCCCTGTCCCACAGACCTGCTCAATATTTCTCTGAAAAAAGGTCTCTCAAGATGAGCAAAATCAATAATCTCTTTCACACCACATTCATCCTCTTGTTTGCATTTGCCTCATCAGCAATAGCGAAACTGATCATCGGTCCCCCGCGTGTACCTGCTCATATCTCCGTAGTTGTTAAGATGTTGGTTTGTGAGCAGAGGCATTTATTGTGTTATCCTTGTATTATCCTATACTGCTAATTTGAAGTTAAAGTGAGCTCTAATGCAACTACAACCTTACATCCATTAATCTGAACCCTTACTCACTGTTGAAACCAGTATGGTCCCTTAAACCTTCTGCTCCTCAGATTACACCGTCAGTTTGAACTGTTCCACAGGGACCGTTTCTTCATTCCCTGTCAATGTGTTCAATCACTGTGCCTGCTGTCATCCATTCTATTCATTTATCCTCTTCTGCTATGCTGTGTGTTTACATCACTATGTCTCCATTCCCAGAATGCCCCGCTGCTTTTGCTGAGATCTTTGAATGATGCAAACACTCAGAGGCCATGAAGCTCTCCTCAAAATGCAAACAAAGGTGAACACATGGGCACACCAGAGGGTCAAGGTTGGTAGAAACCATAACTACAGCATTCTGCTGCCAAAAACATTTTTTATGCATTGAATTAAAAGTAGCATGCTTAGTAAAAGTAGCATGACAATATACAAAACACAATTACTTCATTATAATGTAGTGAATATTTTACCCTTGCTTGCTTATTCATTCATTCATTCATTCATTCATTCAGGCAAGATATTAAACACAAAGATTTCATTATATTATAGTAGATATTTTACCATTGCCTATTTATTTATTGTTTGTTTGTTTGTTGTTGTCAAATTGGTATATGAGCTTGAAATATAGTCATCATATTATTAAATCACTTAATCCAGAGTAGAACAATCTTGGTCAAATTCTTTCCAACAATATTAAAGGGTAAGTTCACCCAAAAATGAAAATTACCCCATAATTTGCTCACACTCAAGCCATCCTAGGTGTATATGACTATCTTCTTTCAGCCAAACACAATCAGAGTTATATTAAAAATATCCTGGCTCTTCTATGCTTTATAATGGGAGGATGAGATTTTGAAGCCCAAAAAAGTGCATCCATCTATCATAAAACATACTCCACGCGGCTCCGGGGGGTTCATAAAAGCCTTCTGAAGTGAATCGATGCGTTTGTGTAAGACAAATATCCTTATTTAAAACTGTATAAAGTAAAATAATGAGCTTCCGGCGCAACAGCCATACGCATTCGACTTACGTCTAAAAAGAGTTAACTTCCACGACATAGTACACAGTGCCATGACGTACTACGCTATGTCCTACGTTATAACACGTGGTACGTCATGTCATTGTGTACTTCGTCGAGGAAATTAACGCTTTTTAGACGCAAGTCGAATGCGTATGGCTGTCGTGCCGGAAGCTCATTATTTTACTTTATACAGTTTTAAATAAGGATATTTGTCTTACACAGACGCATCGATTCACTTCAGAAGGCCTTTATTAACCCCCCGGAGCCGCATGGAGTACGTCTTATGATCGATGGATGCACTTTTTTGGGTTTCAAATATAGTATTGGATTTTAATATAACTGTGAAAGAAGTAGAAAGAAGAAAGTCATATATACCTAGGATGGCTTGAGGGTAAATGAATTATGGGGTAATTTTCATTTTTGGGTGAACTATCCCTTTAAGAATTAGTCGTCTGTGTTGATGCTTATTTTTTTAGTAAACTGTAAAAAATTGGGAGGGAAAAAGCTTCTAAAGACATCAATTGTTTTCATATATATTTCTCTCTGTAAATTATCTTTTCTTTTAAGATAAATTAAAATAATGACACTTCAGGGAAATTCAATGGCTTATAAAATACAGTGTGGTATTTGAATGAAATATGCAAGTTCTCCACATGCATTGAGATTATCAGGTCAAAACATTTTGAAAAGCTGCTACAGTAACAGTCACTGTAGGATCGCCATAGAAGATCGCCTGAAGCATGCTACTAGCAGAACCATGTTTGTGCTCAGAATTACAGGTAAACGCTTATGATCCTACCAGCAAACTGACAATTTTTAAAGGTGAACTTTGTTAATTTTGTGCCACTAGTGTTACTGAACGAAATTAGGTAATGACTGATTTCAAACAGGTTTCCCCATCTTCCTTTGGTGAGACAACCAGAATCTTGCCACCAAAGTGCCACAGGCACTGATGTTGGGCGCTGGATTGTGGCTCACAATTCCTGTTATTCATCCCAAAGTTATTCAGTGGGATTCAGGTCTGGGCTTTTTGCAGACCAGTCAAACTCTTCCTTACCAGAATCAGTGAATCTTTCTTTATGGACCTTTCTTTGTTTTTTGTTTTTTTTGACATATATTAAAGGATTAGTTCACTTTCATATAAAATTTTCCTGATAATTTACTCACCCCCATGTCATCCAAGATGTCCATGTCTTTCTTTCTTCAGTCCAAAAGAAATTAAGGTTTTTGATGAAAACATTCCAGGATTATTCTCCTTATAATGGACTTCAATGGCCTCCAAACGGTTGAAGGTCAAAATTATAGTTTCAGTGCAGCTTCAAAGGGCTTTAAACGATACCAGACGAGGAATAAGGGTCTTATCTAGCGAAACGATCAGTCTTTTTCGAAAAAAATGTAAATGTATATGCTTTATATAAACAAATGATCGCCTTCCAAGTGCTTCCGCCAAAACTGTACTCTCGTATTCTTCAAAAAGCTTACGCTGTATGTCCTACACCTTCCCTATTCAACTTACGGAACGAACGCAGCGTCAGTTAATTTTTTTCCGCAAGTAGAATAGGGAAGGCTTTAGTAGCTTTCTGGGCATCTGAAAGTGTTAATTGTCTTGCTGGCAATGCAGGCCTCACTGAGCCATCGGATTTTATCAAAAATATCCAAAGATGAACGAAGGTCTTACGGGTGTGGAACGACATGAGGGTGAGTAATTAATGACAGAATTTTCATTTTTGGGTGAACTAACCCTTTAAGCTAGGATAGGAGAAAATACTTTAATATAGGAATAAATAACATTAAATTAATTGAAAAATCAATAAACAAGGATATTTAAAAAATAATAAATAAACAGTGGACAGATTCAGCTGCAGTTTTGTTTGGTAAACAGGTGGTAAAAACTGTGAGTCTGTGTTTCCATTTTCACATTGTTAATAAGGCAGGCTCACCCCCTGAGGTTCCTCCTGATGGTGAGATCCCTTCTTATAATTGCTTTGTTGTAGCTGTGAAATCTGCTCAGAAATCGTATAACCTCTTTCAGCTGATTTTAATGCGGCATTCCACCATATCAAACCATGCGTAACACTTTCTTTTCTTTTTTTTTTTTTCACACTTTTTTTTCAAATACTTTTCTCTCACTGCATGCAAAACATAATATTGTATTGAAGAAATTCACATGCAAGCAAAGGGCAGCTCTTTAAAGGAACGTGAAAAAACGATGTTAAAGCTGAATTTGTCTTCCATGCTACGTGGCACACCCAACCCTTCACATGGCAGTTTAATGGAAAGTGTCACCCTGGGTAACCGCCTCCTCAATACTGCAAAATAAACTAGTACATGCACTGAAGCATGACTGGAAGTGTCATCATTTGATAGCGGTGAAGAAAAATTGCATTCATGATGAAATCACAAAACTATCAGATAGTCGAAATAAACGTCCCTGAAATATTGGATTTTGTTTGGTAGAAACAAGTTGCATCTTTGCCTTATTTAAGGTGATATATCACAGAATGCTTATCTAGATTTCTTGGTTGTTTTGCCTTTGTTTATGGAGTTTACAGACTGACTTTTAACAGTAACATCTTTGAATCTCATATTGAAGTCTCATTTTTATGGACTATATGACTGCGAAATGAAAAGACTGTGATTTGAAGTGTCTTTCTTTGTTGTTCTAGATGGCTGTTTTGTTTGGTCATTCAGTAGCATTGATGATGCCACATTACATTAGAAATGAGAGGTAAGTGATGCTCTATACTCTGTGAAATGTTTTCTTCACTGAAGGGAGGTTGATGATTTCTACACACAGAGACAAGTGTCCTCTTCTAAACTTGTTGACAACCTATTCATCGAACATTCGATTCATGACTGGTTGATCACGATTCTGGAAAGTTGCAGGTCGATATCATGTTCAAAACTGAGAGCTGAATCCACATTGTGAGTCAAGGTCACAGACATTCAGTCAAAAATGTCAATTCTGTCATCATTTACTCATCCTCAGTGGGGTCCAAAACAACATGAGACCACATTGACTTAATATGGACAGAAAAACAAAAACAAATTATCTTCATTTGTGTTGGATGAACGATCCCTTTATATATTGCATTTTATCTTGATACATAATCAGACATTAGAAATGAAAAGAAAAATAACAACTTGAATATAATGTATATTATTATTTTCTCCTATACATAATCCAACCCATAACACACTTCTCTGAACTTCTGATATTGTTTAGATTGCCTGGGTTTAGAACAAGAAGCGATTTATCTCATATCACACACATACAAGAATATAATATAATATAATATAATATAATAATGGTCTTCAAATTTGGTTCATGAATGCTGTTACAGCTGAAGAAAGAATGCAGCCTTGTCGTATACCTTTACTAATTTAAACCCATTCTACACGCTGCAGCCGTGGATGGAGACAGGCTCTTCCTGCTGACACAGAGGAGCCAGACGCACGTTCACTAAAGAGACTGAGGCTGCTGGACAGATGTGGGGAAGGACAGCAGCATTCTTCAGGTAGCACTTTTCCAAACCATTGGGTCTTTGAGCTTTAGAGATGCAGCTGTAAGTGTGATCCAAACTGATTACAGCTGCCAGCTGTGAAAGCTCACAGGAGTCTGGAATGGAAGAGATGCCCTCCACCAAGAATCCCCTCAGGTGTGTGGGAAGAGCTCTGGTTCCTCTCGGGTGACGCTGCTGCATGATGATGCCTGGAGACACTCTTTCCAAATGAGAAAATTGATGAAACTTAACAAATTGTTTAATTGTAATGAGCTTGTAGCATGTGTGATCAGGCTTCAAGGCTTCAGGGACAGTTGTGTTAATTTCAAATATCAACAGAGACAGACAGAGAATGTTGATGATCATTTAAATGTAAACAACACTTGATATCAGCGGTAAGGCCCCGTTTACACTAGTGTGTTTTTGTTTTTAAAACGCATACGTTTTGCCACAGTTACGCCTGTTGTTTACGCTACGCTGACGTTTTCGAACCTCGAAAACGGAGACTTTCGAAAACGCTGCAGAGCCCCTTTTTAGTTTGAAAACGCCAGGGTTGCGTTTCAGTGTAAACGTACCAAAACGGAGACTTTTGAAAACGATGGCGTGGCTGCCCACATTCGCTCTGCGTATCCTTGACGACCATGTAATGGCTGCCCACGTTCGCTCTGCGAACTGCAATCTTTGCTGGCTTTGTTGTTATTTTTAGCAGCCATTGTGCAGTTAAACTCTGCATTTTTTTTTAATACTGCAGCCATCTATATGCGTAAGAGGCAACTGTTTACACTTGTACATGCATGCCCAGTGTGCATGAACGGTCATGTGACATGCGCTTTCGGTCATGTAGTGTAGACAGAGATCGTTTCTGAAACGCTGTGGAAACGCCAGTGTAGACGAGGAACGCCGTTTTAAAACGAAAACGCACTAGTGTAAACAGGGCCTAAGTCAATTAGAGCATCATGAGCTCTGTTACATGTACTATGCTTCTCTATTGCATCTCTGTATACAGTATATATATATATATATCTGTGTGTGTATGTGTTAGTGTCTGAAGGCCAGCATCACTGTTAAAGGTGGGATAAGTAGATTTTGAAAAACGCTGTTGGACATTGTTGATATTTGAAATTAGGAATGTATTGATACCATTTTTTAAGGACCGAGTACGAGTACCGATACTGTTTTTTTCTGGTACTCACCGATACCGATACTGATGCCTATCCACAAGTTTCCTATGCCCCATGAGGCCTTGCGTCAGAAGTGGGAGTGTCTTCCGCTTCGAAGTAAACAAGCGGTACGTGACACTCATTCATTCAACAGTTGACAGTCATTCAAGATTTAGCGATCCAAACTTGTGAACGTTTGGCTTTTACTTAAAGATTCAAGAATCCAGCATCAATATTTGAACAATGTTTTACAATAAAAAAAATGTTACAGTAACAGTAATTTATTATTTATGTCAGGAGTGCACATCAATCATGCTGAATCTAACTGATATTTATATTGACATAAAAAGAGAACACATACCGATTCAGTTGCACCTGCTTCCATTTATTTACGATCACAAGAATGCACAGAACAACTCCATTAAGGCTTTTAAGTC
This sequence comes from Mylopharyngodon piceus, assembly GCA_039654765.1. Classification (NCBI taxonomy): domain Eukaryota; kingdom Metazoa; phylum Chordata; class Actinopteri; order Cypriniformes; family Xenocyprididae; genus Mylopharyngodon; species Mylopharyngodon piceus. The sequence continues at coordinate 14,045,005 of CM077444.1, read as the reverse complement.
CAAGGCTTACACATTTAGAAATATATTGATAACATGTCCTATGTTTACGTCACTTATCTGAGCTTTTCTATTCATTTTTCTCTAAATTATGCGATGATTGCGATCCGAGGACGTTTGAGCGATCTCTCCGTCTCACTATACTGTTATCCTTTCAGCCAGAGCAACAGAGGGAGCTCATGAGAATAAAACAGGAGTTATGAGTTATACGAGTTAACCGGAGTGTGTGAATCTGTGAAAGATGCGTATGCATTTGTCCGCTATCAACAAAGGCACAGGGAAGAGACAGATAAAACATTAAACCAAATAAATACACGATTATAATCATGTAAGAATTGTTTCCATAAACGTGTGTATTAATTATCGCAATGGTTAACATAAGTAGCCTTTAGCATCGCATATGACAGTGGAAACGCGACTGGCTCTGGCACGCACGACACCAGTAGGAGTAAAATATCACATCATAAGACTTTGGTGCTAGCATCAGTGACAGGTGAAGAACAGACAGCGGGTTGTTCATGTATTGCAGGGCCAAGATGCTCTTGTAGTCATGCAGCAGCACTTTTGTGGAAGGTCAGTAAAGTAAAGGACGATTAAGGGCACGAAAACTGTTTGTTGTATTGTGATACTATTAACTAATAAATGTACTAGACTCCCTGAGTGCCATAATGACATCTCTCATAAAGGTTTGCAACTTTACAAAGTAAACAATGATCCGAAAAACACTTAGCCTCTTTGCTAATTAGCACACAAAATACCATTGGTATGCTACTTCCGCCGCCTCACCGGAAGTTGTACCCACGTTCTTTTTTACAGTAGCGCCCCGTGGAAACAGGTGGATACATTTATTAATTTCTCTCTCTCTCTTTTTTTTTTTTTTTTTTTTTTGATGTTTTCCAAGCACAACACAGTGAGACTAATGAATGTAGGACAGCTTCTTTATTATTACTCTAATGAAAAAAGTAATAATTTTTATGTGCTTGTCACAAACTTAAAGAACAAAAATTTCACAGTGTCCAATAACCTTCAAAGGGCATAATTACCAATATATATAATTGTTGTTATATAAAAAGAAATTTACAAACAAATTACAAACAACACAACAAATACTATAGAGATACAAATTAAATAAACTTGTTTTTCAGATACAGTAGGTTTATTTACCATGTATACATTTATTTAACATATTTTGTTGTTTTATTAACATTAATGACAAATATAGGCTACGGTCCCTTTAAGACCGAATCCATGGATACTGACACGTATCCTATTTTCACCCAAATGTTTATGCTGACTCTATTTACGTGAGATACTCCACACGATGGACATTTTGACAACTATGTGTGCATTTGATGACCATTCAGGCGCGAGGAGAACTGATCGCATGCTGTCTGAGAGAACTGGGATCGCGCGCAAGAAAGAGAGAGAGAGCGCGCGCGACAGAGCGCTTCTGGTCATTCAGCGCGATTCCGCCTATCCCGCCTTCACTAATCGATAACGAATTGTGATTGAAAGCATGCAGTTCGCAATATGTGTGTTGTCATCATTAATTTTGAAGTATTTCCACACCTCTGAGGCTGACATTGTTTCTGCTGCTGCTGCCGGTGTCTCTGTGCACGGAAAATTCTGTCAGTTACATCACGCGAGGTATCGGTCTTTGGTATCGGGGGTATTTTTACGAGTACGAGTACAAGTACACGAGCTTGGTATCGGGCCCAGTACCGATACTGGTATCGGTATCGGTGCATCCCTATTTGAAATCAACCCAAATAATAGCCCCTTAATGCTGATTGGTTAAACGTTTGTTGTTGGTGTCGGCCCAACTAACTTCCAAACAGTTTTTGAAAATTTACTTACTCCACCTTTAAGAAGTGTGTTATATTAATGGTTCATGAATGAATCTGTCTTGCACAAATCATTCTTGCACTCACTGATACAGTATCTTCACAAGCCGGTAGCATTGGAGTGTGACCTGCGAAGAAACATTTTATTGGATGTGAATCTACTAAATGAATCTGTGTTTGGAGTCTGAGTGTTTGGAGTCATATGAATATACATATGCACATATATGTAATTCATTCTGTTCTGTTGCTCAACCTGTGTCTTGATTTTGTAATTGCAGACACCAAGGATGATCAGAAACTTGAGGTTGTCAGCAACATGAAGAAACTCAAAGTTGTGAACAAGAAACATTGAGCGGCTGGAAAGAAGAAAGCAAAGACACATTGAAGGTAGATTTAGTGATCACACTTACTGTCTGCATCGACTAATCTCATTGGCTTGTTAACCAGGGTTATAAAATCTTTCCAATACTGTCCAAAGCATAATCATTTGGATTTGGATCATTTGGATTCAGTCAGATTTGCTTAATAGTATAGTGCTGTTTGTAAACCTGAAAATTTAGTAGTTCACTCATTATTTTGTTCCTTCATAAAAGCTTATATTGTGAAATATATACATATGTGCCGCTTTCATATATGGTGTAAAACAAGCCTTACAATAAAAACTCTGATTCTGGTGATCATTCAGCCACGGTAATGCCTCAATGCAAGATCATGTGTTATGATGCACATTCTGCACTCTGAAATGCCATTTCACCCACAGGTCATGACACTATCCTGTTTTGGAGCATTCAGTCTCCACTCTCTGGTTGTTTTGGAGAGCCACACATAATGTAAGTCACCCTTAGACAACACATTCATCACATTCATTTCTCCCCTGAGGATGCTGAGGGGCTGTGCATGATTGATACCTCATCTCCTATGGTAAAAGGTTAGGGAAAGGGTCTGTGCTCAATTATGTAAAATCCAGCCCAACACAAGGCCCATTCTTACATCAGCCTGTTTCCTGAGCTGTCAATCATATTGGTGACTCAGCTGAAAGGAAAGCCAGCATTTGCTGCAAAGCTTATCTGTACTGCTCAACTGCCTGGCCGCTGTCAGGTTGGCCAGCCACAGAGACGTGTGGCCGCTCACTCTTTCAGTCTTTTGCTTTGTATATTTTCTCTCACTCTTCCCATCAATCCCTCTCCCAACTCGCACAGGCGATTCTAGATCTGGTGGTTTCAGAGCTAGTCTTTTATCTCATCCCCCTGAAAATCTCTGATTAAGTCAGCAGTTAGCTCACTTAAAAATCTGTGAAATATATTTGAAAAATCTGTTAATATATTAACTTTTCTTTCATTTTTTGTTTTTCATTTTTTTTCTTTTTACTTTTTTTCATTTCAGTGACAAAATTACTGACAGTTTGTTTGTCCATTCCATTATGTGTCTTTTAAATATTTATTTTAATGAACTAACATTAAATTGGACTAAGAATCGCTCCAAGAATTGCTTTAGTCAAAAGGTACATATTGGCATCAGTTATCAGCAAACAAATGCTTTATTCAACCCAACTGCAAATAAGTCATGCAAAATTGTACAGTACAAACTAGAGCTGCACAATTAATTGTTAAAAGATTGAGATCTCGATTCAAACACCCACACAGTCTCATTCCTAAATGCAACGATTTGGCCATGTCTATTAAACCTTTGAAAAAAATCACTCTGGAACATTCAAATTTGCGTTTGCATTGCTGCTGACCCAGAGAAAGCAGTTAGGCTATCTAGGTAGGCTATAAAACGGCTTCAGAAACAACTTTCAACCACACAGTATCGTTATTTCCATGTTACAAATATTCAAATTATCACAGAAGTACCAGAAGTACTGGGATAAAAGTTTATAGTTCAGATATCTGCGGAAGCGATCAAAATGGAGTAAATCACCTTTTGAAAGTAACTTGGCACTTCAAATAAAGATTGTATCGATTACATTACTAGGTGGCAACAAGTGACTGTTAAAAAATGCATTTGTCATTGAATCATTCATTCAAGAGATTCGTTCAGAAATGCTGATTCATCCAGTAATGAAACAAGTGAAGCATTTATGAGTGAGTCATTGAATCATTCATTCAAAACTGATTTTTTTCATTCAAAGTCAAGTCATTCAAATTAATTAAACATTTTAAATAGACTGCAGCAGTTAACAATTAGTTAGAACCTCTAGTAAATTACATGCTTTTTTGTTTAGTTGTCAATCCGAATCATGGGAGAATCGTGCTCTCTATTTGGGAAAAAAAAAAAGAAAAAAAAGTGATTCTCAGTTCATCTAGAATTGTGCAGCTCTAGTACAAACCAGTTTAAACTGACTCCTCTTACAAGTAATGTAAGTGTGCTGTAGACAGATAGAGAGAAAGCTTGCCAGTGCCACTTGCTTTGTATGACTTATGTGAAGTTATGACAATTTCTAAAGCTTTAAATCATGCTCCTAAATTATATCAGTCACGAAATAGTGACAGAATCAGTTTGCTATTTCTATATTGAACCATATGAATTCATTTCATGCTGCAAGAGCAAGTGTTCATTAGCAGAACTGACTCATCATGTCCCTGAAGTCAGCTGATACAAAAACTGCCACAAATAATGCTAGGAATACAGCACACTGCAATGTGAAGCAGCTTTATCTCCATCATAAATGCATTACAGAGGTAGAACTGTCTGCTTTGCATCCATCAGATTGGATTCCTGAAATTACATAAAAGTTTGAACTTGTTGTTTAACACGGTGTTTCATTAGGTAAACATTTCCATTTTGCCTCATTATTCCTATAAAATAGATAAATGTAGATTAAAATTACCAATATTAATTCATCTTATTAATAATTTTCAGTTCATTTTATATTATATTATATTATATTATATTATATTATATTATATTATCTAGAAGTAACCTGAAAATCAGCCTAATACCATTAAAAATAATGGTGCTCCCATGTGGCTTGTCTAGTCTAATTTGCAGAGGACCACAGAGCTTTCATCCTTTTGTTAGGAGTGTCGCAAGGAGGATAAGAAATGATCTGTTCGCCTAACCCATGCCCGCATGACCAAATGAGCTTTTGAAATATTTAACTGCTGCAAACCTTAAAGGTCCCTCTGCTTTGAAAGAGTAAAGTGTAATACAGTGGTTTTCCACAAATGGGTCAGCACAGACCTGATGGTCTATTTCCAGAATGTCCTTGGTGTGCAAATGTAAAATCACAATGTGATTGAAAAAAAAGTCTAGATAGAGAGTGAAAACATGCTGACGTCGACAGATACGCAGCACTCCAATCAATCTCTGTCACGCACCAGCTGTTGTCACTGAGTGCTGGCAATTTCCTTTGTAAAGGGGTTCGGGAGATGGATTTGTTTTGGACGACAACAGAAATCAACTGCAACATTTTGTTGTGAGTTAGAAGTACTCAAATACTCAAATGAACTTGTGACAACTTTAGTTCATACATCTGCTACTCTTGGTCCTGGGATGTATTTGTAGTCAGTGGGTGAATGTTTGAATCCGTATAAAGCTTCAGTTAGTTGTTGGTTTAGTGAGAATGTTTTTGCTTTGATTGCAAATTCCATAAAATAACTTTTTTTTTTTAATAAACAAACAAAAAAAAGATGGTGTGTATTAGGAGTGGGAAACATCCATGTGCAGTTTGTTTTGTGATTACACTGGAATGGCAGAAAAGCAATAGATTGAGAGATAGTCTTTGAGTGCAGTTGTCAAATGAAACATTCAAAATAACAAATTGTAGTGGCACTCATAATGAAACAACCGAAATGAAAACACCTGTCTGAAAATTAGAGATACAGTACATGCCTGCTGTGAGCCATTTCGTAAAGTGGTGGGGACAAAAACGACTATGGTGAAAAGTGGTAGGTTGAGTTAGAAACTTTTTTTTTTACTCTCAGCGTGGTGTCCATGTAGATGAAATAAGTGATTTGTTGCTACAGCGTGTTGTCTGTGATCTGCTATCAAGAATCAGCTAAGGAATTAGTCTTATTTATCTCGTCCATATGTACTGCCAAGACATTGATTCCTTTTCTCATCCTTATATACACTGCCAGGCTTGTGTGATTTGATGGGAATTCAGACATCCATTGTGTTCATTTAAGGTTATGCATGATAAGTGCAGGGTTGTGCAAATCTGCACAACAGCAGACAGGCTGTCTGTCTTTCTAACTTCAAGGCTTGGCATCTAGTCAGGCTTTTTGCAAAACTTCCCAACAAGGTTTTGTCAAAGCAGCACTCAATGAATGTCTTTGACTTTAAATTATAGTTATTTTAAATTTATTTGAATTTCCATTAATTTTAATTCTACTTCCTTACTGTCACACTCAGGCTTAAACGCAATGACCATAACTGAGGAAAAACTTTGCAGTTATGGCAGGAACACAATGCATAAACAGGTAACGGATGATACTTGAGATCGTTAGTAGATGAGATAGACTTGTATTGATAACTTTGAGGGTATGTTTACATGACAACAATGTACAGTACTAAAAACTGAAAAGTTTTTCATTTGCATTTTACATGTACAGATGACAACGTTGCCAAAACGATCCAGGTTCACACGGATCCGCGAAAATGATTAAAAACGCTGTATTCTGCTGCCAGGCCAGTAGTTGGCGATGTCACTTTGTAAAGACAAACTACATACCTATAGACTGAACATGTAATACGCATGCGCATGACGTCACTGTTTTCACAAATTCACGTTTTTGTAGTTTACACGGAGGCAATAACGGAACCGTTTTCAAAAACTTGCACTTTGAACTCCATTTTCAAAAGTTTGCGTTTTTAGGCCCCCAAAACGCCATTTTCGTGTAAATGAATGGCCAAAATGCATTAAAAGTTTCCTGTTTTAGTTGAAAACGTCGTGTAAACGGACCCTGAGTCTGTGTCTTACGGAAACTATTGGAGCGCACACACACAAGGGAACCACGCTGAGATGAGGGATGACTGGAAGATGACTTGGGTGAGGTAACAGCAGTAGCTAGCAAGGTAGTCAGGAACATAATGCAGGTAAGTAGTCTGTAGCATCAGACGAGGTCAGACAATGACTGAGAGAGTGTGTGTGCTCCATATAGTGCTGGGGATGAGGGCTAGATGAGGTCTAGGTCTGCGTGGTTAGATATAAAACGGATAGTTCCGGCCCTTGATTCTGATTGGTTGAGCCGTGTTCGAAGCCGTTGTAAAATTCCTGAAAACATACAGCTGACCGCATTACATTAGTATCGCTGTGCCACTGAGTGTGTATGTTGCTGCATCTGTCTTAGCAACCACTCTCAGCAATGTAAACGTGTTTGTTCTCAATTGATTTTGATCATTGAAGCTTACTGCATTATGTATTGTGAGAGAGATATCGAGTGACCGAGTGTATTACCTGCATTCAGATTTAGCATTTTCCTTCAGGTCAGTCCTATGTTCATAATAAAAAAAAATCCATTTGAATGTCCGCTGCGATCTTGTCCTTTTAACATTTAATGGGTTTTCCCGTGCCCTGCGGACACAGTGCTAGTCAAAGCATTTGTCATTTGTGTCTTGTTCCGTGTTCACAACAAGTTTCAATATAAAAGTCTTTGTGACTGAGTGACTCATAAAGACAACTTTGCTGCCATCTAATGGCGTAATAAATGTAACTTCTGTTGCTGTTCACGGTCAGGGACTATTTTTTCCAGTGGAAGGAAAGCTTTTAATGATTTTACTTCATGAAAGTTGCATTGATACATATTTTTTGACTTTAATATTTGTATTGTGTGGTAACCGTTTTATAAAAGCAATAAGCCCCGTGTAGCCGTGATTTACAGTGAATTTATAACAGCTCCATTTCGTGCCTAACAATGCACCTTAGCTGTTATAAATTCACTGTAAACCACGGCTTCATGGGGCTTATTGCTTTATTATATTCAGGAATTTAAAAGACAGATATGTATTTTGTTCACGAAAGGGGTTGTCTGGATTACAAAATGCAAATGCATTTAATGAGCATTTTGTGACATGCTGAATCACAAACTATAATATGCGCTACCATTTAAAAGTTTGGGGTCAGTATGATTTTTATTTTTTTTTTTCATGTTTTTTAAAGAAGTTTCTTATGCTCACAAAGACTATATTTATTTGATCAAAAATACAGTAAAACAGTAATATTGTGAAATATTATGACAATTTAAAATAACTGTTATGCATTTTAAAATGTAATTTATTCCTGTGCAAAACTGAATTTGCAGTAGCCATTACTCCAGTCTTCAGTGTCACATGATCCTTCAGAAATCATATTGCTGATTTAGTGCTCAATAAATATTTGTTATTATTATTATTATTATTATTATCAATGTTTAAAAAAATTGTGCTGTTTAATATTTTTGTGGAAACAATGATACTTTCAATCACGAAACTCTAGAGGGCGCAGGCTGATAGGTCCTTTACATGCAATCTGCAAGCAATCACATCATTACCGCATGGCACAAGCTGATTGGCCTCTGCTGATCCTGCAGCCAATGAGATTGCTTGCTCAACATTTAAATAAGGTAGTCCTGCAGCACATCAGAGTTCCTCTGAAACCCTCCACCTCCCCCAGCTCCACCTGTCTAGATCTGCTATAGGATTTATGTATGGCTGTTTATGTAAGTTATTTATATAAGCTATTTTATAAGTCCACACTTGCTCTGCAGCAGCCACGTAGCAGATCTAGTTCGCCAAGACCAAATACATTAACATTGCCATATTCTTTAACATGATAAAACTATTCCGAGAGTTGTCATAATTTATTTATTTTTTTAATCTTACTGACCCCAAACATTTGAATGACAGTGTACAAAAACCTTTTTGTGAAATGTCTTTCTGTCTATGAACTAAATTTTGTCATGAAATCAGCAGGTTACTTTTGCCGTCACATACATTATACACACCCTGGGTTCACACTGTGCAGAGGGCCCTAGTGTTCAGTTTTCTTTGGCAATCCAAAGCCTGTCTTTGGAGGCCCATGACAGTTTGAGCTCCTGGGCCCTAAGGTTCAAATTCTAGTCCTGACTGAAGTACTACGTACAGTAGTGTAAATTTGCCTTGTAGTTTGTTTGGGATGGAAAAGTTTGTTGTCTTTTTAGTTTTGAAAGTGGATTAATTTTCCCAGAGTGTCACACAGATAACCTCTGAGCACCTCGGTTTGTGAGGACTGGGACAAGGAGAGAGAGGTAGATGTGTGATAAGGAGTTTCTGTCATCCATTCCCCCTGCTCAGCCACCCTTATGACTTATTACAAAAGATACTGACACCCTTCCTGACGTGTTGTATCTATCATGAACCTCCACTCTCACAGCCCGCTATAATTTGGATGCCGGTGATGGCTATATTTAGTCCATTCAATGTCAGTTAAGGACAGCGGCATATCTACACTGTAAGCATAATGGAAAAGTGGCTGATGTACACCGAAGACCTCTCGCTAGTCTCACTGCATCTTCTGTTTAGAAATATAGCGTGATTCATGATGCCGACCTCTATAGAGAAAGGCAGTTTTATTTGGTTGTGTATGCTTTGCATTTATTTGTAAATGTATTGTGATTTGAGTGAGTTCTTTTGAGAATAAAAAGATGGAATGAACATTTTCTTTGCCAATGTTTGTAGGATAATTTTACAGTCATTTCATTACATTTAGTATTCGAAGGTGCGCTTTTCTGATTAAAAAAAAAAAAAAATTACAGATATTTAAATGGAATTGATATTTCCCCTTCTTAATGCACAGAGCATTTATGACTACAATAACTGAGCCATTGTGGAGGAACGAAGATGACAAATAGCCAATTCCATGTGACAGAACTCATTTGCATTTTGCTGAAAATGACTCTAAAAGAGCCATTCCACTGGCTCTTAATCCAAGTGATGCATTTGATGGCCGTAAATGACAAGAAGACAGGAGACATGAGGATGGCACAAGTTAATGTGTGTTCTTTTGTTGTGATATCTCATGTTTGACATCTTAGATATGCCATTATGATAGTCAGATTTTAAACATCACATCAAACTGGGGCCAAAAACAAGTGGGGTTATGGTTTAAAGGGATCATTCTGTCATCATTTCTCACCTTTGTGTCATTCCAAACCTTCTTCTTCTGAAAAATAAGATATTTTAAAGAATGTTGGTAATCAAACAGTTTTGGTTACCACTGACTTCCATTGTATGACCAAAAAAACACTGAGAGATTTCTTAAAATATCTTCTTTAAGATTGCTAATATATTGTACTGACTTTTACATAGGCACAAAAACACAAGCACTTTAGATAAAAACGGTTATGCAAGTCACGTAACAGCTTTAGTTTTACCCGTTTATTGGAGCATTACATTAGTTGTACAATTCTTCTGAGCAGACAGTCTGTTTTGGCCTTTGCTTCTCAGCAGGTGGTTTTATACAGCGCAGGAGATGCAGAGAACTTAAAGAGCTCTGTCTGTCTTGTCAGCTCTTTCTCCTTATGTTGCCTGCTTTCTGCTGTGTTTCCTTACTCTTATAAGGTTGAGTTATTTGTAGCATCCTTATTTTTTGTTTGGCCAGTGTTAAGAATTGCTTACTTTATTTTGCTGGCTTTAAGTATTCAATTATATAAGAAAAACATATTAAAAAAAAAAAAAAAAAAAAACCTGCAATATCAGATGAACCAAAATATCACATTGGTTTTTATCAACCTATTAGTGTTGATTAAATTGTCTGACATGCATAATATTTTATAGGATAAGCAACTTACAAAGAAAGAGGTTTAGGTGTAGTGGAACTTTAGTATTACATGTCCTTATAATGAAGCAGTAAATAATTTTGAGTGGACACCATCAATGTATTCATAGAAGAATGTATTTAATGTAGCATGTATAATGTCCAATTCACTGTGGCCTCATCTTTCTGTGTGATTGCCCTTGGACCATTATACCTTTGCTTCAGAAACATTTCCACCACATTTGCACGGTTGAGTTCAGTAATGTAATAAATTGAGCCTTATCTTTTATATATATATATATATATATATATATATATATATATATTGCACATTACATTACACAAAGAAATATCACATCATCAGAAGAATGAAACAAACGGACAAATGCTTGTCGAGACGTTATTCTCAAAGTAAAGAACGTCTTATTTGATATGATAGGGCTATTTTCAATTCAAAAAGGATGACCTTTACTGTACGCACAAATCTTTATGCTGTTGCATATCTTGTTGCTTAGCTACCAGACTCGACTGACATAGGTTGAGGTTTGTCTTTATACGTTGTTAAGTTATATTGTGCAAAATGGAACAAGCATTATCATAACAAAGTTAATGCCTCTGTGGCATGTAAAACATAGGGGGACATTTTTAAAAGTCGACAATTAGATTGAAAAGAAAGAACCCAGAGATCATTTATGATTAAAAAAATATAGTATTTTTCGATTGCTTCTGTCATTAGTGTGTAATACTTGGGCTCACACTAATTTGGCAGTTTCTCACAGTGGGCACCAGAATTTAGTGGGTCTCACAGGTGGGACCAAATTAATATTGTGAGTTTTGGTCACATGTCAGTGAGTATGAGAGTGTCATATGGCTATTTTGTTTACTGGGCACCATTTAAGGAGTTTCACCTTGACAGTAAAGTACAATAGTTGAAGATAGTTGAATAAATTTATACAACCCGTTTTTTTTTTTTTTTAAATTTGAATAAAATGAAAACTAAAAGACTTTCAAATCACATGAGCCAATTTTTTATTCACAATAGAACATAAATAACATAATGTTTAAACTGAGAAATTTTACACTTTTATCCACTAAATGAGCTCATTTCAAATTTGATGCCTGCTACAGGTCTCAAAAAAATTGGCACAGGGGCAACAAATGGCTGAAAAAGCAAGAAATTTTGAAAAGATTCAGCTGGGAGAACATCTAGCAACTGATTAAGTTAAATGAAATCAGGTCTGTAACATGATTAGCTATAAAAGGGATGTCTTAGAGAGGCAGAGTCTCTCAGAAGTAAAGATGGGCAGAGGCTCTCCAATCTGTGAAAGAGTGCATAAAAAGATTGTGGAAAACAATGTTCCCCAATGTCAAATTGCAAAGGCTTTGCAAATCTCATCATCTACAGTGCATAACATCATCAAAAGATTCAGAGAAACTGGAGAAATCTCTGTGCGTAAGGGACAAGGCCGAAGATTGGATGCCCATGGTCTTCGGCCCTCAGACGACACTGCATCACTCATCGGCATGATTGCGTCAATGACATTACTAAATGGGCCCAGGAATACTTCCAGAAACCACTGTCAGTAAACACAATCCGCCGTGCCATCTGCAGATGCCAACTAAAGCTCTATCGTGCAAAAAGGAAGCCATTTATGAACATGGTCCAGAAGCGCCGTTGTGTCCTGTGGGCCAGGGCTTATTTAAAATGGACTGTTTCAAAGTGGAAAAGTGTTCTATGGTCAGACGAGTCCAAATTTGACATTCTTGTTGGAAATCACAGACACCATGTCCTCTGGGCTAAAGAAGAGGGAGACCTTTTAGCGTGTTATCAGTGTTTAGTTTAAGCCAGCATCTCTGATGGTATGGGGGTGCATAAGTGCATACGGTATGGGCAGCTTGCATGTTTTGGAAGGCACTATGAATGCTGAAAGGTATATAAAGGTTTTAGAGCAACATATGCTCCCCTCCAGATGACATCTATTTCAGGGAAGGCCTTGTGTATTTCAGCAGGACAATGCAAAACCACATACTGCAGCTATTACAACAGCATGGCTTCGTCGTAGAAGAGTCTGGATGCTGAATTGGCCTGCCTGCAGTCCAGATCTTTCACCTATAGAGAACATTTGGCACATCATTAAACGAAAAATACGTCAAAGACGACCACAAACTCTTCAGCAGCTGGAAACCTATATCAGGCAAGAATGGAACCAAATTACAGCACCAAAACTTCAGAAACTCATAACCTCGATGCCTAGACGTCTTCAAACTGTTTTGAAAAGAAGAGGAGATACTACACCATGGTAAACATGCCCCCGTCCCAACTATTTTGAGACCTGCAGCAGGCATCAAATTTGAAATGAGCTCATTTTGTGCATAAAATTGTAAAATTTCTCAGTTTAAACATTTATGTTATCTATGTTCTATTGTGAATAAAATATTGGCTCATGTGATTTTGAAAGTCTTTTAGTTTTCATTTTATTCAAATTTAAAAAAAACGTCCCAACATTTCTGGAATTTGGGTTGTATAAATTGGAGGAAGTTTGTCATCTGACCAATATGAAGGGTGTGGAAAGGCGGTTTAAAAACCATCCCGTATGCCTGCTGTTCACTACGAGTGCATAATCTGAGGAACAAATGGCACCGTTCTTTGAAAAATCTCAGCAGATGGCTTTCTGGCTGAAGGTCAAAAAAACTGTGTAACAAAAGAAAAAAGAAATCTCCTTCTCATTGTGCTAGTGACATCAACCCACATTTTACACATAAAACCATCTTTAAGTGATTTTGAGCCATTGTATCCATTGGGCATTATCATTAGAATGCACTTATGGAAGGTTAATGGTGTCATCCATAGGAAGGCAGCATCATAAAGTCACTGTATTACTATCTCACATTCAGTCCTTTAGAGGTTCATCAAGCCTTCAGCCTCTACTGGAGCACAGAGCATAACCCTAGATGGCCCTTATTCTTATTGATTATTCATCAGTGTCTCAAAGACAGACTGGTCTGGCACCCCAGTGTGTGATTGGTGAAGATCCAGACGTCTTGACATTTGAAATGCCAGTGGATGAGTTGGAAAGAACAGTGAGTCAAAGGAGATGTGTAAAAGGCTTTCCCTTCTTTCTTTTTCCTTAAAGGAAACTCAATAATTGTGGTTTATTCTGCATTTGCTCAATTTTCCTCCCCATTTTTGCCTGATATTTTCCATTTCCACCTGACAATGCCCATTTCGCAGAGTAGCGAACAAACAAACACAAAAAGAGAAACCGCTTATTACTTTGAGATTCTGAGAAACAAACAGAGAAATAATCATAAAAAAAACCTGAATGAATCTTTTCACAGTCTGCAAGTGAATAAAAACAAAGGAAGATATTTGGAAGAATGTCAGTAACCAAACTGATCTCGCCCCCCTTTGACTACCATAGTATTTATTGTTCCTACTATTGTAGTCAATGGGGGGGGCGAGATCTGTTTGGTCACTGACATTCTTCCAAATATCTTCTTTTGTGTTCAGCAGAACAAAGAAATTCATACAGGTTTGGAACAACTTGAAGGGGAGTAAATGATGACAGAATTTTCATTTTTGGGTGAACTATCCCTTTCAAGTGTGTTGCACTTTAGCATACAGATCAAGGATTTCTTGAAAGATTCTGAGTAATGTTGTGTTTATCATTTTTATAATCAATGTTAAATGTTAAACAATGTTATATTGTTAGATTATTGAATATAAAGATGGCAAGCATCACTTTTTTTTTTTCTCCTTCAGGACAGGTCAAAGTATTCACAATAATTTCAAGACTTATTAGAGTATAGGTGCATTTAATATAAATATATCGATTTATTTCATGTTTTTATTTTCTCAGACTGTTTTATTTGTAATTGTTGTTAATAGTTTTTGTCACTCAACAGCAGTACTGATTAATGACATGGGTAAAATAAATGTAAATGTTTTAAATCATTTAATGCAAAAAAATAATGAATGCATAAGTATTCATGCCATTGCTTTGCCCATTTAAATCACTTCATAAGTAACCAGCTGTCACATGTTTCACATAATATCATGTATTAATTAAAACATACATATCTGAATGTTGAAACATCACTGCTTAATGCATTTCCATGGAAACACAGCTCTCGTGTAGACCAGGAAACATTCATACTGGATTTGTGACAAGGTTCTCAAAGCTTAACAATTAGTGAAGATGCCTGGATTTCTTCCATTATAAGTACTTAAGAAATGTAGAGTGTTTTGTGTTGATTAGTGAAAATGAGAAAAAAGTACACTGGGAATGAATACTTTTTATGGGTACCGTATTATTTTCTTCAAAGCACACTTAAAGTGGATTGAAGCTTTTGAATGGCCTATTACAGCATATTCACACAGCACAGCCTAAAAAAAAACCTTTTTCTCTTCTAATGCTATAATTTAATGAAACTGCAGTGGGCTTGTAAAACATGCACAGTGATGTTTCCAATAATTAAAACATATCTGCAATATGAGATAAGCATGACCCTTTTATTATTTGTTCATTTAGGAGCTCGCTTGTACTGTACATCGGCATGACTGCACTTAACTGCATCCAAGGGCAGCTTGAAGGATCCGCCTCCAGAGGAAAAAACAGCCCTGAGTTAGTGATTATGGCCACATGTTACTCTTTTCTCATTGGCTGGTGGTGTAAAACAGAATTCACGCTGTATGGTTTCAAATGTTTGCTTGCTTTAACCAGAAATGAACCAATTAAATCCATAAACACAAGGACTTAAAACCAAAGTGTAGTACATGCAGAAGGAAGGAGTTTGAACAATGTCAGAGGTTAAACCTTAATTTAATCTGCTTTTTCACAGAATGCACTGTAGAGCCTGTTATTTCTTACGTTGTAGTATTACGGTTTTTCTCAATTGCTTTGGCGCAGTTCCCAAATGAGAATTTTTCTCGAAAGATCAGATCTCTGGACAGTTAGTTTCTTATTCGTTCCAAATTTTAATTCATTTAAGCAGATTTCTTTTGTTTTTGCACCTGTATGCAAAAAAGTAAGTATTGTCTGCAATTTGCACAATAACTAAATGCACATGGCTTACTGATCAAAACTGATGAGTTGATTCTCAGTGAAACTGTCATACTCTTCACAACTTATAAACATTCTTTCATCGTATGAGCCATTACAAGCAAAATGATCCATTCAATTCGTATAACTTGTCCATGAATATTCCATAAATATCTATGCGATTTACTGTTTTCTGTTTGCATGTAGCATATTGCTACAAAGATAAATGTACTGTATACATGCAAATGTGCATATTGTTTTTCTGTGTGCTATAGAGTATTGACTTTTCCCAGTAAACCTTTACCTACTGTTCAGCTAGACAAAATTGACAGTCAGCATCAGAAATGTAGAATGAAAATTTGTATATAAAAAAAACATTTGGGTTGACTGCCATGATGGAAAACAAAACATCTAAGGAATTGCCTTAAAGGGTTAGTTCACCCAAAAATGAAAATTCTGTCATAAATTACTCACCCTCATGTCGTTCCAAACCCATAAGACCTTCGTTCATCTTCGGAAAACAAATTAAGATATTTTTGATGAATTCCGATGGCTCAGTGAGGCTGCATTGCCAGCAAGATAATTAACACTTTCAGATGCCCAGAAAGGTACTAAAGACATATTTAAAACAGTTCATGTGACTACAGTGGTTCAACCTTAATGTTATGAAGTGACGAGAATACTTTTTGTGCGGCAGAAAAACAAAACGACTTTATTCAACAATATCTAGTGATGGGCGATTTCAAAACACTGCTTCATGAAGCTTAGAAGCTTTACGAATCTTTTGTTTCAAATCAGTGGTTCGGACCGTGTATCAAACTTCCAAAGTCACGTGATTTCAGTAAACGAGGCTTCGTTATGTCATAAGTGTTTCGAAATTTCAATGGTTTACTTTGGCAGTTTGATACACGCCATGCTTTTGAAATCGCCCGTCACTAGATATTGTTTAATAAAGTCGTTATTTTGTTTTTTTGACGCACAAAAAGTATTCTCGTCACTTCATAACATTAAGGTTGAACCACTGTAGTCACGTGAACTGTTTTAAATACGTCTTTAGTAGCTTTCTGGGCATCTGAAAGTGTTAATTATCTTGCTGGCAATGGAGGCTTCACTGAGCCATCGGATTTTATCATAAATATCTTAATTTGTGTTCCGAAGATAAACAAAGGTCTTTTGGGTGTGGAACGACATGAGGGTGAGTAATTAATGACAGAATTTTCATTTTTGGGTGAACTAACCCTTTAATGCACAAATGATTCAATATCCATTCTTATTTTTTAAGAGTATGTAAAATGTTGTTTGACCTACTATAAAGCTGTGTTTCCACCAAAATTACCCGGAACAATTTGTCCCAGGAACTCTTTTCCCCCCAGACCTATTGCTAGCTGCGCTTCCATAGCGGTCTAAAGTACCTTGAAGATAGTCCGGTGATGTAGGACTGCGCACGACTTTCCAGTTCCCGCTGGATTTCGTCCTCCGCATAAAAGCTTGATAAACCCTGAACCTCATCGTCAGTCCATCGGTCGTATTTTTTAAACTCCATTGTTGATTCGAATAGCAAACAACTCTTACTGCACACACCGCAACAGACTAAAAAAATGATGGTTGAAATAAAATGCTCCGTGGTGTCAATCAATCAAAATGCTGCGTGAACTCAACCAATCAGCATGTCCAACCAACCTCCCAAGTCCCACCCCCAAAAGTTCTGGAACTTTGAAAAAGTACTACCTAGCAAGGAGGTACTTTCAAAAGGGGGAATTTTTTACCCAGAATAGGGCTGTGACGGTCGGCATGACAACCGCGCCATCGCGGTGGTGGAGTTGCCACCGGCGGTAGTGTGACGTGTGTGTGTGTGTGTGTGTGTGTGTGTGTATATATATATATATATATATATATATATATATATATATATATATATATATATATATATATATATAGTGTGTCTGCAGAGCGCGAGTTCAGTTTCCAGAATAAAATGATGCGTTTGATTACACGCAGGCGAGCACCCAGTTTAAGTCCATTTTATAATAATAAAGTTATAATACTTATACTTACATAATTAAGTTTCTAATCCAGTTCGTTTTGTTTTAAATGGTTCGTTTTGTTATTTTTCTTGCTGACTATCAAGTTTATGGTCAACGAATGGCTTTTCTGAGGTATAATTGTTTGCAAAACTGACTGAACTGACGATTTCGGTAAGCTACTGTGTCTTTCAACATTTTTTCTGATTTTCATTCATGTTTATTTCGTTCTGTAAAGAGGAAAGGATGATCGCGTTCACTCACGATCCGTGACAAGTGTTCAAGATGAAAACTGAAAAGTGACACAGTCTTTGTTCAACTTTCTTTTCATAGTATAAATAAATGCATAGCCAAGGCCTATTTACTTATCTTGTAAATTCGTGAATAAAAATGAAAATGTGGCCGAAATCAGAAGCTATTAAATGTCTTATCTTTAAAATATAAAAATTAAAATGACGGGTAATAATTGATTATGACGGATTTTTTACTGTCCGTCAAAAGTGTGTGTGTATATGTGTATATATATATATATATATATAACCAACCAACCAACCCCCCCCCCAACCACCACCACCACCGCAACACCGGCGGTTGTTGGTGATTTCCCATAGCGGTAGTAAAAAAATTGCCACCGTCACAGCCCTAACCCAGAACTTCATTTAGACCCTAGTTCCTGCGGTCGAAACACACCGAGTACCACCCCAAAGTTCCTAGTTCCTGGGGAAAGTTCATGCGGTGGAAACGCGGCTTAAGTAATTGTGTATCTTGAAAGTATAAATGTGAAAGTCAAGGACTAAGCCTGAAGAAACGCCTGTCAGCAAAATACACTGAAAAGAGTTTGGCACTATACACATTCACTTAAATGTCTTTAAACTCTACCCATCCCCCCTACCACAAGTTTTTACATTTATAACATTAGGTTGTACTGAGCTATTCGGTATTGGACATGCTTTTACTTTATATTAAGGTAAAATAAATAAATAAATCAAGATCTGAATCATCCACTCTGACAAAAATTGCTGAGAACAACATTCACAGTGTGCAACACACCTGTAACCTTTACTCATTCTTAAATCAGCATGTGTTCTCCCATCAACTGAATGCCAAGCTCAGACCTCTGGCTCTGTGAGCAGGTGTTAGATTGTTTTTCTGAGGCATGCATCCTTTATCCTTGCATCATTGTGGAGCTCAGGATTATTTGCTCATAGTTGGATAACATTTGGGGTGAGACTATGTTACTGACAGAAGAACAGTAGAGAACATCAGGTCAGTCAAAGATGCTTACAAAGCATGTCAAAAGCCCCAGGAGTGCTTGGGAGGTGAAGGGACAGCCGGACAAGCAGTCACTCGATACCTTAGGGGATTTGCAAGGACTAACTCTGACTGAATGTCCATTGGCAGTGCATTTTATTCAGTGCCTTTTTTTCCTTCAAGAAATCAATCTAGAATGACTGATAGATATAGATATATAGATATAGATATAGATATGGATGGATGGATGAAATATCCTTTTCAACGGCATGATCACTTCTGATCTGTCTCTTACAAGACACTACAGGCTGCATTCAAAATACATTTAAAAAAAGGAATCAATCTTGTCTGAGCTTCATCCCAGATTTTCGGATTTCACATCAAGGTTTATTGGCAATTATGTTCGCCAGAAGGCATAATAACTCAAGGGCATCAATTTGTGTGATCCAGGGATTTCAGGAAAGGTATTACTAGTAAATATAGAACCTCCATCTCATTGATTGCCTTTCAGCTACTCCGTTGCTCAGTCTATGTACAGCCAAATGCTGCCTAATTCAGGTTCAAGCCAAAGACCATTCATCAGGATGAGGTATTTCCTGAGTGATTATACCTGTTTTTTGTCCAATTAATGGAAATGCTAATGGATGACACACAGTTGAAGGAGCCCATATATCAATAGATAGAGTAAGACCACTCTGTTTGTGCTAATAAAGATGCTAATCAATCAAATCAATTTTATTTAAGATTACATGATTAGGGCATCTTTGTCCATTTTCTTGTAATATATAATGACATGTAATAATTGCTAAATGTCAGTATTAGCATCACATTCAAATCTGCATGAGAAGCAATTGTTGACAAAGACCTCAGGCACACATCTTCAGAGGCCTAAACCCCCGGTCTTAACTAACATGCATAAAAACGAATGATAATCAATGAATGATAATCGTTCATATTGTTATAATATGATAATGCACTGCTGCAATTTATATACAAATGCCCATCCTTGCTCGTCCCATCTCTTTTTTTAGCCACTAGAAAACTGATTTTTTTTGACATTTTTACCAGCAAATCTCATTTGTGATCAAAATCTCATTTGTGATCAGATTTTTAAAAAGCTACTGCTGACCAGCAGTACAGCGACCTGGTGATCTCCACTAATAAAATTACTGTTAGTGTGAATGAGGCTTTAGATGTATAAAAAATATCAGCCAACTTGAATCTTAAAGGGTTAGTTCACCCAAAAATGAAAATGTCATTTATTACTCACCCTCATGTCGTTCTACACCCGTAAGATCTTCATTCATCTTCGGAACACAAATTAAGATATTTTTGATGAAATCCGATGGCTCAGTGAGGCCTCTATTGCCAGCAATGTCACTGAACCTCTCAAGATCCAGAAAGGTACTAAAGACATATTTAAAACAGTTCATGTAAGTACAGTGGTTCTACCTTAATATTATAAAGCGATGAGAATACTTTTTGTGCACCAAAAAACCCCCCCTAAATAACGACTTTTCAACAGTATCTAGTGACGGCCGATTTCAAAACACTGCTTCGAAGCTTTATGAATCTTTTGTTTCGAAACAGTGGTTCGGATCGTGTAAACGAAGCCTTGTTTACTGAAATCATGTGACTTTTGCGCTCCGAACCACTGTTTCAAAACAAAAGATTCGTAAAGCTTCGAAGCAGTGTTTTGAAATCGGCCATCACTAGATATTGTTGAAAAGTCGTTATTTTTTTTAATCATAATAACTCTCAAAGTAGTTTTGGCAAGTATGGACTTGCTACTGCTAATAGATACACAGACACGCTGCTGTGAGCATGTAAGATATGCTGCTGCTGCTTAAATAGACATACATAAATCCCGTAGCAGATCTAGGCAGGTGGAGCTGGGGGAGGTGGAGGGTTTCAGAGGAACTCTGTTTGTGCCCTGCAGGACTAGCCTACAGCAAGCACTGAACCAGACTATTTAAATGATTTTTAAATGACAATTTAAAAGCAATCTAATTGGCTGGTGAATCAGCAGAGGCCAATCTGCTTGTGCCATGCGGTAATGGTGTGATTGCTTGCATATCCACCGCCTGTTGACCTATCGGCTCCACTTTGTCTCCTCCCTCCCTCGGCTCCACCAGAAACCATCATCCTGGCTGCTCCACTGGGCTCCCTCATCCCACCAGCTCCACCTTGGTCAGACATCCTTCTGCCTGCACCTTTGGCTCCATCTGGCTCCGTCTTCCCCTGGGCTCCGCCTTAGTCTTCAAGCTTCTTGGTTCCACCATGGACGCTTGTCGCCGCAGCTCCACCTCGGTCTCCAGTGCCAGCAGTGTTGCATGGGCTCTCTGGCTCGTCAGCTCCATCTGGGTCTCCATCTCCAGCAGCTCCTTTTCTGTCAGTCGTCCCCAGGGTGTCATCTGCCCAGTTTCCACCTTAGCTCCTCCCTCCCTCGACTCTGCCCTGGGGCTTCATCCTGGCTGGTTTCTGGACCTCCATCTGGCTCCTCCTGTTCCTGGCTCCCCCTTGGCTCCTCTCACCCTCCCCTCCCCTTCCCTATGGACTTATGTGGTGTACTGTTACATGTATGTGTTTTGGTTCTGTTTTCCCTGTGCCTGTCATTCGACCCAGTTTCTTAGTTTGTTTGATTAATCATCCCGTTCACCTGTGTTCTCATTAATTATCTTGTTAGCTCTTTTGTTTGCTCTGTGTATTTAGGACCTTAGTTTGAGTTAGTTCCCTTTCCGGTATTGTTTGTGTTAATGTGTAGTTTTGACTCTATTTCAGAGGAACTCTGTTTGTGCCCTGCAGGACTAACCCACAGCAAACACTGAACCAGACTATTTAAATGTGTTTTAAATGACTACTTAAAAGCAATCTCATTGGCCTCTACGGACTCACCAGCCAATCTGCTTGTGCCATGCGGTAATGGTGTGATTGCTTGCATATTTCATGTAAAGGATCTATCAGCCTGTGCCATCTAGAGTTTCATGACCGAACTAGATATTTGTTCTTCAAGCAATAGTATTCCTCCTTTAAGATTATATGATAATGTGTTTGCTTTTATTGTCATGTTGGTATTGAGTAGGGAAGAACTTTAGCATTATCGTAATTGATATGGAACCTTATAAGTAACAGACAGCTCCCCAGGAATTGGATCATAGCCATTATATGTGATGTGTTTTTATCCCTTGGGCACACACTCTTGTAAACCAGTATTCATTTCCCTTTAAAGGTCAGATTGCCCTAGGTATACAAACAGCAGACAGGTTAAGAGGACCTCCTTTTTGAGAACTCTGTAAGAGAGCTACTGAAGTGAGTTTGTCCCTCATTAGATACCAGGTATAAAGGCTATGTATTTAGCTAAGAGCATTTAGGCTCCTACATAAAGGCCAGTCTGGCAGTGAGTATAGAGCCTCAGGGTTTTGCTGTGTACCATCATAATGAGCAGTTTCAACTCTGGCTCAGATGACTCATCTCAGCAATACTTCATCTGAGTCACTGCCCACAGTTCTGTTCAGCTTTTGTTCTGAGGAAACCTCAGTAATAACCCAGTGCCATTTAAACACACATTTGGAATTAAGAATGGGTTTGCTTGCAATTCATGAGTGTGAACTTAAACTAAACTGCCAGGATTCTAAATTGGAATGACAAGAAGGAAATTTGTATTAGCCCAACAAAACAACATAATTTTGATAAATTATGGCTATTTATCCCTTGATATATTAAAGGAGAAAAATATATTAAAAGAGAAAAGAAACTCATCTATAACATGTGAGCAGGGTTTGATATCAGCACTAGAGGGACAGCTGCAATCTATTTGTCAGCTTGGAATGAATACTGATGTTGTCTAATTATCAGTCAAACCAGTGCCCACATACAGTCCATCTTGCTGAAATCCTCGTGTGGAGTCTGTGTGAAGAAGAGCTTTGTAAACTCTTGCAGAGTCTCTAGGGTGTAATTGCTGGGGGATACATATACCCTATGCATAAAACATATCTGCTGTCCTTTGCAATGAGACTTAAATATAGAGGTCTAGAGATCAACTTGGCATGGTGGGTTTAAATTTGAGATATACAGGACTGCAAATTCTCATTAAATATTGGCTGTTGCAAAATATATATAGAGAGAGGGAGCTCCCAATTATTATTTTTTAATGTTATAAATATGAATAATAAAAATTCTGGAGATTAACTTGGCATGGTAGGTTTGAATGTGAGATATACAGAACTATTGCAACAAATAATTTCACACATACGTTTGTAAGTCTATCTTTGTGAGGACATTAATGTTGTTGGATCATTGAAAAATATAACCTTTTTTAATTTAAATACCCTAAACAATAAATGTAAATATTTCAGTGATGCTTTGGATAACCTATATTTAAGAAGTGGCTGCAGTGAGCTCATTTGACAGAGCAACAGCCTCACAAGGTCAGCTTCTTGTACATCTCGCCGGAACACAGCAGTGGAGCGGTGCATTTACAATAGCAGCTTGTGATGCCGTCCCCTGAAGAGGTGCTTTTCTATGGTGAGAAACTTCTATGTCAGTCTTGTTTAGACGGTGACAAGTCAACGGACTGAATCAGAAACAGAAGCTTTATTGCCAAGTTTGTTTGCACACACAAGGATTTTTTTTTTTTCCAGCACATGGAGACAACAGTAAAATACAGACAGTAAAATAAAAAATAAAGAATAAAGATATATGAATAAGAACGTGTGGAACGTGTGTGTATATATAATATAGGCGAGCCAAGACCTCTCCCTTACAATTACTAAAACGCTGTTGCTCTGTCTGTTCATCGCAATCTCGCAAAGTTACATTATAATCACTGAAGCTGCCAACAATGCACAAAAAAAATCTTATTTACATTGTGTCTACATTTTGTTTGTTAATGAGAAGTTTCACGAGCCTGTATAACTCAGCACTGAATAAAAACTCTGGTGTTTTGAGCGGTGAGTGGATTCTGACTAACTTAAACACCTCTGATTGGCCATTGCGTTCAAGAGATCAACAACTACAGTATGTCTGTGATTGGCTACATTGCTCACTGCTGCAAAACACATTGTAAATAGATACATTTGATGTTCTCCAGAGTGCAAACACAAATATGGACTAGAGCCTTTGCCAAACCTGTTTCGCCAATATGTTATTACAGTATCAACTGAGGGTGCTCTTGCTTGCATTTGAGAGTGTTTAGCACCCTCTAGCCTTGACCTAATTCTAATCTTAACCCCATAATCAAGTTTTAAAGGCACACTATGTAAAATTTTTGGATTAAACTATCCAAAAACCACTAGAACAGTATTATATATTTTGTTGACTTGTGTACTTACATTATTCCAAATGTTTCCAACTATGTTTAAAT
Organism: Mylopharyngodon piceus; assembly: GCA_039654765.1. Lineage (NCBI taxonomy): Eukaryota > Metazoa > Chordata > Actinopteri > Cypriniformes > Xenocyprididae > Mylopharyngodon > Mylopharyngodon piceus. The sequence goes on along the minus strand of CM077444.1, from coordinate 14,020,772 downwards.
TCAGAGAAAAAAGCAGGTGAGAAACTGTTTGGATACCTTTATCGAGAGAGAACTAATAATTGATATATAGCTCAACATGGTTAGTCTTATTTTTTTATAATCGTTTTCTTGATTTGCCATGAGTAACGTGTTTGTACCATTCCTCAGAGACACTATTTTCTCAAGTAGCTAACAGCATAATCAGAAAGAGCTTTATTTGTAATAATAGTAATACAGCGTTTTCTCCACCATTCATTATATTTCAAAATTAATTGCATGCCAGCACAAGTCATCTAGCATTTATTAATATGAGATTGATCTAGCTGCAATGTGCAACAGGTGCCTCATACCAGTCACCAAGCTAACACTCAGAGTAATGTTATAACATTCAACACACTGTATTGTCCGGTATTGTATTATTTGTGTTTATGTGTCGTTTTCACTGTCTTTCTCCTACATGTTCTTCTTTTTCATTAAAAAAAACTTCTTATTATTTCTCCGACTCATGCATGTATTACTACACGTGACAAAATACCGGACCTAAACAGTTTATTATAGCTGCGTTTTTCTTCCCTTATTTCTTTGTTTTTTTCCCCCTTCTGTGAATCTGCCAGTTATTCAGCTGCTCTGCCTGGTGCAGGGAGAACGTCCACTGGAAGACCACACATGGGACTTTATACATCTAGCGTGCCAAGTGCACGACCCGGACCACTCGCTCTGTGTCTTTTACCACACCATCCTGAGTGAGCGGTCTGATGCACGCATTCCAGCGGACGGTCCTAAGGAAGACTTTGCCGCATTCGTGAAGTGGGGGCTTGTAAACAATGATTGTTCGTTTACCATCGGCCTGGCTGAGGACCACATCCAGAGACCAGCCAACCACATCGCCCCGGAGCTAGATCCACATGGAGAGTCTGACCACGTGTGTGAGCCCGCAACACTGTACGTCACTGAGGGAGTGCTTGTGGAGTTCAAGGGCTGGGAGGAAAGCCCCGCCCACAACCCTGCCACTGTGTATGTGGTTTATATGGCCTCTGGGAATTAATTTGAAAGAACTGTTGGAAGTTTTTGAGTAGGTAAATTACCTGTTTCTCCAAACCCCACTGGTTCCGCCCAGCCCTTACTTTCCTGTTTCCCCACTGGTTCCGTCCAGCCCTGAATCTCCTGTTTTCCCACTGGTTCCGTCCATCCCCTGGCTCCGCCTCCAGCCTCTGAACCCATCACTCCACCACCGCCTGTTGACCTTGTCTCCTCCCTCCCTCGGCTCCACCAGAAACCATCATCCTGGCTGCTCCACTGGGCTCCCTCATCCCACCAGCTCCACCTTGGTCAGACATCCTCCTGCCTGCCTTTTGAGAGAATTACGTATATGCATGATTTTTGAAAAAAAACAAAATAAGTCACTGAAATAAGGCCTCAAAACACATACAAAGAAAAAAAAATTCACAAGACTTTTGGGAACTGTATATTTTAGTCTAGAATTTTTGCTTCAAAATGATGTGGAAATTATCCTGCCTACTCGGATGCATAAAACAATATTGATTTTAAATTTCTAAGACACTTTTTGTTTACACAGGCCATATGCAAAGAGACGTGAATCTTCATGAATAATGCTGTGATTCACACCTGAGGAGATTAAGACCCTGCTCCCAATGAGCCGCATAATGAGCCATTCAGTCAGGAATGTGACTGAGTGAACTAAGAAAGAATGCAATGACAAAAGAAATATATAATTTTTTTGTTTGAAGTTTATTTAAAATATAATTAACTATATCAAAGACACATTTTGAGTACACAGTTATACCTGGAAATAAATCCTGCTTAAAGATATAAGTGAACATCACATACCTGGCATTTGGTGTTTCTGCACTGGAGAAAGAAAAAAAAAAACACCTAAAATGCTTCCAGTCAGTGATCTCAGTATCATATTCATGCAGTCCAATGTGGGCAAATATCTGGTAACTATGATTCTCAAATCTGTGAGATAAAAGAAAAAAGCCCTCTGTGAGCAGGATCATATCAGTTATTGTATTAACGTTAATATTGTATAAACGTTACAGTTAACTCTTCATAATCTGTCCAAAACAGGCCAAAAGAAATATTGTCTAAACATTCATATTGCTATGACATTTTATGTATCTTATTTCTTATATTATAGAGCCTTTAAATGTTAATGTGCAGTTTAATATGTTGCTAACATTTTATTTCAGTATTCATTACATATTTCAGTCAATCAGTATAGCAATATTTTTTTGGGAAAAGCCAATAATCATTCACACAGAGACACAGAACATGCAGGATTCATGTTTAAACAGTGTTTTTGCGGCTTAATATTGACAGACATGAGTCTATATCGTGATTAGAATAAATCATTTAGGGATAAAAAAAAACTTACCATGGCATGACATACAATCCTCGGCTTGATCAAGAATCATTTAGGGATAAAAAAACTTACTATGGCATGACATACAATCCTCGGCTTGATCAAGTTGATCCTCGAAATGGAATTGAATCCAGTCATGCTCTTCCTTGAGGTAAATCCTTTTAGAATTATTCCTCAGCGCATCTCAAAACGATGAAAAGTACATGAAACTGACTAAGCTTGATGCTTTTTTCTGAGCTGACGTGGGCATTCACTCTGTTGCATTGATCGCCTCAGAATTTGCGTCTGGATAGCGCTCGCGCTCCATGGGCGTAGCCACATTAGCGGATAATGAGCTAACTCGCAAACGACTGACATGTCTCTATTTTCAAACAGATTACATAAACAGAGAATATTTGTTTTCGTTTTGACTTACATGATTTAAAACCTGACATTTCAACGTTTCTTTAGACATATGTCTCATTTTTGTGTGATTAGTATTCGCTAAGTTACAGTTCATTTTCTGAGGGAGTATCAGATTGGACTTCATTCAGAGAGAGATGACAGGTCGCACATCATGTTTTCTTTATTTTGCAAAAAGCACAACATTTAGTTTTTACTGTGAGTGTACACAAATAAAAGACATTCTATAGTTTCATTTGATATATTACTTATGTCTCTATGACAAAAAACGACGAAGTATTTTAAATTGATTTTGCTGCTATGTGAAAAAAATCCAGCAAAACGCGCCGGCGTGTTTCCCAACTTCTGAGTGTTAAGACCTTAGTTTGAGTTAGTTCCCTGTCTGGTATTGTTTGTGTTAATGTGTAGTTTTGACTCTATTTCTCCTACGTGTTCTCCTTTTTCATTAAAAAGACTCTCTGTCATTTCTCCGACTCGTGCATGTATTATTACACGTGACAGCTATGTCTTTGTTATTGTTTTGAATAAACAACCTCTTGCGGAGTGACTTACATACTGTGCCTTTACCCCTCAAACAGCCCTTTAAAGGGGTGTCAGAAAGTGAGGACCAGCCAAAGAGTGATAGATAGATAAATAGAACGATCGATCGATCGATTGATTGATTGATTTACATATTACATTATTTACAATACATTAAACAGTATATGGGAATACTGAAGTACTTTCCACTTCAAGCGTCCAAACAAATTATACAAGAAAATATCTCCTGCTATGTTTGTGACAAATGAACTTTTTGTCCTTGTCATGAGATTCAGACACAGTTCAGCCGTCTGAGTTTACACTGGAGTGTGCTGTTCCGCTGTGAATTTCAAGAAGGCTAAGATGAGTTCAGGAGTCTCCCCCGATGTCTCTGGCCTCCAATTTCCTTCAGTCTGGTTGTCTGACACAAGGCAGAATCCTTGCTCGGAGAAAGACTGATAACATGGAAAGGCATCTCACAGTTTAAAGCAACAAATGAAAATGCCATTGCCGGAGCAGATATCTGCCACTCTTCAATGCACACGAACGGTTTACATCTGCCAAAACTCTGCCAAATGTCTCCTATGCATAATCCCAGAATTGTAATATTGCAATGTATTTATATTTTTTTCTGCGTCATGAGCATCACTAAGCAGAAAACAATTCAGGTGTTTCCAAACACTCCTCCTTCTGCTATTGGTCAATCAAACAGATGGCCCCACCCCCAAAGTCTATTTCTCCACAACTGGAACATCAAAATAGAGGCAAACACCAATTTAGCAGACTTTAAGTATATCAATTTAGCATGCCAAAAGTACTCTTGCAGGAATATTTGTAGTATACTTAGCATACTTAGACTATACTTAGGTGTCTGTTCACTTAAAGCTATTTCTGTCAGGGCCACTATCATCAAAGATGATTAACAATTAGCATACTGTTTGGATTGGCAGTATGGTTCTGTTCTGGGCAATAACTACCTGCCTATCCATGCAGCATAGCATGGATAAGAGCAGGGAGTACAGCGATAACACCTTTAGGGTAAACAGAAAAGAACCAACATAAATGTATTGCAGATATCATTAATGTTCTTAATGACAAATAATTTAATGTGGCAACATAAATCAAGATAAATGACAGTCTAATTTGAAGAGGAATATCAGAAGGCCAAGTCCTGACTACACTGGGGATGGAGGAGCGTAATTATCTCCTGAGCAACGCAATAAAGCTGCTGATAATACTGAATGGACCTTATATATAGGGATGCACTGATAGGTGTATTACTCCTATTGGTAGATATGGATCAGCTGATGCAAGCATGACTGACGTGAGCTGCCAGAACTAACACTACGCTTGATTGTGTGTAATTCTATTAAAATATCTTGTCAGTAATGTCTGAAATCTTAGATAAACACTTGCTGGTTGATTTGGGAACACCAGTCACATGCTATGCTTCAAGACTGTTTGGTCTGTTACATTGTGCTCTTTAATATGCATAGACTTGCTAATTAAGCCCATCGAATTCTAATGATGTGGCCATGAGAGGACTCTGTCAGCTTAAAGGAAAGGTGCATTCTGCAAACCCTCCACTCTACAGCTGTGTCAATAACTAAAGGTCTGGCATGATCTAATTAGTTGAGTTTTATTGTAGTATTTTTGCTTCGTTGAGTATCACGTATCAATTTATAAGAAGAATGTATGCATTACATACTAATTTTTAATTATAGCATAATCACTTTTACATCATAAGTTCTGAATATATATTCTTATCATGTCAATATTGTGTGTTAAAAAGTAAGTTCCCTGCTGGAAAATCCAGCAATTCTGCTCGCCAGCATGAGGTGTTGTGCATGCTTAACCAGCATGGGATCCTGGTTTGCTGGTCTCCAGTAAGATCAGCACTATACTAGCTCTAACCAGCATAAAACAGCCTGGAATTGATGCTGGGTTTTTCAGCAGCGTTACACGGTATTAACTTATTGTTTATTGAACTATTGTATGAAAGTGATGTCACAGTTTTAAACTTGCTGTTGGTCTGAATATCATGGCTTACTTTGGAATAATTTCATTGGTGAAGAAAAAATACAAAACAAAACCACAGCAGAATCAACTGTCCATTTCTGAATTTGAGCATCACACAATAGAGTCGTTACTCAGTGAGCTGTTGAATGATTCAATTGAGTGAATAATTCAAATTGTGTCATTCCTGAATGCAATGTTTTGGAATGAATCGGTTGATTTATTGACTCACTTATAAAGACACTTCTTTTGTTCCTGAATTAATCAGCATTTTCAAACGAATTGGTTGAGTGAAGGATTCAATGACTCGCTCATAGAGTTTGCGTGTGAAATTGCATAACCTCTAAATAGTACTTCTTTTGAATTAGTAATTACTTTGTGAGCATTAAAAAAGTATGTTATATATAGTATTCATGTAGTATGATTGGAATCCACATGCACTACATTCATCATGTTGACCTACCAGCATCATTTGTGTTGCTTCACTGCCATTTACAAATCCTCTCCCATGGCCTCATGGGATAGTAAAATGTCCATTGGATGCACACTTTAGAATCTCGTTGGAAGTAGTAGATCATCCGGGTACTTACTGTTTTATGAATACTGTCAATTCAGACATGCTACTCTTTTCAAGTACTGTTTTTTGCATACTAGGATATAGTAGGGAAGCATATTGGTCAAGTATGCAATCTTTCTGGGACTTTGTGAAACTCGGACAAGTGAAGTGGTACAAAAAGTGAAAAGTCTCAATGCTGTTGGACTGCTATATCAATGTTCTCAGAATGCTGCAAATTTGGGGACAGGAACTAACTGTTGGATGTGTGATTGGAAAATGCTGTGCACTTGCCAGCATACAAAAGCATATGAGATCAGAGCTAATTGAACAGGGCACTGAAATTTAACCCCAAACCTTCAAGGAGCTGCCCTCAAAATACCATTAAGATCCCACTCCTCTTAAATGTAGCAGAGCCATTGAATGCTGATGCAATTACAAGCATTCTGTAAGATCCAATTGCAAATGGGATGTTAACCAGTATACTGGTAAAATGCTCAAGGGAAGGTACATGTGTAGTTTTTATGGAATTATGTAGAGGAACTGTAACACTGCATAAAAATTAAAGCATCCCTTAAAGCTGGATGATTTTAATGTCTCTTATTACATTGTGGGTCATAAAGCTTTTAACCTGAAACCAGCATAAACAAGACCAAACATGCTCGAATTAAGAACTGTGAGAGCAAAAGGAGAAACATCTCAGCATGTATGGACCTACTGTAAAGGGATGAGTCATTAATTAAGCAGAATCCTATTCCACAAAATTCTTAGTGGCCGCTGTTGTGTTCTTTTGAATAACTGCACAGAGAAAGAGAGAGATGTCTAGCACTGTAATTGGAGTTCCAGTTCATAGGAGCTGAGATATTATTTTTGAAAGTGCAAATGCTAACTCTAATGAAGCTTTTTACAAAGCCCTTTTGATAAAGTGCTGATGATAAGAAGAACTTGGCTGAAAAGTGCATTTTACATTTGAAATTATCTCTGGGTGACATTGCCTGGTCTCTTTGCCCCAGTTGTGTTCTCTCAGGAACTATTCCACCTTGCTCTTGCAGGTAAAACAGATGCAGAGGGGGCTGGTCATCCATCCTGCAGCAGGCAGGCTCCCATCGAGCTGTTCTCATCTCCAGGTGAACGCTATAGTGGAGCTGATAGTGCCTCAGACACAGTCAAGGACTCTGCTGGCCTTGCACTTATCTCAAGTTGCTATTCAGGAGAAGTGCTTGTGTGCAGTGATACACGTAGAACAAAGACAAGAGTTGACCAGGTCAAAAGCATATAACATTTTGAATGTAAGCGTTGAATAATATATTTTTAAAATGTTATTTATAATATTTTTATAATAATTTTATGAAAATAAATTACTTTTATGTTACTTCTTACAGTCAGCTGACTGAGACTGTCCTTCAGTGTGGAAGGGCTATGTTTAGGAATGCAAGTATTTTTTTATTATTATTATTTTATGTATTATATTGTGCATGTATATGGGTGTGTGTGTAACTTTTTTGCAACTTTTTTTTCTTTTTGACTTTGTCAGCTGTCTGAGACTCTTCTCCAGAGTGAAAGTGCTATACTTGGCTTGCAGGTGTGTTTATATTGTCATGGTTATGAACTCTAATTTTGATATTCTGTTTTGTTTCCTTTTAGTTCCTGTTTCCCTGCTCTGTTTAGTTTCAGTTTCCTGGGTTACTGATTATGTCCTTGTTTGTTTCTATACTGTAGTTACTGATTATCCCCAGCTGTGTCTCATCTAGTTCTCGGTGTTTTTATACTCCCTGTTTGGTTATGTCGGTTATCGTCGTAATTTACTGTGATTTCCCCTGTGTATTTTACTGGTTAATTAAAGACTCCTTGAATATTGTATCTGCATCAATCGTCTTGGATTGCGACAACACAACACGTTACAGGATAACTGACCATTAAAACAAGTAAAAAGAAGAAACATGGACCAACCAGCTGTGTGTCTTCTCCTCAAACAAAGGACTTTGGTGGAGTATTTGGGTTGGGTGCTCCTGCACAGCGCTTCCCCTCTCACAGTCTGTGAGCCAGAGGCAGCCACCGAGTCCGTCCTGGAGCCAGAGCCGGCCATGATATCAGTCCCAGAGTCTACGCATGCTGCCCAGTCTATCCCAGAGCCATGAGAGGACCACTGCCTAAAAGACCTGTGGTTTGTGGATCCAGTTCCCTACCGAGTCCCCAGACTCGAATCTATGGCTTCTCCACCGGTCCTGTCAAACTGTTTAGATACTCCGGTCCCGTCTGGAAATCTTCCTCCTCCAATGTTCCTGCCTGACTTCCTGGTTCCATCTCCTCCACTGGTTCCGTCCAGTCCCCTGGATCTGCCATCTCTGCTGGTCTGCTGAGGCCCCATCTCCACCTTGGGCTTCCGGGCCGTGGATGTCGCTCTGGTCCGTCGGCCTCTCAGCTCCACCTGGGTCTCCATCGCTCATATCTGCGTCAAGCGTCTTAGATTGCAACAACACAACACGTTACATATATATTATTTATATATTGTTTTCTATTCATTTTTTAGAGGTTTGTGATAAACAGGTTTAAAGTATTTAAAAAATTCAATAAATAGAATGAATTAAATAAAATAAATTGAACAGTAATGCATGTTATTTATTTGAAATAAGAACTCTGAAATTGAATATTTAAAGTTTAGAAAATTAATTTAATTACAAGTTGGAACATGTTGCGCAGGGTTTGACAGTCTAAGGTTTCTTTGGTAACATTTTTAGTAAGTAAAATTAACAATAAATGCTGTAAAAAGATATTGCTCATTGTTAGTTTATGTTAGTCAATGCATTAACTAATGTTAATAATCTTATTATAAAGTGTTACCGAACTACTTCTGCCAGTGTTAAGTGTTTCTTTTTTTTTTTTTTATTATCATTATTGGCCAGCTAGTGGATTGTCAGATCATTTTTTTTAATACTTTCATATTCTGTAAATTCTTTGAGTGAGACTTGAATGTCGTTCAATCAGTGCCAACTTGAATAAGCACTGCCATTTTGTGACTATTTTGAGGTATCAATCTATGTAGTGCGGCTCAGAAAAAGACCCAGAAGCCTGCTTCATATCTGTGCTGATGGATGCCTCTAAACCAGAGACAAATGAAAGGATGACTTGTGTTTTAATGTGCAGAGATATATGGGAGCTCTGGGAGAGCGAGAGACGGAGACAAAGCAGCAGTCTTCTTGAAGGCAATGTCACCATGGTTAATGCACATTAGTACGCCAACCGACAAAGCCTCTGACATTCATTGATAAGGCACAGATGCCTGAGGGAAACTGATGGAATGTGAATGTGTCTAAAATTGAACCGAGGGTTATGGCGTGTATCTTGGCAGAAAAACTTTTTTCTCATCTTGAGTGAAGGACACAGTCAACCCGCCCATAGTAACGCCTCCTACTAAAATCAAAAGCATTGGCTGAATTACTGTGGCAGGACAGGAAGTGTCATGCCGACACAAAATGGCACATTTTTGAGCCAAGTGGATTTTGAATGCAACTTCTGAAATATATATATATATATATATATATATATATATATATATATATATATTACCATTAGTTTTTACCTACGATTATATTTGCATGTTAAAAAAATGTCTTATAAACATTGTGGCAGAAATTACCCATTCTCCAATCGCTAAACCAAAAATTGTCATCATTTACTGTCACTTGAAATTAATTATTAGTTCCCTTTCATATGTAACTCAATGCTGTGTCAGTTGCTGAAGCTATGGGAATGCATTCAGCGTGCACCTGTGTCTGAATCACGTGTGAAATTACACCAATGCAATTGGCTATGGCAGTCACATGACATCCCTGGCACACCAGCATGTCTATAAAAGGGCGCCTGCATAAAACATAATCATATTCTTTGTCTTCAGGAAGCCGCTTTGTTTATTGTTTTCGTGTGAAAAGATCAGAGTTTGTTTGTCTTTAGAATTCAAATATATGATTGCAAGCAGTAAAAGTAAAACTTTTAGAGTTTGTGCTTCGCCATGTCCCCATTTTATTATGGGAGATGACACACACAAGCTCTGTGTCATTTGTTTGGGAGCAAAGCATGCTTGGTCAGCTCTCGAGGGATCTGGTTGCACTCACTGTGACCGTATCACATTGAGGAAGCTCCGTTCCCACCTGGCTCTCTTCTTGGGGAATGGGAGTTGGGCATCTGCACCTCGCAACTTGTGGGTTGAGCTCATGACCCGCTCCACAGCTAGACTCAGTCTAGACTAGACTAAGTCACTCCAACTAGACTCAATGAGCTTTTCCTGGCAGGTAATTGACACTTCACCCTCGTGAGTAGGGCTGCCGCAATAACCGCAATATCGTAATACCACGCTATTGACAAGCCAACCGCAGAGGAATGTAAGAACCGCAGGAACCGCAATATTTGTGTGTTTTCTTTTTTTTGTAAGGTTATGCCCTTCTCGTTTTACACTTAGTGCATGTGTACTGAATATTAAATAAGTTAATAATGATAACATAATGTGTACCATGGTGATTTGTACAGAGGCTCCGTAGATTTGCACTTAACAAGCCAGTGAACGTGAGAGAGATCGACTGAGCGTGTGCAAATACCTGCCTCTGTCCATCAGGCCGAGACATATTTGTGAAAAAAGGTTGTCAAAGAAAGTGAAATCTCTGTCTTAGCATTGACGTATTGCTGGTCAGCTGAGCCTTCTAAAGTGGCACTCAAAGTTAAAATGATTTCAACTGCTTTCATTACATCTCTCTTTGAATGAATCAGCGTTTTTGAACGTGTAGTTGAATGAACGCTTTAAAGACTCACTCAAAGACAGTCCCTTGCTGCCGCCTTGTGATGTAACGATGTAACTCCACTGACTGACAGCCCATCTAGAATGCGCAGAGATGAGTAGTTATTCTGTAGTTATTCTGCTTATTCTGGTGAAATATCAGCAGAAAGTCTCTTGTCTAGTCAGATTCGAGGATCAGAACCAACTGTTATACATACAACAATAGCCATACGATCTTATTGTCAGGTTTATGTTCTGTTATGTGGACCGTTACTTTGACATTCTCTTCTGTTTACTTCACTTCCTATTTCAACACTCTATTTAGTTTTGGTATCATTGGTTACTGAATATGACCTGGTGTAGCATCGTAACACACACACATACACACATATATATATATATATATATATATATATACATACATATATATATATATACACACACACACACACACGTGTGTATCTGTGTGCGTGATATATATATATATATATGGCAATAATACCGCATACCTCGCTATTGAGCCACTCAAAATTACCGCGAGGGAAATTCCTTCACCGCGACAGCCCTACTCATGAGACTTCGGTTTCTCCCTGATCCCTATGCTGAGGTGTTGTGATCATGCCCTCTAAACCATGTCAGATGACACACCACCAGTGTGACCTGCTGGTGCATAGACCTAGATCAAGGGGAGGGACTGTCTCCAGAGGCAGTCCTTGAACTCTGCAGAGCCACAGATTTCACCCTCTGCCCTACCAAAAAGACGGCCCACGCCATTGGCCGTTCCATGGATGCAGTGGTCGCTGTGGAGAGGCATCTGTGGTTGAACCTCTCGGGGATAAAGGAGAAGGAGAAATCCTTTCTCCTCAATGCCCCGGTCTCGCCCTCTGGCCTCTTTGACATTGCTGTTGACATGGTAGTTGAGTGGTTCAGATAGGCATTCAAACTCTACATCTTCCTTAGATCTCAGGTTCCTTCAACCCCCATAACTCCTTCTGACCTAGGACACAGCATGACTGCTTGGAGGGAGGGTCAGGAGGTAGGCGTGGCTGCCCTTACCCCAACCCCCCCAAGGGATCTAGCGACATCTTTACGGCTTGTAAGTCTCCTGTAGGCCATAGGGTCCCTCCTAGGTTTCCTGCTGCAGTGGCTCAGGCCCAGGGAATGGACTGTTGGCAAACAGTCTTCCTGGTACAAAGAAGCATATGGACAATGTTGATAGAGTAGAAGTTGGACTTAGTCACAATTAGCATCCCACGCTCTTGCCCGTTGCCCCCTCAAGTACACTGAGTATGGAGGTGAGATATTGCTTCCCTTTTTAGTCCTATAGGAATAGGCGAGTTACGGAGTAGACGTGAACTTGTCGCCATTAGTGTCCCACTCCTTCATTTATCACCCCTCCAGCACGAGTAGCTGGAGGTTCCAGTGCAGATGTAGTTACTAATGTGTTTGCACGCTTCCTGTAGGTTCACCAGGAATGGGTAATTGAAGAAAGAAAGAGTAGACTTTCTTATCTGTCACCCCCGCCTCCAGCACAATAAGTCTGGAGGCAATAGTGCAGACATAGTTAGAGCTATGTTAGCACGCTTCCTGTAGGTATCACCAAAAATGGGCGATCAATCAGAAGAGAAGAGTGAACTTTGTCGCCATTAGCATCCCACTTTCTCAACTGTAGCCACCTCCAGCAAGATAGGTCTGGAGGTGATAGTGCAGAAGTAGCTGTAGCTGTGGTCTCCCTGGTCAGCTCTGCCCCTGGTGCTATTTTTTCAGGAGCATTAGAGCTGCGGTAAGTTCTGTGCCTCTAGGTGCTAAGTGTCTGATCACTTGGTATGCATCTTGTATGGCAACCCCAGGCAGTCCATTTGGGTTGAACTATGCTTGGTTTGCAAGTCACAGCTAGTGGGCAGGCATTTGTTCAGTATGGCGTAGTGGGTATTAACATTCCCATAGTGTCAGCAACTGACACAGCGTCTCGTTCCCTACGAAATGTCTCTGGGTTACATATGTAACCTGGTTCCCTGAGAAGGAAAGAGACGCAGTATCCCGTTGCCATACTTCAGGCATGCCTACACATCTTCCTTGAGACAAATTGAAGTTGCTGATGTTTTATGCAGGAACTTTTTTATAGACATGCTGGCATGCCAGTGACGCTATGCGACTGCCATAGCCAGTTGCATTGGTGTGATTTCACACATGCTTCAGGTACTGGTGCACGCTGAAGGCATTCCTATAGCATCAGAAACTGACGTAGCGTCTCGTTCCCTTCTCAGGGAACCAGGTTACATAACCCAGACATGATTATAGTAGATTATTTTTATATAGGTCTCTATTTGAACATTTTATTTTTATAATTTGATGACAAACTTTTCCCGCATTATTTTTCCCTGCTTTATTTTATCAAGCACACCAAGCAGGACTCTGTGACTGTCACTTGTGCACAATCTCATGGCAATTTTACGTTTTGGCGAATGGGTAGCTAATTCATATGAATTCTTACAATCTTGTTTGTACGTTTTCATGCAATCTGCTTATGCCCCAGTGACAGTTATGTTTAGGGGTGTACCTTCATGCTTATTTATTTATTTATTTTAATAAAAATTGTACATTTTGTACAATTCACATTGAATTAATGAATACAAAATAGCCACCCTGTACAATAGTAATGTTTTCCTGTGAGATCAGGTTTGGTATTGATGGAATAAGTGTTCAAGCACTTTCTAAATATGAAAAGGATCCCTTCTTTACATGGATATCCTGAAGGTGAACTAGGTCAATATGGAGCCAAGGATTGAACATGACATATGAGTTTGTTTTACCTCTAGCACAGAAAGCATGGAGGGAAGTTCAAGGAGGGAAAGACATAAACAGGTTGTTTGTTTACAGATAAAGATTCTAATTACAAATCAAGCACTCTGAAGACAGCATGCTAATCATGCCTTCCTATTCCCCAGTGAGTTCGGCTGGTGCTATATGCAGTATTTTGGCATCCGTGGTAATTTCCTGGCTCTGAGAAGTCATTACCCATTTGTCAACAAAACCACCTGGTGCCATGCAACACAACAGACACGCCCAGTACTGCATGTCTCCACCATCTCTCCTGCACTTTCATGTAAAATAGGACTTTTCTCTTTGAATAAACACACCAGTAACTTGACTTTATCACATCAGTAGCTAAAGCTGATAACAATTGCATGCACTTTCCACTTATCAGTTGTTGACTGAATGTGTTTTCTCTCAAGCATTTTACATTTTACATAAATGTCCTCTGATCATTTATAGGAGGCTGATAGGGTCTCGTAATGGGCTGCAGCGTGTCGGACTGAGTGAGATGTTGGTGACTGACGTAACTCTGGGCTGCTAAACGAAAGGATGGATGAGTGATTTCGAGGTAGGTGAGGAGAAAGATTTAGTGAGACTTTCGTTCTGCTTTATCTATCTATCTAATACTAAAATACTACCAAATGTATGGTTTTTGCAAGTAAAAACTATGAATTACCTTTTACATTACATTACATACATTACATATTTAAAAAAAAACGTAAAAGGACATTCCCAGAGTTCCCTGCGTTACACATCACATATGATTACATTTTTATAAATTATTTTGTTTCTTCTTATTTATTTTTTATCAGTAATGTACATTAGTGTGTTTGTGTTACATTTTATGTTATTTAGTTAATGTTTATTGCATTATTTTGCCACCTGTATTATTTTGGTGGTTATCGGTACATTTTATGGTAAAAAGGCAGATTTTAGTATTTAAAGTAGATATATTAACATTATCTCACTTAGTGAAAAATATGGTTTGAAGTTGTAAAATATACAGGCATTCTGTAAAACTGGAAATGTGAAACTGAAGACTGGAGTAATGGCTGCTAAAAATTCAGCTTTGCCATCACAGGAATAAATTACTGTTACATCCACGCCTTCCCGGACTCCGTTTCCCAGCATCCTCCTGTTCTCCACACCTGTCTGCACTTCCCTCATCAGTCTTCCCGCCATGTTCCCCGGATTCCCAGCACCTGTTGTTCCTCGTCAGCACTCCCTTTCAGTTGGACTCACTCCTTGCACTCCTGGTCCGTTCTTGATGTTGATGTTGTTGTTTAATGTGTGTATGCTGTTTCCTAGTTCCTAGTTTGTTCATTAAAGCCCATTCTACTGTGGATTTCTGTATTCGCCTCATCCCTGCAGCACCACACGTAACAGAAGAACGGACCTAAACCGCAGGAGATCCACAATTAAAAGATGGGCTTATTCCTGGTTCCCGTGCCTCCCATGCCTCCCAAACCAGCTACAGCGGGGGATCGTCTCATTGGGCTCCTGCAGGACGGACGTTCACTGGAGAGGTATGTGGAGGAGTTTGTTGAGTTAGCTTTTTTGACGAATTGGTCAGATGCCTGTTTAAACGCCCTTTTTCTGGAGGGGCTGGACGAGAGCATAATCCGGTTTGATGAACCTGACAATTCTGTTTCCTTAAACGATACTATTAATCTGATTTTGTATTTGAATGGTTCCGAGTTTATTGTCGAAGAGGTTCAGGGTGATAAGTGCATATCTCGTCCAGCTCCCCCAGAAACACGAGCGGCCTGGCCAGTTCGTCAATCTCCGGCTTCCTCCGCATGCCCCTCCAGTGAGCTTTTCCCCAGTGTCCTGCCGGACCCAAACCCCCGTATGGCCAATGAAAAGTCCTCCGCTGGGCCCAAACGGCCCAAGAGGAAAAAGAAGAGGGCCTCCAAGCAGCCCGAGTTTCCTGAGTTTTCTGCCTCCGAGCAGCCCAAGTTCCCTGAGTTTTCTGCCGCCGAGCAGACCAAGTTCCCTGAGTTTTCTGCCGCCGAGCCAGCCGCCGCCGAGCCAGCCGCTCCAGCGCCAGCCGCCGCTCCAGCGCCAGCCGCCGCCGAGCCAGCCGCTCCAGCTCCAGCCGCCGCCGAGCCAGCCGCTCCAGCTCCAGCCGCCGCCGAGCCAGCCGCTCCAGCTCCAGCCGCCGCCAAGCCAGCCGCTCCAGCCGCCGCCGAGCCAGCCGCTCCAGCTCCAGCCGCCGCCGAGCCAGCCGCTCCAGCTCCAGCCGCCGCCGAGCCAGCCGCTCCAGCTCCAGCCGCCGCCGAGCCAGCCGCTCCAGCTCCAGCCGCCGCCGAGCCAGCCGCTCCAGCTCCAGCCGCCGCCGAGCCAGCCGCTCCAGCTCCAGCCTGCCACGAGCCAGCCGCTCCAGCCGCTCCAGCTCCAGCCTGCCACGAGCCAGCCGCTCCAGCTCCAGCCTGCCACGAGCCAGCCGCTCCAGCTCCAGCCTGCCACGAGCCCGCTCCAGTAGCCCACGAGCCCTTCAAGCCCCTGAGTCTCCCCAAGAATTTTTTGGGGGGGGAAGGGTACCCGTGGGTGGGAAAGATGGGGGTGGGCTCGGAGACCCGCCGTGGCCTTCCCTAGCTCCTGACCCGCCGTGGCCTTCCCTAGCTCCTGACCCGCCATGGCTGCCCACGGCTCCTGACCCGCCATGGCTGCCCAAGGCTCCTGACCCTCCATGGCTGCCCACGGCTCCTGACCCGCCATGGTTACCCACGACTCCAGACCCGCCATGGCCGCCCAAGGCTCCTGACCCTCCATGGCCGCCCACGGCTCCTGACCCGCCATGGTTACCCACGACTCCTGACCCGCCGTGACGGCCCGAGGTCCTGGGACCGCCCTGGAGACCTCTGCACCCGTCTGTACCCCCCGCACCTGCCTGTAGGTCTCCAGGGCGCCCACCCCCCCTCCCCAGTTGTTACATCTGAGGCGTGAGGACACGCCTACCGGGGAGGGGGAGGTAATGTTACATCCACGCCTTCCCGGACTCCGTTTCCCAGCATCCTCCTGTTCTCCACACCTGTCTGCACTTCCCTCATCAGTCTTCCCGCCATGTTCCCCGGATTCCCAGCACCTGTTGTTCCTCGTCAGCACTCCCTTTAAGTTGGACTCACTCCTTGCACTCCTGGTCCGTTCTTGATGTTGATGTTGTTAAATGTGTGTATGCTGTTTCCTAGTTCCTAGTTTGTTCATTAAAGCCCATTCTACTGTGGATTTCTGTATTCGCCTCATCCCTGCAGCACCACACGTAACAATTACATTTTAAAATATATTAAAATCAAAAATTATTATTTTAAATTGAAATAATATTTATTATTACAACATTTTACAGATGTGTTTATCCAATGTAATTTCTAGTATATTATGATAGGCTCAATTTTTACTCTATTTTAAGATGTCCTTGTTACAGTGTAATTATACATGTAAGTACTGAGTAATAATTAACAACTTGTACTTACTATAGGGTAAGGGTTAGGATTAGGGTTTGGTTTAGGGTTAATTGCATGTAATTATGTATAATTTACTGTTATTACTATAGTAAGTACATGTAACATTTGTAACAAGGACACTGTAAAAAAAAAAGTGTTACCGTTTATTTTCATTGGCAAAACTAGTAGTTTAAAAAAAGTAAATGCATGTAATTGTAATTGTGTAATCACATACTCTCTATGGGTAAATTTTAACTATGCATTCTTGGGTTAACTTTCGAGTTGTAAAATTCTAATGGTTTAGATAGAGAGTGATTAAGTTTAGTTTCCTTCTTACCGATTCCTCCTCATGCAAACACACAAACACACACGCACACATTTTGAGTTTAGCTGGAGGACAGTATAGTGCATGAACCTCCACCATCTGGTCTGCCAGGTCCTCTGCCAGGGAAGATCCTTTTAGTTTCACTAACCACCTTGACCATCTTTTTCACAACTGTAATCAATCATTTCTGACTTTCAGCATGTAGGTAACGGGGTTCTGCAGCCCCTCTCCATACTTCAATACTACATATTTTCCTAAAATGCTTTTATGAGGCATTTCACCGCTTTCCATGTTAAAATGATCAGCATTATTTCCTGTCATGCTTCCTTGTTGAAGAATTGGGCCTTATTCTGTGTAAATTGTAAGTAAAACAATTTGTACATAAATTGTCCCATTGAATCGAATGTGACATACAAATGGATTTACACAGAATTTTGCTCTGCTTGTGTTTCGTGAATAATACCCACTATGTTGAACTGTCTTTCAAATTCAATTTCCTTATATTACTCTACACTTCAATATTTTTAAAATACTTTCAAATCTGAAAGGCTCACAACTAATTTTATTTGCAAATCTGTTAGTTTCCAATTACTACCGATGTTTCATTCACAAAAAAAGACCTTATTATGAAAGGTGAAAATTTGGTAAAAGGGGAAAAAAGCAATATATTAACAGTATGTGAAATCTGGAAGATTGGTGAAGGCCATTTTGGGATAAATTATTGAGCTGCCACATATTGCCGTATGTGCACTGTGCTCATTACAAATGCATGTATCCATATGTCAGGCAGTTCTAATGTAAGTTTTATTAACAAAACTAGAAAGAGTTCAGTCACTAATTTGTTTTAATTAGCAAATTATTGTTTTATTATTTAGATGTTGAGCGCTTTGACTTTTAATTGTGCAAATAGGAGCATTCATTTCCTGTCATGGTTTAGCTGGATTGGATGGTGGTTATTTCAAGTGTTTATTTATACATTTAATGAATATATATATTAAAATAAATGATTTAATTTATATTTTAATAAATATTGTATTTTTTCTTTTACATTTGTACATTTGGTAGATGCTTTTGTCCAAAATGAATTAAATACATCACTCTTAAAAATAAAGGCTCCAAAAGGGGGTTTTCACAGTTATGCAATAGAAGTGTTATGATTTCCATTTCGTGTTTCCCTGTTTTGTGTCATAGGACTCTTATTTTGAAGTGTATTTTTGTTCCTATTGTTCCTGCTGTCTGACTTCCTGTGATTAGTTCCTGTTTTGCTGCCTTGTTTGTTTCCATATTTACCCTTGTTAGTCTCCATAGCAACTCATTACTATTTAAACCCCAGTGTTTCCTATGTTCTTGGTGTTGTCCTTTATGGTTGTATCATGTGGCTAGTGATGGAAGAAACAAAGCTTTCCGAAACTCGAATCAATTGAACCAATTGCTTCGCAAAATGATTCACTGTTTAGAACCAGTCGCAAACAACACACGCTGGTGACCCCTGCTGGTCAGAACAGTGTAAATCCAGCAAAAACTCAGCCCAAACATGCATAAAATGCCTCGGTTATGACTGTAACCTTGGTTCCCTGAAGAGGGAACGAGATGCTTGTGTCATAAGTTTACGACACAATGGGAATGCCTCTGTGTGATTGCGTCTTGAAGCATGTTTGAAATTCATTCATTCATTCATTCATTCATTCAGTCAGTCTAATGGTGTGACGGAACATCATAGGCGGGTGATGTCATGACCAGGAAGGTACAAAGTACCCCTGAACCAAACAATAGTTGCATCCCAATTCGCGCACTAAACACTATGCACTTATACACTATGCACTTATGCACTATATACTCATCTATGTAGTGTATGAATTTTATACTTTTATTTTGTCATTAAACATCGGAGTCTGATACCCCCTCCCCCTCCGCAACATAATTAAAGCTGCAACAGCTGAGTGCATGAAGTGTCCAACATTCCACACTTTGTTTTTCCATTAATTTAGTGCATCATCCGGGTATTTAAAGTGCACTTTTTCTTTTTGGAATTTTCTGTGTGAATGCACTATTCACACTATTTGTACCTAAAATAGTCGTAGAATAGTGCATAAGTGCGCGAATTGGGACGCACCTAAATGTCAACTTTTGATAGGCTAAAGTAAGTCGGTCACAGGCACGCCGGAAGTATAGGGAACCGAGGTTACGGTCGCACCCGAGGGAACTTGCACTGGGAACGCAAGGGAACTTGCACTGCGTCATAAGTTTACGACACTATGGGAACATTAATACCCACAATGCAATGCTGACCAGTGCCTGTCTAGTATGAATCCTGTTTGGAGCACAACTAAGACTGCAGCACCAGGGAGCCTGGGGTGAAGCCCAGATCAAGGTCATAAAACCTGATGAATGTGTGCAGAGAGGACTAGCCTCCCGCAGCACATACGTCTTGAAGAGAAGTCCCAGAAAGCAAGGCTTTCGAAGCCGCCATATTCTTAGTAGAATGGGCCTGAACAGCCACAAGAGAAGGCTGACCGGCCAATTCATAAACAAGAGAGATAGCCTCAACTACCCACTTGCTCATTCTCTGCTTAGATGCTGGGTACCCCTTTCTGGGTGACCGAAAGCATACAAAGAGTTGCACCACATAGCAGCTCTGTGAATGTAAAGCATCAAGTGCCCTCACTGGGCAAAGCAGATTTAATTTCTCCTGGTCTGATGTCTGAAGGGGCGGAGGACAGATGGCTTGCAACACTATAGATCTGGCCACATTAGTGGGGACCTTAGGAACATAACCTGGCCTAGGGTAAAGAAAAGCCTTCACCATGCCAGGTGCAAACTCCAAACACAAAGGGGAAACCGAAAGGGCTTGTAAATCTCCAAATCTTTTGAGAGATGTAATGGCCAACAGAAACAAAGCCTTAAACATCAGAAACTTTTCTGAAACCTCCTCAATAGGCTCAAGGGGAGCAGCCAAAAAGCCCTGCAGTACTAAGGCCAAATCCCATACCGGAACCCTTGTGTGAGCTGCAGGCCTGAAGGGGTGGTCACACTGCACTTTTAGTTCCATTGACTTCCATTCATACGCATGCAAATGCGTCAGACTGGAAATGCAAGCTCATGCGAAAAGTTTTGCATTTCGCTACATTCCAAAGTTCAAGTTTGGTGAACTCTGACCTGTGAATTTCGCATCACGTGAAGACGCATGACCAGTAGAAGATCGATACGTCGCGGCGTGATCCCTTGGCTGAATTAAAAGAACAATATTTTTAGCAGTAGTCATTTTGAATGCATTACTATTTGTTATATGTTGAATTCATGTTTATAAAAAAGACGCTGCAGAGCGTGACGTCATATCACAACTGTTACAGTGTCCGAAGAAATTTCGCGAGCTCAAAGTCTAGTGTGACCGCAGCTTGAGCCTCAAAGTGCCACAGAGGAAACGAGATACTAATGGGTCCCTCCCCAAAGATACACCACTCAAAGGAGTGTGGTAAACAGCTATGGCTGCCACATACACCTTTAGCATAGAAGGGGATAACCATGCAGAGAAACGTTCTTGCAGAAACTCCAGCACAGTACCAACCGGGCAGTTAACTGGGTCTAAATGATGAATCTCACACCATGAAGAGAACAATCTCCATTTAAAAGCATAAAGTTTCCTCATAGAGGGAGCTCTGGAGAGAAGTTGGTCTCAACAACCTCAGTTGAGAGACCAGCCTCTATAAGTTGGGCCCCCTCAGGGGCCATACCCACAGCTTCCATAACTCTGGGCAGGAGTAAAATATTGAGCCCCCTGTCTGAGATAGAAGGTACCTCCTGATCAGAATCTCCCAAGGGGAGCAGTCGAGGAGGGAAATCAGGTCAGACATCCAAACTCAAGTTGGCCAAAGAGGAGCCACTAACAAGAGACGGGCATCCTCCCGGCGAAATCTCCAGAACTCCCGAGAGTAGAGCGATCGGGTGGGAAAGCGTACAGACGTATCTTCGGGCACGTCTGCACCATGGCATCCAACCCCAGTGAAGCTGGATACATTAGAGAGAACCACAGGGGACAGTGTGTCGTTTCCTGAGATGCAAATATATCCACTTTCACATGGCCGTACCTTCCATATAAGACCCACCACCTCGGGGTGAAGTCTCAATTCCCCGAGCCTCGGCCCCTGTCTCAACAGGACGTCTGTCTCCTGATTTAGGTGTCCAGGGATATAAGCTACTCTCAGTGATAGCAACTTCCCCTGGGCCCACAAGAAGATCTGCTTGTAACCTTGATCATGGGGAACGGATTGCGCCTCAGGGAAAACCCCCTGGTCTTGAGCCACCACTGGAGGGGTCTCGTACAACAGGCCAAAAGGTATTACATTGGCTGCTGCTGCCATCAGACCCAACAGTCTTTGAAACTGTTTGACAGTCTGTGACTGGCCTAGCTTAATTTCTTTTACTGCTGAGAGGATTATATCTATGCGTGTAGGAGACAAACTTGCCTGCATCGTCATATAATCCCATATTACACCCAGTAAAGTGATTCTCTGTGCTGGAGAAAGCACACTCTTCTTGGTGTTCAGCCTCAGCCCCAGCTCTTTCATATGAGCGAGAAGGATGTTGAACCATCAAGTGCTCTGATTGAGCTAATATCAACCAATTGTTGATGTCATTTAACAAGCAAATGCCCTGGAGTCGCAGCGGAGCCAGTGCAGCATCCACGCATTTTGTGAAAGTGCGAGGTGACAGGCCGAAAGGAAGAACCCATTACTGGTATGCTTCGCCCCCAAAAAGCAAACCTGAGGAACTTTCTGTGATGTTGAAGGATGGATATATGGAAGTACGCATCTTTGAGGTCTATCATGACAAACCAGTTCTCGGATCTGATTTGAGTCAAGATTTGCTTTACGGTTAACATCTTGAACTTTAGCTTTTTGAACGCACAATTTAGATGCCGCAGATCTAAAATAGGACACAACCCCCATACTTCTTTGGAACGATGAAATACCGGCTGTAAAACCCGGACTCTCTCTCTGGTGGAGGAACACATTCTATGGCCCCCTTGACCAAGACAGTTTTCACCTCTTGTTCCATAACCAGAGCCTGCTTGAAGCCCAACGTAGTGTGTAGAACCCTGTTGAAAAGAGGAGGATGAGAACAAAACTGAATTCTGTATCCTTTTTTTAGTGTGAGCAGGACCCATTGTGACACATTTGGCAGAAGTTCCCATGCTGGCAGATGGTCTACTAAGGGAACCAGTCTCTTGAGACTGGTCTCTGGTGTACTTAGAGTAGTCAGCTCAGTGCCCTGAAGCAGATACCCGGCAGGGAATGACTGAACTGACTACTCTAATAACCTTATCAGAGGTTGCAAGTCTCCTAGCGCCGCTACGTTTCCGGGTGGACACTGTGATAATGACTTGTTGGGAACCGCTGCGTCCTGAAGCACTTGACGTGGTGGGGTTGGCAGAACGGCCCCCTGAGGGCACCGAGCAGAAGTCGGCACCATGTACTGAGGTGTAAACTACTCCCCCTCCCCCCCTGAATGGGCTTGCCCTCATAGGTCTGATGTTGGGGTCAGGACCTCTTAGCTGAAGCCTTCTTAGCTGAATGGTGGCTGGGAAAACACTCGACGCCTCAACCTGGCAAGGATAAGACAGATCTGAGGAATGTCATCCTTGCCAGGTTGAGGCGTCGAGCGTTTTCCCAGCCACCATTCTTTCTGTGGGGGAGCTCGAGAAGCAACGTTCTGCTTCTGCTGTGCCCCTGTGTGAAGAGCTGGCATGCTGCTAGGGCTGCTCCCACTCAGCAGCCCCTGAGACCTTTGATCAATGAGGGAGAACCTGCTGGAATGCCGCCACTTGCTTTTTAGCCTCTTGAAACCTCTCAACGACCAAGTTGATGGTGTCGCCGAATTGGCCAGGAGGAGACAGTGGGGCATCCAGCAGGAAGGACTTGTCTTTCTCTTTGATGTTGGAGAGATTCAGCCATAAATGTCTCTCCGAAGCTACCAGGGCTGCCATAGTACGGCCAATTGCTCTAGCCATCTCCTTGGTAGCCCGAAGAAATAAATCAGTGGCTCGACGCAGTTCTCGTCGGGTCAGAGGTCCCCCTTCTGCCGGAACTGACTCTTTCATGAACACGTGGACGACCGTAACCGGAAGCTAGTGATTACAGTTTATAAAGTTAGAAATATGGATACTTTTCTTACAAAATGTATGATTTATGGATGGATGCATTTATGATGGATGGATGCGCTTTTTTGGGCTTCAAAATCTAGGGTACCATTCACTCCCATTATAAAGCTTGGAAAAGCCAGGATATTTTTTAATATAACTCAGATTGTGTTTGGCTGAAAGAAGAAAGTTATGTACACCTAGGATGGTTTGAAGGTGAGTGAATTAGGGGATAATTTTCATTTTTGGGTGAACTTACCCTTTAAGCAGTTTTAAAGCCTTTAGTTGTCATGAAATCTGTGTCTTGAGTGTGTGCTTCAGATGAATCATATAAGTTAAACCATATCCAGTAAAGTGCCATCTGCAGATAGCTTCAGGAAAGCTATAGGAGAGCAGGGTCAGGTGTGGAAGGGTTTGGCACTGAGGTAGTGGAGTATATTTTTCTCTGAATGTACCTTATAAGCAAGATGGATGGGGCAACGGGGACACGTGCAATGGCTGTTCAATCTTTTTTTCTCTCCTTTTCAAGAAGAGCCAGAAGCTCCAGCTTCCTGTGGTTAAGAGGGGAAGTGGCTCTCCCTTTCCCCTGTGGAGGTGATGGGGCCCGAGGAGCGACACTCGGCAGTTGGCTCTATCTCCCCCACCATCATGTTAATGAGGTCAAGTGATGAATTGCAGAGCCAAACTACAGGGGCAAAATGTATGAGGACCAGATTGAAGAGAGTACAAAAAAAAAAAAGAAAAAAGCCAGCGGCCAGGACAAGCTGTTCTTTTTTGACCCCAAAACTAATGGTAATTCATTTAAATTGGCATATGGAGCAACAACCTCATAAATGTTGTAATTAAACTACAGGTTTACTACACTTTAAATGAAGTTGAGATTTTGGTATTGGTACTGTATGTTTTAAATTGTCACAAAAATTATGATTTTGTTTGGCTTGACCATTGATCTACCATGTTATATTGTTGGTATATATTATGCTACTCAATAGCAAAAATATGTTGTTTGTTCAGCCTTGCAATCAACTGTACCACTGATGCTTTTTGCATTTATTTAGTGTAATTTGTGCTGTACAATGTACGAAAGTGTTAAATAATAAGCGTCCTGTCAAAGTCAGCCCCAGTCTTTATCATATTAAGTAACATGATAGTTTTCAACATATTTAAAACATCATACTAATCACAGTGTTCTCACATTACTTTTGTTATCACAAATTTTTTTTTTTTTTTTTTTAAGATTCAATTATGTTACTATTTTCAGTCTTCCAATGTTTTTTTGTGCACATTATTTAGGGATAGAGGTTTGGGTCCCCAAAGATGTGTGCCCATGCAGGGGCCTTACAATGCAGTCTTGTCTGCACCAACTAATATGACAGATATCAAAATGGATAACATTAAAGGAACACTCCACTTTTGATATTACGCAGCGTCTCTCACAAATGTTTCCATGGTTGCAAGGCACGCTCCCTGTGCAAGCAGGGTCACAGGTGCTGCATAATATCATTGCGCCTGCTGCACCCATGGTACGGCAGCAAAGTTCCTTGATTAGTACGCCGGAATGAGAGTATAGTTCCTAGCCATATCGGCCTAGAAAATCGCAACTTTTCATTTTCAGTCGGTCTTAGTACACGATGTAACTATAGAAGAGTCAAGTTTTAAATAGGAAAAATATTGAAAATCTTTGGTCATTTTTGAGCGAGATGCTAACGGTCTAATCAGATTCAATGAACTATGCTAAGCTATGCTAAAAGTGGTACCGCCAGACCCGGAGATCGGCTGAATGGATTCGAAAACGGTAAAACTCAACTGTTTAACTCTAGGGTAGTTGGAAAATGAGCCTATTTTCAAAAAAAGTGGAGTGTTCCTTTAAGGATATAGATAGAAAATAAGACCATAACTGACAGGAAGACATAGTCTTTATTAGATAAGAAAAGGAAAAAATATGAGGTGAAGCAAAACACCCAGAGGCAATTAAATATAATTCCTTTGTGATCTTTATTATCAAAATCTTGTTGTTTTCATTTAGCAAGCTGAAGCTGAGTCATATTGCATTCTCCTCTTGACTGTCAGAAAACCCTCTAAATGATAAATGCTGATTGACACAGAGAAAATATAATTTTCTCTAGTTTTAAAAATCTAAGACATCAAGGGAAAAATCCTAAGGGCATTTTTTGAAATATCAACAAAAATGATGCTGGTATAACTGAATATTCCTTCAGTGCCATCGGGTGCCACAGTGTACTTACTGTCAAGCGTGTACTAAAATTGCCTCTGCATGCCTTAGGATCAAAACTCATCCAAGTTTGTGAGCTGACAATTACCGTCAACTAATAAACCAGTAAGTCTTTGCAAATATTTGATCATGGTCAGGGCGCCATACTTTCTTGAAAGAGATGCATTGTTGAATGACTTTGTAGCCTACTTAATTTAATCTCTATTTTGTTTTAATGGGATCATTGAAACTTATTATTATTATTTATTATTTAATCACTAATTAATCTATTTTTTTCTAACATAGACCCCTTGCTTGAATTTAAAACAGGCGACTTTAGTCGGACAGTCATTATTGCAATTATGACAGTTATCCAGCAAATAACTACATACATTTATGGACATGAAACATTGATTTGAATCAAAATTATTTTATAACTATCTTAAAGAATCTGTTAAGAAAAAATTATGTGTATTATCTTAAAGCTTCTGCTTTTTCACTACAATCAATAACTGAGACGCAAGATTTGGCCACAGTTGCATTTGTATGAAACGAGAGCGAGCACTCAATGTAATAAGAGACACATTAAAGTAGCGTCTGTTTCTGATGTTCGTTCAGTTTCTGACTGATATTGATTGAATACTGAATATTGGTACACCTAATAAATTTCCAATGGCTAGATGTCTCGACTGACCAATCAGAATCAAGTATTCTGCATTTTCATGTTTTTTTATGATTGTAAATATTTGAGAACACAATCTGGGGCCGGATTCACAAATTTCTTCATAAGAAAGAAGTTAAGAAATGTAGTAATAATTATATATTATATAATGATTATATATAATATAAGGCATATACAGTATTAGGCAGCAAGTGTACATTTTGTCCTCAAAGTTGATGTGTTATAAGCAGGAAAAATGGGCAAGCGTAAGGATTTTAGCTAGTTTGACAAGAGACAAATTGTGATGGCTAGATGACTGGGTCAGAGCATCTCCAAAACTGCAGCTCTTGTGGGGTGTTCCCGGTCAGTGGTCAGTATATATCAAAAGTGGTCCAAGGAAAGAACAGTGGTGAACCGGCGACAGGCCAAGGCTCATTGATGCACGTGGGGAGCGAAGGCTGGCCCGTGTGTTCCGATCCAACAGACGAGCTACTGTAGCTCAAATTGCTCAAGAAGTTAATGCTGGTTCTGATAGAAAGGTGTCAGAATACACAGTGCATCACAGTTTGTTACATATGGGGCTGCATAGTCTCAGCCTCAGACGTCACACCCACAGACCGTTGGCTGAAAGTCCAATGCATATGGCACACTTAACTGGAAACACTTCAGGATTTTCGAAGTCGTCATCTGGTTGGTTGAATTCTACAGGATTCCCGGAGACGTGTGTGTCGCATTATTTAATGGTCTGCCTGGAAACAAATGTCGTGATGCTTAACCCCCTCGTGGAAGAAGAACGCCGTCATGTTTACAACTGTGACAATGTGCGCTTTCCAGGATCAACTAAACACTGGATTTTCAAAAGTATGTGAAGTTTGCGGCTCCATTGTTGCGGTAAACTTGCATAACGTTCTTAAATGAATAATTTATTAGGTGCACGCTGGTCTGTTATTGTAGGGACATTGACTTTAAATTTTCAGGCCCCTAAACATGACGCGAACCAAAACGAACTGTGATTGGTTGCGTTACATGTCAGTCAAACGTCCTCTTGGGCTGTCCTTGGCCAATGAAAGCTGCGATAAAGTCTAGACCTTCTGCTGTCAGTCTGAAGGTCTGGCTACGCGAGACTAGTGGCTGCATAGCTGCAGACCAGTCTTTGGGCAATGTTCTGCTGGGAAACCTTGGGTCCTGTCAGCATGTGGATGATACTTTGACACGTACCACCTATCTAAGCATTGTTGCAGACCATGTACACCCTTTCATGGAAACAGTATTCCCTGGTGGCCGTGGCCTCTTTCAGCAGGATAAAGTGCCCTGCCACAAAGCAAAAATGTTTCAGGAATAGTTTGCGGAGCACAACAACAAGTTTGAGGTGTTGACTTGGCCTCCAAATCCCCCAGATCTCAATCCAGTCGAGCATCTGTGGGATGTGCTGAACAAACAAGTCCAATCTTTTGAAAACTTTTAGCTTGTTTTTACTATTACAGCTCTCAAGGTTAACTAATTGTGAAAAGTGTTGATTATAGAATTACATTTAGATCTATGGCATTATATTTAGATGGTGGCATGAGATTCGTTGAATAAAATGGTAGTTTTGGCGTGTGTCCAGAACTCAGTCACTGATAAACTTGCGCTGTTTGATTGACAGCTCCAGCGTGCGCTGTTTGATTGACAGCTCCAGCAATTGTAAAGGGAGCGTTCTTTGATCGCTTTCTATATATAATTAATCACCGTTTAAATAACAGATTATTTTCATCCTACTAAGAGAAACAACATGAAGCTGACTGTTTAGTCACTGACTAAACCTTGCACAATCCACTCCGCGTTTCCTTTATCAGCTCGCTCACAGCAGCTATATAGGCGTAAATATTTAATTTAACATTCTATTCATTTGATACATATACTTCAGACATCCTTCTCTGATATATTGACCTTCTCTGGTCAATCCTGCTCTCTGTTTGCACTGTTGTTGGTGTTTCTTTGTCACAAGCACTGTACTGTAAACGCTGCATGGTATCGGTTGTTGGTATCAGAGCATTTTAATGAGTACGAGTACAAGTACACGAGCACAGTATCGGGCCCAATACCAATACCCTATAATAAGTTCTAATCAGGTAGAGAGTTTTAGGTAAGAAAAGAAACCTGTTGGCTTAAGAAATTGAAGTTTATATTGTGTTCCTGACACAGTAATGTTTTACACAAAGGCACTCTTTGTTCAAATACATCTTAAGCTCATAAACGATATTTCCTCTAATGGGAAAAATGTGGTAAGGCAGGTTTAAACACAAGCCTTATAGTGAATAAAGTGTGTCACAGTGATAAGTTAAGCACTACATGGAAGACTGACAGCCTCTCAGCACTCACCTTCCTTTAACCTCAATCCTTTCTTAAAATGCAACCTGAAACTGGCAGGCATCAGCGGGGATAAGGCAGGTTTTTGTACATAAGGTTTCTGAGTCAGTGCTTTACAATATACCTCAAAATCAAAGCTTTTCAGTCTCAGTCAAGCCAGATCACTTTAAGAAATGCTGTTATGTTATGTTATGTTAAGGCAATCTAATCTTATTAACAAGAATATATGTTTATCTATACTTCACAAGGTGATATTGGAAAAGAACTATAGCTTTGAGGTCATCTATACTTTTAAAAATTGACAAAAGTATTATTTTAGCAGAAATATGCATTAAAAAGTTGCAGATGGGGAAAAAAGGGAAAAGTTTTGATGACTCATCCTGCACTCCATTATTTTGTCCAATCAAATGCTCTCTAGAATGAGAATGCCCCACCCCCTAATACCAGCTATTGCAAGTAGCAAATTATGTTTATGGCTAAAACTTTTTATTATTGTTGTTGTTGTTGTTAATATTTGGTTTAAACAGAAAATACATCAACACAAGAAAGAAAACTTTTCTGGAAGTTTCTATTGTCTTTAATATTGGTAAATATGCATCACTTTATCACAAAAGGATAATTAAATTCAGTGAGAGGCTATACTCACACACATTTTTCTCATTTGCTCATGAATGTAGTGTTTATGTGTATACATGACTGGTGTCCCATCACCCCTGAGCTTTTTAATTACAAACTCAGAGCAGCAGAACCTTAACCCTGCTTATCTCAATTCAAATGATAGAGAGTCACACCTTTCATTAATAAGGTACTTTTTAGGGAAAGAAGAACAAATTGCTTTCATTGGTTGCATATTTCCTCATATATATTTTTTGCACATGAGCTGAAGCAACTGAACTCTGCAGTTGTGGTGTTGCATACAGTAAGCAAGATAAGCCCTTATTTACATAATTGCCATTTTGTTATTAGTCATCCCTAAAATAACCAATCGGTGAGCTGAATTTTGAGTGATTTGGTCACAAAAATATTTAACTGGTTTTGCAGAGTCTTGCAGCATCTTTTGAAATATAACAAAAAGATCTCTAATAGGATTAGCGTGTATACATTTACATTCAAATCCCTCTGAAAGTGCCTTGTTGAAGTTATATAGACAAAAAAAAAAAAACTTCACTTTGGTTGCTACACAGTGTTGAATGCTAAAGAGGCTTTTTTGAGGCTTTGATGAGTAAAGGCGCATTCACAAGAAAGATAACTATAAAGATAACAATAGCTGCATCCAAATTCAGAGGTTGCAATCTTCGAAGGGCGCATTCCAAGGCCGATTGCATTACATGGGCGCGACGAAGACTGTCCTAATTTGAAGGCTCCTTCAAATGCGGCCACCAAATGCATCTTTCGTTTCACGTGAAATGAAGGATGCAACAGATGGATCCTTCGCGGCCATGCCTTCCTCAGAATTCATTGTACGGCGGTGGCGACAGGATTTTTTTTTTTTTTGAGAAATTGCTGAATTTCACTTTTAAATGTAAGTATTGAGTTTCAACAATGTAAAAAAAAAACAAAACTTTAAAGCGGTTCAAATATTGACATATCTTACTAAGTTGCGATTATATATTATCAGTGTTGGGAAGGTTACTTTGGAAATATAATAGGTTACAGATTACAAGTTACCCGATTTAAAATGTATTAAGTGGTGTAACGATTTCAATTACTTTATGGTTATCATTATAGTTATCACTCTTGGTGTGAACAGGTCTTAAATGATAACGATAATGGACTGCATAGATCACAGTGAGTATCTTTTCATAAATAAGGTCCAGTGAATGATATTCAGCTTCTTGCAGAGTTTTTCCTGGGGAAATTCCAATTTCGAGAAGCACTACCACTCGACAAAAACAATCTGGCCTCTCCTGTGCTTTTCTATCAGGTATTACTGGCTGATAGTGATGAAAAGGATCTGTTTGTTTTTTTTTTTTTCTTTTGCTATCTGTCTAAGGAAATAAATCAAGTCCTGAGGCCACTTTTAAATTTTATACTGCCATTGCCGTGAGACAGAACTTATTGAGTGTTCATAACTGCTGGAATTTTCCAACAATGCTAACCTGCTGGAGCTCTACCATTGCTTTCTACTAATCACCAGCTTTGATCTGTTTGTGACTGAAATATATGGTATGTTCTTAAATTCAGTATGAAACAGAAGTTGCCATATAGACTTTTCTTCCCTATTGTGATGTATATCCGAGTGAAACGGCTTTTCCAACAATAAAAAAATTTAGGGCGGGACTTGATTTTGTCCATTAAGAATTGATTGTCATGTGAGTGACAGGTTGTCCCGCCCTCATGCTGGTAAACGTCATCAGAGAAAAGATGTCGTTGCAAGAGAAAGGGGAAATTATCTTGATTAAAGCTTACAAGGACACATGAATTAAAAAAAAAAAAAAATGTGTATATAATAAGTATGTAATAATGATGTGCACAGATAATTCATTTATAATAAATAATGAAATATTCCATGGAGAAAAAAAAAAGAATTGTCAATTTTAATTTCATGGTGACTTTAATATTAATGGCTAACTTTTGACATTAAAAACACAAGAAAACCCCATGTTCAATCTCAACACTGTTTCCTTTTTTTCTGAGCTTCAACATTACATTGAGTGTATCACTCTGAAGATTAATACATTCAGTGTCAGAGTTTGCTTCTTAGAGCTGCGTTTTAATGGAGTAGCCCATCATTAGCTCTGTTAAAGTAGCCACTACTGAGTGAGGGGACTGTTAGGGCAGGCCAGACTGCTTTTTTAATGTCAACATCAATACCCTCACAGTTGTTAGACAGCCTATTTGGGTCGAAGATACACTTTTGAGCACATCATATGTGCCTAAATCCAAATCTTGAAAAACTGTGCAAGCAATTTCTGAGTCTTAAACATTTTTTGATCATTGAAAAGGGGCAATTTCTTCTAATAACTCAATTCGTGACTGTGGCTGTCTGTGTATACACAAAAGCCTTTGATTTTGTGCTGACTTTCATGTTCTATAAAGATTAGCTGTCTTCAGTGTACTTCACATTACCATGCTTAACCCTCTGGTGCTGTGATGACACAAACATGACCAGTTTTTTTATTAAATGAATGTACTATATATATTTTTAGGGAATTTTATGGCTCTAAATTATATTTATTTAATAGTTTTGATCCATTAACCACTTTTTGGGAATAGACCTGAAAATGAAATTTCCAACTTAAACTGTCGTAAATCTTGAATGCTTTGGAGCACTTAAGAAGCACTTTAAAGCTGCAGTCCGTAAGTTTTGCCTCTTTGTCGCCATCTCTGTTTGAAACCTGCGATTGCAGTTATTTGCGGAATTATCTTTATGTGGGTTGTGCATCGGCATGGCTCCTCAGCGCGGATGAATCTAATTTTTGCTGTCAGTCACTGCACCAGTGTGGATGCTGTACTTCAAATCACAGATTCTACGTCTTGGAAGTATGACCAAAATAAGAATTTTCACCAGAAAATGTCATCTGAACAAGTAACATGTCTGCCACTTTTGTTCTGACAAACTGAGAAAAAAAGCATTACAATAAGCCGTGCTACCAATGGTGATTAAATCTAATGATCGTTTATTAGCTCAGATCACGTCAAACCATACAAATTACTATTACTGGTATACTTAGTTCTCAAATTGTTAATGTTACCAGCATTGCGTGTGTATTAGCATTACCTGTAGATTTCAATTTCTGTAGCCACTTCACAGTCCGAAGTCTTTTGCTTTTGACTACGGGTTTATCTCCAGTTGTCACTGATGATTGTCATTTGGACCTTTCTGGATTACAATCCACCATCAAAATGATAAATTTAATTATTCCAGCTGCTGTGAGAAAGGCTGTAAATGATCCGCTACCAGCAGCATCCTCACATTCCATATAGCCTACTAGCTGGGACTCCTTCTTTATGTAAACAAATGGCGACATGCTCAAATTTCCCGTGATAACCTACCAGTACCACTCTATTTAGAAAACATTATTACAAGCGTTGTGAATCAGGCTAAGGTAAGGAGATAGTTTTGAATACTGGCTGATGATGTACTTGCTCAAAAATTGATTTTGGATCATTTTTAACCAAAAAAAAAAAAAAAGTTATGGACTGCAGCTTTAAGTTTGGTCTCTTTTTAAAGAAGACACTTGGCAGATTATTGCTGAAGTGAAAAAAAAGTGAAAAAAAAAAAAAAGGTTATGGAAGTTTAAGTTTATTATTATGAAAAATGCACAAAAATACTATTTTTTACATTTTTTATTTTCCAAAACATGTTTTACTCTAAAGCTGTGAGAATATCAAAGCCATAAATCTAAACAAGTTGTGCTCCAAATGTGACGTTGATATCTCAAAAAAAAAAAAAACTTCCAGTAAGATTTTGTTTGGGCGCATTACCAAAGGTTTCCACTAGAAGAAATTCATCTCCCATTCATTTCCAATGCGGCCATTTTTGACCGCAAACAATACAAGTGTGACTACTTTTTTCAGGACTGTTTAACCTTTTCAAATCATGTCCATGTTTTTGTGTGTGTGTGTTCACATAGCAAGTGCCAAAACCTTTACCAAGTTTCGTACCATTCCAATAAAGTAAAAATTTCTAAAAAAAAAAAAAAAAAAAAAAAAGTAAAATTTTCCAGTCAAAAATGACCAAATAGCAATCGAAGGGGTAAGGGAGACTGATGTTCTGACAACACATGGTGGATGAGATTATTGCATCAGGGAAAGGAATATTAATGCAAAGGCATATTTACAGTATAAAAATCACTTCAGATGCTTGTAACTTTGAAGAAGCATTTAATCAAATAAGGCAATGAAAAAAAATCTAATTCTGATGTAATGGCACTTTCCAGTACTTTCTGGTATGAAATGGAGAGAGGTTGCCAAAATATTGTGATGACCATGCAACTATTTTAGGCAACAAAAATGAGTCTGTCATTTATTGCATAGCTTTCTTTATAATGGGAGCTGCAAGAATAGGATTTACCTGTATGCTCATCTATTAATGAAATATGATTTTCTTTCATGCAAAACTCATGTAGGCCTAGTGAGCAGGCTTTTCTGTCATAAATTAACTTCTTTCAGTCGTTATTTTAGTAAAAAGTGGGAATTGCCTTATAATTTATGGCGAATATATTTATTCTATTTGTAGAAAAATATGAGAAAATTTAAACTATACCAAAACTTTGTTTTCTAAGAATACATTTTTCTTACCCACTGGAAAATGGTTTTATTTTTATTCTTATTCTACTTTTTTTTTTTTTTTAAATGTTGGGTTAAGAAAAAACAAAGATTCTTTTCAAATATCATTTAATAACGATTCATTATTCCACACACAATATTAGCTACTCTACGAACCATTCTCACGTGAAAAACAAACTCATGTTAACTAATAGCTTAACACTGCGCACATTCATTCATTGGAGAGAAAGCAGCACGAGTGATTCCTCCATATTTAGATCGTGTCAAGTTAATTGATGAATGAAGTTAACATTTTTAAAGCCAGATAAACTGAGAGATTTTTCCTGGAAGAGATTGGCTGGCTCACACGAGCCCCGTATAAACCCTCGAATGAATTTATAGTGTCTGCGTGCTTCGCTACTTCACTCCAATTGTCCGCAGGCTGCAGATGCTCTTCGCCAATCCAGCACTGCAGGTGCAGTTTATGCTGGAGATGCTGATAGTAGTTCTGGCTAGACATCATTCTCTTTGCTTGTTTCTTTTCCTCACACAGAGGTTTTTTTCTGCTTACCCCCCCAGATTTTGCTCTAGTGCTGCCGTGTGAGGTGTTGGATTCATTGGATCCCGCAGTCTGACTGGCTTTGCGGTGCCTCTTCAAGAACATCATCTACAACATTATCTTTAGTGGAAATATGACGAACAGTTCCGTGTGCTGCCGCATCATGTTGACATAACTCTGCTGAAGAACTGAAAATAATGAATGGCCGGAGAGGAGCGATGATATGAATTAACTCTTTGATGTGAAAGGAAGCTGGAACGGGATTTTGTACTGCATTTACTGCCGAGGAAACACTGGAATGAGGCTCTAAACACGTTTCTTGTCGCTGTGAGTTTTCTTGTTGAAGTTGGTTTTGCTCAACAATGGAAAAATGAATTGGAATGGATATTCTGATAAGTGTTCCTTAGAGATGGATGGAAGATTTTCCAACCTTTTATGAATCTTTTCGTGGTGACTCTGGAAAGGTGGAGCGATCAGGAAAAGCTAATGACGGACCTATTAATCCATCAAAAGCACCAGAGGGGTTTGGAAACGTTTGGATGGAAATGTTTACATCTTTTTCTGGTTTTATACGAAACTACTAACGCATAGTTGTGGATCTCTGCTGGAATCTCCATTGTCATTGATTAATATAGTGAAATGAATTCAGGGCTGTTGACATATATGCTGTGATTTTTTTTTTCTTTTTTTGAAAATATCCATCTTTTCTTCTGAAAGTATTCCGCTCTAAATGGAATTAGTTGAGAAAGCCCTTTGTGAAAGGAATAGACATGGTACATGGGAACAGGTTCCTTCACGGTGAGTCCAGCGGCCAGTTAACTTCACTCTTTTCTCTGTTTTATTTTACGCATGAGGTCTATCTGCATTTACCGGTGTGTCCTTTATTCCCTTAGGAACTTTGTGTATGATTGTAAACTGATTAAAATCATTTAATGTGTTTAGAGTTAAAGTAAGTGATGCAACTGCATATGCATCATACGGTATATCATATTTTCCAACGTACGTGTTGTTCCCTGCTGGGAAATTCAGCTTAAGCTGGTTTCTAGCTGGTCACTAGCTGGTGCAAGTTGGTTATTAGCTAGTCTAAGCTGGTGATTTGCTGGTCCATTAGCTGGTAAACCATTTTGGACCAGCAACAAACCAGCCAAAGTTGTTAGGCTGGTTTTTACTTGGTTCTTTGTAGCTGGTTTCTACAGCTAGCTTGCTCAAGATGCTCATTACTGGTTATTAGCTAGTTGAAGTTAGCATAGCATCTAGGAACAGAAACAAAGTGGCTACCAGCTGGTAATACAAGGTGGTTGAGGTGGTTTGTAGATAGTCAACCAGTCAGCTAACATATTCCAAAACAGTTAGCTTAAACTGAATTTATATATATATATATATATATATATATATATATATATATATATATAAAAAAAAAAAAAAAAAATTGTTTCCCAAACTTACAGTACATCCATAGCAAATTAATCAGTCTGAAAAATGAATGCAAAATAAAGACCTAAATATATGAATGTAATTATTTATTTTGCATTTATTTTTGTATTTTGTTAAAAACTAATAGAAATAAGTGTACAAGTAACTTTTTCAATGTATATACCAAATTCCTTAGGGATAAGGCTTCAGATCCCTGATTTTCAAACATTCCTTAAAGTATTTCTGTCGGTTTTGTGATTTAGTGCAACATTAATATATGTGGGAACAACATCATTCAGTCCAGCTGTATGTTCATAATGAGTCCACATGATTCTATGCTGTTTTGATCTTAAATCTTTTGTCGCAGTTGTTGCAGGTCTTCTCATGCTTGGGTTGTCTGGGGCAACAAAGAAGGAAGCAGGTAATGATGTTTTGTCACAGAATACCCACCCACTCGCCATCTCCATGTTTCCTGGCAATCTCTGACATTTGACTGCTCTCTCTCAGTGAAAAACAATTCAGGAGTACAGCCGGCAGGGCAGTGTGGAACCTGGGTGAAAGAACCAGAGGGAGGCCTTTTCACCTCACCCAATTACCCAAACAAATATCCCCCAGAGCGAGAATGCATCTACATCATTGAAGGTACAAAAATAAAAAGAAAACCCTTGTTTGAATAGTAAATGCAGCTCACAAACAAATCTTTCACGTGACACTTGGATGGTGGGGGGTTTTGAACTGTTCAGTAGCGCAGTGGCACTCACAGTGAAAGATGCAGGAGCAATCAGTTGATTGTTAATCCTATGCAGCGCCATTATGTTACTAATAACCCTAGTGTTTCATTTGCATTTATAACAGAAGGATCTATAGATCAGCAATCTCTCAATATCTGAACATCAATTAGATTATCGCTACTGGATTTCATTGAAATTGGAAAAAAAAAAAAAATAGGATTGTCTGTCAGTCGCATCCGTTGGACTGTATGCTGCAGTGCTGCTGCTAGCTGATAATCAAATTGCACTAAAAAGCTAGTAGCAATTGTCTTGCAATCTGATGGTTTATACGTGATAATCTTTTACTGTCATAATAAGATTACAAATGTTATGAGATCTGTTATCTCTAACTGTTAAACCCATGTGGTCTTCAATTTTTGGAGCTAATTTCTCTTGATTAAGTATATTTTTCCCAGTCTTCATTCCTTATGATTGTGATGTTATTGTGCTTTGTCTGCCAATAGCAATAAATGCATGTGGTTGCAATCCATGCACCTTCCTTTGTATACTAATAATGGAAAACATACCCAACCCAATCTCATAAGAAAATGTAACATTTTAACAAGGTTACAATTTCTTTTGAATTTGTACGGTGTGATTTGTACGTAAACATACAATTTTTAGAAATAACGCAAGCATTAAAGGGTTAGTTCACCCAAAAATGAAAATTCTGTCATTAATTACTCACCCTCATGTCGTTCTACACCCGTAAGACCTTCGTTCACTTTCAGAACACAAATTAAGATATTTTTGATAAAATCCGATGGCTCAGTGAGGCTTCCATTGACAGCAAGATAATTAACACTTTCAATGCCCAGAAAGGTATTAAAGACATATTTAAAACAGTTCATGTGACTACAGTGGTTCAACCTTAATGTTATGAAGCGACGAGAATACTTTTTGTGTGCCAAAAAAACAAAATAAAGACTTTATTCAACAATATCTAGTGATGGGCGATTTCAAAACACTGCTTCATGAAGCTTCGAAGCTTTACGAATCTTTTGTTTCGAATCAGTAGTTCAGAGCGTGTATCAAACTGCCAAAGTCACACCCCCCAGTGGTGAACCATTGAAATTCGAAACCCTTATGACGTAACGAAGCCTCGTTTACTGAAATCACGCGACTTTGGCAGTTTGATACGCGCTCCGAACCACTGATTCGAAACAAAAGATTCGTAAAGCTTCGAAGCTTCATGAAGCAGTGTTTTGAAATCACCCATCACTAGATATTGTTGAATAAAGTCGTTATTTTGTTTTTTTGGTGCACAAAATGTATTCTCGTCTCTTCATAACATTAAGCTTGAACCACTGTAGTCACATGAACTGTTTTAAATATGTTTTTAGTAGCTTTCTGGGCATTTGAAAGTGTTAATGATCTTGCTGTCAATGGAGGCCTCACTGAGCCATTTGATTTTATGAAAAATATCTTAATTTGTGTTCCGAAGATGAACGAAGGTCTTACGGGTGTGGAACGACATGAGGGTGAGTAATTAATGACAGAATTTTCATTTTTGGGTAAACTAACCCTTTATGGTCCACCCCTAAACCTAACTATTAGAGGGGCATAAGCAGTACAAAAAGGTATGAATTAGATTGTAAAAATTCATAAGAATTAGCCACCAATTTGCCAAAACGTAATATAGTTATGTATTGCCATGAGAGTATGTTGGACATATGACATCATCCATCATAAATTACAGCTGTCAGTCTTCATGAATTTTTTTCCCCTTTGCAGCTCCCCCGAGACAATGCATTGATCTTTTCTTTGATGAAAAGTATTCAATAGAGCCTTCATGGGAATGTAAATTTGACCATATTGAAGTCCGGGACGGGCCCTTTGGCTTTTCTCCAATAATTGGACGCTACTGCGGCCAGCAAAGCCCTCCATATATCAGATCAAGTGGCCGCTACCTATGGATAAAATTTGTTGCGGATGGTGAATTGGAAGCCATGGGATTTTCTGCGAGCTACAATTTCACAGCAGGTACATATGATTTATGCTCCTTTATGCAGTGTCAGTAATGTTTATGATTGCGAAAGATTGATTGATTAATTATTACACCAGTGAGTTTTTGGCTTTGCTTGATGGTCTTTAAGAGTTCTGAAACCGGTTTTGAGTAACCTCAGTAACCTCGGGTTATTGTTATCCCCTGCATGTCGACTTGAATTCCTGATGCAATCAGTAACTATACTCTTCAAAATCCAAGCCGCTGATTCATATAGCAATTATTGTGAGTCCATGTTGGTTCTGTCAATGATCCTAATCTGCAATTGAGCTTATTAGTCATTCTATTGCAATAAAGAAGAGCCTGTATGTTCTAATTCATCTAAACCTTTTTAAATCGTTTACCTTGATCAGTTCTTAGTACCACAATGAATGCTGACAATCCTTCCCTGGACCTGCTTCAGATGTTAAAAATTGCCAATAAGATGCTAAGTGGTAACAACTACATCATTCCGCATATAATTGATTTCACATACCCTCAAAGGAATCCTTTGAAAATATGTAGCACATTGCAAAATGGTTGATTTTTATCAGACGTCTCATTCTCAGTGTGTTAAAATTCACTGCTTTCTGATCATTTGCTTTGATTTAAAATTGAGCGGCAAGTAATACTGTACCTGAGTTCAAGTGAGAGATGTTTGCGTAAATGGTGTGCAAATTGAACAGTGATAGATATTGTGTGAAGAATGCTAAAAGCAATATTTGAATAAAGCTGCAACTAAAGTTGTAAATGCTGAAGAATTTCACAGAGCGGTCGAGCTTTAAGGGCCTTGCAGATGAATTACACAGCTGTGGCACTGGGTGCAAGAGAAAGTAGCACACAATTGAAGGCAGCACTGATTTAGAGTCGTATCTGAGAAATGAGTTATGAGCCGAGGATTTTTTTCCATCCTTTTGTGAATTAGGAGGAAATTCCTTCGCCAAGTTTGGAGAAACTATTCAGCGTGAATGGATTCATACTCTCGCTTCGCAACTTGCCAGGGAAGAAACACAGCTTCCTCTAGTCTTGATAAGGAATATCAGTGGCATATAATTTACATAATTAAGGAGATAAAAGTCCCTGAATTCACTTCCCTTGATGTTCCCCCAAAAAAAGTGGAGTGCATCTGCTCTGCTGCAGCCAATGGTAACACATGCTAATGCAGAAGGTACAACAGATGAATGAAAAGCAGGGAATGGGGAAGGATAGAAATTGCATGTGTTCATCTTCCGTAGTATTTTTCACATTTTATCGCTACAGAAAGGAACATTACTGTATTTAGCTCAAAATGTATGCTTCTTATTATCACAAAACGGCCACTCAATCAAAGATGTGTCAGTCTGCCATGTGAGAGAGGGGGGGATTTAGTCTACTGTATTTTCATCATGCTTTTTATGGGCTCTGGTAGCACAACTTCTGAAATTCCCTGCATCAGACCTCATTAAGACTGCACTTGCTTGCTTCATATCAAATCAGTTAAAGTGCAGCTGACTTACAGATCTGATCTCCAGACTTTTTTTTTTTTTTTTTTTTAGTGTAGAGCTATGTGATCAACTTGAAATGGAATCAGTTTAAATGTGTGATTCGAGGCCTGGACAAGTCAGTATAAATAAGGTTTGGAAACTGTGAATCATTGTTTAAAAATTACCGGAATACCTAAATGTGACCCTGGACCACAAAACCAGTCATAAGGGTGAATTTTTTGAAATTGAGATCTGAAAAATCGAAATATTGAGAAAATTGTCTTTAAAGATGTCCAAATAAAGTCCTTAGCAATGCATATCAACTCACAAAAATACATTTTTGAAATATTTACTGTAGGAAATTTACAAAATATCTTCATGGAACATGATCTTTACTTAATATCCTAATGATTTTTGGCATAAAAGAAAAATCCATACAATTTACTATTGTAAATTGGCTATTGCTACAAATATATCCATGCGACTTATGACTGGTTTTGTGGTCCAGAGTCACAAATGTTTTCATGACATTTGTTTCCATTAACAGTTCTCACACGTTTTTCTGACAATGTGGACAAAATACTGTACTAAACCAAACTAAATACTGTTCCTGGCATCATATATTACAGTGCGGAACCTTTGGTGTGACCAGTTAAGTCCTGAGCTAATGCCTCTAATGAGCTGGTTCTTTTCAATCAAAAACATACAGCATGACCAATGAAGTCCAGTTCTGATATGAATGATTTTAATGACTCTTATGAGCTGGTTAGTAGATCAAAATAGTAGATCAAAAACAAACAGTGTGACTAGTACCACAGTCTGATTCTTAAGAGAATGACACTTATGACCCAATTCTTTTTTTAGTGAATCAAAAAAATAAAGCTTGATCAATGTATTCTGACTGATCTGACTCACTTACTGAACAGCAAAACATCAAGGGCTAATATTATGTTACAGTATGTTGTTCTTAAGGCAAGACACTACTTACATCTGTTGTTTTTTAATGCATCTGTCAATTTTGAGATTTTGGGCTTTTTGGCTTTTTATAAAGTGTTTTTTTCAGACTAGTGGAAAGAAAGTTTTAATCTTTTACCTTTTATAGCACTTTATCTATTTGCCTCTGTAGATTTCAATTTCAGTACATATCTTTAAAGGCCATTTTCTTAAGTCAGAAATCTCCACTTCAGTAGCGCTTATATACACCAAACCTTACATTTTTATTCCTGTCTGTATTCTGAAGGTTTTTACAGAGGGGTATGTTCATATTTAATTTGCCTGATTTTATACACCATTCAAAAAAAAAAAAAAAAAAATGGTGATTTTTGTTTTCTTCTGGCTGTTGACAGTATTTTTTGATTTATGGAGTGATAAAAAGAGATATCCAAAAACCTTTGACTCTAATATGTCAAAAAAATTTGAACAAGAATTCTGAACCTGGCCTTATCCAATGTTCAGATTTTTGTTCTAGAAATGTATGTAAATTAGTGCATCTTTAATTAGATAATGCCTCATTTGCATATTTAAACGTAACATTTCAGAAAACTTGTAATGCAGAAAAATGTTTGCAATTCTTAATGTAATCAATCAACTTGGGAAGTATGGTGATATCTCTTAGTTCAGTCATGACAACGAGATCTGCTAGCACACCACTTCACACATACTTTCTTCTTTGAGGTAAATATCTATGTTTTGTTCCAGTTGACGCAACAACAAAGCGAGTTCTTGCATTCACATCTGTGAACTGTCATTCCAACTGTCATCTAACTGGAGTTCCGGTCCAGAGATACTCACCTCAGAGAAGAAAGTACATGTATACTTTCAGTTTTTCTAGGTGTCGTGTTTTGTGTACTGTTTTGATTCATCTTAATTTCTGTAAATGGTGTTCTTGTGTGCTTTTCTTGGGTGCTTTGCTTTTCTATCATGAACATGCACAGCAGACCAATGGTCAGGATTTATGCTAAATAATAATTAAAATTTCGCTCTTTTTTTCTTTTTTCCCCCATACACCCTGTCAAATGCACTCAGAATAATTGGAAAATACAGCACAAGTCATATGGAATCATTCTGTGATGCGTTTGCATCTTTTTCCCTATCATACACCCTCAGAATACTTGGAAAATACAGCACAAGTTATATGGAATCATTCGCATCTTCTTCTTCAAAGCTCGAAGCTGGTCCCTATTCACTGCCATTATATGGATGAGTGCGAGCAGGACATTTTTTTTTTTTTTTTAATTTCATCCTTTTGCAGTCTGTAAAAGAAACCATTAGAACAACACCAGGGTGAGTAAATAATGGCTACATTTTTATTTTGGGGTGAACTATCCCTTCTCAAAAGAATCGTTAATGTTACCAGACTCGTTTAGAAGAATTGCAAACCTAATTTCCTCATGATTTATATCCCTAATTGAAACTAATAATGCCTTCAAAAAGTCAATTACATAATGAACTCAGATTGAAAGCAATTAATTGTCTCTCTAAAATGGTAAGGAAAAATTATTGGTCAGAAGGTGCTGTAAGACTGCTGTAAATCTTGAACCTGGGCAACACGCATCCAGTTGTAGGTACTGTAGGACATTCGAACATCACATGGTTTTAATGCTTGAGTTTCCCAATTTGGTTATAAAGTAATTAAAGGTGTTTTTACTCAAGGTTAGTTTCATCTGAAATTGCAGATGCATGGTATAATCCATTGCTGGATGGCTCAGTGATTTAAGAAGTAGAATGATGTTCACACTGTGTGTAATTACTTCCTGATATCGTGTGAAAATAAAAATGGTTGTGTGCAGTCACTCACAGCATTCAGATGCAATTATCATGCAGACGTTGTATGAGTTCATTCCAGTAGTCAGATCTTGCTGTCTGCTGAAAGACAAATGCATTGTGATGCCACTTCCTCTCATAAACCTCCTATATACCTAACTGGATTAAGCAGTAAAAGCAGGACACTTTGTGGTTGTTTCATTTGTCTCTTTCCTTCCCTTTGTCCATTTGTCCTTCTCTCTGTCTCTCCTTCTCACTATCTAGAAAACTCACACGCTCATTCTCCTGAGTCTCACTTTCTTGTCTTCTGGGCTTGACTGACCTTATTACCCCTCCTCTTTTCCAAGAGATAAAGCTGTGTTACCAGACAAGATCTGGCTGGGTTAAATAACAGGGAGAGCTGCTCCCCTCATGTGTCTTTCCCCAGGCCACTAGCTGTTTGAAGCCTTTGTCCCAGCTGTAAACAGACGCAGCAGTAATAAGAAAAACAAGATGGACTAAAAAGCATTTCAGGGACCGCTTTTTTGATCCAGTGGCCATTTAATAACCTTGTTTGGGGAAGCCTCATGTGGCCTTTTCCTCTTTTCATTTTCAATAGCTTTGTCGAATGCAGGGAAAGGAAAGAGGAAGTTGAATGCAGGAGCTGAGAGCGGTCCCTTAGATCCAAATGTCGAAACACAGTCAGGACCAATTAAGAAATATAGCTCTGAGCCTTCTGATGTTTTGTGTTGTATGTTTTTTGCTGTCACATAATACGGTGACCTGCCAGGTAAAGTGGTGCATTTTAAAGGTAAAGTTCACACAAAAATGAAATTCAGTCATTTACTCACTGTCATCTAAACTTGTATGACTTTCTAGATTTTAAGAAACACAATATG
The DNA here is from genome assembly GCA_039654765.1 of Mylopharyngodon piceus. Classification (NCBI taxonomy): domain Eukaryota; kingdom Metazoa; phylum Chordata; class Actinopteri; order Cypriniformes; family Xenocyprididae; genus Mylopharyngodon; species Mylopharyngodon piceus. The sequence continues at coordinate 13,977,168 of CM077444.1, read as the reverse complement.
TATTTATTTTTGTATATACAGTATAATGAAAGTCAATGGGGTCAGAGGAAAGATAGTCATACCAGTGTTGTTAAATATTAGATGAAAAATTTAAGCTTAAATGAAAATAAGAGATGCTACCTTGGCAAAATATATATAAAATAAATGAAAGCTAAATGTTATACCTTAAAAATATCTGTTTGGAGCTAGGGATGTGCGAGATAAGTCGACTAGTCAACTAAATGTTGCTGCTAGTCGACATTGGACCTACTTGTAATAAATGTTTCTATATTGGTTAACGTTAAGTGAAATGCTTAAGTTTAATGTACAATGATCATAATGCAAGGCAAGTACATTGCATATATAAATACATCATGCATATTTTTCAGTGACATTCATTCAAGTGGATGGCATGTACAGACTTTCTTGACTGTCCTCTGGGGATTTGTTAGACTAGTCAAATTTCTGTTTAAACATTAATGAAATTAATAATGGTGCATATATGTGACCCTGGACAAAACCAGTCATAAGGTTCAATTTTTTAAAATTGAGATTTATACATCATTTGAAAGCTGAATAATTAAGCTTTCCATTGATGTATGGTTTGTTAGGGACAATATTTGGCCGAGATACAACTATTTGAAAGTCTGGAATCTGAAAGTGCAAAAAAATCAAAATATTGAGAAAATCGCCTTTAAAGTTGTCCAAATGAAGTCCTTAGCAATGCATTTCCACTCACAAAAATAAATTTTTGATATATTTATGGTAGGAAATTCACAAAATATCTTCATGGAACATGATCTTTACTTAATATCCTAATGATTTTTGGCATAAAAAAATCGATAATTTTGACCCATACAATGTGTATTGTTGGCTATTGCTACAAATATACCCGTGCGACTTATAACTGGTTTTGTGGTCCAGGGTCACATATTTGGAACAGCATAAAGATGAGTAAATGACAGAATTTACATTTTTGAGTGAACTATCCCTTTAAACAGGTCATTTATATGGGGTATTTTGAAGGGTTTGGGAGGAACATGTTGGTTTATAATACCTGGACAAAGCCTTTGGTTTGGAATGGAGGGGCTGTGACACCAAAAAGTTGTTTTACATTAGGGCTTTGTTCAAATTGAGTGTAAACAACCCTTTTCCATGAGATTGATTGGATATTTGGCCTTCTGTAGATATCCACCATTATCAGTGCATAAAATCCAGGATTTGACACAAATTATGATTGCAGATCCCGGTCATTATTATCGCCTCTGCTCTAACAAGACCCGATTGCCCTGCTGCTGGTGTGGCTTGATTTTCACTGCATTGAGGCGTTACATGAGCCCTGAAGTCATAAACAGCTAATTTTAACTTCCAAAGCGCAACTGTTGACAGATATACGGCCAAATACAAGACCAGTAATTAACAGGTCTCGCAACCATCACGGCATGCTAAAAAAATAAAAAAATAAAAACCATTCAAAACTGATAAAAAATGCCATGCATGTATTCCAGCAGAGACATTCATTAATTACTGGTCTTGTATTTGGCCGTGTACAGTGTATAGTGGTGGTGATTTTTCTGCAGGATATATATCGATACGCCAAGTAGGTGGCGACAAGTGACTGTCTTTATAAATGAATCATGAAATCATTAATTTAAATGATTTTTCAATCCACTGATTCATTCAAGAATGAAGCAAGCAAGCATGTGTATTTATTTGTGAGTCATTAAATCATTCACTTAGCCAATTGGTTCAAAAACACAGATTTATTCGGAAAATAAAAACAATACAGTTGTGTGTTTCTCTGAGATGCAACAACAATGTGATCGTTTGGAATTGTTTTCGTTGACAGAGCAAAAATAGACTGGCATTATGTGTCCAATATAAAGTTTGTTTATTGAACTGTGTATAAAAGCAATATCACACTCACAGTCATGCTGTTGGTCTGAAACTTTCAGTTTGTTAACATATTAAATTGAACTTTTAACAAGAATCAAAGAAATATATATTTTTCATGACCTCTTTAGTACAAGTTTCTTTCTGTCTGTATTTGAATCTCTCATATAATTGCATTTGCTATGCTGTGCATGTTGTTGTATACTCACTCAAATATGATTAGCATTCATAGCACTCATAACTGCATGCTTCTTGGTCATAACAAATAATATTCAACTCTATTTGCACATGTAGAGGATGTAGCAAAACCAGAAATAACTAATCCCAAGTCCAATAATTCTGATAAGGCCTTGATGTAGTGGAGATATTTAATCTTCTAATTTGTGGACTCGAGATAGTATTGAATTTAAATCATTCTAACGACATTTGAGATTAGAAAAGGGAGCTGGATATATGGCTCCTCTGTGCACAAGGACTGCACTGTATTATTAGATATAGCGTGATGGATTCAAACCGAAAAATTGAAAATTGAACTCATGGAATGAACTTTGGGGACATTCAGGTGGCCACATTTCACCACCATCTACCTTATTTTCTCAGGCCCGATAAAGTGTTGGAATGGACAAGTCCTCTGTGCAATCGACATTTCAGGCTCTGGAAGGTTGAATAGATTTACTGAAGTCCTTGACATAGCAAAATTTCATCTTGAGGCACAATAATCAGTCATTATTATTTCAAGATGGTTCACATCCTCCCCTCTATTAAAGTTAAGTGTAGGGAATGGTAATTAGCCAAGAAACTAAACAAATGAAGGCAGAGTAACAAATTAATGTAGATTTTGCATTACTGGTAATAGCTGAAGGAAGGTAAACAAAATATCTGTTCTAATTGTGTACAACTTTTATAGCATGCCACAATAATGTCCCAGAATTGCAGAAAACTTACAAATGCTTTGTGTAGACGTAGAACATGTGAATCGTGCACTTTAATATGGCAGCATTTATTACCCATTGTGATTTCTTCGAAGCTTGGGGTGGAAAATTGCAAGCTTTGTGTTTTGCTTTAGATGTTACAACGATGAAAAATCAGAGAGAGGGACACGTAATGCTGTTCCCTTGAGAAAATGGATTCTGCTCTGGGTGGTTGAGTATAAGGGGAAAAAAAACATGGGTTTTCCACTGTGAAAGAACCTAAAGTCAGCACAGCATAAATTTCTTTTGAGGAGTGCAAACACAGTGAGGAATCTGAATGAGGAATGAAATCATGTATCTTTGAAAACATCACCCTGAACAATAAAAAAGCACTTTGGCTGTGCTTTGATGATCTTGGCCTGCTCATGTGTGCATATGAATATCTATAAATTTATTCTAAAGAACTTCGATGCAGCTTTTATATGATGAGTGTTTATAAATTCAGAATTAAAATTAGTTTTGATATTTTGGGTGGGCATAAAGTCAAAAAATGTCAGAGTGATATAACTGTTCTAATATCATAATGAGGAAAAAAAAGAATTAAAAAATAAAATTATTGAGGCAAGTGCATTAAAGGAGGGGTATCACACACAGTTTCTGCCAATCTCATGTTAATCTTGAGTTCATATAGAGTAATATTGCATCCTTCATATCTCTGAAAAGTCTTTAGTTTTATCATATTTATAAAGGATAGATACGCTGTACCGAGTCTTTCCAAAAAAAGCAGAGCTCCTGGAGGTGTGCCTGCCGTGGGCAGAGTTAAAGAGTCACGAGCGCGCGCAGCTTTTGCGTAGAGATCGTCTGCAAGCTGTGACATCATTATAAATAAAAAGGGAACAAAAACGTTCGTGTTGTTTACATTTTATGCACTTGCGCGCCGATTGCCAACAAAACACAGACATCTGATGCAGCTTTACTCACCACCCGCGATCTGCAAATCCAGTGCCGAACTGGGACTTGTTTACAAAGCATTCATCACCGAAATCCCGGGAACAAACAAACATACGTGCAAAGCTCCGTTGCTGCCCTGGAAAAACAAACTTCATCCACTGTTCACTTAACGCTGGGTTCTTTGGGAAGCTGAAAAAGGTAATCTTTCCCTCACAACCAAAAACACACTCCTTTGTCTCATTTCAGAGGCTGCGTCCTCCGGAGGTCGCGTTTGAAGGCTGCATACGTCATCAAGGATGTCATATTTAAGAAAAGTAACTGTAATAAAATTGACTGATATTCATTGTGAGGTGTAAAATACTGTAATTTCTATCTTACTTTGCAATCTAACGGTTATTTTTCTTAAATGAGACTGCCTCAATGATGTATGCAGCCTTCAAAGGGTGCAGCTCCTGAATTGGGACACAGCCATTGTTGAAAAATCTATCGGCTTCCGTATCCCGAACGAAGCGCGTTGATGGCTGTGCTCTTGCTTTTGCTCTGGGTGATGTGTGTGTGCACGCCTATCAGGGAGAAGTGCCTATACAAGGAATTCCACCCTTTATGACGGGGCACAGGCCATACTCGAAAAAAATTCGGCGAAACGTCCACAACCGGAAGTAGTATATTTGGCACAGAAATACTCCGTAACAAAAATACTTCACTGCTTATTAATATTTAAAACATTTTTTGTTCACCAAATCAGTCCCTCATGACTTTGTGTAAAGATAATTAAGTCTCCAAAAATATTGTATAAATATCACATAATTTGACCTTTTTATGGCAAGGTGAGGTTAGTTCAAGTTGAAAAGTCTTGTGACGAGACTCCCCCAAAATGTAATAATATTTGTAAAATTACTTTTGTATCTTGAAAAATACAAAGTTCTGTCATGAAACTCTAGATGGCACAGGTTTAACTCAATCTGCTTGCAATTACATCATTCTCTATAGGGCACAGCTAATTGGTTCCTGCTATATCAGTAGCCAATGAGCTTGCTGCTCAACCTTCACATACTTGGGCAGCATTTGCTGAAGCAGTTGCAACGCATCGCTACATACGATGACAAACACAGGATGTGACCTTCCCCAGCTCCACCTGTATAGATCTGCCATGGGTAATTCATGTACGTTATATTGTACAGCAGCAGCATGTCTTACTTGCTTACAGCAGTGTGTCATGTGTGTATTGGCAGTAGCAAGTCCAGCAGTAATAACCAACAGCAGCAGCAATAACAACAACAGTGTAGCAGATCTATTCCGCCAAGACCAAACATATCAACATTGTCATATGCCAAACACTCTGAGAGTTGTCATGACAGACATACTGTGTATTTAAAAACCTAGTGATTAAGAGGTGTACACTCACATGTATTTTAGGTGTAAGGAAAACTGTTTTTTACTTGTTTATCTTGGGTGCTTATCAAAATCCTCATTCTGCCTTGTCATGAAAAATCCAGATAATGCCACACAGTCAAGTGTGGAGATTCCTGGAGCAGATCTAATTTGCTAAAGTAATGCTATCAGACTGAGCTGTTTGGCACAAGCGCACACGGACAAGGTGGAAAAGAACGCCGGGGCTCCTGCTCGTGTTGTTTATCTCCTCCAGATTTATTTGGCTGTTTGCATCGTTTCAGTAACGGGGAGCCAGGTGCATTCTAGACTGGTTAATGGAGCATTGAATTGGTTTTAAAGAGCAGTACTTTTTTTTGTAATTTGGAAAATGCTTGTCTTTATATATTGTATTATGAATAACAGCAATTTGTCAGGTTTTATGTTCAATGTGGATTTTTTTTAACATAATATAGGCTAATGCAGAAATAATGTGGTTGTGCTCTGTAGTAGAGCTCAATGGACTGTGTTACATTACACACTAGCTGCAGTACAGAGGTCGCTTCAGAAGCACTAGCCTCGTTTACAAGCACAGAATGTGCACAGGCTTATCGAACCTTACCTTTCACTCAAGGGAGATCTACTGTGTTTATCGCAGCCACCAACCAAAACTTAAAGAATCCAATAGTACAACGTTATTTAGCCGCCAACATTTTTATCTCCCTTTCCTGACCTGTTTTTTTTTCTCTCTCTCTCTACCAAAGCCAATTACCCCCCAAATCAATATGTGGACTAACTGTGCTTGCAGTCAGATGGTGAGAGAGTGAGTGACAGGAGGAGCAAGCAAGAGAGAGAGAGAGAGAGAGATCTCACCTCATTTTATTGTCTCTTAAAGACCCCATGAATTTACATGATGAGTGCAGTTTTCGTTCCTATGTTGACATATTTCATACAGGAAGTTTAGACGGGGCATTTTGAAAGGCTTGTCCCTTTTAAAGTCCCCATGAAATCAAAATTGACAATGGAATGTGGAATATTGCTGTATTTTTTATAAATAATATAAATGTACATATCATTATTTTTTTTAATTAATGTGCCCTCATAATCTTTAATCAAAATAACTTCCCCTGCCTGTTGCAATGACATCTCTTCTCTGATGACGTGTTTACTGGCGCGAAGACGGAACAACCTGTCACTCACATGAGATCACAGCAATAGCAAACCACAACCATCCAACCATCCAATCAATCCCAGTGGACAAAATCAAGACCCATCCTACATTTTCTTTCTCATTCGAAAAGCTGTTTTACTCGGATATACATCACAATAGGGACCATCACAATTTCCATCTCATGAAGACTTAAAAACTTAAAAAATTAAAGAAGAATGTGGTAATAGACGCATTTAATTGGACAAATATTTTACACCCACAAGTGCAGGATGACATCATTGATATTTTTGGTCTGTTTTCTCAGAAGAGGAAGATTGAAATGATAAAACTATCAGATACAACCTGGTCTCATGGAAAGACGTACCTATGGAAACGTTTTCGCGAGTCACAAAAATACGTACCAATACGTACATATCTCACTGCAGTTTCCAACAGAAATGAACACTAGAGGCAGTAAAACAGCAAGCGCTTTAAATCGTTTTCATACACAGTTACGATTACAGGGTCAGATTATAGATTAAAAAAGACTTGTTTTCACATCTTCTTGCACAATATTTTGTTATGATCTCAAACCGCTTTTTATCAAAGTGCACGATTTGTAAACGAATATATTTTGGACTTTGCATCGCTTAACCAGCTCCATATGTTTCGCTTTTCTGACATAACAAGCTTGCTCAGTAGCTCAGCTGATACGGAGTTGTACTCAGGACAAGGAAGCCTTAGGTACGAATCAGGGGGGAAAACGAGTCACGGTAAAAGAGCTCAAAGATGAGAGATCAAAACAAGCTAAAACGGCATGATTACAGATGCTTTTTATGTCACATTTGCTTTTGTTAACACTATGGGGTAGGTTGGGTGTAGGTGTAGTGTTGGTGGTATGTTATTTTAAAAAATAATGGAGCATTACACTTTTAGCGCCACTCACCAGACAAATGTCATAAAAACACCAAATTTACATATCTGTTCCGGCAAAAAAATGAACACGCTTTTAGCGCCACTCAGTGGACATTTCACATTGAAACTGCAGTGATATGTACGTATTGGTACATATTTTGTGACTCGTGAAAACATTCCCACAGGTACGTACTTCTAATGAGACCAGGCTCATTAGATAATATAACCTTATTGGTATCATGCTTCATATCAAAATGATCCTTGTTCAACTCTCTGCCCATGGTGTAAATTACCTCCTCATAATGTACATTGTATGCTTGTAATATTAAGCAGAGTATAAAGGGACATAAAATTGCCAGCCCACTCTGATCATGCAAATAAGTCAGCTTCCAAACAAAGGAACTTTTCCCACCTGAAATTACACCCTTTCCAGTGGTCAAGCCAAACTCGAGAGGTGTGACCTCTGCGGAAGTTAAAGGGATAGTTCACCCAAAAATGAAAATTCTGTCATCATTTACTCCCCCTCATGTTGTTCCAAACCTGTATACATTTGTTTGTTCTGCTGTACACAAAGACATTTGGAAGAATGTTTGTAACCAAGCAGATCTCGTGACTACCATAGTACTTTTTTTTCCCTAATGGGGGGCGAGATCTGCTTGGTTACAAACATTCTTCCAAATATCTTCCTTTGTGTTCAACAGAACAAAGAAATTTATACAGGTTAGGAACAACTTGAGGGGGAGTAAATGATGACAAAATTTTCATTTTTGGGTGAACTATCCCTTTAAAATGGCATTATCTCAGTGGCTCCCTCTCGTCTTGTTGCTGTTTGTGTGGAAAAGACTGGAGACATCCAGTCTGACCGAGACTTATTTGTACACTCAACTAATAGTTTTACAATTTGTTTGTTCCTTAAAAAAAGCTATCAGTTGACTTCAGAAGACTTTTATTGTCCTTTTTAGATCCTGAAAGCCTGTGGTCACTATGAATTCTTCTTTCCTGTATTCTATAAATAATGACAGAAAGTATTAGTGTACTGTTCCTTTAGGGTTCTACTTGAATGATTTCTGCTGCTTTGGATTTGGCTAAACCCTTGCTGAGTACCTTTTTCTTTCCTCTCTTTGTTCTGCTGTTTGCTCCATATACTGTCTCTCCTTCTCTTTTTCTGTCTTTTTTTATGGTGTTGTACTTTCAGGCCCAGCAGCTGGAAAGCCCATGCTCAATTTAACCACATACAACATTCATCTTTTTACCCGTCCATTCATAATGGCTTGCCTACAGTGTGCTTTATTATTATTCCCTTGCTAATCCTTACACCCATTTAACCATAAAGAGGAACTTATACTGCGGGGCTGTGAGTATAGGAGGTTAATGGGATATCCCTGAACATGCTGCAAGAACACTCTAGCATGTCACATAAAGGCGAAGGATTTAGGTGAGATTTACGGTGTTGCCTCTGGCCCTGTACGTAGTTCGATCAAAATCTCTAAAATGGCTGTATATAATTCATATTCTGCCATCATGGCTTTTGCAGTGGCATGGTGAAAGTGGCTTGGTTCAAAGAGCTTTCAATTGGTTGATACTGAAAAAAATGAATGATTTTGTTTGAAACTTGGACAGAATGACATTCTTGATTGCAAAATGGCCAGTGATAGGCTTGTGTTCATTGAAATGACAATAAATAGTTTATTAATTTGGGGGACATGAGTCTCTTATATTGCATTTTTAATGTTTTTTTTTTTGTTTTTTTTATGTATATCTATTAATAGATAGTACAAAAATTACTGTAATTGGCCCACCTACTGTATACACTAATATATCTCCTTATCCAGATATAGAAATGTGTTAGTTATTCCCAAAGTCTCCATCAAGCTTCATGTTCAAAATATTTCGATTTTTGCTTGAGGCAGTTTAGCGTTTTCTGTTATATTTTTATAGCGCAGTGTCACGGGGTTGAATCTGCCATTCGCTTTTATATCAAAGCTCTCTCGCTCCTGCATTCATGAGGCCAAGTTCCCCATGAATGTCTGGACTCGTCCGCATCTCATTCATAGTCATGATGGCACTCGGCCCGACGAGGTCAGGGCCCCACTAAATATTATCCCATGCGACCTGCTCTCCCCTGCAGCTATGAGGAACAGTCAGCTTTTAGCATTTTATTGGGCTCTAAGGCTTCCAGCTAAAGGTTGACATCTTTTGATACTCTATGTGCAAGGTGCGCCAACAAGTATTGAATCCACTGCAGCACTTTTTACTGCTGCTTACTTTATTAATTGATCTCACGGCACCTTTTGTTCTTGGAGGGGTTTCAGAGTGTGACATTTTCACCATTTGTGTGGAAGTTTGTGTGTTTGATTAAGGCTTGCAGCATTTGTTTATGCAAGCACAAATTGTTAGTTATGCGGCCATTTGCCGATTTCTCCTTGGCCGCTGACCGTTAAGCGTGCAAGTCCAGAAAGTCAATTATACGAAGCTTTCCCAGTGGGAATATTAACTTCCTAGAGCGGAACATCGTGGCTGCAGATCATGTGAGCTCATCGTCTCTGGCACACAAACACTAAACAAGCCACTGAACAATATGGCTCCACTGACTTTTTATTTTCTGTTTGCCAAGCTCAATTAATCACACCAGTCGCACGGAAATCCTCCTCTCCTCTTTTATTATATCCAGTGTCTGAAAACGCAGAGCTGTTCGGTGAGAAAAATGGGGAAAGAGGGGGGAAAAAGAGAAAGTACCGTTGCTCTGTAGAGGAGAGAAGTGTCTGATAACAGTTCCGTGCTAGTGTGCTTCCCTAAGGCTCTGTTCCCTCTGAATATTCATGGGGCTTGGCAAGAAAGCCTGCACCATTTGTAAAAGGACAACTATCAGTTTTCAACTCTGACTGTAAAATGGGCCAGTGTCTCTTTACAGATTCATCTGAAAAATACTGTGTACTAGAACAAGAAAATTGGTTTGTGTCCTTATTTAATACTGTAGTTATCAGAGTTCCACAGTGATTTCCAAAAGTCATCAACATGTTTTGCAAATATTTACTTTGCTTTGAATGTTTTCATTTTTGTACCTTTTAACATTTTCTTTTCATGATTTTAAAACTTTTTTTTAAATATACACTACAGTTCAAAAGTATGTTTTTTTTTTTTTTAAATAAGTCTCTTTTGCTCACCAATGATGAATTTATTTAATTAAAAATACAGTAATATTGTGAAATATTATTACAATTTAAAATAACAGTTTCCATTTAATATATTTTAAAATGTAATTTATTCCTGTGATGATACAGCTGAATTTTCCAACACAGGGTGTATCTCTATGTATCTCTACTTACATATTTTTTTTGTGCAAAACTCAAAAAACATACCAATACATGCAAATCCCTGCAGTTTCCAGCTGTAAAACAGCAACTATTTTTAATCCTTTTTCACATAAAATTATGATTACAGGGGCAGATTATTAATAAACACTAATAAAGACATTAAGTAAGGAATAATTGACGACAGGCCGTTGAATTCTTAGAAGATAATGCACGCCCAAGGTGGTAATGCGGCCACAACATGAAGCGGAGTGGCCGCTACACCTCAGATGTGGATTATTTTCTGAGAATTCAACAGCCCGGAGTCAATTATTCTGCTTATACTATGGTTACCACACCTCAAGACACTGTTCTGATGTTGTATTTCAAGACATTTGTCAGGTTTTTGTCCTTAAAACACTCTTGTGTGTGGGACTAATTTCTTACGCATCTCATCCCAAGCCTCCGTTGCTAATTCCAAAACATCATTTCAGAACTAGTAATGAAGGCTTGAGTCTTGATAGCAGAGTAATACCGTTGATACAGTTATTAACGATACAGTTGAGAGAGAGAGAGAGAGAGAGAGAGAGAGAGAGAGAGAGAGAGAGAATAAGCAGCATACGTATGTGAATTACCCTACCCGAGTCTGTGCGTCTCTCACTGCAGCAGTGTTTCTACTAATAGCGAAACCGCACAGTTATTACCTCGCTGGTGAGTCATGTATCTTTTAAGTTGCTAAACTATTTTACTGATTAATTCGTCAAAGCAGCGCTGACCAAACGTTTCTGTGTGAGTGTGTCCGTACTATACAGTACGTGTGTACGTTTGAAAGAGAGAGAGCGCACGCAGGAGAGTATGCACTTTCAGGACACAATAAAACATTTTTTGGCGAAAACCATGAACATAATTTGTCGTTTTCATCCTATTGTTTACTATATTTATTTGCTTGGTCGGTGTCATTGTGGGTTTTGTTTCTTTTGCGGTTGTAGGCTGTAAGGACTGTAGTGAGATAACTGAAAACATTTGGCGAAGTGATATGGAACTGCAATGCCTTCAGGACCTGCCTAGAACTACTTTAGCCTGCGTTTCCCTGAAAATAGTTGAACACCTTAGAACGTTGGTCAACCAGTCAGATTCGAGCATTCCGTAGTATAATAAACACTAATATTAACCGATAAAAGCGCTCGGGTACCATGACACATGTCCCGTGACACACGAGTCACGACAAAAGAGCTGAAACACTTGTAGAAGCAAGCTAAAATGGCATGGTTGCCTCAGAAAATGTATTTGTATGTCACGTTTGCTTCTGTTAACACTATCAGGTATGTTTAGGGGTTTAGTGTAGGTGGTACGTTATTTTCAAACACGATAAAGCATGGACATTTCGATTCAAAACTGCTGCGATACGTACAACCAACGTAATAAAATATTGCCATATTCACATTAATCTGTTTCAGATAAAACTGAACACGCTTTTAGTGCCACTCACTACACATTTCACTTTGAAAGTGTCTCAAAACCTGCTAGATGCAGTGTAAAGCTGGATTTATACTTTCGCCTGGCTCCGTACTGCAAGCCTCCGCTGACTGCGCGCGCATCTCCCCAAACGGACGAGGCGTTTAAACTCGACGCGCTTGCCGTTGTTCTATTCTTTGAAACTACAGGGGACGACTCGGAGAAATTGTTCTTTAAATCAACAGGAAGCAGGGGTGAGAAGAAGTAAGGTACACGTGACGATGTTTATTCTAGTAACTACACTTCACCAAAACCACACTGCAAAAAGAATCGTGTAAAACCCAGTAAACCTTGAGATTATTACTTGTGACCCTAGAACAAAATATATGGATATGAGAACATGTATACAACTAAATTAACGATCTCTTAAATATTTTCTAATTTCAAAAAACATTTTCATTTAGTTTCATGAACATTTTTATCAAACATGGGCCTTTATTTTCATTAAAAGAGATAATTTCAGGTATTGTTGGCACATTTTGTAAATGTAAGCAACTAATTTAGACGCGCAAACTGGGTGCCGGTGTGGTGAGACGTCCATGCTCGGCCAGATTCGCCACGCATTCATGGATCTTCGGATGCGGAGCCGCGCGGAAAGTTACAAAATTTGCGTGCATACCGCGCACTCAACGCGCACTTCCGCCAACGCCGCGATGACATAACTTTTGTCGCGCGCACCCACGCGAACTTGCGGACGCGTCGAGTATAAATCAGGCTTAATATCATTTTGCAGAAATGTCGCCTAGGTTGCAGTTTTCAGCAATCATTACTCTAGTCTTCAGTGTCACATGATCCTTTAGTATGTATTTTTGTAACATAAATTATAACATATTTGATTTTCATTCAGCTGTAAATCATTATAATTAGACGCAGCTAATAATAAGCAGATTAGACGTCTTTTACCAAAACAGGAGGTCAATAAATAGTATATTTTAATAGTTTTACTTCATAAATGTGACGGAAAAAGAAAAAAAAAATGTAATCCAATGGTTTATTTTATCCATCAGGAATTGATCGGCTCCTGAAAAGTGCCTATGAAATGTCAGAATTGAGCCAGACTGAATGCGAGATTGCTAAAACAATGTCAAAGAAGCTGTTTGGCTAACAGCCCACACAAGTGACATCACCTGAAAAAGAAAAGTTGTTTCAGAGGAAGAGCAATTTATTACTTCTGATTAAAGATTACGAACCCAAACAATATTCTTCTTTTGGATGCACTGATGAATCATTCACAATAAGACCAGGAACATGCATTAGGAAAGTAAATAGGTTCAATTTCATGCTGACTTTGACCACAGCCATATTTTTTTTAGTTTGTTGTAGGTATCACACTGACAGTACTTTGTTATGCTTTAGAAAACAGGCAAACACATCAGAGAGTTTCTTCATATTTTTATTTTACAAGGCATGTAAGGCTGTTTCAAAATTCAGTCAACGTCAATCTGGTTGTGGACTTGCTCTAGGGAGCAGGATTGAATTGTTCACATGAACAGTTTGACTGGGGGCGCAGCCAGAAACACTGAACAAGCTCCTACCCTGTCATCTGAGAAAGAGAGAGAGAGGACTGTGCAGTGGATTTAAGTTCAGGCTTGGTAAACCCGCAGCTAGCCCTTAGATACACAGCCTCTAGCATACCGCTGAACTAAGAAATAGACCTGCTGTTCCAACCGAACCTTCCAGCATGCTTCAAACGACTACCGATTCAATATGTATTATTATGAGGCACACGTTAGTCAAGTCAAGTCAAGTCACCTTTATTTATATAGCGCTTTTTACAATGTAGATTGTGTCAAAGCAGCTTTACATTGATAACTGGTACATTATTTGGCTGCACAGCAGCTCTTAAAGAATAGTGTCAATGCAGGCAGATCAAAGCACAAGGAGTTTGCGTGAGCATGTGGGCTCTCTATATCATTGTATTTTTTGTAGCATTAGGAGAAGCTGATTTGTACGTCATGAGCCATGAATGGACGTGATGATCTACAATTCAGGATGGCTAATTTAATGGTAATGAAGTCTTCTCAGTTTTGTGCAGGTAAAAGATCCTTTAGTGCCAGCATAGATTTTCCAGCTGACATCATTATGTCGTATAAGCAATGTCGTTTGCTCTCTCGGCTGATGTTGATTGCTTTGTGCATCAATCTTTCTTGAGTTGAGTCCACACCCCTTTGATTGATTACACACACTGGAGGGGAGAGTGTGATTGGATCGAGCTCTTCAACCCACAATGAGTAATTCTATAACGTGATCTCATTAGTATTCATAGGCATTCATATGTAAAGTGTGGCTTTAACACACGTACACTGATGTCAACATATGGATTCTAAAACATATCCTCAGACTGTACTAGATATTTTTTTGTATTATTTATATACATTTATAGTACTTTTATAGTAATTTTGAATTAGCTTCTATTTTATACTTTCAGTTTTCATTTTAGTTTTAGTAATTTTATGTGCTTTTGTAATTTCTATTAGTTTTATATATATATATATATATATATATATATATAGCTTTACTTTTTAGTTTTAGTCATTTTAGTACTTAAAGGGTTAGTTCACCAAAAAATGAAATTTCTGTCATTAAGTACTCACCCTCATGTCATTCCAAACCTGTAAGACCTTCGTTCATCTTTGGAACACAAATTAAGATATTTTTTAATTGATGGTGTATTAACTAATTTCTTAAAGGGTTAGTTCACCCAAAAATGAAAGTGAGTCATTATTTACTCACCCTCATGTCGTTCCACACCCGTAAGACCTTCGTTCATCTTCAGAACACAAATTAAGATATTTTTGATAAAATCCGATGGCTTAGTGAGGCCTCCATTGACAGCAAGCAATTAACACCTTCAAATGCCCAGAAAGCTACTAAAGACGTATTTAAAACAGTTCATGTGACTACAGTGGATCAACCTTAATATTATAAAGCGACGAGAATACTTTTTGTGCAGCCAAAAAAACAAAATAACGACTTTATTCAACAATATGTAATGATGGGCGATTTCAAAATACTGCTTCATGAAGCTTCGAAGCTTTATGAATCTTTTGTTTCGAATCAGTCGGAGCGCCAAAATCACGCGAACAAGGCTTACATCATAAGTGTTTCGAAATTTCAATAGTTCACGTGACTTTGGCAGTTTGATATGCGCTACGAACCACTGATTCGAAACAAAAGATTCGTAAAGCTTCAAAGCTTCATGAAGCAGTGTTTCGATATCGCCCATCATTAGATATTGTTGAATAAAGTCGTTATTTTTTTCTTTTTTTTTTTTTTTTTTGGCACACATCATATAAAACATGGCCCATATTTGTAAATTAGACGGTGCACAGGGTCACACACACACACAAATCAAAAAATAATCCAAGAAACAAATTAAATAACAGAAAAATCAACATAAAAACACCCCACTGTACATTACTGATAACAAAAATGAGAAACTATTGAAATAAATCATATGTGATGTGTCACGTAAGAACTTCTGGGAATGTCATTTTACTGTTTTTCAACCATAAATTATATGCCAAATATATATTTTTCAGTTAAAAAAAACAAAAAAAAAATCAGTTCAAAATTACATATAATGGGATATTAAAACAAATCAACTTTTATTGATTCACTAAAAAAACAAATACATTATTAAAAAAAGAGAGAGAATAATAATAGTAATAAGACGAGAATAACACTAGTAACTCTCAGCTGTCTGCACAACTAAAACTTCCAATGACTCAAAGTAATATGCATGCAAAATAGCAAGGTCATGCTTTAAAAAAAATTAGATAATTTCCTGTTTTATTCTGCAGGGCAGGCCACTGCAAGCAATCAATGCCATATTTGGTCTTTAAACAGCAAACAAAAGCAAAAATTGCCAAATATTTCCAGGGAACAGGTGGTACAAACTATACACAGAGCATTTGGAGAAAAGGGAGCGAGTAATAAATGACATAATTTTCATTTTTGGGTGAACTAACCATTTTGTTAATTTTGAACAAAAAAAGTTACCTGGTATACCTTTAACTACTGTATATATTAAACAATAATAGTAACAAAATAAAAATGTGGAAACATATCATTTATTAATATTTATAAAATACTACTGATAAAATGCATGTGTATTTTTAGGTACACATCATCATATATAAACAACCAAGTCTCAGAGTCAGTTGAAAGCTGCATGTGTTTGATTCTCTAAAAAGAACTGACTCATTAGAATCATTTTATGAGGAATCAGATTCCACTAGTGGCGCTGTATGGTTTTGATTCACTCCACAGAATGGCTCATAGGAGTCATTTGTTTCAGTGAATTGGACTACATTGATTGCACTGTGTTTTTGATTCACTAAAAAGAACTGACTTAAAAAGATCAGACTTTTTAGAGCCATTAGTTTTGTAACTAGTTTTGCAACATCTCTAAATGTTGTTCATGCGTAAAAGTGTTTCCATGTTTTATACTCTCAATACGCTAATGTTGTGCATTTCACTGTCTATCCAAACATGCAAAAAATGCATGCACTTTTAAGTACAAATACCTGTGGTATGAATACAAATGAGATCACACTGAGCACTCTGACCCTCTCTATTTAAAAATAAAATATTTCCACCTTACTTGTAATGCACTTGCTGTTACAGTATGGCTGTGTAGCAAGGAACAAGGACGGCGGAGAATACGTAGTATAGTATTTAATGACAAAACAGGCAGGAATACACGAAGCACATCAACATGAACGAGAACGGACAAGGAGTGGAGGAAAACACAGGGTATATATACACGTGACAAAGGGAACTTAACAAGGTAATTAACTAGACACAGGTGAAAGCAATGACTAATAAAACAGAATGGGGAAAACTGGGTCGAACTAACGGAACATTAGAGTGAACATGTAACATATCGCCCCCCTCCCGGGAAGGTGCGTCCTCGCGCCGTAGAAGTCCAGCTGAGGAGGGAGGGGGCGGGGGCTCTGGAGGAGGGCGAGGAGAAGAGGGGCGGCAAAATGAAAAAGAGTCCAAAGAAATAGTCCATGGGGGAGTGGAGGGTGGGAGGAGATACAGGTAATTAACTAGACACAGGTAAAAGCAATGACTAATAAAACAGAATGGGGAAAACTGGGTCAAACTAACGGAACATAACAGTGAACATGTAACACTTGCATTCTTTACATTAGATTTTAAGCCCTTTGTTCTTTTAGCTTTCAGCTTACTGTTTTGTTCTTTTATTTTTCTGCCGGAATTAAAAAGAGCTGAGCTTTACACATTTGCTGTGGAAAATGACCCACCTGCTTGGAGGCTAATTACATTAGAAATATAAGCTGTATTATGTGGCTATCATTTATGATGTGGCTGAAAATAGAACCACTAGTTGACAATTAGTACTAATTATGATACATTTGCAATTATTCTATATATGTGAACACTGCGCTCTACTAGCATGGCTGGCTTTCAGATGGATGATGCTATATTCTTATTTACTAAAATGGGATTAAATAATGGTTTTATGCAAAGCTTTAAAAACATAATGTATGATAGAATAAAGATTGCTTGTTACTGATGACTTTGTTCTTCTCTTAAGCATCTTTGTTATCTCAAAGAGTTAAATGCGATGAAAAACATCCACTCAGGTAGAAGACTGCATGGCTAATAGAAACGCAGAATCCATCTGAATGTCTCCCACGGCTATACTGATCAAATTAAAGATTGTAAACCATAAGGAATGGGAACGCCCTTGTCAGTCTCGATGCAGCAGGGTTTATTCTGGAAACATTACCATATATGACCCCAGAACCCATCTGAATTTATTCACAAACGCTATTGAGGCTTGTTTGGGTTGTTTATATGGTGTAGGACCAATATTACTGTCCTAGTGCATTGTGGGTATACGCAGAAGAAAATATATGAATCTTCTGGATTTAGCTACGCTATACTGTTCAAAAGTGAATATTTTCATCCAACAATGATGCATTAAATTGATCGGAAGTGACAGTAAAGACATTAGAATCCTAAAATAAATGTATCAAGGTTTCCACAAAAATATTAAGGAGCACAACTGTTGATAATAATATGAATCAGCCTACTTAGAATGATTTCTGAAGGATCAGGTGACACTGTGATAAATGTATGTATCATGTGATACATTCTGTAATAAATATATACAGTCAAACCAAAAATTATTCAGACATTTTTTATATTTTTGATATATTTTTACTAGTGGGTGCAGGACACTATAGTTCATTTATGTAAGTGAGGATAGCAAAATAAAGTAAACTGTGACATATTATACCCAAAAATTCTTCATACAGTGGACTACCAGTAAAATTGATAAAAATCTGGAACCAAAAATTATTCAGACACTTTGACCTGACCATGTTTTGCTTAAGTGTTATCTGACATAATTAAGATTATTTTTTTCTGACACAGTTTAACTCTGAGCTCTTGTCATATTTTATTACCATTTTTTTTAAACTTTAGTGAATAAACTATAGTGAATAATTAATGAATGAAATGTTCAAGGTGTCTGAATAAATTTTGGTTTGACTGTGTGTGTGTGTGTGTATATATATATATATATATATATATATATATTTGTTAAATAACACATGCATGTGTGTGTATTTATAAATACATAATAAATATAGACAGTACACATATTATGTAAACAGCAACTTTTATTTTGGAATTGATTAATTGTGATTAATCGTTTGACAGCACTAATTAAAACAGAAAACAGTTATTTTAAAATGTTTTATTTCATAATATTACTGTTTTATATTCTTGATCCAATAAATGCATAATTGGTGAGAATAAGAGATTTTTTCAAAACATTAAAAAATCTTGTTCAACCTAAACTTTTGAACAGTAGTATAAATAAATACATTCTGTATTAAATTTGATTCAAACAATATATGTTCATGTATTTATGCATATTCATAGTTCAGTGTGGGGAAAAGTATGTGAACCCTTTAATAATTGCTTGACCACCCTGTGGCAGCAATAACCTCCACTAAACATTTCTTGTAATTATGATTTTTATGACATTTAAGCAGAAATCCATGCAAATTCTAAGGATTTATGTGCTTTATAACAGCAGTTGTGCCTAAGGAAGTCATAAAATCAGAATGTGAGGTTTGACCCAAAAATTGAACCCAACTAATTACACTGCGTAGAATCATTACCTATTTTCAATCTTTGAAGACAGGGGTCTATTGATTTTCCTGGCACATGCCTGAGTGAGTTTCTAAGCTGAAATTATTAGCCATTCTTTAGCTTCTTTATGATTTCATTACAGGCATGAAAACCCTTTTTGATCTCTTTCCATATATCTTTTAATCCCAGCAAATTCACTGATTACCGCTTCCTTATAGTAACACATGCCTCTCGGATAAAAAGCCAATATTAGAAAATTAAAAATGATTTAAAAGGGATGTTGTTATCGCTCCTTCCCAGAGATGTTTTAATGTAAGTCAATTGATGTATCACAATTCCCATTAACTTTTGCTCCTGAAGTTGGTTATATACTCTTTTTCATTTAGATGGAGCAGAAGTCTGGGTGGGTTGTGCTTTATATGTTGCTTGGTCATCCCTAGGTTGTGTGAAAAATATTCATTCATTCACTCACTCATTCATTTTTATCAATCAAAATCCAGTTCATAAACTTTGAAGCAATTTCCCTCCATTCCAGTTACTGCATTTTGCCTTTGTAGGGCAGCATAGTTCTCTCCTTTTTCCTGTTTGCCAATGCCAGATAGAGTCACATAAGGAGGCGGGGGTCGTGTTGTATGACTAGCATGACTTGATGCAGTCCCTCTGATCTGAACAGTGCTGGCTTAATTTAGTGTGCAAACAATACCGTATTTCCCTTTGAGGTAGCATGAGTGGAGACTCACACTAATGGAGCATATCAAAGTCACCCTGAATACTCAAACGGTCTGGGCTAGTTAATGTTCACATCAAAGGCCAGTCAGCGTGCTGTCAGTTGGTCTGGGCGCACATCACAGATATTAGTGGGATAGCCAGAATTGATGTAATTGGACTCCAACTTTAGAGTTGGTGAGTATTGTGCTTGAAAGGTTAATGATGTATGCAGAAGGTGTCTGCGTTGTCGCTCTTATACAGAATGACTTAAAAAGAAGGATACATCCAGCACAGGGTAATGCAGTGGTCAAAGTGACCCTATAGGATATATATATATATATATAGCCTATAAATTCAATATGTTGTATCATTATTAATATTTTATAAGTTATACATTCAATTTATGCACTGTAAAAAAATATTTTGATGATTTGTTATCACAACATTTTTTCTTTTGTCAAATCAACTTAAATAATTAATGTGGTTCAGATAACATAATATTTTGAGTTTCTGTTGATTAAACCAATCGCCTTCATTGTATTAACTCAAATTTTTAATTTTATTGAACTCAAAATTTTAAGGCAACCAGGTAACTTACTTTTTAAAGTTAAACCAACAATTCTTTTTTACAGTGTGGTAGCATAATTTACATTTATACTAACTATTTAAACTAACAAACATAAACTAACAACGAGCAATACATTTGTTACAGTATACAGTATCTTTGTTAATGTTAGTTAATAAAAATACAACTGTTCTTTTTTAGTTTATGTTAACTCAGGTCCATTAAATAATATTAACACATACAACAACAAAATTATTAAGTTTCTGTTTATATCATGAAGATGAATTACTGTTCAAGGTTCCTCGAAATGACAACATTTATGTCATTTAAAGAGGGAAAGCTTTTAATTTTGAATCTAGAAATCTATTTTTATGACCAAATTAAAACAAAGCATATAATTAGCAGTTGTTTTATCACTGCGCTTGTGTATTTAGTGACCTAATTTAACTCTTTTAATGAACATATTATAAAAAATCTCATTCTTTTTTAATGCAAACCCCTGTGGTGGAGAATAATTTGCAAATTAGACATCGCAATGCATCATTTTGCTTGCACTTAACTAAATAAGCTCACAAATACACACCAAATATGGGTGAAATAGGCTTTGGCGAATAAATAATGTACCACTACATATACAGTACCTATATTGTGTGTGTGTTTGTTTGCTTGTTTGTTTGTTTGTTTGTTTGTTTGTTTTGAAGTGCAGTTTGATGGATGGTAAAATATTCTCAATTCCTTCCACTTCATTTTTCACCCGCACACATGCATTATATTATTGCGTACATTGTAGCACACTGCTAGCATACACCTATGTTCTCATTCTCTCTCTTCCTGTCACTCTCTTCATTAGAGGTACAGGTATTGATCTCAGCACCAGCTATTTGTCGTTCCTCGGTAGATGTCGTGTTTCTCCACTCATCCTTTCTCCCTGCATGGCTTTTCGTGTGGTAGCTGAATCTGTCCATGTCCTTGTTTATCACCTCTCTGTCTCTCTACTTCTCATTTCATTCCCTTCTTTCTGTCTTCATGACATGTCTCACTTCACCCACGGATTCTCAGTCTCACTCTCCTTAGCAATTATCACACAGGCAGCCAGTCGGGCAGGCCCAGAATGTGAGATCGGTACCTGGGTCGCACTGGTTAACACTGAGGTGATACATGAACAAATGTAGCGGAATCGATAACTGCAAAAGGGGTAAAATTGGTGGGAACTGCCGTGCTGGTATTGAGGGAATGTTAAGTGGTGTCTGAAATGAGCTGAGGGATAATTTACACAGAGGACACCTTGTTAAAGCCTGAAGTGAAGCTGCTCGGATGGATTTACCTAATCTTATCAGCGGCTCCAATGGAGGGTAGATAAAACGCAAAATCCAGAACAGCTGATGAGATTTTAACTAGATGTTTATAGATGTGGACCAATCAGTGTAAAACGTGCCACTCTGAATATAACAATCTGGTGCAGATTTTTTTTTTTTTTGGACTATCTACATGAGGGATTGTTTAGAAAGAGTGTGTAAAGGGATCATTATTTATTAAAGATATTTGCTTTTTGATACCTAATAAAAAACTTGAAGTGGTTAAAGTAGAGCATTTTGCTGTATTTCAGTGGAATAAGTCATTTTCTGACATTTAATTAGTTTTTATTGACCAATATTCAATATAATCTGCAATCTAATGTCTTTCCTTTAGCTGAATACACTCTAACAGGGCTTTTTACTCACTCTCACTTTTTTACACTCTATGCTGGGTTAAAAACAACCCACTTTGAGTCACTTTGGCAACCCAGTGCTGGGTTAAAAATTTGGAAATTAAAATCACTTTAACACACACAGAATGACTACAGTACCAACACAGGCTACAGTAATAATCAAAAGGTGAAAATTTATTGATAATTAAGAACACCTAGAAATAGCCAAAATATAGGTAAAAGTAAAAACAACATGTGTATGTGAATGAGAAAAAGTGCAGACGAGTATGGCAAATCTACACTTATACAGGTAAATTAAATTGCTTTTTAAG
Organism: Mylopharyngodon piceus; assembly: GCA_039654765.1. Classification (NCBI taxonomy): domain Eukaryota; kingdom Metazoa; phylum Chordata; class Actinopteri; order Cypriniformes; family Xenocyprididae; genus Mylopharyngodon; species Mylopharyngodon piceus. The sequence goes on along the minus strand of CM077444.1, from coordinate 13,954,767 downwards.
TTGCATTGAACATCGCTGAATAAATATTGAAATATAACTTACGTTTAAGACCAAATTTGACCAGTTATTTAATTATTTTTTCTTCTATGGTCAGCGTCAGTCTTTGAGTGCCGCCAACTGGCGCCAAGGAACACTCAGACTGAAAGCCTCAGCCTGTAATAAACACAGAAAGACGTTAATAAACTGTGTGCTATAGGGAATCGACAGGATTTTACCTTCTCTGTTTAAAGTCCCCCTGAAATCAAAACTTAAATTTTTTAGCTTTTAGTATGAATATGTTAGCCTTAATGTTATGAATAAGCTGGTGTGTTCCAAAACAATGACAAAATTTGCATTTAGGAGATATAAGCATTCAAAACTTACAGTCTCTCACTTCCGCTAAAATGGATCACGGATTTTCATGACATCACATCGCACTTCAGCTTCTCATCAAATCTTCTGTCCAATCAAATGCTCTCTAGAATCTGAAGTCCCGCCCCCTCCTACACTATCAACAGAAATTGAAGCTGCGGCTGAAATCGGCCATTTGTTCACACATTTACTAGTTTCTACATGGTGAATGGCACATAGTGCACTATATAGAGAATAGGGAACGATTCAGACAGTGTAAATATGCTTTTCATTGACGCGAATGAAGTCCGTTTTCGCGTTAGTATAACGTGAACCGCCGCAGCGCGAGCACAGTCTGCTCTGGTCCAGGGACACGAGAGCACAGAGCGGATCATATCTGCGAGTCGGCTCAGACCACGAAAGGTATCGGACCCATTTGAATTCTGCACAGAGTGTTGTATTTTAAAGTGATATAGAGGAGATTAGGAGGATAAACGGTTAGCTATTAAAAGGAAACAGAGGTTTTACTGAGTTAAACGGCTCTGGCCGAGCTGTGATATAAACGAAACGCTATTGGCTATTTTAAAAAAGGGGCGGGGCAGTTCGATATATCGCCCTGTCTTCCTGTTTCAGTTGAAATCACATCAACACATTGAAAAATGCTGCACGTTCCAAGACACTTCAGCGAATTAACTAGTGACTAGAATTTCAGATCTTTGAATAGTGTTAATGTTTTTGCTATGCATATGTGACCCGTGCTGGCAAAATGAGGCGCAATGAGCAAATGTTCAAAATGGGTTATTGTTATTTTCACAATCTCTATTAAAAAACCTTCAAAATGATGTATGATTTGTTGGAATCCGACAAAAAAAAAAAAAAAAAAAATGACTGAGCTACACCTGTTTGAAGTCGATAGAGTCAGCAAAAGTCAATTTTGAGAAAAATCGAGTTAAAGTTTTCTGAAGGTTCCAAAACAATATCACCTAGCAACCATACTTTAAAATCCCTTTAAACACCTAATTTGGCACACACCTCGAATATATATATATATATATTCAACTTGTTTTCAATATTTTACTTCAATATTTTGAACTACTGTAATTCTGTATATGTGTATATCGGGATCGCGTGCTGTCTGAGGCGTCTTTGTGCGAGCGCTTGGGATCTGTCACTCTGCGCGAGTAAGATCGATTTGTTTACATCAGCATGAGTTTGAAAATCACATTTCATTGGTTCAGACTCATGCCATCAAAAATTTGCTATAAATATTCACAAAGTTGAAATGCTGCGCTTTAAAACGATACCAAACTTAGAGTAGTTGCTGAGGGAAGCACGAGTGGTGAAGCGAGCAGAGAAAAACTGTATTTTTCATGGTCAAAGGAAAGGAAACATACAAATAAAGATAATTTTAGATGTTTAATTGCTATTTGAAGCATTTGGATCACTAGATGAGGGCTTAATGAACTAATTTTTGTGAAAACCTCAAAACATTTTTGACTTGTTTTGCCTGTAGCTCGAAATTAGCCCGTGCAAAGTCCGACTCTTTTTGCCTGCACGGGTCACATATGTTGGAAGCTGTTTCATATAGTAGTGAAATAGTGCTGCGTTGTGCAGTATTCTTTTATTATGTGAATGATATAAGTATATATTATGAGAATACTTTAATATGTCAGGTGCCTCCAATGGCAAATGTATGCAGTATGTGGAAGTAGCCCATTTGTTTAGCGTTGGGAATAGTGCCGCGCTTACACACATAAACACTGGGCTCAAAGAGGCGGAGCTGGCTGTCAGGATACACGCAGGAAAGTGACAGGTATTTACAGAGTGTGTACTAATAACATCATCATGTCTGTCTGCTGCAGAATGGGGTGTAGCAGTACTTAACTTCAAAAGCTGGGGGACTTTCCTAGGAATTGTTCCAACAGACTGTTTTTCAAAGCCAGGAAAGCTGACAGGCTCGGAGAAAATATCCAACACTGCCTGCCTGTGTGTGTGCGCGTGGTTGGCGTAAACTTCACACAAACACACACACACACACACACACCTGCTGTGTGCGAAGCCTCTGAGGTTATTAAGAAAAATCAGCAGCTTTTAGAAAATGTGCCAGTAATGTATTGAATGCAGACAAATGTTTAGCATTTTGTATAAACATAAAAGGGGAGACTTCACCCAAAATCCTGTCATTTCCTCATCCTCATGTCATTCCAAACCTATGGAAGCTTGTTTCTGCCACGGAATAAAAGATTTTTTTAAAAAATCTCACAATTCTGACTTTTTTTCTTGCAATTGCGAAATTATATCTCACAATTCTGAGAAATAAAGTCCAAAATTGCAAGTTATAAAGTCCGGACTGTGAGATACACCGATCAGGCATAACATTATAACCACCTTCCTAATATTGTGTTGGCCCCCTTTTGCTGCCAAAACAGCCCTGACCCGTCGAGGCATGGACTCCACTAGACCCCTGAAGGTGTGCTGTGGTATCTGGCACCAAGATGTTAGCAGCAGATCCTTTAAGTCCTGTAAGTTGCAAGGTGGGGCCTCCATGGATCGGACTTGTTTGTTCAGCACATCCCACAGATGCTCGATTGGATTGAGATCTGGGGAATTTGGAGGCCAAGTCAACACCTCAAACTCGTTGTTGTGCTTCTCAAACCATTCCTGAACCATTTTTGCTTTATGGCAGGGCGCATTATCCTGCTGAAAGAGGCCACAGCCACCAGGGAATACCGTTTCTATGAAAGGTTGTACATGGTCTGCAACAATGCTTAGGTAGGTGGTACGTGTCAAAGTAACATCCACATGGATGGCAGGACCCAAGGTTTTCCCAGCAGAACATTGCCCAAAGCATCACACCACCTCCGCCGGCTTGCCTTCTTCCCATAGTGCATCCTGGTGCCATGTGTTCCCCAGGTACCCAGCGATCCATGTGATGTCAAAGAAAACGTGATTCATTAGACCAGGCCTCCTTCTTCCATTGCTCCGTGATCCAGTTCTGATGCTCACGTGCCCACTGTTGGCGCTTTCGGCGGTGGACAGGGGTCAGCATGGGCACCCTGACTGGTCTGCAGTTTTGCAGCCCCATACTCAACAAACTGTGATGCACTGTGTATTCTGACACCTTTCTATCAGAACCAGCATTAACTTCTTGAGCAATTTGAGCTACAGTAGCTTGTCTGTTGGATCGGACTACACGGGCCAGCCTTCGCTCCCCACTTGCATCGGTGAGTATTGGCCGCCCATGACCCTGTTGCCGGTTCACCACTGTTCCTTCCTTGGACCGCTTTTGATAGATTCTGACCACTGCAGACTGGGAACACCCCGCAAGAGCTGCAGTTTTGGAGATGCTATCACAATTTGGCACATTAACTAACACATCAACTTTGAGGACAAAATGTTCACTTGCTGCCTAATATATCCCACCCACTAACAGGTGCCGTGATGAAGAGATAATCAGTGTTATTCACTTCACCTGTCAGTGGTCATAATGTTATGCCTGATCGGTGTATAAACACGCAATTGTAAGAAAAAAAGTCATAATTGTGAGATTAAAAGTTGCAATTACCTCTTTTTTTTATTTCATTGCGTAGACCATACAAACCTGTATAACACAAAAGGCAAAATATTGAAGAATTATACTGGTTGCTCTTTTCCAAACTTTAAAAAGGATGCCAAAGTCTTCTGAAGTCATGAGATAGCTTTGTGTGAGGAACAGAGCTAAAATTAAGTCTGCATTTTCATGAGAGGTCATGAGAGATGTATCAGTATCTGATTTTGAACAGTTCTTTCTTTTGAGTCAGATCTTTGCAATGAATTAGTTGATCTGGTTCACAAAACCGGTCTGAATGCTTAGCTTGTGAATCTGACTGATCTGCTAACTGAAGTGGAGGATTATCACTGGATGACTGTCTAGTGGTCACCAAGGCTGATACATCGGCCGATTTTTGGCATTTTTTTTTTAAATTATCGACATTAGCCTCTGTTGGTGCCCTCGGTGAGATTTTAGATAGCAAAACTCTCTTTTTTTTTTTTTTTTTTTGGCTCCTCTTATTTGCACCTCTTCCTGCCTTGTGCACCTGATCATTTACTTTTTTCACTCATTTTTCCCCACAAAGGATAAGTTGCCAAGTAACACCAGCTGTGTGTTGGTTTCTTGAGTTACACAGGGTTTTTTATGCAATTTTGGCAGAGTTGAAAGAACTGATTCACCTGTCCTGCTCTTGAGGTCTAGATGGTTTAACAGTGTTCACAACTTTAACTTGAACATTTAGAGTTGCAATTTCCATTTACATGCAGCAAACTATGAGGCAGATATTGAGGTTTTAACATGGAAAAGAAGGCAGATCTCATTCACACTGTAAATGTCACAGAGCTTTCGGATTATCCCCACTGCGCATATCAGATTTAGCACGATTGATGAATCAGATTTGCTCAGAATATATAAAATAGGTCGATTTTTTTTCCTGTCACAGGGTGCTTGTGGTTTGTTTTGTGATGGAAATGCAGTGTGTGTATGACTCAGTGATGTGTCATCCATTCACTGAAGAACAACTCTTCTGTTCTCAGCACTCAAGCACTGTAAAACAATTGGAAAATGCACAAGTGCATTAAACTAACATAAACCAGTATTTGGAAACTCATTAATATGACCCTTTAGTCATTCAGAGAGAGCCATACACTCCCACATGCGAACTCTCACTATTCACTCTTCATTCAGCACTTATAGACATAAAACACTATAGCAGACACTCTCTTCTATCTTACTCACCATCCATCCCCAAACACACACACATACAGTACACTATCTAACTAAAAGTAGCTATCAACTTAAAGGGATAGTTCACCTAAAAATGAAAATTCTGTCATCATTTTTTCACCCTCATGTCATTCCAAACCCATAAGACTTTAGTTAATCTTCGAAACACAAATTAAGATATTGTTAATGAAACCTGAGAGGTTTCTATCCCTCTATTGAAAGTCCAGTTAACCAAAATGTCTTGTATAGAGATACGATTACTTATGTGATGAACAGAATTAGTTTAGACTTGTATTCGCATTTAAACACACATCCACACATACATAGAACGCATCACATATGGTAAACACAGAAGCTCATGTGTGCGTCACATGGTAAAACAAACCGCATATTTGAGCTTCTGTTTCTCCTATGTGTGATGTGCTCTATGTAGCCTGTGTGTGTCAATCATTGTTTAGATGTAAATAAAAGCCTACATTAAATCTGTTCATAATAAAGCGACTGTCTCTTCACCAGACTTGGATTAAATCACTTGATTCATATGGATTAGTCTGTAGGGCACCTTTAAAGGGTTAGTTCACCCAAAAGTGAAAATTATGTCATTAATTACTCACCCTCATGTCGTTCCACACCCATAAGACCTTCATTCATCTTCGTTCAATGAGGCCTCCATTGACAGCAAGTTAATTTACACTTTCAATACCCAATACTAAAGACATATTTAAAACAGTTCATGTGACTACAGTGGTTCAACCTTAATGTCATGAAGCGACAAAAACACTTTTTGTGCACCAAAAAAACAAAATAACGACTTTATTCAACAATTTCTAGTGATGGGCGATTTCAAAACACTGCTTCATTAAGCTTCGAAGCTTTATGAATCTTTTGTTTCGAATCAGTGGTTCGGAGCATGTCAAAGTCACTTGATTTCAGTAAATGAGGCTTCGTTACATCATAAGTGTTTTGAAATGTTTCGAAATTTCAATGGTTCACCACTGGGGGCGATGATCTCTTATGAACACTTATGACGTAACGAAGCTTCGTTTACTGAAATCGCATCAAAATGTTTTTTTGGCGCACAAAAAGTATTCTTTCTTAATTTGTGTTCTGAAAATAAATGAAGGTCTTACAGGTGTGGAACGACATGAGGGTGAGTAATTAATGACAGAATTTTAATTTTTGGGTGAACTAACCCTTTAAGACCTTTTTGGATCTTCTAAGTTTTGGTTACCTTGACTTTCAATGGAGGGACAGAAACCTCTCAGGTTTCATTAAAAATATCTTAAGTTGTGTTTCGAAGATTAACCAACGTCTTATGGGTTTGGAACAACAGAAGGGTGAGTAAATGATGATTTAAATTTTTGGGTGAACTAACCCTTTAAGTACATGAGAGTAGGCCAGCATTTTGCTTTTGCCCATAACAAGCTATTTTAGCATTGGAAGTGATTCATTTTAACAAATATATAATGCTTAATATATTTTAAAATATAATGTATTCCCATAATGGGAAAGCTGAATTTTCAGCAGCCATTACTCCAGTCTTCAGTGTCACCCAAACTTTTGTACGGTGTATATAGTCACTTCAGCTTTATGTACTTTTTATACACTTCAAGTTACTAATAAAAATATTTTTCCCCCAAGAATAACTCGGCTGTAGTTTAAATTATGAGTAGCTCGTATCTTGGCAAGCTACCATTTCAAAGCAAGTTCTCCAACACTTCACACAACCAACCCACACCACCATCCCACGACCACATACACACATACCGCCCTCCCAGACACTCTCAAGTGGCACCTCAGTATGAGGGACAGGGCAACATATGCTCCCCTGCTGATAAACAAGGTGCTCCCTAGTTGGCTGCAATCTGAGGCAGATTGGATTCCAGTTAAAAGAGCATGCTGGCATGTAAATGAACCAGAGGGGGAGGCCATGGTCTGTGGCATCCTCCCTACTGGCACTTGGTAATGAGGCAGCAGTAGTGACAGGACAAACCCTGCAGAGTGACTATACCACATACATGTGTGCCCATCTCGAACCCGTATGGTTATGTCCCATGCCCACTCCACAGCTGAGGTCAACTCAAAGTCATTATGCACTGGATTTAAGTAGTTAAATACATTAAATGTTTGTTTCTTATTGCTAAACAATGGATAATGCCTGTGGAAATGTAATTTGTAATGCAACAGGGATGCAAACGATGAGGTTTTAAAATGGAGGTGGTTGGGGGGGTGGGGGGTACGACTGCTTTCAAATGCTTCTGTGTATATTTGTGTGTGGCACAAAGACAAGGGTTTCTGTTTCCAACATGTTTTTGCAGCATTGAGGATTGTAGCCAATCACAGGCATCTCTGTTGAAAGCAATGACCAATCAGAGGTTTTTACTGTAGCTAAGTCAGAATCCACTCAGAACGAGTTTTTGTTTAACGCAAGTTCACTGACTGCGTTCTACACGCTCACAAATCCTCTCATTATAACACCAAAGCGTAGACACATTGTAAATAAGAGATTAGTTGTGCAGTGTGTAGTTAGATTCTTTGATTATAACAGGAGTTTTCGCGTGAGTGAGCTCAGTCATTCATTCTATACATGAATGAATACATTTAGCAGCTTCTACAGTTTAAGATAAAAAAAAAATTAAAGCACTCTCTTTCATGTGTCCCTTTAAAGTTCCCTTCATCTAAATGATATGAGACTTAATGTCTTTTCCTACTCGCGCTATACTTCTGTCACAAACGCTGTGTTAAAGATCACATACGAACACGATGATGAAGAGAGAATGCAGTCTTTAATAAATCCAAAGTTAAATCCACACAAGAGCTTCACTCACACGTAACACTGACGATACCCGACAATGGTGAACAGAAACAAGGGGACTTAAATACATGTGCAAATGAGGTGATTAATGACACACAGCTGACAGTGATGACTCAAATCAAAAACCATGTCAACAACCTAGTGGCGGAAAATGGTGCAAGCAGGAAAACAAAGTCCAAACTGAGTGAAACTGTGACAGTACGCCCCCTCCCGGAAAGGCGCGACCTCACGCCGGCAGATGAATGGAGGAGGCTCAGGTGGAGGACGAGAGTCTGGGAGAGGGATTGAATGAAAAGTCCAGGGTGGTGCAGGTGGCGTGATCCAATGGGTGGCCTTGAACAGGGGCAGGCTGATGGTACCCCAGTGCACAACCAGGGCTGCGCTCCACGGCGGCATCGCTGGAGGGAGGAGCCATGGAGGAAGACAGCTGAATGACGTCATGGCGATGGCAGGAGGCCATGTCGACGTAGGAGGTGGAGCTCACCGCGAGCCAGAGAGCCGATGACGCAACAGGACACTGATGACCTCGACGACCGCGACGGAGCCGCAGCGACGACCCCCCGAGGTGGAAGCAGGGATTCGGAGGGCTGAGGTTGAGCTGGAGCGACTGAGGGCGGAGCTAGCCGCAGCTGAAGGGGTGGAGGGCCGGAGGGCAGTGAACGGCCTGTGAGACCGTGGCGAAGGTGGTGCGATGTCCGACCGAGGCGGAGCCGACGTACCGAGGGAGTCCAGCGAGGCCGAATGCCCAATGGTCACTGCTGACGTCGAGGGTGGAAGGAGCGCAGGCGTAGGAGTCAGGGCGTCGGGTCGAAGTGGAGTGGAGCGTGCAGAGGCCGAAGGGCGGAGCCACGGCCTCCCGAAGCCCAGGAAGAGGTGACTCCCAGCAGTCCAGCGGTGTAACCGCGCCAATAGTATATAGTATTTTGGAGAGGTGGTGGGAGAGGGAGGTTGGGTGGGAACAGAGAATTAGGGACATGACTGACAGATGTAAATGGCAAATGAGCTAATCAGTGGTCCTCTGCAGCCATCTACTTGGTATAGTGGTAATTTCATGTCATTTTCATTTTAAAAGTGTTTGTTTTCCACCATGGTGACAGAAATAGTTCACTAAAGCATGGTAGGTTTTCTATGTTATCTCCATGAATGAAAATGAGAAATGTAGATCTCCTTTAAAGTGAAGGAGAAATTAATAAAGTTAAAAAAATTAATAAAGCATTTAAAATATTATGCCGCTTTTCCACCGCGTGGTACAACCCAACACGGTATGGCTTAGCTCAGCTCGCTTTATTTTCGGTTTGCTTTTCCACTGCAGTTTAGTACTGCTTCAAAATTGGGTGGGATTATAGACTGATTGTATAGTTGCGCCGCCTCTACTGCCGTGCATCCGCTCCTCGTCTACCAACGAGAGGAACGTCTGCACCTCATCTACTGACCACGATACAGCCATTTCTTTTTTCCAAGTTGCGTACGACAGTTGTTTAAAAAGTTGTTTGAACAAATGATACTGCGGTGGCTGTTACTGACTATTTAAATCTAGCAGGTTTGGTGTCTTGTGTTTGAAATCCAATGATGCTGCTAGTGACCATTCTCTCTGACCAATCAGTGATCTGCAGTGTTTACACGTCTTTTTTTAGTATCGGTACAGCATGCTTGGAACCTCAACCGTTCTCTATTTAAGTGAACCGTACCGAGCAGTACCATGCAGTGGAAAAGCGCCAAAAATTTCATTAAAATTGTGTAACGCACACCTAGACGTGTATTATCCCGCTTATACCATTGTTGCTTGACAACACTGACATTGATGTTTGCTTTGCAAAATTTGACTGGAAGGGTTACAATGACAGTTATGAATGAATTATCGAGAGAGAGAGAGAGAGAGAGAGAGAGAGAGAGAGAGAGATGTCCGTGTAAATGACTTACGTCTGTGCAGCATCTCGCTCTAATAACAGTGAATCTGTGAGTTTAATTACTTCAAAAGCAGCAATGTTACCCCCTCATTGCTGAGTAATATAATGAAGTGATTTATTAATAAATAATAATGAAGCTAATTTATTAATAAAAGTCGCAAGGCAGCGTTGATAAGTTTCTGTACTCCTGAATGTTTCTGTGTGTGAGCAGAGCAATCTCCCGTTTCTGTGTGTGTGTGTGTGTGTGTGTGTGTGTGCGTGCTTCAATGAAGGCAGCACATTATTATAGAACGGTGATTAAACTGACTAAAACTATGTGCGTCACACGCTTTGAACACACACTTTCCAGCATATCAGAATAGAGTATTCAGACAAACTATGGTATAAACAATAATAAATAATTATTTATATTATTAATTGATCAGACATTTTTATTGAACTCAGGACATTTTAAAATATGTACTCAATGACACTTTTTAGTCATACTGTAAGTTACAGCTGAAAGCATCATGTTTCTTATAATTAAAGAAGCATTTTATGTTGTAAAACATGCATTAATTATAACATGTCCTCGAGAGTGGTTATATTAAATGTTAACGAATGAAAACCCTGCTAGACTACATGATGTCCAGCACTGTAAATTGAGTAAAGTTTCTTTATAACTAAATGGGGTTTGATGTTTTTATCAGTGTTAAGATGTAGCAGCACTGCAAAGATAATTGCAAAGGAACTTCCCCGATTGCTTTAATCTCTCCAGCCTACATCCATTGTGATCTGGAATTAGGCAAACACCGGAGGCAGGAACTGAAGGATTTGTGTTGCAGCCAAAGGAATGGGTGCGATCACGTACTGTACTGTGCGTTGAAGGTCTTCTGTATAGCTGGACTTAATCTAGCATGTGGATCAATAAATGCATGTTAAGAGGTGTGAAGCATATATACATTTACATCCCATGTTTTTTAAGAAAAGATACGATTATAGATGTAAGATTATAATCGTTTTAAACTTTTCTATTATTTCTTTAATTACTTTTCCCTAATTTGTGCTTGACACACTTGTTACATTAATTTTTTACTTCCTAAAAAATTATACATTTATTAAATGTGTTAAAATCTGGGACCAATTCTGAATTGGTTATTTATTTATTTACACTGCTCTCTGAAATGCTTAATTCTGATTGGTCAGCACACAACATTCCAAGGTCAGTTATTCCTCTATAATAATAGCCACTATCAATAGCAAAGCTGTATAATATTTTTTATATTTTTTAATATTTTGTATAATATATTTTGCGATAACAACTGGTTGGATGTACATTATCCCTTTTTTAAATATCTTTTTTTTTTTTTTTTTTTTGCATTTTTCTGAAGAAGTTTGTATTTAGTTATGATGGAAATGGGCCAGCCAAGGCTTTTATAATTTCTTTAGCAAAAAGTGAAAAATTTCATTACCATCACACAGTATTGAAGATCCTAATTTAATAATCACTCATAAATATATATATATATATATATATATATACACATATATATATATATATATATATTTAAAAAAAAAATTAATGTATGTAAGGTATTCAAATTTAATAATTTATGGAAAATAGACCATGTGGTATTTTGTTTATTAAAGTAAAATTAAATACGTGCCAATTTGTTTTATCTTTTTTATTTTCAACAATATTAGTTTTGACTTGGACTAGAAAGGCCAATGTGAATGATTGTGTTTTTTTCTTGCTTTCCTTTTTTTTCCTCAAAATCTGTGATTGTCACTCACATGAACGAGCACAAATTTGCCTCCAGTTTCTGGCATTTGTCTGCGATTTTATTTTATTTTATTTTAGTAATCGTGCAAAGTATTTATCAAAAATACTAAAATTTTTGGAGGGCTTTGAAAGTTGCATTTAAAATTCACTTGGCTCACATGTGAGAGTGAGTGATAAGGGAAAGGAAGAGAGGGAGAGCAGGACAGAAGAGGGGAGGAAGTGATGTGATTGCAACACACTGCTCCCCAAGGTCGCCTATAATGGATGACTGCCCACTCAAGCCTCTTACTCTGCATTCAATCAGACCACCAATCAATTATGAGCATAGCACAAATGCCTGCCTGGCCTTTATCACAATACAGTCAGAGCTGCTGCACCTCTGCTCCAGGGAAGAGAATCAGCGGACGGCTTGAGTTATTGTTGTCTTTGACTCTCTGATGCTTCCTGATTTGGGCTTTTTTACGAGAGCATCTGCTTCAGGAACAGTTTGAACTTTGGACGGTAGCTGTGTGGCTTTATGGAGGGCTGCTTGATTGCTTTTACATGTGCCAAATGTTTGTGCAAGCCAGACTCCATTTCCATCTCTTTTATACCCCTTTACTTTCTGTCTGAAAAAGGAAGAACAGCTTTGAGTCGGTTAATTTTAAGGTCCACTTCCAGGTTTTTCATATGACTTTAATCTGGAAACATCTACTGGAACTGGAACATGACTTTACATTGGACTAAATAACCTAAACACAGAGGGGAACCTCCTCATTTCCACACGCCACTGATCTTGACATATGGGGGCTGTGGTTCTCCAAGGTTCAAGTCCCATTCCGATTCCCCCTCTCTCCCCAACGACTGCATTTCGCTCTCAACTATATGATCTTATAAAAAGGCAAAATTCATTGCTTTAAAGAATATTTGTGCCATTCCAACTGTTCTCTTGTCGGTTTGAGATTATAGGGGTCTTTTCTTTTCTAATAAAAGCCTGTACTTGACTTTCAGGCTCTGTAGGGTTTAAATGGAAGTCTTTTATAACACTAAAAGATGGAATTATCTCCTAAGAGGGTACTGGATTTATGTTATTTGCAGAATGGTTGTGATTCAGGATTTTAAATGCTTTTGGATTGGCTATTGTGCAACACAACTCAACACAAACCCTCCTTTCAAGTACAATTAGCTGTGAAACCGATGTAAAAATCACATTTTCATTTGGTGAAGTGGTTGTATTTTAATAGAGGAGAGAGTGAGAAATAATGTTTAGGAAGCTACTTAACCTGTAACCTGACAAGCTAGAAGCTGCTATTAATTCATTAATATCGGTTAAAATAGTTGAACTACAGTCAAGCTACCTTTTAAAAAGTACTTATAACGACACTAAAAATTGTTAACAAACTGCTACTAGTACCAGATAGACTTTCAGTCTGTGGCAGGGCTTACAGTAGCCGTGTTTCCATTACAGATTTGCGCAAAACTTGTGTGATTTTCTATATATCGATAAAAAAAAAACAATCGTGAAATGACAGTGTTTCAATTAACCAATGTTATGCGACTAAAACGTCTTTTTTTCCTCTCACGATAAGTCATTCCAAAAATCATGGCAATGGATGTTGGTAGGTTTATGTATATCCCAGCCACTGCACTAGCCATTATTTTTAATCAAAGGAGATATAGGCATATTATCCAAGCATTTATGGCAAGGAAAGCCCCTTATACTTGGGAGCGGCCATGCGTGGTTTCTGGGTGTTTCTCCCTCCTATCTGCTTCGAGGTCTTGATAAATTCAAATTGTGGCATTTCTTTGTTGTTTAGAATCCAGTAGTCCTGTAATACTTTTGTCTTTTATGAGTTTAATGAAGAACTCTCGTCTTCTGTCCAAGCATACCACGTCATCTTTAAAGAATTATCGACTTTTACATACGGCAGGTGACCTGTAAATGCGGAAAAAAAATGTTTCCATTGCAGTTTTGCAAAATATTCCTTTTTCGAATTGCCTGAAAAACCACCTCATGCGAGCATAAAAACATATATGGGAGTTTTTGAAAAATTGACGTGTTTCCATTGAGCGTATTTTCAATTCGCAATTTCAATTTGCGCAATTTAAAGGGTAATGAAAACGCGGCTAGTGACTCTTTCTGCAGGTTATATCACTATGCTGGTAACTTCTTTATGAGTCAGTGAATCATTCACCAATTTGTTCAAAAGCTTTGATTTATTCAGGAACCAACCAGCAGTGTTCGGGAAAATTTGTTTTAAAAGTAATATTTTATTGGTTACTCCCTAAAAAAGTAACTAATTACATTACTTAGTTACTTTTTATGGAAAGTAATGTTTTACTTTTTTTTTTTTAATTGGAATTTTAAATTGGATCATTGAAGGTTAGCAGCAAAGACATTTAATAAATTGAGATTAAATACATCTAGCAGCACGCTGTTGTTGTTTCGTTCACATTATGGACCATGGCAAGCAAACTTTGGGACAAAAGGAGAAATAAAACGAGGATCACTATCGGCGTGGCGTTTCCGAGACTTTGACTTGACAGAGATGCCGCTCTTGTACATTATTAGACAAGGTAAGCAAATGTAGGCTGCATAAGATTAATCAATGTTATATAGCTCAACATGATTAAATGTTAGAATATCATTAGTATGATATTCTAATGTTGATATAGCTTACTGTTAGTCTCATACAGCCAACAAACTAATACATAGAATAACATTACAACTTTCAACACACTCAAATGCAGTTTAGTATGATAGTGTAACATGAGACCAAGTGAAACAGTGCTGCGTTGCCTCACAATTTTAATTCGTCAAATAAACTGACCTGTATGAGAAGTATTTCAGCTTTGCGAGTAGTTCGGTAGAATGAAATGTCCTCATTCCTTTATATCCCCTGGGACTCGCGTGTGGCACTGATATCTGTCTCTCATTAGCAATCGCGCCTGCGATTCTCGGCCACGCCCTGCTTTATACCACAGTCATGTTAAAAAAATTCATTTACTCATCCATAAACATTATTTCCCCATTAACATTATTAGATCCATCGGAATGACAACAAGTTCCATGAGTCCACGCTCATTCACTGCGTCATCAATCTATGCCCTTTGTTATTGTTTTGACGAGTTTAGCGACCCCTAGTGGCGAAAAAAACATACTGTGCCTTTAACATATTTATTGCAGTTTCCATAATATTCTTAGTTTGAATTTGACTGTTTATTCATTTTGATGAATAGTGAATCTGTTTTTGTGCAAGTGAGAGGAGTAAATGCATGCTTACATTTAGTCTAGAACTACAATAACCATCATGTTAACACAGCGCACACAACGCCTCTCCACTTAACTCATGATTTCTCTCAACATGGGGACAGAAGAGGTGTCAGTCAGTACATGGGGAAACAAACTTGCATTACTTATTTGAAAATCAAATAACTAAAATATTTAGTTGTAAATTTAAAAGTAACACATTACTTTAGTAGTTACTTGAAAAAAAGTAATCTGATTACATAACTCACGTTACTACCCCCAACATTGCCAACCAGTGACTCTTTTCTGTCAGTCAATGAATCAGTCACTCAGGCACAAAACACAATCTAATGTGTGTCACAGAGAGATAAATATCAGATGATGCTATTTAATTATGCAGTGGAAACATCTAAATTAGCATTAAATTGAACTTATTTCTGCAAAATACAGTATATAACTAGAAAACACAATAAATCAAAACTAACTGACAATGATGAACACCTGAATTTACCTAGATGTTTTGCTTCAAAAAAAGAAGATTCATTAGGATTCATTTGATCAGTGAAGGATTTATCTGATCAGTAAATTGTTTAAGTAGTCGATTCACTAAAATTGGACTTCACAGCATTACAAAAACTGAGTATTCAACTCACTGTCGTGGTGATTCATAGCTATTTTATGTTTTGACACATTGGTGGCAAATTTGTATCTTATTCGTATACCCCAGATTGTAGGTTTTGGGGTGGACATTCATGCTTAGTTTTTTTTCCCCCCCATAATTTGTATGAATTTAAAATTGCTAACTCATTAAATCGTTTAATTTTCTCATGAGATCAGATTGGATTATTACTTCATTTCACTCTGCAGTAAAGCTGCAGATGCAATAAAATGCCCTAAAAAGTACAGAAATGTAAAGCTTTTTGTCACATTACATTGTGTTACTGGAAGTGCAATGCTGGTGAGTATGCTAACAAAATTTGCACACACGTGTAGGATGACATTAACAGCTATTATTTACACATAGGAAATCTATTGAAATGTGTTCCATCGCTTCTGCTTCTAATGTGTCAGGCTCTCAAAATGAGCTATTGTTCTGCCTTCTTTAATGATAAGATGATAAGAGGAGACAGCTCTGAGAAATGTGACGTGAGTGCGACTGATATTTTGTTGATTTCACCACCTCATTCTCCTTAGCTTTGTTCACACTTCACAAGTTATTTTTCACAACTTTATTACTGACTGTCATTTTGTAAGTGCTGTAATCAGATTTGTTTGTTTAAGCAGTGTTGTCGATATCCGGTATACAGTATCTACATAGGTTGCTATAGTGATGACTGAAGCATCAGCACAACAGTGTTCATTGTCATCTCCCTGCAGTGCTGAACTTGTAAGGCGCATCAGCAACACGAGCGTCAGAGGGATTACTGTATTTACACCCTCACATATGCTGTGTCTGAAACTGTTTGCTTGTTCGGTGCGTAGTAAATTCCACAGGTGAGTGTAAATGATTGAATTCAGCCACTGCTGTATTATTTCTATATATGTATGAGCTTACCGACAAAAAAATACTTCCAATCTCAGCATCCAGACTGAAAAGCATTATAAAATCAGATTTGAGTCATATTTCAAAACATATTTGAATGTGATTTCATGTATGGTGTATAAATATATATAACATAACAAATATATATATATATATATATATATATATATAAGTTCTTTCTGGTTCTCGAATCTGATTAGCTGAGAGCCGTGCGATATTCTAATGATAACAGCACTCCTACCTTTTCACCATTTGTATCACTTCTCTTGAAGCGACTGTCATGGCGACCGAGCAAATCCACGTTATTTTTTACAAATACTAAACTGTAGTTTTAAGAGTTTTTTAGGCGAGAATGTAGTTGTTTAGACCTAAAATATGTGACTCATATTTAATCATAACGCCTATTTTACAATTTGTTTATATGTTTTCGGAGATGCGAGCTCCAGGCCATCAGCGGCCGTTCAGTGCTCGTGTACCCGCCGAGAACAGCTTAATCTCGGCCAGTGCTTCGGGGATTTGCCGCTGTCTCTTATAGTGGCTAAACATGAGATATAATTCATTTTGGGTACATAAAATGGGCAATCTTTGGTCTTATAAACCTATTACTTGTTCTAGAGCTAATCGAATTGGGCCATGTTAAATTTAATAATCTATTATTAAGGCTATATTTAACTTACATCCTGTAGAGCACTGCTTTTGTACGTTTGACTGAATTGTACAATTGCACTATTGTTGTTAATTTAAATATTGTTGTTCAAAAATATTATTTTATATAAATAATATGTTGTATTTGGTGTTGAGAAAGGGTCCATTAGTCCAAGTAGGGCGTAATATCGATTGAGTGAAAGTTATATTATATTAATATTAATATATTAATATTAATACGCCATTAGATGGCGGCTAACTTTACGAGTGAATCGCAAGAGACTTTTAAATTGAAAGGGACTTTTGTAAACAAAGGACGTTGTTTTAGCTCTGTTATGGAAAATTCCCTTAACTGTAAAAAGGACAAATACAAAGATCGCTTTCCTCAGCGGACATTTAAACAGATTTTTATAATGGATATAATATTATGGACATCATCCTGAAGAATCTAATGATAAAGTCAAAACTTTATGGTATAAGTATGCCAGTCTGTCCAGGTTCATGCTGCTTTACCATCAGACCAAACAGAACAAACAAATCAGAGCCCAAACTTATTGAAACAGGAACATCTTCCCTAAATAAAATAGATTAAATGAATAAAACAGTGGGCAGAGTTTTTCATAGTGTATCCAGATTGCGATTGACTTATCCTCTGTGCACTGGCTCTGCCGTGCTGAGCCATGAATCCTGCTCTAGACGTCAGTTGAATTTGAGTTTATTGATAAATCTGTCTGCAGTCCACAGCTGGATGGGGGAATGTGTGAAAGCCGCTCTTTTGATCTGAATCAAACTTTTCAGAAGTGAAGACCTGCACCAGGCCTGTGCACTGAACTTTTGATCAACACTGTCTAGAACAACTGTGAGAACAGAGCTTCTCTTCTCTCTCTAAATAGTGAATTTTCATCACGTTTCTGTTCAGAAAGTTACTGCCCAGAGATCATACTCTGTTGTCTGAATGATATATTGACTTTTTAGCAGTGCCTGTTAAGTTCAGCAAGTGAGACTTAAGGATTAGGATTTTTCAAAAATGAAGATTATTTATTCATGTCATGTTTCATGTTTTATTTTCCATGCATTTACAATGTATGAGGCTCAAAACATTAAAGCATCACAAACGAGTAATTAAAAACAGTGCAACTTGTGCAAGTCATTCTATAGCTTTGTATGAGAAACCATCAAAAATTACATATTAAATATTTTAGATGAAAAACGTAGAATTGCATTTGGCAACTAGCTGAAATAAAATACAGTAAGTTTAAGTACTAAAAGTACTAAAATTGCTAAAACTAAAACTGAAACTGAAATAAAATAAATATTTAAAAAAAAAATAACAAAAGCACACAATAAAATTACTAAAACTTAAACTAAAATTAAAACTAATATATATATATACAGCCATTTCATTTGTAATTAAAATATCTTAAAATGTAATAAATGTATATATTTTTTATTCTGGCATGATTTTATAACATCATATATCAACATAGTGCAAAATGGTATTAAAATTATGTATAGAAGTCATTGCTTTGTTATGAGAAAGAATGTCAGAAAAAAATGAATTTCATTGATGTCATTCAGAGTAACCAATATAAAGGGACCATTTTGGATCAAGTCATGAGGTCAATATCATGTGACAGAATGTGAAATATCAGGTCATTCGGTACAACCACTAGAAAACATGGAAAATGTTGTAATGTTTTAAAAACGTATACTAAATATAAAATGTTTGATTGTCCTTTAGCTAGATATCAACCTGTTAGCATTGTTTGAAAATATCATCATTCGGTATAACCAAAAGTGTCATTCGGTAAAACCGAAATTTTGGTTAAACTGAATGACTTTTTTGGTGGCAAATTTTGTCCATCTTGTAAAAAATGACTAAAGCAGTGTTAATTGATTATTAAAATCACATAATCTGTTTCTTAACACGTAATAAATCTTTAAAATTAATTATATCTCCATTATGTTTTTTTACACTTTTAAAAACCTTAGGTTTTTTTTTTAATCCTCCATAGAAAGCAACAAAATGACCACATTCAAGGTCCAGAAATGTAGTAAAAACATTGTTAAAATAGTCAAAGTGACTGCAGTGGTTCAACCTTAATATTATGAAGTGACGAGAATACTTTTTGCGTGCAAAAACAAAACAAAATAACGACTTTATTCAACAAATTTGTCTCTCCCCTGTCATTCTCCTACGTTATTTATGTCCAGCGTTTCCGTGTTCTACGTCAGAACGCCGGCTCAGTATTGGCCGGCTCCTGCGTCAGCATCACACGAATGTGTCGTGCTGCTCACGTGAACAGCTTCGGACAATACTGAGCCAACGTTCGGACGTAAACATGGAAGCGCTGCAACATTAATTATTATTACTTAGTACTTAAATGTACTGTATAATTACACTGTAACACGGATACCTTAAAATAAGGTGTAACCTGATTCTTTTACCAATTGATTTTGGATACTTCTCTAATGAACTCTCATGAATGTGCCAAGGAGGGTTTTTTGTTTGTTTGTCACACAAAGCTATCGTGTGGCTTCAGAAGACTTGGAATATAGCACCAAGAATCGTGCAGTCCACTTTTATGATACTTTTGCATCCTTTATAGAGCTGGAAAGCTTCCGTCCCTTTATTGCAATTGCAGGGAAAAGGGCAACATTCTTCTGCATGCTTGAAAATGTCATCTTTTATGTTACACGAAGGATAGAAAGTCATATGTGTTCGAAATGAAAAAAACAAAAAAAAAAACATTTATTTTCATGCATGTGTTTGTGTTCGTATGCAGGACTATTTTGCAATGACAATTTATGAGGAGGGTCATGAGAGGTTTTATTAAAGCGCTGTGATATTCCTTTATTTAATGATGAGCAGCATGACACCACCTGGTCACGGTCCATTACACCATTTATTGAGCTTCATCAAATTGTTTGAAAAGAAAAACATAAGCTGACATTCTGTTCAGAGATGGGTGAGTGTAGCGTGTAATTGTGTTTTGAAGCAGATGGATTGAAAACATAAGACTGTTTCTATAAATAGTTTTTATAGTGAAGCACTTTATTTATTTTGACAGTAGGTTTAGTGAAGCATAATTGGACTCTTTGTGTTTTAACACATTGACAGTGTCTAAAAAGACGCCTTAAACTTACCCAGCTACTGCTTTTATACAGTTTCAACATTGCCAGCGGTTGACGTCAAGAGTCTGTCTCAATGTAGTTTATCATTCTGGGATGGTAATATTTGTGTTTAATTGAAGCAGACCTATTTTTATAGGTTAATGCATCCAGTGAAATAAGTATCTGCATGTCTAGCACACCGTGCACAAATTAAAGACAGCAATTCATTCATGAATTGATCTTATCAGGAACTGTTTGCTGCACATTTACCCACAGCATTCTGCGAACTCAATTCTGATGCATTGACTCGCTAAATTGGGCAAGATTAAATGTTTTGATTAGAGCTGGAGAGTGGGCAGGGAGGAAGGGGGAGTGATGCACTTAATTGTCTGTTATAAGCATTTTTGGCCACTATAGAAAGACAACATAAAGCTGGTTTGTTTAATTCATTGGAGCTGAAGCTGATTTCAATAATGCCTCTTCATGGCATTTAAATAAAGGAAGTTTGAGTGGGAAAGAGCTCTTTTCACTGTTTTCCCAATGATTCATAAGAAACCACGAACAGCGTAATCTCTCCCCGCTGAATTTGCCAGCGGTGCTGCTCACCAGCATGTGTTGTGTTTTGGATGCTGGTTACTGTAAATGTTCATTAATCAGTACCTTTTTGCCTTGTTTTACAGAAAATTATCTATAACTTTCTTGAAAGAAGATTGCAAAGCAAAACTGCATAAAACATTAAGGCTCGTTTTCAGAGAATGTTTATTATAAATTTTATTTTTCTACCCTGTTGAACAATTTCCATAATGTGATAACTAAACTGTAATGTAAATTTTTTTGACTTATTTATTTATTTATGATCTACATTGTGGCGTTTTCTACTTTTATTGATAAAATTGTATTGTTTTATAATGTTTCCCGGGGTGCATTTATAATGTTAGTATGCTTTTTACATCAAAAATGGTCATAATTGAGAAATAAAAGGCATTTTTCCTACCCTGATTTTAGCCTATCGTTGGAATCACTTTCAGAATGATTTTTTTTTTTTTTTTCAGTTGATGAACAATATAAACATCGACAGCCAATTAGAATATATCCTGCTTTAAAGAGGTCGAACATTTAAAGCGGCAGGCGATAAAACTGCAGCGTGTGCTAAAACAGAACGCTATCGTCCGCTGGTGTGGACGCTAATATTGTTATAGTTATCTTTATAGTTATCGTTCTTGGTGTGAACGGGCCTTAATGCCATAACCCTAATAGAGTAAAAATCTGTAAAAAACAGTCTCTGTGCTGAGAAAGCTTGTCACCTTTAGGTGATCTAAGGAATCTTTTTGACCATTTTGATGATTTCTGAGAATGTTTGGCTTCATGCAGCTTGTCTATGCAAAAATCCATGAACCGATGTAAATGTTCGGCAGCACAGCGGAGTTAAGTAAGTCATGCGGTGTCCTCTCTGAAGACAAACACGCGCTCTGAGAGAAAGCCTTCTGTTTACCAGAGCCAAGCGCGGCAGTCTTCCAGAGCAGATTAAAACCTCTTGCACAAACACTCAATTAATCAAGTCCATTTTAAATTCCACACATCAATCCGCAAAAGAGTCTGACATTAGCACAGAAGTTATGCTGCTAAGGGATTCTGGTATATCAACAAACTCCTACTAGAACACAGCAGCTCCTGTGAAGGTGAATCTATATACTCCGTTTCAACTTTTCAAACAAAGGATTTGGGATTATTTTTAAGGATTAGAGGTGTTAAGCCTGTCTGTTCTGCATTTGAAGCGTGTTCATTTCTTTGTTGTTGAAGTCAGATGAGCTCTGTATCAATAGAATGCAAATATCTGCATGCACAACTTGAATGCATCAACAGCATGTTGCCATATTTGAAGTGAGTGAATCAGCGAAAATGAAAACCCTCTGTGGAGTACAAAGTCTCGAAATGCAATCCGATGCTCTAATTACCTCTTTTCAAAATCACATTTGAGATTTGGCTTTGTCCCAGACCTCTACTATTACTACAATGAAAGAGCTCCACTGTATCGTGCTGATTTATTACATGAATAGCTCAATGTGAGCAGTGTTTATTGCAGCTATTGGAAAGCATTTATTTAAACAAAACGTCAGCATGTGAACAAGTGCCTCGTCAGAGTTTCACTCCGAGCAGTGTGAAAGGTGGACTGTATCGATCGGTATAAGACACAATATGTGTCCTCAGCTACACTCTGGGAAATAGGAATGCCAAAGACCCTCCAGCACTTTCCTGCTAAATTAACAGCTTGATCAATGACAGGGAGGACACCTATTCTCTTCTGATGAGGAGTCACTCTGTCGAAAGCAATAAAGCTGAGCACCAGTGAGATGTGGAATAAAATGAGCCGAGAATGTTCCCACTTCTGCTGCATGCGGTTTTAATGCAGTGAAAGACACTTGTTATGGTTCTTGTAAATGTAGCAGTGCGGTTTTGGTGTAATTTAGTAGCTATGTGGATTTGGATGTTGCGGTCTTAAAGGGGTACCATTATGCTTTTTTTTTCTTTTACATTTTCAACTTTCTTTGTGTATTGTTGCTGTTTGAGCATGAAAAAGGTCTGCAAAGTTACAAAGCACAAATTCCACTCCAAAGGGAGCTATTCTCTATGTCAGTAAGCACTGTTTCTGAACTCCCTGAAATGGTTTGAGTTTTTTTTTTTTTTTCTGGTAAACGTAACAATAATTCCTGCCCAAGACATACTAAAAAGACATAAGCCTCATTTCCACCGAAATTACCCGTAACAATTTGTCCCAGGAACTTTTTTCCCCTAGACCTGTTGCTGTCTGCGTTTCCATCGTAGGCTAAAGTACCGTGAAGATTAGTCCAGTGACGTAGGACTGCCCGCTGGATTTCATCCTCCGCATATAAGCTTAATAAAGCCTGGACCTCGCATCGCTCCATTTTGGAGTCAAACGATCAAAATGCTGCGTGAACTCAACAAATCAGTATGTTCAACACCCAAGTCCCACCCCCGAAAGTTCCTGATCTTTGAAAAAGTACTACCTAGTGAGCAAGGACTTTCTGAGGGGGAAATTTTTACCCAGAACTTCATTTAGACCCTGGTTCCTCCGGTCGAAACACACTGAGTACCATGCCAAAGTCCCTAGTTCCTGGGGAAAGTTCCTGCGGTGGAAACGCGGCTGTACAGGGTGAGGCCTGGTTGAGTTGTGTAATGTTGAAACTCAAGGTTATGTTAAAGGGCATGACATTTCCGAATCACACTCGTAACGGTTGATCAATCACAACACACTGGTCGAGCCAACCAATCAGAGCACACTGCAGTTTTCAAAAAGAGGGGCTTCATAGACACAGGAACCAAACAGAACATTACTGACAGACTGGGAAGAGAGGTTCTGCAACAGTGTAAAATATGTGAAAAGTTATGTGTTTTGAACATTTACCATGAAAACCTAGTAGCCTTTGAAAAAGGGCATAATAGGTCCCCATTAAAGGAGATCTATTATGCAAAATTCACTTTTGCATGGTGTTTGGACATAAATGTGTGTTGGCAGTGTGTGTACACAACCACCCTATAATGATAAAAATCCAGCCACTCCTTTTTTTTTAATCCCCATAAATAAGCAGTGTCTCAGAAATAAGCAGTGTCTCAGAACAAGCCGTTTGCAGGTTCCTGGCAGTGTGACGTCACATTAGCCACAGGCCCCGCCCACGAATGTTGACAGACACTGCCGTTTTAACATAGAACCGCCCTGAGCGAATTCACAGCGAGTTGTACACAGTCCGCCATTGCTGCACAGACAAGAATGTCTCCTGAGCGTTTTAGGTGTTCTGTAGCTGGATGGATTAATCCACATAGCCCTCTTAATTTACTCCCGAAATCTGAGCCACTGAAGATGAGGTGGATTTATTTTGTTTTCGAAGAAAATGCTCCCTCAACTCTACCGAAATTCGTTTATGTCTGCGAGAATCATTTCACACCGGACTGCTTTGTGAACGAATATCAATACAAAGGGACAATACAAAACAGAGGTTGTGCTAAAAATTTGTTACTCAAGGACAGATCAGTACAAACTGTTCATGATCCAGCTTACAGCCTCCAGAGTGATACTGGATATGGCAGTAATAAAGGTGAGAGCACTTTATTACAGTTAATCGGAGTTGATTTACAGATATAAAGTTTACCAGTTTATTAAGCACCACCTGAAAAGGCATAAGGTCTTTATATATTTGTTTACTATTAGTTGTAACGAGTGTTTTTGTGTACTTCGCTATGTATGTTGATGATAATGCAAGGGAGAGAGAGAGAGTTTATGGATAATATTTTAATGCAGACTTGCACTGTGTTTTATTAAGCTCTTGCAGTGATTTTCTAGAGTGAAAACAGACACTTCATATTTTGTGTGAAGTGCAATAAACGTTATTAAACTCATCGGTAAAGAGGCTTGTATTAATATAGTGGATAAAAACAAAAAGACAATATAAGTTATAACCGTAATTAAACTAAACTATAACTGTTCTATCTCCATGCAGCATATATTCACAGTTTCTGACATTATAGTGCGTCCTGACTGAATTCTGACAGGGGAGAATGAGCTCTTGAAGCCCCGCCCTCTTAGGCCGAGCGCAGCAGCTCATTTGCATTTAAAGGGCTCACACTGAAACAGCGCGTTTTTATTCACCCGCAAAAAGTGGCAATTTTACCATGCTATAAAACATTTTCTGTGGTGTATTTTGAGCTAAAACTTCACATACACATTCTGGGGACATCAGAGACTTATTTTACATCTTGTAAAAGGGGGCATAATAGGTCCCCTTTAAACATGTGATCTTGCTTTAGTTGAAAGCATGATTAACTTTGGTAGAAGATGACGAGCTGGAAAGGCTAAAGGCTTTCGCACCAAGTAGTTCTAGGAACTAGCCACTAGGATAGTTCCCTGAGAACTAATTTCTCCCCCGGACCATGTTCCTGGTTGCATTCGCACTGGGGATAGGAACTCTGAAGTGACCGACAGTGACGTCTTTAAGCACTGCATTTACAAATGCCAAAAACTGGTGGATGGAGGATGCCGTGATCGGAGCTGTGTTTGTTGTGTGTTTTGTGATAACAAAGATGGAATGTAAACACATAATTTACATGATTGAAAGAGCAAAAAGTGGGGCTAAGAGACAAAATCTCCCATGACACTTTCAGTATTACATATCATTGAGGCGGAGAAAAGAACACAACCTTGAAGACAACAGGTAAATGCCGTTATCGCTGTTTTCCATGTTCGTGAAATAAATATGTTTACACAGCTTTTTAAAAATGCCGGGTACAAGTGTTTGACATGCGTTTGACCAATCAACGTACACTTACGTCACTGATAGTTCCTATTGTGCTGGTTTATACCCTACTCTGAAGTAGGAGCTAATTTAGTTCCCCCAAAAGGAGTTCCTAGAACTAAAATCGTTCCTAGTTCCTGCAGTGCAAACACGGCAAAATATTCTTCAGTCAATAGTTCTAGGAACTATGAAAAGGTTCCTCCGGTGCAAAAGCCCCTCATACCACAATCCAAACTGCGACTCTTTGCCAAAGACACACTCTGGTAGAGCTTGGCACGGCTTTTACATTCTGATGAACTCTGAAGTAAATATCATCACTAATGAACTGTTTAGAACTGTTTTGCATCAATAGACTTGCAGCATGCATTAATTATACTTTGCACAGTATGCAAATTTTCCTGGATTACCAGCTAAAATGCGCAGTATTAATACACAGTACACAAGATAGAATGTGCACTTAACCTGATTATTTCCTCATTATTTGATCAAACTGCGCAAACAGTTTTACACAAAATTGAATTAAAAATGCAAAGTAAATGCCACTATATGAAATGTTTATGGTTACATCCTGCATTATGTTTCACATACTATTAATCAGTTGCTTATTTAAATGGAAGAAAAGGAATGGGAAAAGTCATTTCAGTAGCTACTCCACAATTGGCTCATCTGGATTGGCTTATAACCACCATTATGAGCACCCTGAAATTAAAAGCATTTTATACACTCTTGTACGTGTCCTTTTGGGTACAAGATGGTGTTTGAATGTCTGCCAATTATCCAACGCCAGTTTCTTTAAAGACAGCAGGATGCTGCGCTTATACACTCTAGAATTCTTTGTCCGGAGGAATTGAAGTCAGACACAAGTTCGTAATGCACGTCTTGACGTTATGTTGACTGAGCATTATGTACGTGTATTCTTACGAGACTTGCTTCCTCGCACAGTTTACAGATCTCTTGGCAGGCACAATTTCCAAGGCTGAAGAAATATAAATCTCCTTTAGGTTGTTATGGGTAAATACTGTAATCTTTAAAAGATTATAGTCTAAGCCAGGGTTTACAAACCAAGCCTGCACACAAGCACTGCGGGAATCTGGAAGTATTCTGTGTATGCATACACATATATACACACACACGCTCCCATTCATGACAGACGAGGCAAGAAATGCTATATAATACTGCTTCCTCTTAGCCAGATTATGCCTGCTTAGGATACTGAGGACGTTGTTTACAGAGGTCATGGTTTCAGTGTGGGAGGATTTACAGCTTCCATATTGTCCTCTCATAGTGCTTTATAAATGTGAAAAAATCTGCAGGATTTATGTTGGGTGTGAGAATTCCCTAGTAAATCATGACAATAGTGTGTGTGTGAGTGTGTGCACATCAGTAGAAGTGCAGCATTGTGGGGATATTTTTCCTCTGTTTATGTTATAAAGTAAATTCAAGTAGTTGTTTTTCCATTTACAATTTTGATAAACCATTCCTATCATTCCATTATCTGATGCATTTGGTATCATAAATCCTTGATTCTCACTAGAAAGATTAGAATCTTGCACAGAGCTTAGTCGACTCTCGAGGGAGCTGAATGCATTCATTGTGATGTGTGTTGCGGTGACTCCAGGCCCACCTATTGAGTGTTACTATCTCCTGAGGCAGTCCAAAAAAACTGTGCAAGCCACTGATCTAGCCATCTGTGCCACAAAGCACATGGCCAGTGCATCGGCTGTTTTATGGTTGTTATAGATGCCACGGAGGGGCATCTGTGATGAGGAAAAAGGGAAAATCTTTCTCATTGATGTTTTGATCTCACACTGTCTATGAGGCTGTTGTAGAGAAGTTTACTGAGCTGGGGTCTCAGTCAGCGGCTATCAGAAGATATATCCCTCTCTGGGGGTCTGTGAGGACTGAAGGTTACCCCCTTTAGGGTTGAGCAGAGTTGTGTAATGCCGTATAGATTCTCTCTACTTTGTTTACCTCCCTCCCCAGCTACTAGGTGTGTGACGAGATCTCGAAAATGTGATGAGATTACTCGTCAAGGTGAAAAGCTGTCTCGCAATATGCAATGACAGAGCATGAGGGTGAAATTAGCATAGAATATGCCACCTCTATGTTTACATTACACTGTCATTTTGCTTTTTTTATAGAAAAAAAATAATTTAATTCAGTCAGATAGCAGTCGCTTCAATTGTAAACGATTGTAAACATCTGCTCTGCTCATCCAGCAAGAGCTATAGTTGCACACAGTGCAACAGGAATCACAGTTCACTGATCACGTGACGAGAGTAAGGTGAGATGACTGAAAGACCATGGCGGAGGATTCACTGCACAACAGAGCCTAAGCGTCTGATAAATCTTGTAGAATGTGCGCTCAGCACCGCCACTCCCTATACACAGAGTGCGTGTGATCACGAATTCAAAAGTCGAAGTAAAACACGAGCTGTGTTTTGTTATTTTTTTTTATACTGTTTTTATTTCTATGTTCAATTTGTGGAAAGGAGTTCAATTAGGAGGTCACAGTCTCAATCAGAAGTTCCGGAAGCTCGGTATTCATGTACAGTAAGGTCTGAAGAGACTCGTGTGAAATCATACAGAAGAGAAGCCAGTCAGTTTAGTTTGTGGCAAAACCTTTTACAGTGCTTGGTTATTGTTGTCTTCCAATGCATATGATAATTCATACTTAGAAAGTAGAACTGAAATGACATTCATTACACGATGATTAGTTAAAACATTTCAAAATGCACCTGCAGACTATTTGGGAAGTATGCACCCCTTTGGATGGGTGCTTTGATGGGTGCTGTACTATCCCTAGTTCGACAATGCTAATAAGTAGAGGAAGTTTGCATCTGTTGCACATTATGCTCTAGTGCTAAATAAAAAAGGACGAAATGCTAGTGGGTATTAGGTGGAGTGCAGGGTTTGAGCTGCTCTCCCCCCAATTACATCGGGGTCTTTAAGTAGGGCCAATACTCCACTGTGGCTTTCTTGGAGTTTAGAGCATGGGTGATGAGAATTATTAGGCAAACTGCATTTTGCCCTGCTCTTGTTTGCCTCTATTTCCTCCCCAACTGTTTTTGGGTTTTGAAGAAGGGATATATGCTCCCCTTTGGTGGGGTCATCTATAGGGATGATCAGTGTCACAAACTGATAGAAGTAGAGGTAGATCACCGATGGCGTTCCTCCTTATAATTGGAGCATTTTATAGTTTAGCCATTAACTATAATGATTCCTAAAGAAGTACCTTTACTCATGTCAGGGTATGAGCTATTCTCCCCTAATCACTCTATAGGGTCATTAAAATGTAGTAGAAGCTCCCCTGCAGTAGGCTGCTCCCTAAAAGCCCTGTCAAATAAAGGGCTGTGCTATGTATTTCCCCCTCAGAGCTCTGCTCTTGTGGCCATATAGGGCTGAAGCCTGTCTCTCAAGGGAAGGAGGACGGTGTAACAGCCAGGACTTCCCATGCTGTTTATCGGCTTAGGGAGTAACGTCACTACATGAGTTACATGGGGTGTGCCCATGGGGTTGACATACTTCTGGCTCCGGCAGGGTAATCCATAGTCAATTTATGCTATGCCCACTATGTTTGTGCATTTTCACAGCTTAGTGAGGCAGGCATTCCCTCAGCATGACATAGTGGGTATTGGTTCCCCATAGTCAATACCAGACACAGTGTCGAAATTCCACTTTGAAAGGGAATGTCTCAGGTTACGACTGTAACCCTGGTTCCCTGAGAAGGGGAACGAGACACTGTGACTCATTGCCATATACCTCAGGCCTGCCTGTGTGTCTCTTTCAGACAAAAGAGTTGATGACGTTTAACTCAGGTGCCCTTTTATACTCAGGACATGCTTATACTTTTGCAGGACATGCGTACATGCACTAGTACGTTAGAAGGAACCTGTGATTGAATCTGGAAATAAAGCAAAATAACTGAGAAAAATGAGAATTAGTCCTCAGATGCCATATCCGTAATTTATAGCATCATAAACCAACATAGTTGAATGACAAGTTTGTGACAATATGGTTTTGGGAAACATTCGTGACTAACTAGCTGATTTCTTTAACAATGCACGGACTATGCATGTTATGGTAGTTAAGCAGCGAGTTACGTCGTTGTTTGGGGAAAAAAACACAGTTGTCATGTTGTCATTTTGGAAATACAATAATTGTTACTTTTCCCTTTTTTTATATATATTTTCATTATTTATTTACATAATTTTTAATTCTCTCACACACACACGTTGGGTTTTCATGTTTTATGGGGACTTTCCATAGACATAATGATTATTATACTGTACAAACTGTATATTCTATCACTTACCCTACCTCTAAACACAACCCTCACAGAAAACATTCTGCATTTTCAAAAAAGCATCATTCTATATGATTTATAAGCTGTTTTCTCATGGGGATTAAAAAAATGTCCCCACAAGGTCAAAAATTTCTGGTATTTTTATACTATAATATTACTATATATTACTATAACATATGCCTGAACCTCACACACACACACACACACACACACACACACGTACACACGTGTATATACAGATGCCAACCTGTTTATTTTTTATTTTTATTTTTTGTTTGTTTTTGTTTTCATATTTCTTTTAATTTCATATAATTTCATAGTCATGCAATGTATTTTATTATAGTTATTTTGAGACATTTGATTGTTCAGACCTTTGCTGGGAAATCATTCTTAATGATTCTATAACTGGCACTGTTTTTTTGTGCTTTTGTTACCCAAGTCTTCATATTTTTAAAGGTTGTATCTAAGATAAAAAATACAATCAGGCAACTTACCCTCTATGCAGATGTTGAAGTGGAAACGTTGAATTGCCACACACAAGAAAGCCTATATCCTTTTTATATATTCATTGTAAATTCATATCTCCTATCTCACATTTAGAGATATGAGTGTCTTCTCCTTCACTCTTCTTGATGATAGATGCCTTTAGATAACCTTTAGAGGGATACAGTATTACGCACGACTATGGCTGACGACTGATCCCATGGGGTCTGCTGGACCTTGTGAGTTAAGTGATGGCACATCCAAATCATAAATCAGTCCAGCAACCAGCTCTCTTGACCCGAAGGTCATTGTTTCATTAACTTCCTGCCACTCTGAATTTTCCATCCATATCTACCCACAAATACAGTAGTCGTTGCTTTGGCGATGGTCCTACCTGCTCACACACAAACTGTACACACACACACACACACATTTACTTTATTGCTTATGCCTTATTGATTCTTGAAGTGGTAATTATTCTAACTGATCTACAGTGTTCATAAATCTTGGCTGTGTTTGTAAGCAGCCACATTCTCTCTTATGTTGATTGACAGCCCATTGCCCCTGGTCTACCCTCGAATAGGCGTCAGATCTCTGGCAAAGGGAATTGAATGGACAGAAGGCTGTTTTCAACTTTACAGCAGTCCATCCACAGGGAAGAGCAGCTTTCCTTCGGCTCACGCCGCTAACGCTGTGGGTGGGTAAACAGTGTCGTGCTCCTCTTTCATGAGATTATCAGATAAAGAATAAGGAGGATGACAGACAAGCACAATCAGATAACACCCCTACACTCAAGCAGCCTTTCTTTTCCTCCCTCACTAAAAGAAAGAATCCACATCTTCTGTGGAAACTGAAATAGAGGGTGGCAGTTACCTTTGATTAAACTCAGAGCAGGAGAGTAGTCAGTTTCTACAACAAAACAAGGATATGGTTTATTTCCTCAGCGTTGTCCTAGCTGATCGCTGTATTGCTACAGGTAAAAGGTCTCAGAGGATTTCAGAGGATTCGTCTAGGAATGCTTGGATAGAGTGGCTAGATTAAGTCAGAAGACACTGGTCTTCTAGTGTAGCCTGCATAAGTCCAACTTGTTCATTTTGAATGGTCTCAGTGTTGTGGAAGCACACACTGTAGCTCTTCATTATACTATGTTGCAGGTGATACTTAATTTGACAAAAATAAAATTTCTCAAATGTCATATATGACCAAAGAAGGCTGTGAAAATAAATCTGCATCGTTAATACTTTTGATCTTTTATTTTAAAAATCTACAAAATCCAACCTTTCATTGGTACTTTTTACCCCTGTGTGCACCAAACCAATTTTGAGTGTTTGCTGCTAAAAAGCTCATTTTTTTGTTTCATCTGACCATAGAACATTTGAAAAGTAACTGACACTACTGGAACTTCAAACGGGATGGGTTCTATGGTCAGATGAAACAAAAAAATGAGCTTTTTAGCAGCAAACACTCAAGATTGGTTTGGTGCACACAGGGGTAAGAAGTACCCCATGTGTGCAGTGAAATATACTGCTGTATCTTTAATGTTGTGGGCCTATTTTTGTGCAGATACATGGCATCATGGATTCTATCAAATGCCAACAGATAGAAAATCAAAACCTGACTGTCCCTGCTAGAAGTCATATATTGGGCTGTGGTTGGATCTTCCATCAGGACAATGATCCAAAACAAACATCAAAACCAACACAAAAATGTGTCACTGAGCACAAAATGAAGCTTCTGCCATGGCCGTCCCAGTCCCCTGACCTTAACTCTAAAGAAAATGAGTGGAGTGAACTGAAGAGAAGAAGCACCAACATGGAGCTGGGAATCTGAAGGATCTGGATAGATTCTGTATGGAGGAATGGTCTCTGATCTCTTGTCAGGTGTTTTCCAAACTCATCAGGCATTATAGGAGAAGACTCAGAGCTGTTATCTTGGCAAAAAGAGGTTGCAAAAAGTATTGAATAAAAGGGTATGATTAATTGTGAGCAATGTGTATTAGGGAAAAATATTTCTTTCATAATGAGATTTTCCCCCCCATTTAAAATTCTTATTCTCCAATGAAAGGTTGGATTTTTGTAGATTCGATCAAAAGTATTAACAATGCAGATTTATTTTCACAGCCTTCTTTGGTCATATTTACCAAGGGTATGAATAATTTTGAGCACAACTGTATACTGTATATATAAACATTGATATAATGTATAAAACATTTTGAATATTTGGCTTAAATGTTCTCTTTCCTGTCAAAAAAAAAGTTATTTTTGTCAACAAAAATTAGATGCCATTTTAGAGTAAAATTAAATAGAATGAATATGACATGTGTAACATCTGCATCCGCCATCCATTCCTCCGACCCCCAGAGGGAGCCTTCTCCCGAATACTGAATACTGGCAGTTCTCGCATCACTTTCTGTTCCTACCTGTTATAAGCAGTGTTGCCAATTTAGGGATTTTGTCACTAGATTTAGTGACTTCCCTGCCCCTTTTGAGACTTTTTTCAAAAGTTTAGGGACAGATCTAGCAACTTCTTGGACAAACCTTATCTAGATTCTTATTTGCCCACTGATCTATATTCATGTTTATTTAGATCAATGAATTTGCCATTATGATGTCATCTAGTGACATTTAGCTACCAGTTTTAGCTACTTTTAACTGAAAGCAGTTGGCAACACTGGTTATAAGCCATGTTGTTTGTGCATTATGTTGCGAAGTATTGCCAGTTTACCCTGTTTGTACAGGGTATACAAACGTTGAAGCGTTTATATTACCCTGTTTGTTTGCCACATGTACGTTTCTCTGCCTGGTTATGACCACGACTTCTGGATTACGGATTTGGATTAGTTTGCTGTCTGGACTGCTGCTATTGTTATCGACCCTTTGTTTGTTTATTCACCGCGCTTCTTGCCCTGAACCTTACTATGTTTGTACTGCTGTGCTTAGTAAAACACTGCACATGGATTCAAATACTCAACCGAGTCAGTCATTGTTACAACATGACAAAATATTGTCTAAATTTGAAGGATATTGACTAAAAACTGTGCAAAAATTAACATTGTTTACAGGAATGGATTGAATACTGTTTATATAAATGAGAAGTCAGTCTCCTTTTCAGTTTTTGCTAAAGCTGTAAATAACACCTGTAAACTCTATTATCAGATTATAAGACTATATTATAATGACATCTCCTATAACAACAGAAAGTCTTATCTTAGTTACCGAAATGCTATTTAATAAGCCAACTCCATAGAAGGCCAGAGTTCATCCATCAAATCTGAATTTACCAACAGTGGCTTCAAACTGTTTATTTTATTTTAAATAAGTACCGTATAGAGTCACGCTGCGATCAAAAAACTACCCCTTTAAGGCAGTCATTTCGGTTATAGAAGTGTCTATTGTCTTATTTCTGACAATAAATCTCTTTTGATATGGCGATTCTCTCTCGCACACACTCACTCTTTCTTCAACTTATCTTATTTCTGTAATATAGTCTTTCTCATTCCTTCTTTTTCTCAAGTCCTGATCTGAATCCTCAGTGTAGATGTTGAACAGAATGTGTAAGGTGTGAAATGTTAAACAAAGACGAGTTGCACAGAACCTTCACAATAAATTTGCATGCTAACTAGCCATACCTTGACCCCAAATTAATAAAGACAATGTGGCCAGCACTGGCACACAAAGATTAGCCAATCACAACAATGATAATTTATATAGAAGCAATAAAGGTGATAATGCATCTAAATTAGAACTGTTTTTGCTGTAAGAAACCTTGACTCACATTATAAGTGGACTTGTAATGCAACGGAAGTGTAGCTTAAATGTCTTGCTGCATATCCTACAGTCTCATATTGCCAGGAACCACATGTCCGTGTTCTAAAATAGGAGTGAATATGTCATAATAGTGATGGGTGTCCTCTGCGATCACACACACAGTGACCCACATAATTGCACACAGGAGGGTGAAATGACAGAGAAATAAATCAGGCATTTTCACCAGATCAATCAGTCTCATGTAAAGGTAACTGAGGTACAATCCAATCCTCTCTTAACGAGTGCAGACTTATGTTTTGTGTGCATTTGTATATGTGTATGTATGAGAAGAGAAGTCATCTTCAGTGAGATTGGGTTCAGTAAATGCCACCGTCTCTGTCCATGTATATGAATATCAGAGTGAATGGTGGGATCACAGAGCAAAATATCACCCATACTAAATATAAGCCAATCTAATCACAGAGGGGTGAGAGTAATTAAACTGCCCACCTATTAGTTCTGCACAGCACAATGCCGCTTCTGATAGACTGTTCATTTATGTTAGGATAAAGAGTAGGGCTGTATTGAAGCATGAGATTGAAGCGATTCATTTTGACATATGGCAACCCACAGAACATCTGATGCTTATTGCACAAAACATATTGCACTTTTTTTCAAAAATGTTGACTGGCTTGTGTGAGCTGTTTTTTTAAAAGTAAAAAAAAAAAAAAAAAAAAAATCAAAGTTATTGGTTTGAAACAGTTTGAATCAGACTGAAACTGAACAAATGTCTGCATTAGCGCAGAGAAAATTTTCTTTCATATGTACAAAAAAATAGATATTATAACTGAAATATAACCAAAATAACAGAAAACTTTTTATTCCCATGTATTCCCAGGCCTAGTATATTTTGCATTGTTTTCAGAGTTTATGTAAGTGAAATAATCAGTACTTATTATTTTGGGATTGACAAAAAAATTGGTTAAGTCTCAAAACATTTCCCTTTGTCTTTACATTGTTTCTACAATGTTCATGAAGGCCACTTCGTCACGTTTGCTTTTTTTTTTTTATTTTTTTTTTAGTTCCAGTCTATTATTATGGAAAAAAATCTATGCTAAAATGCACTTAAAAACAAAATTAACAGTGATTGGTTGCTTTACAAGTCAATCAGACAGTCTAAGTGGTTCTTGATTAGAATAAGTTGCAGTGAAGACCACATTTTTTTAAAGTTTGGCTATATGAGACTATATTGTTGGATAAACAATAATGTCTTGCACATTAGGCATTCTGCTCTTTACCTCTATTGTTAGACTGAGTATGGCATTTGCAATAAACGTGTTTCTCCAGAGACTGTGGAGCAGGTTATGTACTTTTTAAAATTGATGTGCATTTGAAAATAAAGAAATTTAACTGAAGAATTGAGACCACTGGGAACTGAGGAGATTTCACTGAATGTACAGTTACATAATGATGCTCCACAGCAGGTTAAAGTCTAAATTGTTCTTTAACGTTTAAAGTTATTTAAGGACAGCAGGCTGAATCAATATAACTTAGATTATGGCTTTCCATTATTATTTGTTCAGACTGAAGTGGTGCAGGGATAGCGTATTTTTGTAGGCCAACCGAAAGCTAGCATCTCCCATGGTTGTCTCCACAAAAAGTCAATAAGACTTTTCCATTGGCTTTTGGATTAATGCAGAAAATAATCCCATGTGACCATGAAAAGTTTAAAATTCTTGCACGTGTTGTTCATCAAGGTCATATTCGCAAATAAACAACTTTTGTGAATTTTGAAGCCTAAATACAGTCACTACATGTAAAAAGCTGAAGTTAGACTATAAACAAACTACACCACAGTCGCATGACTTCAGCGTCACCATGATTAAGCTATCAACAACTCTTTCAATCTTTATTAAAATCTACAAGTTGGAAAGTTTGAGTTAGAATAGTTTGCAAGATTGTGAGTTAGCAAGATTGCGGCGCGTGAGCGTAACTACATTGTCACTGCAGCTGCAGAGACGCGCGAGTATTCACACTGGAAGCGTTTGTACAGGAGCGGCTCCAAGCTACATATAAAGTGAGCATTTCTTTACAACGACAGCTATAAATTTGTTTTTATAAGTTGGTCATTTATAAACTTGATAATCTTGAAAGTTTGTTAACATAAAAAAAATAAATAAATAAAAGCCTTGTGTCATCCATTGCTGCACACGAATGAGGTAAGCTTTGTGTTTTACATCATCTGACGCGTGCACATTTACAAGACAGCAAACTCGGCAAAAAAAGTCAGCAAACTCGGGTTTGATTTGGGTATGCTGCAGCCTATATATCTGTCTGTGTAATAACTAAAAGAATGTTTATATATCATATTTTCTGGCTAGTTTACTTTAGTTTTTTATAATACACCATACTTTAATCCAAACTGAATAATTAAAAACAAGGTTAAATGGGTAAATCTTTCTCTAAATATTTTTGATTCTTAATTTTGTCTTTTCTGTCATACTCAAATTCTTGTTAAAAGACATTTGACATGCTTATTCTGTGCATTTTGAACACTTTTTGTGTGAAATTATATTTATTTTGTCCATCAAAAGTGTGCTTTCACTTTAATTGAGCGTCAGCAGCGCAGAAAAAATAGACTCGGCGCCTCGACTGCTGCTCACGCGACGCTCCTGCTTGACGCTCACGTGCTGCTCCTGCTGCCAGTATGAATGCATCCATTGGTTAACATGAACGCCGAAAAAAATACGCGCTGCTCACATGCCGCTGACGCTTGCAGTGTGAAACCGGCGTTAGTGTTATAGTGTTCAAGACGGGTCTTGTTAACCACTGACTTTATTTCAGGCATTTAACCAAAAACCCGTTCAAAAAACTGACTTTGGGACAACTGAAGCGGAATTGCACAAATGCCTGTTTATGGGTTTTAGGACTGAGCCCAAAGTATAGTTCACTTTTTACGCGTACACGAGGGTCAGCGTACAGTGGTGGCATACTCACAAGGTGGCAACCGTGCCCTGGGGGCATCGATTCACAAGGTAGTCAAAGGAAAACTGATCAGAACGCATGCAAGCTACAGCGACAATGGAGGCTTACGTAGACGAGAGATTGTGCAAAGAGGTTAGAAAATACCCTGGTCTGTACAGCTCTAGCATGAAAGAATACAAAGATGTTTACATGGGTTGTAACTCGTTACGAGACATTGCTCAAAACTGCGCATTTGTCGAACGCCTGTGTATGCGTATGAGTCGAATGAAGTATACTTGACAAGGCTGTGCGTTCGACTGTGCGTGTACACTAGCGTACGCGTAAAAAAACCCAGGGCTTTATTCCTGCAGCACATTGCAAGGCTTCACACTCCAGCTCAGTAGGTGGCGATAATTAACCTGTTAGTTTGTGAACCACAATAAAATGGCAAAGAAGTTTGTTAAAGGGTTAGTTCACACAAAAATGAAAATTCTGTCATTAATTACTCACCCTCATGTCGGTCTACACCCGTAAGACCTTCATTCATCTTCGGAACACAAATTAAGATATTTTTGATAAAATCCGATGGCTCAGTGAGGGCTTCATTGACAGCAAGATAATTAACACTTTCAGATGCCCAGAAAGCTACTAAAGACATATTTAAAACAGTTCACGTGACTACAGTGGAACCTTAATGTTATGAAGCGACAAGAATACTTTTTGTGCGCCAAAAAAACCCAACAAAATAACGACTTTATTCAACAATATCGAAGCTTTGCGAATCTTTTGTTTCGAATCAGTGGTTCGGAGTGTGTATCAAACTGCCGAAGTCACGCCCCCCAGTGGTGAACCATTGAAACTTCGATACACTTATGACGTAACGAAGCCTCGTTTACTGAAATCACGTGACTTTGGCAGTTTGATACACGCACCAAACCACTGATTCGAAACAAAAGATTCGTAAAGCTTCGAAGCTTCATGAAGCAGTGTTTTGAAATCGCCCATCACTAGATATTGTTGAATAAAGTTGTTATTTTTTTTTTTTTTTTTGGCGCACAAAAAGTATTCTCGTCGCTTCATAACATTAAAGGGTTAGTTCACCCAAAAATGAAAATTATGTCATTAATTACTTACCCTCATGTCGTTCTACACCCGTAAGACCTTCGTTTATCTTCGGAACACAAAAATATACCTTTATATACCTTTATGGATCTTGAGATTTTCAATGGCATTGCTGTCTATAGAGGCCTCACTGAGCCATCGGATTTAATCAAAATATCTTAATTTGTGTTCCGAAGATGAACGACGGTCTTGCGGGTGTAGAACGACATGAGGGTGAGTAAATAATGAAATTATTTTCATTTTTGGGTGAACTAACCCTTTAAGGTTGAACCACTGTAGTCACATGAACTGTTTTAAATATGTCTTTAGTAGCTTTCTGGGCATCTGAAAGTGTTAATTGTCTTGCTGTCAATGAAGGCCTCACTGAGCCATCGGATTTCATCCAAAATATCTTAATTTGTGTTCTGAAGATGAACGAAGGTCTAACGGGTGTGGAACGACATGAGGGTGAGTAATTAATGACAGAATTTTTGGGTGAACTAACCCTTTAAATGTATTACAAAGATATTGAATACTGATGAATAAAAAGGAGTTTTGTGGAATTATAAATGAAAGTTTCTGCTTCCTTCTGAGTCTTCTGCCATGTCTTCTCCTCAACTACACAGTTTTCTCTATAGGTGGTTTCAAAGCCCCTCCATTACAGACAGCTTGCCAAACATTTTTTCCACAAGCCTCTATAGAGCAGTGAAATGAGAAATATACTGGAAGATATTGCTAAATGAGCAGTCGAATCTATGTTTATTGAATGCTTCCTTCCTGTTCATGCCACTTGCCTTCCTGTTCAAACTGCAACTCTGCATAATTTTTGAAACATCAACTGTGAGATTTCAAACACTTATTAAGGCTATTAAACAGTTCACATATCTTATTGATCAGTCTCAGTGTACACATTGATTGTACATTGAATGGTTCAGTTGATATAACACAGCACTATATTTATGGTTATCGGATATCTGAATTATATTTTATATCCTATTTTATTTCTTTCTTTTTTTTTTTTTCAGATCCTGACTTTAAAGACATAGGAGTCCCCAAACCTCTTCCCTGTGGGTATTATTCATTCATTTATAAGCATCCTACATATGAAAATATCTAATGGCTTTTCATTTCCGTAATCTGTCTTCTTATGTCTCCTACGCTGCAGTTTGTGAATTCGAGATGGGAGGACCTGAAGGCATCATTGAATCGCAGCAGATCACCAAAGACGGCAAAGCCTTGCAGACAGAGGCAGTGGACTGCAAGTGGTACATCCGTGCCCCTCCTCGTTCCAAGGTCAGTCCCCCGCAGTCAGACCCTATCCCAACTTCCCACGCTCACGTCTAATAACTCCCCAGTTGTTTTCCTATTGTCGCTGTGTTACCCAGCCTGCCACATTTCTGACATATGACAGCTTGTATCTGCCTCAAGCTGTGCAGTAACTGCCTAACATACTTCAGCATTTGGCTTCCTGTTTTGCAGTCGTTTGCATTATGCGGCCTTTGTGAAAACATCTTGGGGCAGATTTATATGAGGTTAGGTGGAATTCTGTTGAGGATAAAAATGTGGCAGTTCTTGGGCATATGACATACAGCAGAATGAGCTCTTGCAGGACTGCCGTTGTTTTTATGGCAGATGAGAATCTAGGAAAAAGTGTCCATGTGGAAAAGGTCAGGTGGTCCAGTTTATTTAGGTTAGGTTTGTTTATATAATTGGAGCAGCAGTTTACACAGCTGCCCTGGTCTCACTACACTCCTAAAAATAAAGTTTCTTTATTGGCATCTATAGTTCCAAAAAGAACCTTTAACATTCATAAAACCTTTCCATTGCACAAAATGATTTTTATAATGGAAAAAGGGTCTTTAGATTTTTAAAATGTTCTTCACACTAAGAAAAAAATGGTTCTTTTAAGAACTGTTTTCTGAATGGCATCACTATGAGAACCCCCTTTTGCAACCTTTATTTTTAAGAGAGCATTAATGCTTTCATTTAGCCTGTCTTTTTCCATTTTTATGGTACAGTAACAGTAAGAAAAGATTGGAGTGCCATTTTTACCCTCTTTTATTATGTTCTATGTTTTCTGATCCAAATGAGAAAAAAGAAATGCATCCTCATTAGGATCATTTATTAGATGGCTGTCGTTGAATTCTGTTTGGTCTATTAATGCATAATTCTGCAGTCACATATTCTTTTATAATATTCTAAACAGTACAGTTGACCATTACGTTGTCCTTGGCAACCAATTATCTACATACACTAGTTCAAAAGTTTGAGGTCGGTAAGATTTTTTTCAAATTGAAAAATCTTTACATTTATTTGATCAAAAATACAGTAAAAGCAGTAATATTGTGATTGTTATTACAATTTAAAAATAACTTTTCTATTGTAATATATTTTAAAATTTTTAATATTTGAAACATTTTCAGCATCATTACTCCACTCTTCAGTGTCACTTGATCCTTCAGAAATCAATAATTACAATAATCACAAATAATTTAGTGCTCAATAAGTATTTCTAATTTTTTATTATTAACATTTGCTTAATCTGCTTAATATATTTGTCAGATTTTTGATCAATTTAACGTGTCCT
The DNA here is from genome assembly GCA_039654765.1 of Mylopharyngodon piceus. Taxonomy (NCBI): domain Eukaryota; kingdom Metazoa; phylum Chordata; class Actinopteri; order Cypriniformes; family Xenocyprididae; genus Mylopharyngodon; species Mylopharyngodon piceus. The sequence goes on along the minus strand of CM077444.1, from coordinate 13,914,173 downwards.
TGCTGAATAATCGTTTTAAATATATATATATATATATATATACACACACATTCTAAAAAACATCCGTAAAAATAGGGCACAATGTACTGTATTAATTTGACGGGATTTTCCATATTAATTTTTTACAGGTGTTTTACCAGTATTATGAATTTTGAACTTCATTGCGTTGGGTTTTAGGGTTAACGTAAATGTCCATAAAATTAGCTTGAAAATGTCCGGGTAATAAGCTGCCAGTACTTTTCCTGTTATTTTACGGATTTATTTTTTACAGTGTATATATATATATATATATATATATGCCCCACATATTAAGCAAGGAAAGGAGAAAGTATTTTAGCATCAATAAAACTAAATACACTTCAACTGTAACAGATGGATTTGCCCAGAGTCATTAAGTTACCTGTGGAACTGATCAGTAGCCATATGACTAAACACAATAAATTGCCTCCATTTCCTGTATATCTTTAGATAGCGATAGTGTTGACTGGAGAGCAAAAATCTGTATTTTGCCATGGCTCTGTGATAATATTTGTGTTTAATGTGATTTATTGCTTCAGAAATTGATTTTTGTTCTATCTGATGTCCTTCCAGAGGCACAAATCAAAAGCATATGCCCTTGTTCGTTTCACAGCGATTAGTTTCACCCAGCTATTCAAGCATTTTTATCATCCGCCAGCACTGCTCAAAGGAGACTGAAAATTCTAGCGTTATGACTCATGATTGCATTTGTATGAATCTGTACACAATGCTTATTATGAAGACTTTGCCTTTTTTCCTCCAGTTACTTCAGAGAGTGTTGATAAACAAGTATTTATAAGGCAGTCTGTGAGCAGAAGTAGTATAAGTGGGAGGATATGAACCACTCACAGAAAAATGATTGGAAGTAATTGTAATGCTCAAGGAATGTAATATAAGTCCCAGCTATTAGTTTAAAAAAAAATAAAATAAAAAAAATAAAGAACAGTCAACTTTTTTATCTGAAACTTAATCTAGATCTGAATTTGGTTTAAGATGCACATTTTGTATGTACACTATCTTTCAAAAGATTGGTTTCAGTACGTTTGTTTATGAAATCAATTTTATTCAGCAAGGATGCATTTATCATAAGTGACAGTAAAAACATTAATAATGTTATAAAACTTTCTCTTTTTTTTCAAATAAATTCTGTTCTTATCAACTTTCTATTCATCAAAAACTCAGGGGAAAAAAGTATCACAGTTTCCACAAAAATATTAAGCAGCACAACTGTTAATATTAATAATAAGAAATGTTTCTTGAGCAGCAAATCAGTATATTAGAATGATTTCTGAAGGATCATGTGACCCTGAAGACTAGAGTAATGATGCTAAAAATACAACTTTCCATCACAGTAATAGATTACATTTTATAATATATTAAAATAGTAAACAGTTATTTTAAATTATTTTTTTATTTTTATTTTTTGATCAAATAAATGCAGTCTGCATTTGCAGTGTAAAAATCTTATCAACCACAAACTTACCAACCAACCAACAAACCCCAACTTTTAATAATATATAAATATTTTATATATTTTTTAAAAAAAATCTTTTTTTAAAAAAATATTTTTAAGGTAAAATGTGTTTTTAAAATATTTTATAAATTATTAATTATATTATTACGGTTGCACCACTTGACATTTCACAACCTGACCTAACCTAACCTGGCCTTGTCATACTGATATTTTAAGAGACTTATTAAACTTGACACAATTATGGGACCTGCATTTTTTAAATGTTTGAAAAATGCAGGTCAAATTCAATATTTCAGCAAAACTGCTTATTGTATGCCTTTTACCTATGATTTGCCTTAAAAGGACTTTTGTCCTCCTGTTCCTAATGTCTCTCGTAATGTCCATATAACTTCATGTGGTCTCCATACAAGTGTAATATTGTCCATTTCATTGGAATAATTTTCTGTAGCAGCTCTGAATCAGTGTCATGTTTGTCTGGCCCTGAAATCTCACAGGAATGATTGTTTGGAGCACAGATGGCGGGGAAAGCGTCATGTCTTCCTCTAGACACCAGCTACTGTTGCTCAAATGCCTGTCCTCGCCACATCTCTCTCACAGGCTTTCATATATGTCATCCAATTAAGTCCACAAGCGTATAACCTCCCAAACGTACATCTCATCTTTCGGTTTCTTATTTGATTGACTGATAGGAAAAGAAAAGGGGGCGGGATGTATTACATCATCATGTGTTTGCAGCAATTCATCCACACATGCATTTCTGTGCTGCGACCGGTCCTGATTTTCTCTCCGCTCCAGTGGGAACGTCAGCAGATGCAGGCTACAAATAAGTCAGCACAGAGGGGGATGTGAACAGCACCTCAAACACATCCACATGCCCTGAAGAGACAGCAGTCCCCAACTGGCCAGAGGTTGATGTCTCGATGTCAGGCAGCCCTGGCTAATTTATTCCAGAGGAGCGGTAGGAGAACAAAGCTGAGTTATTGAGATACAATAATTCTACTGGGTAATTAGACTGTACTCAAGGATTCAAGCCTGCTTCTGAGTCTAGAGGGGGCTTGTTTCAGATGGAGGGGGTGCAGGAGTTTTGTATTCATCTTTTTTTTTTTTTTTTTTTACTGATTCACATATAATGTTTAAGGTAAGGAATCAGGATTGCTCTGAATTTGCTTCCAGTAGGACAAGATACATTTATTACACTTTTTACAGGCTACATTTGTACATTTTCTGAAGAAATGTCAGTGGTGTTTCCAGGCATAACATTATAACCACCTTCCTAATATTGTGTTGGCCCCCTTTTGCTGCCCAAACAGCCCTGACCCGTCGAGGCATGGACTCCACTAGACCCCTGAAGGTGTGCTGTGGTATCTGGCACCAAGATGTTAGCAGCAGATCCTTTAAGTCCTGTAAGTTGCAAGGTGGGGCCTCCATGGATCGGACTTGTTTGTTCAGCACATCCCACAGATGCTCGATTGGATTGAGATCTGGGGAATTTGGAGGCCAAGTCAACACCTCAAACTCGTTGTTGTGCTTCCCAAACCATTCCTGAACCATTTTTGCTTTGTGGCAGGGGCATTATCCTGCTGAAAGAGGCCACAGCCTCCAGTGAATACCGTTTCCATGAAAGAGTGTTCATGGTCTGCAACAATGCTTAGGTAGGTGGTACGTGGCAAAGTGACATCCACATGGATGGCAGGACCCAAGGTTTCCCAGCAGAGCATTGCCCAAAGCATCACACTGCTGGCTTGCCTTCTTCCCATAGTGCATCCTGGTGCCATGTGTTCCCCAGGTACGCGAAGCACATGCACCCGGCCATCCACGTGATGTAAAAGAAAACGTGATTCATCAGACCAGGCCACCTTCTTCGATTGCTCCGTGGTCCAGTTCTGATGCTCACGTGCCCACTGTTGGCAGTGGACAGGGGTCAGCATGGGCACCCTGACTGGTCTGCGGCTATGCAGCCCCATACGCAACAAACTGCGATGCACTGTGTATTCTGACACCTTTCTATCAGAACCAGCATTAACTTCTTGAGCAATTTGAGCTACAATAGCTCGTCTATTGGATCGGACCACACGGGCCAGCCTTCGCTCCCCACGTGCACCAATGGGCCTTGCAGATCGGGAACACCCCACAAGAGCTGCAGTTTTGGAGATGCTCTGACCCAGTCATCTAGCCATCACAATTTGGCCCTTGTCAAATTTTCACTAATCCTTACTCTTGCCAAATTTTCCTGCTTCTAACACATCAACTTTGAGGACAAAATGTTCCCTTGCTGCCTAATATATATACCACCAACTAAGAGGTGCCGTGATGAAGAGATAAACAGTGTTATTCACTTCACCTGTCAGTGCTCATAATGTTATGCCTGATCGATGTATATATATTATACGTATATATTATGAATAACAAGTGTTATTCAGTTAGTAGCACAGATGGTGTTGGATGAGTTTTGTGTCAAACTTTTGGGGTTGAAAATATAAAAATTAAAAGCAAGCACCACTAATTAGGGTGCAATGATAAGACTACTGTGACTGGTCTGAGGACAGCCGTATCTTTAGATTAAATATTTGTTTTTATCACATACATTCCTCTACCTTAGGGTTCATAACGCACTGTTAGTAATTGGCTATTCAGTTGTCAGTGGATGCACTTTCAGCATCAGTTTCTGGATTTTGCTTTCAGCTGCCCTAAGGTTGTTAGATTATTAGGCAAGTCTATCTTAATAACCGGTCAGGTTCCCTTATGCTTTATTTACTGATCTGGACAACCTTTTGAAATCAATTCAGTATAATTACCGTCTCGCACATTCCTCATATTCCACCTAGTGAATTGAGTCTAAAAAGTGCTAACAAGCTGGCACATACGGTGAGTCTCCTTTCATCTTCATGTGATTCTCTAAGGAGATTGGAAACCCTTATACTGTATGTTTCATTTGTTCAGATGTGAGTGAGTGGGTTTATGTACAGCATGGCCATAAGTGACACCCCCATGCTGTTTTGCTGATGATGAGAGATTGTACACACTGCAGCATTCCAGAAAGACTATGGCGTCACTAGTTCATTACTTATATCGTAGGTGTGAGTATATTGTGGGTGGCAAGGACAAACCGACTAATGTCGCTGGCATGACACACTGACTATAGTAGTGGAAATATGCTGAATGAAATACTATAACAGTAAGAAGATTTAGTGAGCTGCCGAGTAACACATGAGCCTTTACCCACTGGTTGAACTGAGGTGCTTCATTTACTTGTCATAATGGAACACCAAGTGCTCATTAAATGTAAAATCACCTCACTTTAGACTGCAAACTTCACCTGCTGAAAGCAGAACATTCTGTGCTAATATTTGGAAGATTTTATTCTGTCAAATCTATCAAATAGACTAGTGTTTATCATGGTGAGGGTCATTCTAGCTGTTTTTTATAGGAATAGTACACCTAAAATTAAAACTGTCATTAACTCACCCTCATGTTGTTCCAAAACTGTTTGACTGACTTTTTGTGGAGCACAAAGAGATATTTTGAAGAATGTGCTGCTCTCTTTTTTTCAATGAATGGAAACTGGAGATTTAAATCAACAAAAAGGATGCAAAACCATCGTGAAAGTATCATAAAAGTTATCCGTTTGCATCTTCTGAAGACATATGATAGCTGAGAGACCGAAATATAGCAGGTTATTCATTCCCACATTGTATACCTTAATGTTGCAATGTTATGGAAGTAATGACTGATCTTTTCTTCCGTACTGTGATGCACTTCCAAGTGTAAAAAATTATTTAAAAAAAAAAAAAGAAAAAAATGTAGGGTTCTATCTAGGGCCCTATGAAATCCGTTTTATTTTTTCCCAAATTCCATTATTTTTTCCCAAATTCCGTTTTTTCCGTTTTAATTTTTCTGGATTCCGTTTTTTTCTTTTTCTTTTTTTTTTTTTTGGAGTCCATTTTAATAGTTAAATTAAATTTTAGTAATCAAAAAATGTCTAGTTAATTGAAATAATGAAACCAACAATTTATTAAAAGTTTAACAAAAATTCATTTTTTTTAGGGCCCTATGATGTACGTTTTATTCTTTCCCTTCAAATTCTGTTTTATTTTTTACCAAATTCTGTTTTCTGTTTTAACTTTTCTGGATTCCATTTTAATGGTTTAATTATATTTTAATAATAAAAAAAGCATGTCTAATTAATTGAATTCTTAAAAACAACAAAATGTATTCATTAAAAAAGTATTTTTATGAAATGTTTTGCTTTTTCAGAAATTCTGTTCCGTATTTTAATTTTTCCTGCAATCAAATGAATGCATACCATTTATCTTTTAATCATGAAATTAAACTTTTTTGTCAAACAATGTGCTGCACAACAGAGCTTCACTGTTAAATTTTAAAAATGGAAGAAAAACTGAGATTCCTTAAAAAGATAGTTTTAATAATTTATTATTAAATTATCTAAATTCTACTGTAAAACAGTAATATGTTTCTGTCAAGTTAAATGGAACTTTTATTTTGACGTGTTACCGAGAGCTTTGAGTTTCTCTGTGTTTATGACGATAGTTTTCTCAAACATAGAAAAACAGAGGTTAAATGCTGATGAAGTGACTTTCAGAGCGGCTCTGGATATGAATTTCGTGCGTTCATTTCCCAATATAGTGAGGCAACAGAGGATGAAAACACCGCGAGCATCGCACGTGCTTCAGAGTGTGCATGTGTGCGTGTGCGTGTGTGTGTGAGGTAAATGAAACCGCGCTTCCGCATCATTCATTTCAGAGGCACACAGACATGCAGGATTCATATTTAAATAGTCTATTTGCGGTTTAATATTCACGGACACTAGTCTATATCGCGATTTGATTTAACCTTCCTGACCTGCTTTTTATTCATTCATCGAAAATTTGACAAATTCCATGACATTCCGCTTTATGCAGTAAATTCCGTTTTTATGACTGGATTCTGCGATTCCGTCCGCGTTTTCTGCATCGCGGAAATCATAGGGCCCTAGGTTCTATCTCACTAGTTGTTGACTGGATGAAGGCAGATCTGACTATGAGCTTGCAGTCAATTGTAAGAAAGGGGCGGGGTTTAAGTGGGCTAGATGATTGGATGATATATTGGAAGCTTTTTAAGTGAAACGTGCATGGGTAAATCATTCACAACAAGATCACTAAAATGCATTTAGAAAACATATATGATCAATTTCTATTTCATGCTGACTTAGTAGTAATAGCATTGGAAAATGACAAATCATATGAAACATTTTTATGAAACTTTTATTATTATTAATTTTGGATGTTCTTCAAAAACTCACCTTTTATGTTCCACTGAAGAAGGAAAGTCATGCAGGTTTGGAAAGACATGAGGTTGAGTAAAAGATGACAGAATTTTCTAATATTTCAAATGGTGAAAATAGGAGGAGAGGTGTGAAGTAAGCTTGATTAGGGTTAGATTGGGTGAGAGGAGAACAGATGGTTCGTTCTAACACCTCGCTGGTTTTTAGAGAGCCCAAAGGAGCTGGCATGAGTGGATGTGTAGTTTATTGCCCTTCTTTGAGAGCTCATCATTGCAACTTTTTGAAACCTCTCAATTTTGTATTTGGGTTGAAATTCAAACATAACCCTCTGTTATTGATCTATCTGTGCAATTATCATCAATCTGAGGCTTTTCTGACTACAGAGATCTGTTGTTAGAGCAAACACAGTTTACCAGGTAATCTAGATGTCATTGATATGACAGCTGGGATAGGTGCATTGAAACCGGCGAAAGAAAAAAAGATTCTTTTGACAGAAGTGCCTGAGTGGAAATCGAGTTCCCAGTGTGTTAGAAGTAATAGATTTCCAATGGGTGTAAGAGTCTGTGTTTTCGCTCTCTTCCCCTCTCTTTTAGATCTACTTGCGTTTCCTAGACTACGAGATGCAGAACTCCAATGAGTGTAAGCGTAATTTCGTGGCGGTGTACGACGGCAGCAGCTCGGTGGAAGACTTGAGGAATAAGTTCTGCAGCACGGTGGCCAATGATGTCATGCTGGTGACCGCGCTGGGCGTGGTTCGCATGTGGGCCGATGAGGGCAGCCGAAAGAGCCGCTTCCGTATACTCTTCACAACCTTCCAAGAGCGTAAGCCTTACACACACACAAACACACACACACACACACTGCACTTTAGCTCACTTTAGCTATCCAACTCTCATGTGTATGTTTACTGTATTTATTATTTTATTATTTACACTGAATGAATTTTATGAAGAAATGTATGAGTCATATTTAACATCAAAATGACAATGACACTGCTGTTCAAAAGTTTGGAGTCTGTAAGATTTTTTAATGTTTTTGAGTCTTTTATGCTCATCCAAACTGCATTATTTTGATCCAAACTAAAGTAAAAACAGAGATATTGTTGAATATTATTACAACTTAAATAACTGTTTTCTATTTTAATATATTTTAAAATGTATTTTATTCCTGTGATGGCAAAGTTGAATTTTAGCAGTTATTACTCTAGTCTTCAGTGTCACATGATCCTTCAGAAATCTTTCTAATATGCTGATTTGTTGCTCAAGAAACGTTTCTTATTACTGTCATCGTTGATAACTTAATATTTTTGGAAACCATGATAAAAAAAATTTCAGGATTCTTTGATGAATAGAAGGTTTATTTCAAATAGAAATGTAACTTTATAAATGTCTTTACTGTCACTATTGATCCAATTAATCCACCTTTTCTAAATAAAATTAATTTTAAAAAACATCTTACTGACCCCGAACTTTTAAACAGTATGTTTTGTATTTTATGCATTGTAACAGAATTTCCCCGTACTGTAATGTAGCATCAATCTAATTGTCATAATGAAAATCATCCAATTGAACATATAAAAGGCAATACAAGGCAATACAAGGCAATACAATGTACTATATATATATATATATATATATATATATCCTTTGGTTGAAATGAGACCTTGACATTTCTTGACAATTTTCATGAAACTCATCTCACCTCACAGCAAGCATGTATTTACACCCTTGTGTACATGTTTGTACAAAATTTGACAAACACTGACATCTAACACTTCTGTACTCATTCCCTGTTTTATGAGCCACACACTTAGCAAAAATGCTCTACCGCTCTCATTTTCACCAGCACATTCATACCTGACAGAACGCTAAACCGAGCAGGACTTGGGAAATGAAAACAGCTCATCAATGTGTCCATTAAAGAAACATGGGCACATTTATTTAGCTGGTCCTGTCCTACCAGTGATTTGAGCCACAAACACACTATAAATCTTGCATAACCCTGCTGAACAGACCAGCAAACTGGTTTATACTGGTGCTGGTATACTTTTTGCAGGTTAGAACATGGTGGACACGCACAGCCATGTTGTTCATCAAAAATTGCAGTTTAAAGGTATAGTTCACCCAAAAATAAAAAATTGTGTCATTATTTACTCACCATCATGTCGTACCAAACCTGTAAAACTTTCTTCAGCAGAACACAAAAGAAGATATTTTGAAGAATGTTGGTAACCAAACCATTGACTTCTATTGTAAGCAAAATAAGCACTTCACAAATGATCTTCTTTTATGTTCCACAGAAGATAGAAATTCATACAGGTTTTGGAATGACATGATGGTGAGTAAATGATGACAGAATTTTTATTTTTGGGTGAACTATTCCTTTAACTTGCACACACAGTCTTTTCTAATGAAGCAAGGACGCACGGTGTAATACATTCTCTTTCAAAATGAGGCACATAAACTATTTGTTATTTAATTAGTACAGGAACATTACTCTGTAGCCCTGCAAAATCGGTTGCATACCTCCCCATGCTGAATATAAAGATCACTTCCCCTGTTCCCTCTGCTAAGTAGCCCTCATACAAATACGGGCTACGGGGGAGACCACAGATGCATAGAATTACAGGATTATTCATTTAAGGGATAAGCTGTTTCTGCAGGGACGGAGCATTTTCTAGGAAACATGGGTTCTGCGGTGGTGCCACCCGGGTGTCTTTGATTCGTTGGCCATGCGCAGTTGGAGTCGTATCTCTCCGGGTGGCAGCGCTAGCAGCATCAGAGACTATAAAGCGTAATGGGGGAGGAGAGACAGAAAAAAGAAGGATGGGTGCTCTAAAAGAGGATGAAGTATTGTGGGAAAAGAGGGCCAGGAGAGGAACGATAAAGATTGAGTATCTGGCTATGAGAGGAAGTGCTGAGAGAGAGAAAGTGGATATAGGGTGATAAAATGGGGGTTTAATGTTTGGCTGGTAGCACACTCATCATTAGTGCACACTGCTGGCATCAAACGGCTTTCTTTGTAATGGTCTCACCACCGGTCCTGTGACGCCCCGTCACCATTCGTCTTGTCCCAGTGGCCCCTAAAATTGACCCCAGCCTAATCACGCTGTGCCGATGCTGATGGGTAAAAGATTAAAAGGAAATAATGCTACCATCCTCATTGTGCACAGCAAAAGCAGTGTATATATACTGTAGCACATACGTATGTGTTATATCCCAGATAGCAAGCAATCATTGAAACAATATTGAGTCAGCGTTGATGCGTCAATGCTAATTGCATTGAATTAACAATACAAAATTATGTTGGTTCAATATCACTTTTGCTTCGACAATTAATGTTGAAACAATGGTAAGATTTCAACAAAAATCAATGGTAATGCCATTGAATCAACAGTACACCATGATTGGTCATGCCCGTAGGCAGGGGGGGTTCGGGTGGTTCGAACGAACCCCCCCTCACTGCCAAAGGTCCAGAATTTAAGTCGTTTTTCAGAATTTTTTTTTTTTTTTTTTTATGTGATTATTGTCATCATTGTTTTAATCAATGCTTGTGACAAATATTCTGGGTTGCTGTTTCAAATTAATATGATACATTATTGTAGCTGGACGTGTGTGTGTGCCGCGCGTGCAGTTCAGAGAGAGTTCTCGCAATACACTTTTCAAAGCAACGGTGAAGCATCGCCTCTGAATGATGGGGGGAGGGGTTATATATATATATATATATATATATATATATATATATTAAAAGGATTTTTATATTTTATCCACTCAATAGTCTACAATATAATAACCATATAAACGTAGCGTAATTATAATAATAAAACATAGTGGGATATTCAGTGATATTGGCTGTGCAATATCGACTTTTGTGATTGGCCAATACCGGCAGACTGGAGCCAATGGAAATGCTTCTCCTTCGGTGCGCGTCTTATTCAAAGATGCATTGATGATGATTCAATGATGATGAGAAGAATTATTATTAATATTTCAGTAAAGTTCATTAAATCTATTCTGTTGTTAGTGTGGTCTTTAAACTTATGAACTGTGTATGGACTGACAAAGGTGGTACATGAGGAAGCAATTTGACAACAATGCAGTAAGTATTTTAGGTGCATCAAAAAGCGTGCTCGTTAAGATACCAGCAGACAAGCTAATCCAGCACAAATTAGTGCATAAAAGGTCACCAAAATGAAGTATTTGAACCTCATAATTAAATACAAAAGGAGGAGAAAAACTGCAAAAAGGTCCACTTTTTGAAAAAAAGAACCCCCCCTTGCAATAGGCTGGCTACGGACCTGTTGGTTCTACATCACTGCTGTTGAATTAAAGGGATAGTTCACCCAAAAATGAAAATTATCCCATGATTTACTCACCCTCAAGCCAGCCTAGGTGTATATGACTATCTTCTTTCAGACGAACACAATCAGAGATATATTTAAAAATATACTTAGTCCTCCAAGGTTTATAATGGTTGTGAATGGGGGGCTGCGTTTTGAAGACAAAAATAATGCATCCATCCATGAAAAAAAGTAATCCATATGACTCCAGTGGGTTAATAAAGGCCTTCTGAAGCGAAGTGATTCATTTTTGTAAGAAAAATATCCATATCTATAACTTTATAAATTCAAATAACTAGCCTCCGGCGGACGACCGTACGCAGAATGCACAAGTCGATTTGTGGCAGAAGAGTATCCTTTGACCTGACGCACAACGTAATGACGAACGCGGAGGCGCAGAGGATAGAGCAAAACAAACGAATATAAGTCTAAAACGATAATTTTTAAAGAGGAATTTCGGAGGATTTCGATATAAGAGAAGAGGAGCTTAAATTTGTTGCACAGCCCTATTTGTTTGAACCGCGAGTGGCGTCTAAGATTACAATACTCCTACATCCTGCGTCATACATCGTGTCAGAGGATTAGACTCATTTGGCGCAAGTCGACTTGTGCATTCTGCATACGAGTAGATCGCATGCGATGTAAAGCCAAAGCGCACGATTTATGTGCTCACACTATGCGGTCCGATGGTCGAGCTGTGACTTGACTGCTCACACTATGCGTTTGAAATATGCACGATAAACCCCCGTGCTGGGTTGCACTGATTGATCATATGAGATATTGTTAAAAGCATCAGCTATGGATATCAAGAGAATTTAACATTTCCAATTTATATATTAAATTATTATTATTATTATTATTATTATTATTATAAGGGTAGGCCTACTTTTATTATTAAATTGATATTAAAATTAATTTGGCCTGCAATAGACTAATCTCATAGCACATCACCGCACAATTGACGCGCTGCGAGGATAATAAAACAAAAGATTTGATAGATTAGCTTACTCCTCATTGAAAATGATTTAAAGACATTTATACAATGAATTATAAGCCTATAATTAAAATTATTAAGTCTATAATGTGTCCAATCACTGCAATCAGTCAATGAAAAGCAGCTTCATTTCAAAAACAACTTGTTTAACACAAAATACTTCTCTTCTCATTTTTTTCACTACGTACAGTATATGGGCGACAAGAGAAATATTAAGAAAATAAATTAAGACATAGCCTACCGTTATCAGCATTTGTCTCTCGTTGTCTCTGAGAGAATATGCACCGAAAGCTCATCGGTTTTACTTTTATTTTCTGTAGAGACTTCTTCATCTCGCGCAAAGTTTGCGCATTGCTTGTGTGATATCCACTGACTCGTCTTCATGGTTTAAAATGGAAAAAAAAATCCAAAATTGCGACGAGACATTTTCCTTTATCACCAATTGCCAAATGATGGACAACGGTTAACATTTCCCGTGATAATAAAATTAAGTAAATATTAAATAGCCTAAATGAGTAAATAGAAAGTGAAAAATGAAACAAGTAAATTAATGATCAAATAAATTAATACAAGAGGTGCCGAATAGCCTATATATGTAGGCCTACACGCAGGTGGCTTGGAAGACGTGGGTAATATGGTTTATTCATTATGCAAAACGAACTGGAGGTAAGCAACAGTTTGCTAAATTGCAGCTAGTCTGATAGCTGCAGAACTTAAAGATCTCCCTCTTTCTTTCTTTTTTTTTTTTTTTTTTTTTTTTCTTTCTTGCTGTATTAATGAAATGGTCTAATTTCTGTTTTCGCGCAGGCGCAGTGAGGGAAAAAACAGAGTTCAGGGCAATCGTTTCGTAGCTCTGCTTCAACTGTGCGATATCCTCACGAGGAGCGACCAAAATTTCTGACATGCCAGAAAAATGCATCCGACCATCCGATTGCCGGTCGGGAGAGGTTTATAGGCTCTCGGTTCCCCATGTACACTGCACGAACACTGCTCGACAAACGACGCACGACAAAGATGAAAATCGGCCCGACTCAAAAAAGAGTCGCACGAGTCAGAATTCGGCTCAAAATTGGACAAAAATCGCACAGTGTATGCCCAGCTTAATATTTCAACTACACTTCAATGGTACATCAACAAATTCCTGACCATTTTGGGCAAAACCTTTTAAAATATAAATGACACCTTTCCAGCAGTTGAGTCAGTTTATTTTATTTAACAGTTTAACACAATCAATGACAAAAAGATATAAAAGATCATTAAAAATAAAAAAGAAAGAAAGAAAAAAAGTGGGACAAAAAGGATAAAAACATTACAGTCTTTAAAAATAAAATTAGTTATTATTATAACTACAAGTGGTCCAATGGTTCAGGTTTTAAAAATCTGGCTTGCATCAGTCTACTGCCCCTTTTCCTTTGGGTTCTCTAAAACACAATATGATTCACTTTTTTTTTTTAATTGCTCATCACAAAATAATAGCACAGCACTACAGCTGGGGTTGTCCCTTTTTTTTTCAGCTGAGTTTATCTCCAGCCCTAATTAAACACACCTGAAGCAGCTAATCAAGGTCATTAGGATCACTGAAAACTTCCATGCAGGTGTGTTGGAGCTAAACTCTGCATGAAGAGGAATAAACACCTCTGAGCTTTGGCCATTACTATAAAGTTTATCTCCATGAGATTCCTGAATTCTCCATGACATGTATGAAACTATATACAGTAGCATTCAAGTGACAAATTTATCTTGTAGAATAAACCAGCTTGGGTTTTTTCAGCAAAAATTTCTTTAAAACTACAGATTCACCTTCTCATAAACACAAGATGTAGTTTTTTTGTGATTGTGCTTCAGTGGGAACAGGCTAAACTGAGGCCCCATCCACACAGAGATGCGTTTCTGTGTATATGCACAAATTTTGTATCGGATAGGCGTTTCATCCACACGGATCTGCCGTTTTCGGAAGGTGAAACCAATATTTTTTGAAACCGGGTCCCATAGTGGATAAATCTGAAAACGCCGCCTTTGCGTTTTCGTGTGTACAGTCAATCCATATATTTTGTGAAACGATGATGTCATCACCCCACATGTCGACCCTAGTCAGACACCGCTAACAGCACAAAACAGCAACAACAACAACAATAGCAGACTCTAGATGCTTGTGTTCGTGCTGCAGAAGCTACTGAGCCAAAATAAAGCGTTATTTCTAAGCTTTACTAAAGTTTGTATACATCGCGCAAGGTTTATGCACATGCTCCAAGTCTTATTCTCTGTTTTAAGTGTATCTCTGTGGCAGAATTACAGCGCCACATACTGGTCTGGCATGTATACTACATCGTTTTGAGTCGTTTCAGTGGTTTCGTGTGTACGCAGATATTTCTTGAGACGAGGAAAAAAAAAAAGATCGGATAGGGAAAGATCTGGCTTCGTGTGGACGGGGCCTGAATGGAGATCAGTTACATTCATCAAATTTAATACTGATTTAGGAATGTGAATGACAGTAAACAGGGAGCAGGAGATAAGGCACAGGATATCATTAAGTCCCAGGTCAGGTGATTATGCCGTCAACTACAACTCAATGTATAACCAATGTCACCATTATCAGGAGGTTGCTTCTCATTTTTTTAATCGTCCATCCTCATCTACCTTCACTAAAGGAAAGAAGGCAAGGTGCTCTGCAAGCATTGAGTAATACATGCAATATGTGGGCTGTGTGTGAAGTGTGACATTCTTGCTCACATTCATGTCACTTGCACTTTTAGAAATCTGTTAAATGTCGGAACTTAAATCAGGACATTTCTAATGAATATTACTAAAGCAAGATGCATGCACTTTTTAAGAATGTAGAAAAATGGATGGTTTATTCAAACACAGTTTTTAAATTAATGTATCTCATTGCAGTCATTAACAATGCAAATAACAAGCACTCAAAACAACGGAACAGAGAAATAAAAAGATGTAGATAATTGTTTGAAACTGTGCTAGAGAAGTTATGTCACGTGGTTCAACACACAAGACCTCTGTATAGGATGCACCTGTGTTTTTTCTCTAATGAGGTATCAATTACTACTGAGGGTACGTTTACACGACAACGATGTATTAAAAACGGAAACGTTTTTTCTTTGTACAGATGACAACGTTATCTAAACTATCCCTGTTCATACGTATCCACACAAACGACTAAAAACGCTGTATTACGCATGCAAGTAGTTGGCAATGTCACTTTGTAAAGAAAGACTACACGCCTGCGCACATACCGATTCCTTTGCAGAGCACTTGCCTCGTGCATGCCTATCCACCTTATTTTTACAGTTTACTGCACTTTGAAATTCTTTTCGTTATAGCGGCTAATAAATCAGAAGTCTCGCATATTCATAGAAAACACATTGAAAAATAAGGTGGATAGACTAAACGTAATACGCATGTGCATGCCGTCATCGTTTTCACAGATTCACGTTTTTGCAGTTTACACGGGTATCGTTTTCAAAAAAATCTCTATTTTAAAACTGGTTTTCAAAAGTTTGCGTTTTCAGCCCACCAAAACGTTGTTGTGTAAATGAACGGCCAAAACGCATAAAAAGTTCTTTTTTTAATACATGTGAAGTATATAGCTTTCTTTGCATTTTAGGAAAGTGGTTCTTTGCAAGAGGATCATCATATTTGAGGGTCCTTGCCTTGGCATCAAAAAGTTTGAAAACCCCTGGCACTAAGAATAGTAAACCAGCAATTTTGTGCACAGTACCAGACTGCAGCATAGCAGCCCAGCTTCCACTTCTTCTGATTGATTGCGGGGCTTTAATAGACATTAGTGTGCGTTTAAAGAGAGAGACGGATATCCTGAAGCATGCGGGAAAAGAATGGTTGAGGGAATGAGTCCGTGGTTTTGGTTCTTAGGCCCTTGAGGGTGCAGAAAACACATAATGCTCTTTCTGAGATAGAAAGAGGCAGCTGCGCGCCTGCGTCAGTCTTCGTTGAATGGCGATAGGTGGATTTGTGTAGGAGCCCAGTGTCCTTTGTGCAGCCCTATCCAGTGAATGAACACAGGATGTGCGGTTGCCCGGGTAACACCCCTGCATAACTTGTTCAGACACTTACTTATGCACCCCCTCTCTCACTCGCTTTCTCCCTCTGGTTTGCTAGCATCAGCAGCTGAACGGGGGAAACCACCATCCACTGAAAAGAGTCTTGCCCAACATACCTTTAAATAAGTGAAACTGTGTGTTCGCTCTAGAAGCAAATAATGTTTTCAGATGAGTGGCTAAATGGTTTCAACTTTTTTTTACAACCAGATTCTTACATATATGGCTAATTCAATAAATTTGAGATCTTTGAGATCACACTGAATGAATGAAAAATGATGTAGTATTAACTTTGAAACAATTTTCCCTGCTAAATTTCACAAATGATTAAGAAACGGCCAGTAACATTGAATTGAATGTGAATTTTTGAAGATGAATGACTAAAAAAGTATTTTCTGGTATAACATTAGTTAATGCACTAATGAACTAACATGAACAAACAATGAATAATTGTATTTTTTTATCTAAGATTAACATATTAATAAATGCTGTAAAAAATATATTGCTAATTGATATTTCAGCTTTAACTAACCTTCACAAATGAGAGCTTATTGTAAAGTGTTATCACTTTTAGTGTAAGGTCTCTGTAAAATAATTTCTATGGAGGTTGAAGCACCTTTAAAGAAAGTCCAGTCTCTTTCACTGCCTTATTTAGGAGAAGTGCAGGGCTGCAGCGCCACCTTGTGGTGGGAAGTGGAACTGTATCAGAATGTGAAGGCGAGAGTCGTGAGGACGGCACTTCTGGAATGATGAGTCATCCTAATTTACGTTGTTATTTCTCACCTGGGAACAGCTTGGGGATACGGTCATTAATAAATCCGCAAGGTACATTCAGTCAACCTTGAAGCTGTGTTATTTTAGGTTTTTTTGTACGAACTAGGTGATCTATGTCCTCTGCAGACTGCAAAATGTCAAGTGAGGTATGTGGGAACTGGTCACACATTGATGGGCGTGTGAGGTAGCCTACTTATGCATGCGAGGTGATTGAGACCGAAGCTCCGCCCCTTCTGAAAGTCACCTTGGCTGAGCCTTCAGATAGTGATGTTGTAAATGTTATGAGAGGTTGTCTTAATGCGTACTTTCTCATTTATCATTTTATGATTTCAGCTGAGACATTTATTCATTTTTCAGCCCAAATGAAGACTGTTTGAACACCCTCCCTAATATATTTTTCACATATGACACAAATATTAGATTAATCTTCTTTGATCTTGAATGATTTTAGTGCTTTTGGAAATATTAAAGTACTTGCAGTTTGTGTCTGCATTAATTATCATCACCACATCTTGGCAATTAGGAGAAACTTGTGAAATTATTGAATAAATTTTAATCTATTCAGTAGTTTAATTGAATTTTATTCACTGTATATGCATATATCGACTCTTTTCTTGAGGTAAAACCAGAATAATATTAATAGAAATATATTACAAAATATCTGTGCAGCTTCTACAGACATGGACTTGTTTCCATGCATATTTGAAGAGCTGTATTAAAATTCATGCATAGCAGAAGGCAACAGAATTTGATTTGGTTGGTTTGAGTAATGGGTTTCTAAATTTGAACTATATTGATGCACAGACACAGTCAGATAGACATGCCGTGTGATTTGTGAGATTAATTGTGTTCAGAGGATAAGATTATAGACAGCATCTTATTAACAGGAATAAATGAAGTGTAATATGACATTAGCATTATCCATTTTTCCCTCTCATCAGCTCCCTGTGAGGCAGATACTTTCTTTTGCCACAGTAACATGTGTATCAACAACACGCTGGTGTGCAACGGAGTCCAGAATTGCGTCTACCCTTGGGATGAGAACCACTGCAAAGGTAAATTGTACTTTTTTTTTAATATCCTCTCAAATCTTTAGTGGTTTGTGAGTGCATATCTCGCCCACATTTTTCTCTAATGATGATCAATACTTGGAGGAAAGAATTATCTTAAAGTTTAAATGTTTTATAGCTAGTCAACAAAATATATCTTGCTGGCTTCACAGACCCACAGCTGTTAAAAAAGACCTTGTTATAAAGCCCTCAAACCTTGACGCTGGGGTTCATTGACTGACTTTAATGCCTTTTGGAAAAATGAGCAGGCCACTAGAAATTCATTTGTATATGTGAATGACTGTGGCTCAGGCTGGATTTGAATAATAACATCAATTCATAAGTGCAGTTCAGCTATATCTGTGCTTATATTTCACATAAGCTGTTCAAGCTGAATTAACTGAATGTTGTAAATATTGCTGGGAGCCTCAATATAGAAGATACAGGAGTGGTGTTTTTTCTCCACAATACTAGGGAAGAAAAATTGTAAAAAACAAACAACAATTTTTTTTTTGTCTCAAACATCTTTGACATCAAACATAATTTATTAGTCATTATCAATTAAATGTAGAATTTAATTGATGTAATAAATACTCATGTTAATTTAATAATATTCATATTGAGGGTCCACTAAAAATTTAAGTTAAAAAAATGATTTTAAAAAGCATTTTTAACACATTTACTAAAGTAGACTTGTTTCATTTTGCTTTCTAAAGATTGATTGTAAATCATGATATTAATCACAATTATTTTAATTAGCCTTGGTTTTAAACAGTAATAAAAAAAAAGTAAACAAAAAAAAAACAATACAAAATAAATTACAAAATAGTTATTTATATATATATATATATATATATATATATAATATTTGAATAATTTCATATCATGTCATATACAGTGCTTTATAATTTCGTCAAACCAAAATGAACAGTAAGAAATAAAAAGTAAAAACAAGCAATACAAAGTAAATGTTACTAAATTAATTAATATTAAAATTAATATATACAAATGAAATATGCTGATAATATTTGAATCATTTTTTTTTTTTTTTTTAGTACAATGACATTATAAAAGCCAAATTCATTTAATTATTTAATGGAAACAACATGTTATTTATTAAATATATAATATATATCAACTTTTCCTCAGACCAAGATGAACAGTAAAAAAAAAGTTAAAAAAAGTAAAAAAAGAAAACATAAAAAAAACTACAATAAATATTAATATATAATATTAAAAAATTAATATATACAAAGAAATTGCAGATAATATATATATATATATATATATATATATATAATTTTTTTTTTTTTTTTTTTTTTTTTGGTATTGGCACAATGACATAAAAGCCAAATTATTTAATTTTGAAAAAAAATATAATAAAGCCTTAGTTTGAAGTTTGTCTGCACATCTGAATGCAAATGCTTCTCTCCTCTGAACCATAGCCAGCGCAGATGTTATACGTTCACTGTGCTACATAAATGTCAAAGCTCTCCCATTAGAATGATTTACTACTTCTGTGTGCTGTTTGTAATCTTTTTGATACAACAGTTTCAACAGAAGGTAACCCGCGATGACATTGCATGCCTGCAGTAATAATTTATTATGCTTCTTGTTGTGTTTTGCAGAAAAGCGGAAAGCCAACATCCTGGACAACCTGAATAACACCAACGGCACTATCATCGGCGTGACGTGCTGCATCGTACTGATCCTACTGGTTGTATCGGTGATCGTTCAAATCAAGCAGCCACGGAAGAAGTACATCCTGAGGCGAGAAGACTTTGACCCCACCATGTTCCAGGAGGTGTTCCAGGAGCCGCCGCATTATGAACTCTGCACTCTTCGCAGCGCGGCGGCCACATCCGCGGACCTGGCCGAGCTGGCCGAGGACTTTGAGAGCTACCACAAGCTGCGGCGCGCCTCCTCGCGTTGTGTCCACGAGCATCACTGCGGTTCCTCACAGCTGTCCAGCAACAAGGGCAGCCGCAGTAACCTGAGTGCCCGTGAGGCGGCGGCGGCCATCCTGACGGACCTCCCACCACAACCCATGCGGCCGCTTCCTCCCCAAACCAACCGCAGGAACATTCTGGTAATGAGACACACCTACTCACAAGATGCCGCAGATGCCTGTGACCTGGATGATGACCTGGAAGAAGTGCCCACCACTAGCCACAGGCTGTCCAGACACGAGAAAGCAGTGCAGCGGTCAGTATCCATTGATTTTTGATGATACAAATTCATCATAATGCATACTTTGGAAGGATTTACTCCCACTCTTATTTTTATTCCTCTTTAACTCCTCTACTCAGTTTCTCATTAATTTTTTTTAGCTGTCTTTTCTTCTTTGTTTGTTTTGTTTTGTTTTGCTTTGATATTCTCTTTTTGTCACTGAGACAGCCATCACAGTCAGAGTTGATTTTGTAAAAGCTGTAGAAATAAAGAAGATGCATTAAGAATATGCCTGCTGTATGTTTACAGCTCTATTAGCAAAGGCTAACACTTCTAAGTGTTAATGTTTAGCTAAAGATATGCTGCATGAAGATGGAACTGAGAAATAAATAAGAATTTTTTAAGGTCCGTTTTCAGTGAGAATATATGTGAAATTATCAAAAGGGCTTCTGTTTTAACAAGGTTTCGTTTCAAAGTGGAACTCTACACTGCGTCGTGGAGTTGACACTATGGGAACACTCCTCGTGAGCCGGTGTCTGAAGCACATGTGCTACATGCCAGTTTTGTAAGATTTGCTACCGCAGTCAAGTGACATCTCAGGCGCGCAGGCGCTGTTCCGTCGGCCGCTCACTTGCTGCCATGGTTGCCACGGAGAGGCATTTATGGCTTAACCTCCCTTGTTGTCTTCAGAAAGCTTGCGCTAAGGAGATGGTATGGACATGCTCTCTGGCGTATTGGGCGTAGCAGGTGTTGAACTTCTTGGTTACTACTGCAACCTCCGTTCCCTGATGGAGGGAACGAGACGTGGTGTTGATGACTGATACTAGGGGCTGCACTTGGGAGCCCCAAACACCTCTTATACTCTGAGAAAAGGCCAATGAGAATTGGCGAGTGGAATTTACATGTTACTGCCCCGGACATATGGGTACGCATATGGGAGACGGCATGCATCATTCATTCAGGTTTGTGCTGAGGAGTCGAGACAGTCTCTCAGCCATTTCAGCAGGCAGCTCAACGTTGTGGCAGAAGAACGTTGTGGACACCATGTCTTGTTCTCTCATTCCGAGACGTTCCCTATCTGTCAGTCACTTTGATATGGTGTTAATGACTGACACTAGGGATCCCCCAGGGAACTGTTACAAGGTTTTGGTGGTTCAGATGTTGGCAAGCTCTGCATGCTGGATAACAAAAGCATTGCACCATCGCAACCTACCCAACGCCCCATGTAAGCCGTTCGGTCCTTCGTACCACGTAGGGACAGAGTGCATGGGCATGGGAATAGGTAAAGAACACTTACAGAGACCATATCCTGCCCCAAGGCAGGTTAGTATGTGGAGAACACATAACATGTACTTACCAACTGGGAAATACCACACGTAGAAAGAGGTCCCTGCGGTAAGTCCTACCTGAAAATTGAGGAACTACTACAAACACAGCGACTGGCGACAGAGATGGAGCTTTGCCTAGGGAAAGACACAGGTTTACCGTTAGGGAAACTCTATCATGGAAAGTACATCATATGGGATTACCATCAGGAAATCACAACATATGGAGCACCTAGCCCAAGTATACAGGCTGACCTGAAAAGGGTATGCGTCATGAGTACTGGGCCTGGCGTCAAATACCTTTGCTGAATTTGAATGCCAAGGGTGCTGAGGAAAAACTCACATCCAGAGTTCGCCAGTCCAGGGAACTCACATGGAGTGTGCATGCACTCCTAAGGGGCAAAGCACGCCTTTGGCCTGGTATGCCAAGGCAATGGCATCCACAATCCAGTGGGCAATCCTTTGTTTGGAGACAGCCTTCCCCTTCTGCTGTCCCCCAAAACAGGCAAAGAGCTGCTCAGAGCTTCTGAAGCTCTGCGTGTGGTTCAAGTAAACACGCAAGGCACATACTAGACACAGCAATGACAAGGCTGGGTCTACCTCATCATGAGGCTTTCAAGCTCACCACTTGTATCCTGAAAGGGGTAATCGGAACTTTGGGCACATAGCCCGCCCGGGGTCTCAGGATCACGTGAGAGTATGCCGGACCATACTCAAGACATGTTTCCCTGGCAAAGAACAACTGCAGGTCCCCAGCCCTCTTGATGGAAGTGAGTGCGGTCAGGAGGGCCGTCTTCAAAGAGAGGGCACTTAGCTCCAACCCCAAGGGCTCAAAAGGAGCTCTCTGTAGGCCTAGCAAGACTACAGAGAGATCCCATGAAGGAATAAGGCATAGCCTAAGAGGATTTAACCTACTACCACCTCTGAGGAACCTGATTATCAGGGCTCTAGCCTGAGTGATGGTGTCACCGCTGGTGATAGCCCACACAAGTCTTCCGTGTCCAATCTAGGGGACAGACATGGAGGTTCCAGAGGACTGGGCACAGGTCGCAGATTGTGCCCTGTCCCTGAGAAAGAAGGTCCTTCCTCAGGGGGTTTCGCCAGGAAGGGGCTGTCTGAGGGAGCATGAGCTCCAAGAACCAAGTCCATGTGGGCCAGTACAGCTGTGTGCCAGCGTGTCCATGCCGAGGGGTACCTTGGTCAGGGAATACCACAGCAAGCAATGGGGGAATTCCTGGGAAACTTCACCGAATCAACTTCTAATCAGCTGGACCTGGAGAATTGAGCTTCCACTCCCCTTGAACCATAACTCGTCGCGAGAGCGTGTCTGTTGCGCGATTGAGTTCACCTGGGATGTGAGTGGCTCACAGTGACTTCAGTCACGGCTGACTCCAGAGGAGATTGTGGGTGAGTTGTGACATGTTGTCCGTCCTGACCAACATGTGCTTGCCCTGGATCAATGGTCGAAACCTCCGCAGGGCCAGCAATAACGCTACCAACTCAAGACAGTTGATGTGCCAGGACCAGGACCCTGACACTGTGTGCTGTTGCACATGGACACCAGGTCCTGGTGTGCACACAACAAATCTCGAGAGTGAACTTGAGAATGCGAATGGCCACTTCCCTTAACAGGGCAAGAGCAGCCTCTGCGATCTACCTGAAGACGCGTGGTGACAGGGACAGCCCGAAAGGGAGGACCTTATACTGGTATGCCTGACCCTCAAAAGCGAACCGAAGAAACGGTTGGTGTCAAGGCAAAATCGAGACATGGAAGTACGCATCCTCAGATCTATTGCTGCGAAATAATCCTGGAGATCGCATGTTCGACATTGCCTCAGGCTGTAAGTTCTGGGTCACTAGGTGCACTATATGGCAATCTTTGGCTACAGCTTAGTTCTCTGATGATTTCACAGCACAGTGAGCAGGCATTTAGGCAGTGTGGCATATTGGGTATTTTGTTCTCATAGTGTGAACTCGATGATGCAGTCTAGAGTTCGAAAGGGAATGTCTCAGGTTATGACTGTAACCATGGTTCCCTGAGAAGGGGAATGAGATGCTGTGTTGTGTTGCCATACTTTCGGCATGCCTGTAAGTCTTCCTTCATACAAATGAAGCTGATGATGTTCTTACTAGGTGTGACCTGACTGCAATAGCCAATCAAAATTGCCGTGTAACACACGTTTCAGAGTTCAGACTCTGACTCACAAGGAGTGTTCCCATAGTGTCAACTCCATGATGCAGTGTCTCGTTCTCCTTTTCAGTGAACAATGGTTATAGTCTGAACCTGTAACCGTTATGTACACTATTGTTCAGAAGTTTGGGATCAGTAAGAATTTAAAAATAAATAAATAAAAATTTATACTTTTATTCAGCAAGGATTCAATTGATCAAAAGTGACCGTAAATATTTATAATGTTATTTCTATTTCAAATAAATACTGTTCTTTTAATCTTTATATTTATCAAAAATAAAATGAAATAAAATGTATCACAATTTTCACAAAACAATTAAGAAGCACAACTGTTTTCAACATTGATAATAATAAGAGATGTTTCTTGAGCAGCAAATCAGCATATTAGAATGATTTTTGAAGGATCGTGACACTGAAGACTGGAGTAATGATGCTGAAAATTTAGTTTTGCCATCACAGGAATGAATTACATTTTAAATATATTAAAATAGAAAACAGCTATTTTAAATTGTAATAATATTTCACAATATATCTGTTTTATTGTATTTTGATCAAATAAATGCAGCCTTGGTGAGCATAAGAGACTTCTTTCAAAAACAAAAAATATTTCCAACCCCAAACTTTTGAACAGTAGTGTGTATTCTTGAGTAATTTGAAAATGACATGGTTTATGAAGTAATTTTCAGAACTAGGCCCCAAACAAATGAAATGTGCATTCTAATTCCTTATGCAAAAAATACAGTGATATTAAACATACAAGCAATGATATTCCAGGTTCTGCCTCATTGGGTCTCTAAACAAACATGAATCTGAGTACAACACAACTAGGGTGTAACAGACAATCTGAAGGTAAGACTCTTTAAAACACTCAATTTCATGTATTTAAATGTTTGTCTAGTCAGTGTCCGTAAGTCAGTGTCGTTTTTTTTTTCTTGTACTATTTATTTTGTTTTGTGTCAAAACCCTTCATTATTGCCATTGAGATGGTAATCATTAGGACATGTTACCATCTTGCTTATTGGTGAGATCCTTTTTTATGTTGCTTGTCATGTTTTCTTTTTTAATTTTTTGCAAATTTAAGTACTCCTGACAAGATGTCAAAAAGTATGGGTCACTTTTTTTGCATGGATGGCACTCACTTGTCTTGCATACACTTTGGGTCATTATTCAGCCCTACTGAGAGGGAATTGCAGTTTGTGAACAAAAATAAGAAAAAATAACTTAAAATTAAAAACAAAAAAATCTGTCATTATTTACTCACCCTGACTTTTTTCAAGTGAAACACATAAAGGTGAGGTTTTTTTTTTTTTTTTTTTTTTTTTTTTTTTTAAAGAATATCCTGGCTACCTTAACAAATAAAACACCATGAAATTATAATTTACCAGTATTAATTTAGTATTATTTATATAAAATTATAGGGTAACACTTTACAATAAGTTAGTTAACTATATTTGTTAATTTGAACTAAAAACAACATGAATTTCACAAGTGCAAAAACACATGTGAAACACACTTTGCACATGGGAAACGTGGTTTTGGACCAGTTCTTATGTGAAATCCATGTGATCACATGTGAAACATTGGCAACATGTCCAAATGTAATCACATGTGGTAAGAGTGATCACATGTGGAAAACATGGGAAATTCATGTGTTTTTTCTGTAACAATGAAAAATACTTCTACAGCTTTCATTAATCTTAGTTAATGATAATCTCAACTTTTGCTACTATATTTTTAAGATCAAAAGTTGTATGTTAACGTTAGTTAATGCACTGTGAACTATCATGAATATGATTTTTTAACTAACATTGACAAAGGTTAATAAATGCTGTAAAAAAATAAATTGCTCATTGTTAGTTTATTGCATCAACTAATGTTAACAAATAAGACCTTATTATAAAGTGTTACCTATTATAGTATTTATTATTTTGAATTAGCTTTTATTTTTTATTTTCTGTTTTCATTTTAATTTTAGTTTAAGTTCTAATTTTGTTGTGTTTTTGTCATTTTTTATTACAATTTTTATTAGTTGTTATTTATTATAATTGTATTATTATTATTAAATATTTATATATAGCTTTAATTATTTCAGTTTTAATTTTATTAATTTTAGTACTTTTAATTCAGTTAGTTGGTGTCAGCAAGCGGTTGAATCAAATACAGAAAATAAAGGCTGAATCTATTTGCAAGCAGTTCTTTAATCAAATCAAACTCAAAATTACACTTCTTCAAGATATCAGGAAACAAAAATGTGAGAAACAGAACAACCACCTATTAGAGATGAGATCTGACAAAAGTAACAAACACAGGGCTATAAATACACAGGGAAACACTAGGGACCGAACAAATAATTAACATGATACAGGTGTAACATTAGGGCAAATTATAAAACCATGCTAACTAATGAGCAGGGACAAAGGAACCAACACAGAAAAATCTCAACCCAACCCAAACTCAAACACAAAAACAGACGTAACATCACCACCACCCTATCAAAAAGGCTTGTCCACGTGCCTTAAAACAACAACAAAAGTCCAACAAAGGAGGAAGGGCGGGCGGGGGCTTAGGATGTAGAGCTAGAAGATGTGACAAGGGGGAAGCCAGGGAGGAGATGACGGGAGGAGGAGCCAGGGAGTGACCCCAAACAATAGGATTGTTCGAGATGCATCGGCGCTGCGCAGACCGTTCATGCACTGTGAAGTAACATGAACAAACTATGAACGGCTGTATTTTAACTAACATTAACAAAGATTAACAAATACAGTAACAAATGTATTACTCATGGTTAGTTCATAAATGAACCTTATTGTAAAGTGTTACCTCAAATTAGATAAGATGCTTGAACACACATGTAAGATTCATACAGGTGAAACAGAATATTTTTGTGAGTTGGATTCATAAAGACTTGTTTCTGAAAGAATGATTCAGTGATAGACCCATTTTTAACAGTAAATTTGTTGCCACCTAGTGGCGTAACAATGCAGTCGATACAGTCGTTATTTGAAGTCCAGTTACTTTCAGAAGGTAATTTATTATACATAAACATCAGCGTTTCTGTCTGAATAATAAACTTTTGTATACTTCTGTTATAATTGGAATAGGCCTATTTGTCACACAGAAATAATGATACTGTGCGTTTGAAAAGATTGTTTGTGAAGCTGTTTATATCTACACATGACAACTCTCTTTAGATCAACGGCAGCGCGAACGCAGATTTGAATGTCGCGATTTTATTTTGTTCAAATGTTTAATATACACGGGCGAATCGTTGTCATTTAGGAATTAGATCATGTGGGTGATGAAATCGAGAACGCAATCTTTTAAAGATTAATCGTGCAGCTGTGGGCACCTTTCTCTCTCTCTCTCTCTCTCTCTCTGCATTGAAATTTGACGTATATGAGTAGCGCGAGGGCTTTTCATTGCTATAATATTCATGATGTGAGATGTCTCTATTAAAGGATACGCTCCCCGCACTTCGCCCACCCATCACACCAGAACCGTTTTCGGAACCGAAACTTAGAAATCTTGCACGGTTCCGGTTCTTTTCAAAAAACACTACCGGTTCCGGATGAGAACCGGTTCTTGGTTCCCAACCCTAATGTAGACCCAGGCAGAGCCAAAGAGCCAAAGAGACCGGACAACACCAAAGATCTTGGAGACCAAGATGGAGTCGTTGTGACGAGTGGCTGAGGAGGAGTGCAACTGAGGCAGAGCCAGAAGGAAGAGCCAGACAGGGCTAAAGGGGTGGAGGTATGAGCCACAGACAAAGGCACAGAAGTCCATGGTGAAGGCAGATGACTGGCCAAGGTGGAGCTGGAGGAACGAGGAAGCCGGTGGAGCCGGAAGGAGGATGATCCCAGGCAGAGCAAAGGGAGTGAGGAGCCAAGGTGGAGTCGACTGGTCGACGGGCAGAGGTGGAGTGACTGGCTTGGAGGTTTGAGGTGGAGCCAGAGGGTCGACACACACAAAGGAGCAAGGAGGAGTCAAAGGGATGAAGGGAGCCAGTGGAGACAGGGTCAAAGAACTAGATAGCATGGGCAGAGGGTCATGAGACGGCCTCCTTGGCCATGACAGGGCAGGCAGAGAGCCCAAAAACAGCCTCTTTGGCTGATACAGGACAGGCAAAGAGTTCACTCATATCAGCCTTGCTACTTTGGGTGGGGCTCCATTCCATGCCCTCGTACTCTATGAGAATATCAACAGAAACGGGCACAGGGACTGGCTCGGGCATAGAGTCAAGAGTGGGCTCTGTCGGGTTGTCTGTTCGGGGTGTGGCTGCTGATTGGGGGCTTGATCTATTAATTTAGACCTGCCCAGAAAAACATGCAGATGTTGTCGTAGTGCATGAAGGGGACCATCCAGAAACCTCTGCGCGTGCACCTCGAGGGACTGATCCCCCTGGGAGAGGAGGAGATCCGAGCTGCTGCTAGATCCATTCATTTGGTCAGATCTTCTGTCATGCAGGGGTTGAAGAAAAGATAGAAATAAAGGCTGAATCTATTTGCAAGCAGTTCTTCAATCAAATCAAACTCAAAATTACACTTCTTCAGAAAATCAGGAAACAAAAACACGAGAAACAGAACAACCACCTTAGAGACTAGATCTAACAAAGAAAGTAACAAACACAGGGCTGCAGATACACAGGGAAACACTAGGGACTAAACGGGATGATTAACAAGACAGGTGTAACACATGAGGGCAAATCAAAAACCAACCTGGTCTCATGGGCTTGTGGGAACATTTTTGCAAGTTGCAAAATACGTACCAATACATACATATCACTGCAGTTACCAAAAGAAATGAACACTAGAGGCAGTAAAACAGCAAGCACTTTAAATCATTTTCATACACAGCTATGATTACAGGGTCAGATTATGGATTAATAAAGACACTTTTACCAAAGTGCACGATTTGTAAACAAATAAATTTTGGACTTTGCATCGCTTAACCAGCTCCATATGTTTCGCTTTTCTGACATAACAAGTTTGCTCGGTAGTTCAGCTGATACGGAGTTGTACGTAGGATGCGGAAGGCTTGGGTACGAATCCCGTGAAAGACAAGTCATGATCAAAAAGAGCTCAAAGATGAGAGATCAAAAACAAGCAAAAAATGGCATGATTACGAATGCTTTTTATGTCACATTTGCTTTTGTTAACACTATCGGATAGGTTTAGGTGTAGTGTTTGTGGTACGCTATTTTTAAATGTAATGGAGCATTAGCACCACTCACCGGACATTTCAAATCAGAACTGCGGTGATACGTATAAAACCAACGTAATAAAAACGTACCATATTCACGTTCATCTGTTTCGGAAAAAAACTGAACACGCTTTTAGCGCTACTCAGTGGACATTTCACATTGAAACTGTCATGAAACGTACATGGCGATACGTATTTTCGTTTTGCAAAAATGTTCCCACAGGTACGTTTTTCTAATGAGACTGGGCTGTCAAAAACCATGGTAACTAATGAAAAGGTACAAAGGGAACATGAACTAACACAGCAAACTGAACAGGAAACAGTGCAAATCAAACAAGATAACAACCAAATTCAAACCCAGAAACAGAAGTTGGCAAGTTTTTAATTTTCGTTCAAGTTTTTCATTTAATATATATATATATATATATATATATATATATATATATATTCAGTTTTATTCCAATTAAATTTTCAAAGTTAAAAAGAAAAAATCACCTTTTTGTATTACACAGAAGAAAGTAAGTTTGAAACAGCATGAGGGTGAGTTGGTGAAATATCCATTTAAAAATGTTTTTAATTTATGATAGCTTTAAATGAAAGAAACACAAATTTGTGTACTCTTTCAAAACACTCTTTCAAGTTTGCCTAAAAATGCATTTGACCTATATTGTGATAAACTTTGATGTGTTAAAGTTTTTGACAGTCTTGATAATCTACAAAAAGCAGCATTTCTTCATATTAATGGTGTTTTTGCTATGTTTGTGCTTTGCAAATGATTTTGTGTGTGTCATACTGTGTAATGTGCAATGCTGTGTTTTTTCTCATCTTCCATCATGCATTGTCTCCATCGTGTAGACTTCTTGAAAATAGTGCAATCCTGGATCAGTACGAACGGGCTTCAATGAAATATGAAAATGTGGACCGGAGATATACACCAGCATGATAATAACATGGACGTTTTAAAGACAAATTTATCAAAACAACCTGCAGATGTAAAGGAGGACGTGGATTCAGTAACAAAGGAAGTGACTGTGATGAAATCGCTTTAACATGTAGCTCCTAATTTAGTCGCATTACCTTTTCTTTTTCAAGGTTACTTATTTAGGATTGCAGAACATGAAAGTTTGTTCATTTACATGAATAAATGTGAATCAGTGCTTTCAGGACTGTTGTAGTGCATGCATTTTATTGTCATGTTTTGCCACCAAACGTCTTTATATTTGTTAAAATGCTTTTAAGACATTGGATATTTGTGACTTTCAGCAAACACATTTTATCCACAT
This sequence comes from Mylopharyngodon piceus, assembly GCA_039654765.1. Classification (NCBI taxonomy): domain Eukaryota; kingdom Metazoa; phylum Chordata; class Actinopteri; order Cypriniformes; family Xenocyprididae; genus Mylopharyngodon; species Mylopharyngodon piceus. The sequence goes on along the minus strand of CM077444.1, from coordinate 13,884,007 downwards.
ATTTGTCTGAATCTTCAAAGACACTTCAATGTTAAGATTTGCATGCATATTTTCTTTATCATTTTAAAGTAAGTGACTGTGCATTTAGGTACAGCATCAAACCCAAGACTAATTTATTGTTGATAGGTTTAACTACAAAAATATACATATATAACAAATGGAATGACACTAAGCCCTTCCCCTCCCCTATAGTTTACTGCTATACTTACTAACTGCATGCTAAAAATCATCAAATTTATAAGATACCATCTATGATTAAATTAAACTATGGAATCTTTCCTTTACATATATCATTTTTGAAATACTGTAAACTCTTTCAGTTGCTGATGTTTAGGACAAATGAAGGATGACAGTAAGTTAACATTTGCTACATTTTAGTAGCACACAAACTTTGTATGTTAACTGTGTTCAAACTTTTGTAGACGCCAAATCACCAATACAAGCTCTGTCAAACAACAATAAACTATTATTATAAATAATGACATTAGTAATTATAAATCTTAAGTTTATGTTTCATGCTTTTGTTTGTGTGATCCATTAAACTGCAGTGAATATGATATCAAAAGAGCATTATAAAACCCCAAATGCAAAACATCAAAACATCTTATTCTCGCTCTTTCTTTCTCTCTCTTTCACACAAAGATACACACACATGTTGAGTTTTCATGTTTTATGGGGACTTTTCATAGACATAATGATTTTTATACTGTACAAACTGTATATTATATCCCTTAACCCTATACCTACCCATCACAGAAAACATCACTTAGTTTGATTTATAAGCTGTTTTCCTCATGGGAACCAAAACAATGTACCCACCATGTGTTGGGTGTATTTAATTACTAAGTAATCTAATTACAGTAATTTCCCTTGAAAAGGTAAAGTAAGGGATTACTCATCATTTTTCTGGAATTTAATTACAGTTACTTCTGATGTAATTGCAATAAAATGTAATGTTAAATATATATGTTTTTAATGTAACCTTCTTCCTTTACAAACTTTGGTCAGTTCAAGAATAATTTATGCAATTGTATATTGTTTATTTGAAAGAATTAAAAGTGCAGCTTCATGTCTATCTTTTTATTGTTCAACTGGTCGAGGTTGATATGGGATTTATAAAGTAACTAGTAATAAGTAATCCAATACTTTTTAGAGAGAGTAATTAGTACAGTAATCTAATTACACGGTTGAAGATGTAATTAGTAGCTAGTAATTAGTTACTTTTTTAGAGTAACTTCCCCAACACTGGTCCCCACAAGGTAAAAAAATTACTGGTATTACTATCTTTACACACACACACACACACACAAATACAAAAACATCCCTGATTTTTCAAGCTAGATTTTTAGTCACCACACTAATTAAAATGAAATGTCAGTGTTTCTGTCTGTCTGCCCATTGTCATTACATTTTTGTTTTAGAATTTAAACTATATAAACAAAGGGAAATAAATGCTGTTGAGAAATGAATGAATGAATTTACATTATGAGTGAATTTCCACTTTCTTATTATATGTAGACAAAATGTCATCTGAAGTGGAAGGCACAAAGGTTTGTTTCAACTTATTACTTCTATAAATTTTGATGTTGCAGTATATACTTTCATGTTTATTTGTGACCCTGGACAACAAAATCAGTCATAAGTCGCACGGGTATATTTGTAGCAATAGCCAACAATACATTGTATGGGTCAAAATTATTGATTTTTCTTTTATGCCAAAAATCATTAGGATATTAAGTAAAGATCATGTTCAATGAAGATATTTTGTAAATTTCCTACCGTAAATATATCAAAAATTTATTTTTGTGAGTGGATATGCATTTCTAAGGACTTCATTTGGACAACTTTAAAGGCGATTTTCTCAATATTTTGATTTTTTGTACCCTTAGATTCCAGATGTTCAAATAGTTGTATCTCAGCCAAATATTGTCCTATCCTAACAAAGCTTTCAGATGATGTATAAATCTCAATTTCAAAAAATTGACCCTTATGACTGGTTTTGTGGTCCAGGGCACATTTGATTAAAATGGCAATTTATGTGTGGCATACAAATTTGTGTACATTGTGTATAAATTAACAGGCCTGCAGCCTCACTACAGTGCGCTATAAATGCAGTACACTTATGACATATTAATATTTAAGTTTATATAGTGTTATTTTAACTTTTTCAAAGGTTTGGAGTCAATTTTTTTAAAAAGAAATTAATACTTTTATTCATCAAGGATGCATTGACTTAATCAAAATTGACAAAGACATTTATGTTACAAAATATTTGTTATTTCAAATAAATGCTGTTTTAAAAAAAAAAAAATCCACAAAAATATTAAGCAGCACTAATAAGAAATCAACATATTAGAATGATTTCTGAGGGATCATGTGACACTGAAGACTGAAATTCAGCTTGCCATCACAGGAATAAACTACATTTTAAAGGTGCAATATGTACAATTTGGGAGGATCTATTGACAGAAATACAATATAATATACATAACTATGTTTTAAGTGGTGTATAAAGACCTTACATAATGAACCATTATGTTTTTATTACCATTTATATCTACATACACCGCGGGTCCCCCCTCCATGTCAAGTCGCCATTATGCGCCGGCATGTTTCTACAGCAGCCCTAAACAGACATACAATCTACAGAGCGCGTTTCGTCACTATGTTGTTCTTCTAAATCGTTCGTGTTTTTAGAGGCAGCTTGCATCGTCACTACGTTGAATACGCACGAAGAAGAAGTAATAGTAGTAGTAGTCTGGTTTATTATTAGCAGAGACCATTCTTTGTTAGAAGTAGGAAGAAACCTCATTGCTTGACTGGCTAACCTACTCTCTACGTCTCAGACGACGGCATCTTTGACTTCTGCCAGATGGCCACCGTATCTTCTCTATTTTGCTTCGAAAGAGAGGGGTGAGCTGCCGTTGGTTGCAGTACGCAACATCACCGCTAGATGCCGCTAAAATGTACACACTGCACCTTTAAATAATATTAAAAAGAGTTCTTTTAAATTGTAATTACTGTTTTTACTGTATTTCCGATCAAATAAATGCAGCCTTGATGAGCATGAGATACATTTTTCAAAAATACTGAGATCTGATGGTTCTGAAGGTTAACAGTATGTTAATTTCTTTACAGGCTATCACATCATATCCTAGACCTCTCTTTACTGACATCTTGTGGAAGCAGCCTCAAAGAACTTGAAGGGGTGCAACATAGTGACAAGTTTGCTTTTTTGTAAATTTGTAGAATTTGATGGGGGACATCTTGACACCGACTTGTGTTCTAAAAGTAGCTGATACTGTGAAGCTCTTGGGGACTAAAACAATTTTTCAGACACTGGACTGAAACTGAATATACAAACTGATGTACATTTTTCATTCAGTGGAATATGAATCAGACATGTTTTTGTTTCCTCTGATTTGATGATTGTAATGCTCAGATTATTTTTTAATACAAACTGTAATGTCCTGAGTAGGTGCATAACCTTTTTACTTTGCAAGAAGCATAGATCAAGACCTTTAAAATATTGTCAAACCATACGGTACCATACTTGAACCAACTGATAAACAGGTGTAGTTTGTAATCCTCCTGGTCAGGGGTGATTTTACTGTGACTATTGCCTATCTGACTAGCATCTCAGATGTTTAAACACAAGACTCACACGAGTTCTCTTAATGTTCAACATTAAGGTCAATTATGGTCATGTCTATGCATACAGTAAAATATAAGTGTGCCAAGCAAGATTTTTAGAGAATTGAAATCAAGTTACTTACTGATAATCAATGTCAAAATATTTCCCTTCTACTTACGATTTGAGAAACAGAAACCTATTAATTTGACAACGTGTTTAGTTAATATATTTGACTGATGCTGGACAGATTGTTTAAATAAAGTGCAACAAACTTGATCTTTTTGACAAACTTTGGAACTTTATTATGAATGGCTGAATTTATTATGACTGAATCATCTATTTATAGTTGATTTTATATCTTAGTAACACTAGAAAGAGGTTTTTAGAAATGAGGTTTGAGGCATGTGGTTAACTGGTTGTGATATATAGCCTACAATTTCAGTATTTCCAATATACTTTAGCAACTTTCAGATGTTCAGATTACGTTATAAAGCCTAAATAAATCTTGGTCTAGTCTTGTTTTTGTATTTAAAAAAAAAGATTCTGATAGCCTACCAAACAGGTTTTTCCATAACGTTTCTAAAATGTTTCATTTTGGTTACATTATTGTAATTTTGGGTGTGGTTTCTAGAATTTTTAAATGCAACTTTTCGAAATATTGTTAAAAAAAAAAAAGTGTTTGTTAGTGTTACAGTTAAATGTTTTATACTACCATGAGATTGTCCAGTGATGAAATTCTGAGACGCCTTTTTCACGTGAATTGGTACTTTTATTTTGAAAAATTAAGACAGAAAGCGTGAAGCCAAGGACTAATGCATCCAGTTCAACTTGAATAAACGATAAGGAGACGTGTGAAAGTCAGTATTAAAACATGTTAAAGTGATACACGGTATATCGTTTAGATTAACTTCCTAGAAGGAATCATGATGCATTCTTTCTTTAGAATCGGAAAGACGACAAACTGTGTGCAGCACATATTAAAATCTCTGCATGTCAGACTACCACAACAGATATCAGCTTTACAGTCACAAACGAATCTATGTTCTGGGTCAAACTGGACATTTTATCACACTCGCTCACTTTATACAGGAGTTCGTTTCTGTAGTAAGAACGATGGACAGAAGGACACTGACCAGGTGTCAGTTTCCAGAAGTTCATACACACTTTCAAGCCCGTCTGCAGCACAGAAAGGTACGTGCATTACAGAAAGTTATCATATAGTAACCATCGTTTCCGTCAAAATACCGTAGTTATGGTTATGAATTGCTACTGCCAACCACTGTCACTAGAAAAAGTAGGATATAATGAAGCAAAGATTTTCAAAGCTAGTTTTTAAAGAGATCCCAGCTATAAATCTACTATGACTACTAAATATGATATTTTGGCAGGAACTATGTAACCTTGATGATTTTTATAAGACATTTAATATCAGGATTCATTATAGCTAGTTAGTAAGTGCATGTCTGATTCTATCTGTCTTTCCTCAACAGTCAAACAAGCTGGCAAAGATTTCACTTATTTGATTGTGGTGCTCATTGGACTCGGTGTAACAGGTGATGTGACGTGTTTGATTTGATACAAACCAGGGCTGGATTGTGGACCGTCATGCCCCGGGGCCTCAGACTGTTAGGGGCCTGGAGCTCCTAGGCACCAAAACGTATTTGCTATTGACAATGACAGGGGCATCTAAAAATTTTCCTTTTTCAGTTTTCAATTTAGTGTTTTGTTATGTGCTTTTGTATGGGCCAAGCCAAAAATGGAAAAATATTTAGTGGTCTTAACCATTTTAATCACTGATCAGGAAATTAACAAGAATTGCACAAATACTGTAGATAAAGTAACTTAGCATGGAATAGCCTTCCCCTTTGTTTTCTTTACAAGTTTAAGCCGTGTGGGTAAAATTGCAGACAGTTTTTTACAGGAAGAAGAGTCAGTGTTGTTCCACTCAATGTTGATGGCTTCAAACAGTTCAAGAGTAGTTGAAAAATGTTTCTCCGTTAGTTTGAGTTTAATGTGAGACCAAATATTCCCAAAGAGTAGGGTTCAAATCTGGACACTTCTTGGTTGTCTTTGCAATTTGGGCAGGAGCATCGTCTTGTTGGAAAAATAACATCTGATCATTTCTCTTTAGATAACAACTTTTCAATTGTGGGAAGCAAGCCATTCTGCAATATTCTCCAGTAATCCAAAGCATTAAATGACTTTTCACAGTGAAGCAGCTCACCAATACCAGCAATTAAAATGATACCTCTTCATCCATGCTTCACTGTGGTAGAGATGCATTTACTATTATATTTCTCAGCAGATTTTTGAAGACGCCACTCTGGAGTATCACCATGCAACCGGTGTTTCACTGTGATCCATCACTCCACACAACTTTCCATATTCTGCCAAAAACTTCATTCTGTTTTGATGTTTTTCTGAGACAATAATGGCTTTTTAAGCAGGTCCATACCCACCATAGACATTGAGGCAAGACAAGTCCCCCCCAATAATTAGAAATTGCCAAATTGTCCCCCCCAATATTTGATGCTAGCTCTGCTGCACTCCATTACGCACCGCTCTGTTTGTTATTAGGATGACAAAAAATTGTTACATTGTTACAATTTTGACAAAAAGTTAAATTTTTAGACCGGTCTGCCTCTGCGATCTGACAGCGCTCGTAACTGTCAGAATGATTGAGATGGCCAATCACATCACTGAAGGCGGGGCTTACTGTTCACCGAGGACGAGTGAGAATTCCAACTCAACGCTTTAGTTTAAGCAGTGAAAGAATGCGTGGTGAGATATAAGTAGCTAAACATTTAATATTTGATGACTGTTTTACGATAGAAAGGTTCAGCGACTGATAGTAATATCCAGTGATGCAAACTAATCAACATTTTTATGAAAGTTCATCGTTTTGAATTGAAAATACGTTATTATTTACATGATTCATTCATGTAATTCATAACTGAATTTGACGAGACGAAACGTTTTGCGTTTTTTACATATTGGACATACAAATAAGAGTGAATGTGTGCATATTAAAAAAAAAATATTTGCAAATAGTTTAAATTGCTCACTTCATAACTACAATAGACCTGTAACTTTTACCATTCTTATTTCTTTTTTCGTTATTCCCTTAAATCCCTTGTAATCCTTTATTTATTTAATCCCCCCCCCCCCCCCCCCTTTATTTCAATTGCCAAAAACATTTTTTTTTAGTTTTAGTCAACAATAACAACACTGATCGAAAGACATGTGCCCGGGGCCTCATGTGACCACGATCCGGCTCTGATTCAAACATCTAGTTGATGATGCCATTATAATCAATTAAAGATCCCCTGCTCTGACATTTCCATGCATGTGTATATGTTCGAAAGTATAAGAATTGATCCGATTGTCATCCTTATTAGGTGGACTGCTGTATGTGGTCTTTCAAGAGCTGTTTTCCTCTTCAAGTCCAAGCAAAATTTATGGAAAAGCTTTTGAGAAGTGCAGATCTCACCCTGAGGTCAGCAAATGGTGATTGATTTGTTATGAACTACAAGATAAGCAAACCAAATATGTTAAATGCATGTACTTGCTTTATGTGAAGGTAATCGGAGCTTTCGGAGAGCCCATCAAAGGCTTTGGGGAGACCAGTCGGCGTGGCAGAAGGCAACAAGTCAGGTAAAATTTTTAATATCAATAAATAAACCCTTTTGTTACACCTCACATATGCTTTTCAAGGTTTTTTCTTTAGTCATATAGAGTACATGAAGGATGGAATCAAGTACATGCGGCTGAAATTTTACATTGAGGGATCTGAACCAGGATTACGGGGAACTGTTCATTCAGAATCGAAGGAGGTACAATACAATCTCAGTGGAAAAAACAAAAGTGTGAGTTTCATGCAAAAGTAGTGTTGACAAATATATAACAAACTGCTTCTTCTGTCTGACAGAATCCTGAGACTGGAAAGTATGAATTCCGTTATATTTTTGTAGAGATTGATGCGTATCCCAGGAGGACAGTCGTCATTGAAGACAACAGATAAAATGAGTTTTAACAGTGTTAAGCACATATTTGGAATTTCAATAGCAGACATTGGAAAGATTCATTAAAAAGCTCTGAATTGAAACCGAAGAACCTGAATTTATGTCACTACTCAGATTAATCAAGCTTGGATTTGTCATGCTTGAATTGTGTTGTGTTATTTAGACAAATGGAAATGGAAGATCTAGATATTTGGACGTGAGAGTGTTTGTACTGAAACATCTTGTATTTTGTACAAGGATTTGCATGATTGTTTTATACAATATGTGGTTTAAAATAAAGATCAACTATAAAATTCACATAGGAAAGCAGTTTTTAATGTAACTTGAATACATGTTAATAAAGCAATTTGATGCCTTTATTGCAAATGGTCCGTTATTATTTATTTGCCTGAATTGCCTGAAGCATTTAAAATATAAATTGATCTATCCTGTTTCTCTATTCAGATTTTTTATTTTTATGGTTCTTTATTGTCATTGTTTTATAGAACATAGGAATAAATAGCAACAAAAATATGTAACTGACAAATATATAACTAAATTAACCCTTCATTTTGCATATGCAGGTAGTATGTTAGTTCGAATGTTTTTTTGACATGCAGTATATATGCCCAGTTTTTATAGTGCAGTAGATCTCTGATGGACCAATGAGAACATAGCTTATTGACCTCCTGAGACTGTTAAGTCTTATAAGTTTAACCTCGCATTTCTGAAAGCCATTCAGTAACTTCTTGTGTTCGGTAGATGGCGCTTTATTACTAAGAAAAATGTTTAATGTTATATATAAACATTATATAGGCCTATAAAATATATACTACTTTGAGGGTGCAAGGTCCTTCGTATCATATTTACAATTTTAAAATGACATGTAAACATTATTATTATTATTATTATTATTATTATTATTATTTACATACAACAATAAAAACGTAAACATAAAATAATCGACAACGGACTTTTAATTTGACGTTCTTCTCCCATTAATCCACGGAAGTAAGGACGCCTTGCGAGACAACAGAAGAACTACAACAAAACCCCCTTCGTTTGCTCATGGAAAAAACACACGGCACTCATTTCTCGGAAGTCCTTTGAGTCTCTCAAGTATTAGCATTTACTAACAGAGAGAGGAGTCACACTCGGCCTACATGCAGCTAGTGAACTCGAGCTGTTTGAAAAAATTACCTAGGTGTCCGTGTTTCTACTTTGTAAAGGTACATTAATTTTTTTTTAGCCCGTTAGCAAAGCGACTTCCTCTTGTGTCTATGAGGAGCAGATGCTTCGCTAGCTGTCTAAAGCTGGATTATAACGCTACTTATAAGGCGTTTACAAGGTGAGCTCATTTTCATAATGAAAAGTTGTATTAAGGTCATATAACTAAAATTGGCCGTAATAAATCCCAATGAATGCACTTAAAGGGTGCGCGTGCTCTGTTTGTTTATATAGCCGAACTAAGCTTGTAATGGTGGTAGTTTATTTTCAGTTTTCTGTTTATATAACAGTAACGTTAACCTAACCCTGTGTGTTACACAATATATTAAAAAATAAAGTCACTTTTAAATGTTTTTAGTGTGACTTTAAAAATCTGAGCTGCTTTAAACATTAGATCAGTTGACAGTCTGAGTGATTATTCATATGTGGTTTGGATTTGATTATTAAAATCATGAGTAAACAATGCCCTGATGTCGAAATGACATTTTCTTATGCTGACCCTGCCAATAAATCTTATTGGTTCTTATTTTAGTTTGACAGCTTGGAAGCTGATTATGGTAATTGATACCAACTGGTGAGAAGCATGGAGCTGTACTGGTACATGTAAGTTTTTGTGAGACTGTTGATGTGATTACAGTTGTATTGTCTCTTTTTTGTTTTAACATTGTATCATATTTGATTTTGTTTATTCAAGTTTGTCTCTGTTTATGGCATGTATGCAACGTGTTGTAATAATAGTAATTACCAGTTATGCGTATGTCTTTGAGACTTTAAACATGTTCTTTATCTTGTTTTAGAGTCGTCATAATATTTATTATGATTAAGATCTTCTTCTACATCTGCTGGTATCGCTCAAGGCAAAGACAGCTTGCTGCGTACCTCAGTAATCCCCGAAATGCTCAGATCGTCATTGTGGGAGGACGTGCGTACCTACACCAGATCTGTGAGAGACAAAATGTGAGTAAAACTTCAGTTCAATCAGATCCTTTTTTCTTTTTTTTTTTCAAGGTGTGGCCGAGTTGGCTGTGCGTCAGCGGCTGTTGATATAATCACTCTTTGGAAGCATGACATAGTTTAGTTTCCTGTGGAGTACAGTGTGGGTCTACATTCAGTGTACATTCAGCAAAACAATAAGATAAAGTGCAATTATGTTATGGTAACTTCTGTTGAATTCAAGTGGCATTTCACAGAAGATTTGACTAGGTAAATGACAGAGACACTGATAAGCTGATAAGCAGACAAATCTTTTCCCCTTTGATTAAGCTCTTGCAGGGGGAAGAGGAATGTTGTGATTAAGCACTGAAATGTATTTAAATCCTCTTTGTATAACCTTTATCACTGTTCAGTCAGTGTAGACACATAGATTACATCAAAATGAATATTAGTTTGTCTTGTTTTCTTTCTTTTTTTATTTACTTTTTCACTTGAAACCATTAATAATAAAGGTATGTATTCATGTCAGGATGGATAATCTTCCTGTTTAATGTTAAAGGTTGTTTACACCTGGTATTAACATGCTTCTCAAGTGCTTCTCCTATGACCCCTTTTGATCAGATTTGATGTAGAAAAAAAGTTTTATTTATATATTAGAGCCGCACGATTAATCATTAAAAGATCACAATCTCGATTCAAACACCCATGTGATCTTATTCCTAAATGATAGTGATTCGCCTGTGTCTATTAAACCTTTGACAAGTATGACCACAGCTAACATTCAAATCTGCGTTGCCGCTGACCCAGAGCTCAATTCAGATAAAGACTGTATCAATTACATCATTACACCAGTAGGTGGCAACAAGTGTTAAAAATTTTTATTTTTCATTGAATCATTCATTCAAGAGATTCATGCAAAAACACTGATTCATCCAGTAATTGAATCCAGTAAACAATTGAAGTCTATGAGTGAGTCATTGAATCATTCATTTTCACTGACTTTTAAAAAAGATATAATTAATTCATATTAATTAAATATTTTTTAAATAGACTGCAGCAATTAACATTTTGTCAGATCCTTTAGTAAATTACATGTTATTTTGTTTATTTGTCTGTTCGGAATCGTGGGAGAATCACAACCTCTATTTTAAACAAAAAATTGCGATTCTCAATTTATCCAGAATCGTGCTGCTCTAATACATACTGTATATCTAATTTTATTTTTTTTAAAGAAATTAATACTTTTAACAAAGATGCATTAAACTGATCAAAAGAATTAGAAAGTAATTTATAATCTCAAGAATCCTGAGGAAAAAAAAAAAAGTATCACCGTGTCCACGAAATATTAAGCAGCACAACTGTTTTCAACATTGATAATAAGAAATGTAACTTGAACATCAGCATATTAGAATGAATTCTGAAGGATCATGTGACACTAAAGACTAGAGTGTCATCACAGAAATAAATTACATTTTAAAATATTAAAATAGAAAAGTTATTTGTTATAATATTTCACAATATTGCTTTTTTCCACTGGTTTTTTGATCAAATAAATGCAGCCTTGGGGAGCATGAGAGATGTTTTTCACAATCATTTAAAAAAAGTGTATATATGCGTGTTTCCAAATTTTCCATTTTTTTTCTTTTAAAAGCAGCCACAAGTAGCAAAGTTTAAAAACCCGTTTTAGTGGAGATTGAGAGGTGAATAGGCGGCCCTTCACTGTAGTCTGGGACATATCAGGACAGATTAGTTTTTACACTATGAATGTTAAGGTGTCACATTCGAAGATTACATCTTCGAATGTGGGTTGAATAATTTGGACTTTTTTGACACGTGTATTTGTACACTTGTAATTGGATCACCCAAAATGAATCTTAACCGGCATCTTAGTCTATAGGGGAATCTTCAATATGTTTGAACACAGGAAATTTGAATCCGCTCACAGGTTTCAGTTTTTTTGGTTTTCAGACTGAATTGGAGTGCGCTTTCAGTGGAAATTTGCTAATTTTCAGTGCAAGTGGATGTTCTGTCTGTGTCATTTATCTACAGGGAAGGTTTTGGTGAACTTCCACTTTTACTGTTTCACAACGCCATTTTTGACCTTAGTGCTGCATTTTTTTTTTTTTTTTGACTCGTGATGTAAAAAGTTTAAATCTCTAAACTCAAAGCTACAACAAGGATCCGTTAAACCAAACCGAGGGCAGGTGTGTCAAGTCTCGAGTCTGTGTTATTCGCACAGGCCACTAAATGTGTGAGCTCTTCTGTTCAGAAGAATAGTTTCTCTTGTTGGTGCTCAGCACTTGTCAAAACTAACCAGTGCCTGTGAAAAACCCAGAAGAAGCAGACTTGATGGAACAAGAGCAGGACCCAGAGCTAAGGGCCCTGACAGTGCTGACAAAACCTTCTAGGAATGTTATTGTTTTTTTTGGCAGTTTGACTAAAGCGTATTCACTCGTACAGTCCAAGTTATGGTATCTGTGACTGTATTATAAATGAGATTTCTTTTAAAAGTGTCTGTAGTGTAGAATGTGTTCTTGAGTAGCTCTAAACTGGTTTGAAGCTGTAACGCTGCATTTTAAATTCAGAAAAAGCCCTTTGTTTCTAAATGAAAGCGTCTTATGTTCAGAAAAGCATCTGGAAGCAATTTGTATTGAAGACTGTTTCAAGCCAAAGAGAGCTTTGCCATTCAAATAAGGTTGCTATTTTAATATTTCACTGAATATTTTGGAGAAAAATGGACATTTATTAGCCCATCATACCATTGCAAACTGAATTTTTATAGGTTATATGCCTATAAAACATGTTCTAGATTATCTCAGTATTTCACAGGAGTTGTTTTCTCTTTCTTCAGATGTGGAGAGAATGATATATATAGGCCTGTTTTTAGAAACCGAAGCGGTCTGTAGTTCTCCATACAGGAAATGCCCTTAATTTGACAACAGGCGGTTTAGATGTATGTGAAACTTTTGGCCTGCTTACACGTTCACATGCCAGTAGTTGCTTTGTTGTTCTTACAGTAGTTTTATAAAGAAGTTTGTCACAGCATGCTGATATATTACATATTACTTGTTTAATGCCAAACAAACTGCTTTGTTGAGCAGTAGTGTAATCAAGAAGGGAAATACCAGACCATTAAGATCCCATCTAAAAGATGACCTTCTCTTTCAGCAAATTTTCATCTGAACTATGAAGCTGCATATGACTTAAAAAAGAAAATGGAGAACTGTCTCATATCCTTACTGAAACTGAGATAACATTGTGATTACCAGCCAAACTGAGACCCCAAGGTCTTGTAGGTTATAAACACATATAGGCCTGGGCAAGTGATTGCACAATTCCATCGCAAGCATTGACTAGATTTTGTTTCACTGCCACATGTATTTAAAATCATCTTTAAGATGCTTCTTGTGTGTAAAATGTCTGATTCCTGTCTGATTGTGGGTGTTTAACTCCCACTGCTGCTCTGCTCCACAGACATCAATCTGGCCCAGTTGGTACGGAGTTCAGGATGACGGCTCAGTGGGTGAACCCTCCGCCTCTCTTCCACCATCATCCTCGCTGTCTCAACTGGACATGCCTCCTCCATATGAGGCAGTGTCTGGAGGTAAGACTGACTCACTGTACGACTACACCCCAGTCTGCACTGGGACAGAAATAATTAATTTTAGGATTATTAAGAAAATGTATAAGCTTTTTTACTGGACCACTTTAAAGTCCATTGGGGCCCAGCAATTTTTTTTTATTTTTTTTTATGTTGTTTAATGTTTTTTTTCCCTTGTGAATTTCTCTGAGAACACACATGCCACAGTTTTAGTTTTTTTTTTTTTTTTTTTTTTTTTTTTTTTAATTATCAATTGTATTTGATTTGACTGGATTATTTATTTCTTGTAAGTTTATTTCTTTTTAAATTAACATATCAGGTTAATTACAGAGTTTTAAAGGGTTAATTCGCCAAAAAAATAAAATTCTGTCATTAATTACTCATGTCGTTTCAAACTCGTAAGACATTTGTTCATCTTTGAAACACAAATTAAGATATTTTTTATTAAATCTGAGAGCTTTCTGACCTCTGATAGACTGCAACGTTATTACTAATTTCATTGCCCAGAAAGGTAGTAAAGACATCGTCAAAATAGTCCTACAGTAATTACAGTGGTTCAACATTAATGTTATGAAGCGACGAGAATACTTTTTTTGCGCAAAAAACAAACAAAAATAGCAACTTTATTCAACGATTTCTTCTCTTCCCTGTCAGTCTCCTATGCTGTTCACGTAGTGTAAACAGTGCAGCGCTTCCGGGTTCTTCGTCAGAACGCCGGCTCATTATTGGCAGGCTCCTGCGTCAGCATCACACGCATGCATCATGGCGCTCACGTGAACAGCGTCGGCCAATACTGAGCCAGCGTTCTGACGTAGAACCCGGAAGCGCTGGAAGAGAAGAAATTGTTGAATAAAATCATTATTTTACAAAAAATATTCTCGTCGCTTCATAACATCAAGGTTGAACCACTGTAGTCACATGGACTACTTTAACAATGTCTTTACTACCTTTCTGGGCCTTGATAGTGGTAATAACGTTGCAGTCTATTGGAGGCCAGAAAGCTAATGGATTTCATCAAAAATATCTTAATTTGTGTTCCAAAGATGAACAAAGGTCTTACGGGTTTGGAACGACATGAGGGTGAGTAATTAATGACAGAATTTTCATTTTTGGGTGAACTAACCCTTTAAGGTGGAGTATGCTTATAGATATGAGAGAATAAAATGAATACATAAAATATGTACGGAACGGTACGGCTCGCTTAAATAGTTCCACCTCGGTTGAGGTTCCAAGCGAGCTGTACTGATACTAAATGTGACGTGTAAACACTGTAGATCACTGATTGGTCAGAGAGAATCGTCACTACCAGCGTCATTGGATTTGAAACGTGAGACACCAATCGAAATGACTGTGTTGTGGTCAGTAGACGAGGTGCAGACTTGTTAGTAGCCGAGGAGCGGATCCACGGCAGTAAAGGCGGTGCAACTCTATCAGTCTATAATCCCTCCCACTTTGAAGCGGTACTAAACTGCAGTGGAAAAGCAGACTGAAAGTGAAGCGAGCCATGCCGAACCGCGCCAATAATGTACATTGCACATCACCTCATTTCTCAAAGAGTCTGAAAACAGTTAGTTCAAAGATTCAGTCTCTCTAAACCCCTCCTTTCCATGAGCCTACGCTGCTCTGATTGGTCAGATTTTTTTCTCATATCAAGTCCAGCGCGAGTCTTCATCCTTTTAAAGTGCATGTAAAGTGGGTTTGCAGCGCTGAAAACAGCGTCTTCTCGACATGTCGACAACGTGAACCACGAGCCTTCCAGGCTCAGCTACAAACTACAGTGTTTGAGGGCGGGTCTAAGTAGATGTCGTTCGCGGGCAGCCAATAAAGATCATAGGCTGGCATTATGCAAATTCGTTACATTGTTCCATCTATACAAGGTCTGTATTACACATTGCATAGAAGGAAATATTCAAAATAGCATAATAAGGGCACTATAATGAAACCATTTTGTGTACCATTAAGAAGGCATTTTTATTCCTCTGTTATACAATCATGAATGTTTTTGGTTAATGGAGTGTTACAAAAAGTTAACCATAAAGGGACTTGTCTGCTAATCATTTTCTAGTTGCACATGATTTGTGTTTGGAGGATTGATTTTGCCTTATTTTTAGCTCTCTGTGTATACGCCAAATCCCGATATTGTTGCAGCATACACGTAGACTGTTGCACTTAAAATCCTCTCTGAAAGTGCTTTTCCAAGTGATCGCCCACAGCACAGCTGGAATGTAAATGATTAAATGTTTGTTGAACTATGAGCTCTTGCACTGACGTTCTATTGTGTGTCACAGTTTAAGTTCATCCCTAAATACATCTCTCCATGAGAAGTTTCATACAGTAATGGTTGATATGTTTACAAGAAAATCACCAAGAATACATATATGGTACGGTGAGGAGACTGTCAAGTCTCAAGGGTTAGACCAACAGTAAATACTTAACATGTCTCTTCACACTAATATGAGAAACAGCCTTTCAGTCACATTACATCTCTCCAGGGAAAGTCTTGTGCTTTCACCCACTCTGCTGTATGCTCTGTAAATGGTTAACAGGGACAATTTTATGACAAGAGGGAACAACAGTTGGAGAGTGGGCCTGCGGACATCAGCCATCCCAAATTAGACCAATGCCTCTTAATTGGCAGGTTTTGTAACTGACATGCTGAGAAGGACGTTTATGAACACCAGCTGCCAGATAGTGACATTAAGACATGGAAAAGGTTGAAATGAATTTGGCAATCATAGCTTTGCACGTTGGGTTTACTTCAGTTCATTTCTGTGCTGAAACCGATTGTTCATTCAGCAGCAGAGAAGGAAATCTTCTGGTGCTTGTGTGGATTGGCAGCAAATGAAAGATTCTGGCTCACGGCTCCATTCTTCTGAATCATTCTGTTGCATTTCCCCCTTTTCCCTTTCCATTTGTGCTCTCATTATCTCTTACAATGTCACATGAGTTTATAAACAGTGGATCTCAGCAAGTACATCTGTAAGTGTCTAAACGAACCCCAAGAACAAGACATGAGGTTGAAGATGTGACACATGCGTATACTGCATTTCCTTTGACCCAGAAGAGTGAAAGATCTTCAGAGCAGGATGTGGTTTTTATCAGCCTTCAACGCCACATCATTCAGCATTTCCACCGTTTCTTGATATTCTAGTGAAGTGGTGATGGAAACCCCCCCCCCCCCCCCTTCTCCAAATGCTCTGTGTATAGTTTGTACCACCTGTTCCCTGGAAATATTTGGCAATATTTGCTTTTGTTTGCTGTTTAAAGACACCAAATATGGCATTGATTGCTTGCAGTGGCCTGCCCTGCAGAATAAAACAGGAAATTATGTAATTTTTTTAAAAAGCATGACCTTGCTATTTTGCATGCATATTACTTTGAGTCATTGGAAGTTTTAGTTGTACAGACAGTAGATGAGAGTTACTAGTGTTATTCTAATCTTATTACTATTATTATTTTCTCTCTTTTTTTTAATAATGTATTTGTATTTTTAGTGAATCAATAAAAGTTGATTTGTTTTAATATCCCATCATATGTAATTTTGAACTGAGGTTTTTTTTTTTTTTTTTTTTTTTTTTTAACTGAAAAAAATATAATTGGCGTATAATTTATGGTTGAAAAACGGTAAAATGACATTCCCAGAAGTTCTTATGTGACACATCACATATGATTTATTTCAATAGTTTCTCATTTTTGTTATCAGTAATGTACAGTGGGGTGTTTTTGTGTTGATTTTTCTGTTATTTCATTTGTTTCTTGGATTATTTTTTGATTTGTGTGACCCTGTGCACCGTCTAATTTACAAATATGGGCCATGTTTTATACGATGAACTCTGATTCATCATGTGGCTTTCTATTTTACCACCTGTATTATTACACTGGTTATCGGTACATTTTAAGGTAACATTCAGATTTTGGTACTTCAAGTACATTGGTATATTAACATTACATCACTTAAAGGGTTAGTTCACCTAAAAATGAAAATTCTGTAATTTATTACTCACCCTCATGTCGTTCTACACCTGTAAGACCTTCGTTCATCATCGGAACACAAATTAAGATTTGTGATGAAGATATTTTTGATAAAATCCAAAGGCTCATTGAGGCCTGCATTGACAGCAAGATAATTAACACTTTCAGATGCCCAGAAAGGTACTAAAGACATATTTAAAACTGTTCATGTGACTACAGTGGTTCAACCTTAATATTATAAAGCAACGAGAATACTTTTTGTGCGCCAAAAAACACAGTTATTCAACAAAATCTAGTGATGGCTGATTTCAAAACACTTCTTCACAAGCTTCGAAGCTTTACGAGGCTTTTGTTTCGAATCAGTGGTTTGGAGCGTGTATCAAACTGCCAAAGTCATGTGATTTCAGTAAACGAGGCTTTGTTACGTCATAAATGTTTCGAAATTTCAATAGTCCACGTGACTTTGGCAGTTTGATACGCGATCCGAACCACTGATTCGAAACAAAAGATTTGTAAAGCTTTGAAGCTTTATGAAGCAGTGTTTTGAAATCGCCCATCACTAGATATTGTTGAAAAGTCGTTATTTTGTTTTTTTGGTGGACAAAAATATTCTCGTTGCTTCATAACATTAAGGTTGAACCACTGTAGTCACATGAACTGTTTTAAATATGTTTTTAGTAGCTTTCTGGGCATCTGAAAGTGTTAATTATCTTGCTGGCAATGGAGGCCTCACTGAGCCATCAGATTTTATCAAAAATATCTTAATTTGTGTTCTGAAGATGAACAAAGGTCTTACGGGTGTGGAACGACATGAGGGTGAGTAATAAATTACAGAATTTTCATTTTTGGGTGAACTAACCCTTTAAAGAAATATACAGTTTATAAGTCGTAAAATATACAGGCACCAATATGCCATTCCGTAAAACAAGAATCATTGTCACAATATTTTTTACAGTGAATATCTGGCAACCACAGCTGCCTTTTTTTTTTTTTTTTTTTTTTTTTTTAAATGTAAATTTAACAGGATATATTTTACAATGGGAAGACATTTTTACGTTGTCATTAAAGTTTTTTTTATGTTAACTTTGCACTCTCTCGTCTTTGTTTTGTGCAGCAAATGACCTGAAGCCTCCACCATACAGCGAGTACGCTCAAAACGACGATACCGATGCATCCCTGAGCATCGCCATCCCGGACGGCAATGATTCCAGTGCAATTAGCGATGCCCCACCCCCTTACACGCCCAGCATCACCTATCCAGCCAATCAGCAAGTAGACAGCCACATCCAATCACAACCGGAGGGAAGGTCAAGTTAAACTTCTCTCAATATAGAAACACAACAAGGGCTAAGCAACTGCTTTAGCCCCTCTAGGTCTTGTTTTTCCATCTGGACTTATTTTCTTCTCAAGCAAATTATACAAAGAAAAAAGATTTCACATTGGCGGTGGATCTGGCTTGTTCTCTTGTGAGAGAATTTGAATAGTGCACAATATGCAGTATAAAGAATGAGACTGGCCTGATGCCATCTTCTGGCAGAGTCGAGCACTGCTCTGCCCACGCTGGTGTACCGGTGCTTTCAGTTCACCCATGCCTTATGCTCATTTCCTCCAGCAAAACCACCGCACATAGCCATACGGCAAACACCGCCATTTCGATATTTTAAACAATTACTTTCACCGTCATTTATTTGGAGCAGTGTGGAAGGATAATGCCATGATCACGTGTGGCTGCTTGAGGAACTGTAAATAGGCTAGTGGGTTGATTGGTGCCAAGCACGTTCTGCTTAGACAATGTCGTTGACACATTTCTTTATAATTTTTTTTTAAATCCCAAAGGGAGAGGTTAAAGGTGTAGTTCAAGCAAAAATGAATATTCTGTCATTCGCTCACCCTCATGCTCACCTGTATGACTGTATGTCAATGGTAACCAAATCTGTTAACATTCTTCAAAATATCTTTTTATGTTCCACAGGAGAAAGTAAGTCATACTGCGTGTTATGACATGAGGTGAAATGATAGAATTTTAATTTTTGCCTTAACTATCTCTTTAAAGTATAGAGGTCTAGCCTCAGGTTTATTTATAACCTCAGTTTATATGTGATGACAATTTCAAAAAAAAAAAAAAAAAAAAAGCCCTCTGAAGCACTTTTAATGTGTTGTAATTGCCTTAATTCCGTCTGTTGGTAAGTGTCCAATATTCCTGAATCAACCAGAGCCAGTGTGGATAATGTGGCTAATGGTCATGACTCGTGTAAATGTGTGCAGTACTCTGTGTTGTATCGCTTATCAGGTTAAATGTAACACACTGATGCATTTGAGATCACGGTGCCCTTATTAACAATTTCTGATAACCTAAATAGACCTTCCACGTGTGCGTGTGTGTGTGTGTGTGTGTGTTAAGGCATATGTTAACTGTGTGATGAATTCAAACAGAACTTCCTTGTGAAAATGTTTATGTGCTTTAGTGAGCGCATAAAGTCATCTCTGTGCAATTGTCAATATATCAGGTTCACATAATGGGATCAATATTTTTTTTGTATTTAAAAAAAAAAAAGTCCACATGAAAGGATGTGATCTAAGTGTGCTTTTAGAATATGTGTGTGTAGTTCCGTTCCCCTTCTCCCCTGAACGCCCGGTCCTTCACTATGTAATTTCATTTAATCATAATTTGATTTAAAATGCTAATCCTGCAACATGTATTATCTCATTTAAACTGAAGTACTGTATATGCTATTTTTGTATTTATGGAAAAACCCTTTGAATCTCTTTCAAAAATAAAGATTGGTGAAATGTCATGTTTGAAAACAGCTCATTTCTCCAACAAACTCAATGGACGTTTCATACTTTTTTTATCAGTGATATGTGGCATTGATCTCAAAGCTGCATTTATTTGTTCATAAATACAATAAAAACAGTAATCTTTTGAAATATTATTGCATATTTAAAATAACTGTTTTCTATTTCAATATATTTTAAAATGTAAATTATTCCTGTCATGCAAAACTGAGTTTTCAGCATCATTACTCCAGTCTTCAGTGTCACATGATCCTTCAGAAATCATTCTAATATGCTAATTTGTTGCATCGTTTTGGAGAATTTGTGGAAACTGATTTTTTTTTTTTTTTTTTTTTATGGATTTATATGAATATAAAGTTCAAAAGAACCGCATTTAATTGAAATACAAATCTTTTATAACTATATAAATGTCTTTACTGTAATTTTTGATCAATTTAATGCATCCTTGCTGAATAAAAGTATTAATTTCTTTAAAGAAAAATACAGAAAATAACAGTAGAATACTATATACTGTATAGTATTCACTGCATACCATGTTTTTTTGTTTGTTTTTTAGTACAGGAAATAACTGAAAACATGACAATTCCATATGTACAGTATATAATGCATGCTATGTTCTTCAGCTTCAAAATCAGGTTTATAGCTCTTAACCCTAACAGTCAAATCAAACTTTTAAAAATTATGGCAGATATGACTTGCTGTTTGTTCCTCACAGTGGAAATTTTCTGGAAATCTAAGGTACATGCAGTTTGTACACTGAACATAATGGAAATGTAGTATGTCACCTGGGTATTTTTGTGTATACAGAAAGGTTGCACGTTATATACAGTTGACTTGCTTTATATGTCAGTAATCGTAATTCTTCTGTGGTTTTATAACTATTTTGTATAAAGCCATACTTTGGCCACTACTTTCTCACACCACAAGGGGGCAGTAGTACATTATTCTTCATTCCTCATTATTCTTCATTCCCTGTTCGCTCACAGTGTGTTTTCTTTTAAGTTCTCTGCATCTATATGATAACTTGCCGTTCAGGTTTTTATTTTTAACAGCTGGCTCTGTATTCCATATTTCCATATTCATAATCCTGCAGAGCCAGTGCCCTCTGTGCTTTGCTTCCTACTCTCTTGTGTGGGACGAACGAAATCTCAGTCAAATCGGTGAGGTGGGCGGCTCCTGGCATGTTGTACAACTTTAACTTAAGACAAGAATACAGCTTTGCATAATGCTTTAAACGACTTGTACTACAACAGGTCTTTCACCACATCACATGGAATCAAACACTTGAAAGAGGATGTTGGAAATGCAATGTGTGTTTACCTTTTTGACATGTTAGCAGTAGATTTGGTCTGCCCAGGCAATTATTACTCTGACCTTTATTTCAAATTTTAAGTTTACAGTATGGGTTGAATCAGATCCCAAAAAATAAGTCTTTGTAATAAAATTGCTAAATTATTAAAGGGTTAGTTCACCCAAAAATGAAAATTGTCATACTCACCCTCATGTCGTTCCCGTCACACCCGTAAAACCTTCGTTCATTCGAAACAAAAGATTCGTAAAGCTTCAAAGCTTTATAAGGCAGTGTTTTGAAATCGCCCATCACTAGATATTGTTGAATAAAGTCGTTATTTTGGGGGGTTTTTTTGGCACACAAAAAGTATTCTCGTCGCTTTATAATTAAAGGTTAAACCACTGTAGTCACATGAACTGTTTTAAATATGTTTTTAGTACCTTTCTGTGCATTGAAAAAGGGAGTGTTATTGCTGGCGATGCAGGCCTCACTGAGCCATCGGATTTTATCAAAAATATCTTAATTTGTGTTCTGAAGATGAACGAAGGTCTTACAGGGTTGGAACGGGTTTGGAGGGTGAGTAATAAATGACAATTTTCATTTTTGGGTGAACTAACCCTTTAATAATTATAATTAATAAAATTAAGATCAAGTTTCTCTGATGTCGGTTATTGGTCACATGTCTATATGTTTTTTTTGTTTGTTTGTTTTTTTAACATTTCTTGTTTCGTAACTTGGTTTGGAATAATGTTGTTGTGTTTTGGGGATAAAAACTAATGTCTCCAAGGTATAGAAAACATCTTTCAGGTTATTGCAGTGGTCAGTTAAATCAGCACCAGAACACTTTCAAGCACAGGTAAGCCTTGTTATTAATTTTTCATGTTGTTGTTAATGTTCATGTTATTACAAGCTTGACTTAATTTAAACCGAACAGGTTACTTTAATTCTCCACTGCAATGTGTTTTGATACACAAGCTGAACTAATGGCTTCAGTGTTTAATGAGCAGTGTTTGTACCCGTTCTCTTCCACAGCTCATACTAGGAACATATAAGCTGCACCGCAGGCAGTCACGCTCAAGGGGAAATAAGTGACTTTGCTTTTGGCCACCCTGCAGGAAAACTGGAGGAGTTGCACCTGCGGCCATCATCAGTGTTCCTCATGTTGATCTGGTGTGAGAAACAAATGAAACACACATATCAGACATCAGAAATGAGTCAGCAAATGGAGACTAGAGCTGAGGAAGCTTCTTCACATTTTCTCTGACTCATCTGTGCTTCTTCTGATTCTGTCAAATCTCCATTTTTTTTTTTTTTCTCTAGAGGCACGAAAGCTGACCTATTCTCTCTCTTTTCCTCATCTTGGTCGCTAGTGTGTGCTTATCAAGTATTCATTAGGATTATCGGATGAGCAGAAAATGTCGTGTCAGAATTATTCTTATCCGCACAGTTTTTATGAGGGTATGAACCAGATTTAAACTCTCTCCCAAAGTGCAGCATCTGTAGCAGCTTGTGTTTAATTGCTACTTTGACATTAACAGTAGGAGGATAAATATACTAAAAGTTATTGCAAAAAATTACACCACTATATGACAATTTAAAAGTTAGAACCGGTTTTACAAAGCGCTGAAGATTAGATTTAAATATTATTCCAATGTGATTTATATATAGTTCGCCCAAAAATGAAAATTTTGTCATCATTTATCATGTATGACTTTCTTTCTTCTGTGGAATATTTTGTGGATATTTTGAAAAATCACTTTGTTTGTTTGTTTTTTGGACCAAAACCAGTTGAAACAATCTTCAAAATATATTCTATTGTTATTCACTATTAAGCCCATGCATGTAAGGTTATTATAATATAATATAATATGCTTTTATTCAGCAAGGATGCATAGTTACAAACATTTTTTTTTTTTTTTACTTTTTATTCATCAAATCAGCATCAGAATCATCATTATTCATCAGCATGTCATGATTTTCACAAAATTTATATGCAGCACAACTGTTTTCAACATTGATAATAATAAGAAATGTTTCTTGAGCAGCAAATCAGCATATTAGAATGATTTCTGAAGGATCATGTGACCCTGAAGACTGGAGTAATGATGCTAAATATTCAGCTTTACCATCACAGGAATAAATTATATGTAATAAATTACATTTGCATACAATATATTTAAAAATAAAACCGTTATTTTACATTGTAATATTATTTCACAACATTACTGTTTCTAATAGCATGTTTCGTCAGTACACCGGCTGACTGCGGTAACCTCGGGATAAACAGAGAGACTAATATTAGCGTAGATGCCATTCTTCTTATGATGTAACAAGTACATGTTATGGGAAGTGTCCCGGTTCCGGCTGACCTAATTTATGCAGCTCAACAATCATTTAAAGGGGACCTATAATGCCCCTTTTACAAGGTGTAATATGTCTCTGGTGTCCCCAGAATGTGTCTGTGAAGTTTCTGCTCAAAATACCCCACAGATCATTTATTATAGCTTGTCAAATTTGCCCCTATTTGGGTGTGAGCAAAAACACGCCGTTTTTGTGTGTGTCCTTTTAAATGCAAATGAGCTGCTGCTCTCGGCCACTTTCCAGAAGAGGGCGGAGCTTTAACAGCTCGCGCTTCGGTTGTTCAGCAACAACAAAGCTGGAGAATCTAATGCAGCCGAAATGATGATTGTCAGTAACGGTGTTTAGTCTTACATTGTTCAAACCAGAGTCGGACACTGATGGAGAGACTCAGGAAGAAGTTACAACTTTTAGAATGCATCTGGATATTTCTGAACGGTTAGTAGATAAATTTATGTAGTTGCTGTGGAGTTGATTCAACTCATCGATGTTGCATGTGCCGTCAAATTGACCCTCGTTTGTGAAGCAGTCCGGTGTAAAATGACGGCATGGCAACAACACTCTACTAAAACAACTCTTCCTCTTCTCTAAAGCAGCCCAACATGGCCTCACCCCCTTTGTTGTGTGTTCTCGGGGGCAGGGTTTATGTAAATTTTAGGGTTAGTGATGTCACTAACCCTGGAAGAAATTTGTTGTAGTTTCTACCAGCCGTTTGTTGTAGTCCTTAGAGAATTCTTTAAAAGAAAATATCTCCCTTTGCATTGAACTTTGAGCGTCACAACTTTGCAGATGTTGTTTATGCTCTAACAGCAACATTACACACTAACTAAAGTTTAAAAAAGTGAAATCATAATCAACCACCCCTTTAACTGATTTGAATAAAATCAATTTATAATGTGTTATGTGTATGTATGTATAATGCGTTAAGAGCTCGCTAAAGTACTGGGGAGCTAAACCATTTAGTGCTTTGTTAGTAATTAGCAAAATTTTAAAATGTTTAGGATGTTTAATAGAGAGCCAGTGAAGTGTTGACAGAACCGGGCTAATATGGTCATACTTCCTGGTTCTAGGAAGAACTCTAGCTGCTGAATTTTGGACCAGCTGGAGGTTGTTTATTAAGCGTGCAGGGCAACCACCCAGTAAAACATTACAGTAATCTAGCCTTGAGGTCATGAATACATGAATTTACTGTTCCACATCTGTCATTAAGAGCATATATGTTGTATTTTAGATATATTTTTAAGATGGAAGAATGCGGTTTTACAGATGCTAGAAATGTGGCTTTCAAATGAAAGATTGGTATCAAAGAGCACACCCAAAACATTAAAAAATCTTACTGACCCCAGACTTTAAACTTTTGAATGGTAGTATAATTACACTACTAATTACACTATCTATATATACACTATCTAATTACACTACCTATCAAAAGTGTAGTATAACCATATTTGTATTTTAGTTTCTTTTTCTTTTTTTTTACGAGTCTACATTCTCTTTTTTTCTCTCTCTCTTACTGTTAACCTCATAAATGTGTCGCATTATAGATTTAAAATTGGTCGTGAACAGGTTTTACAGTCTTTAAAGAGATGTCCCTGAAATCATTCAGATGGGTGAAGATGCATCATATAATAAAAACTATAACTGTCAGATTTTGAGAACTGTGGCTCATGAATGGCAGGACGTGGCTGTGTGCTCTAGTTGGCCAAGGCAGCACATCCATCCTCATAAATGTGTAGACTACTGTTAGCCCCGAGTGCTGGTTACACTTACGAGTGCAGGAAGCTGCAGTGTCATGTTTTAGAGAGGCGCATCAGTCAGGCTGTTTTAGTTGTGACAGAGACTCGTTCAGTTATATGGCTGTACTGCTGTCATTTTAAGTTGTGGGAACACATGGATGCATGTGTGTTTGCTTATCAAGTGAATGGCAAAGAAAGATCACAATAATATGTAAGAAATGAACTCTTTTCACAGACTGTGATGACACGTTTCCACAGTTATTAGTCACTATGAAATCAAAATTGACTTCTTATTTTTATTGTAGTATTTATTATAAATTATTTATCCATGCACATCATGGATAAATCTATCACAACTTCCACTTCCATAAATTCAAATTTAACATCGTAGCCTAAATCTAGCAAGGTTTTTTATATTTTTTATATTTTATATATGTGTGTATGTATGTGTGTGTGTGTGTGTGTATATATATAATATATATATATATATATATATATATATATATACACATATATACAGTATCTCACAGAAGTGAGTACACCCCTCACATTTTTGTAAATATTTTATTATATCTTTTCATGTGACAACACTGAAGAAATGACACTTTGCTACAATGTAAAGTAGTGACTGTACAGCTTGTATAACAGTGTAAATTTGCTGTCCCCTCAAAATAACTCAACACACAGCCATTAATGTCTAAACCGCTGGCCACAAAAGTGAGTACACCCCTAACTGAAAATGTCCAAATTGGGCCCAAAGTGTCAATATTTTGTGTGGCCACTATTATTTTCTAGCACTGCCTTAACCCTCTTGGGCATGGAGTTCACCAGAGCTTCACAGGTTGCCACTGGAGTCCTCTTCCACTCCTCCATGAAGACATCACGGAGCTGGTGGATGTTAGAGACCTTGCGCTCCTCCACCTTCCGTTTGAGGATGCCCCATAGATGCTCAATAGGGTTTAGGTACCCTCAGCTTCTTTAGCAAGGCAGTGGTCGTCTTGGAGGTGTGTTTGGGGTCGTTATCATGTTGGAATACTGCCCTGCGGCCCAGTCTCCAAAGGGAGGGGATCATGCTCTGCTTCAGTATCTCACAGTACATGTTGGCATTCATGGTTCCCTCAATGAACTGTAGCTCCCCAGTGCCGGCAGCACTCATGCAGCCCCAGACCATGACACTCCCACCACTATGCTTGACTGTAGGCAAGACACACTTGTCTTTGTACTCCTCACCTGGTTGCCGCCACACACGCTTGACACCATCTGAACCAAATAAGTTTATCTTGGTCTCATCAGAACACAGGACATGGTTCCAGTTATCCATGTCCTTAGTCTGCTTGTCTTCAGCAAACTGTTTGCGGGCTTTCTTGTGCACCATCTTTAGAAGAGGCTTCCTTCTGGGACGACAGACATGTAGAAAGATTTGATGCAGTGTGCGGCGTATGGCAGGCTGACAGGCTGACCCCCCACCCCTTCAACCTCTGCAGCAATGCTGGCAGCACTCATACGTCTGTTTCCCAAACACAACCTCTGGATATGACGCTGAGCACGTGCACTCAACTTCTTTGGTCGAC
The DNA here is from genome assembly GCA_039654765.1 of Mylopharyngodon piceus. Lineage (NCBI taxonomy): Eukaryota > Metazoa > Chordata > Actinopteri > Cypriniformes > Xenocyprididae > Mylopharyngodon > Mylopharyngodon piceus. The sequence goes on along the minus strand of CM077444.1, from coordinate 13,856,887 downwards.
CATGGTGAGGCCTGTTCTGAGTGGAACCTGACCTGTTAAACCGCTGTATGGTCTTGGCCACTGTGCTGCAGCTCAGTTTCAGGGTCTTGGCAATCTTCTTATAGCCTATGCCATCTTTATGTAGAGCAACAATTCTTTTTTTCAGATCCTCAGAGAGTTCTTTGCCATGAGGTGCCATGTTGAACTTCCAGTGACCAGTATGACAGAGTGAGAGCGATAACACCAAATTTAACACACCTGCTCCCCATTCACACCTGAGACCTTGTAACACGAACGAGTCACATGACACCGGGGAGAGAAAATGGCTAATTGGGCCCAATTTGGACATTTTTACTTAGGGGTGTACTCACTTTTGTGGCCAGCGGTTTAGACATTAATGGCTGTGTTAAATTATTTTGAAGGGACAGCAAATTTACACTGTTATGCAAGCTGTACACTCACTACTTTACAATGTAGCAAAATGTCATTTCTTCAGTGTTGTCACATGAAAAGATATAATAAAATAGTGACAGAAAATTTGACATCTTTCTCTCTTCTGACCAATGTAATCAATCTCTTGATATTTTTGTCCTTTTTTGGAATGTCATAAAAACGTTATTGTGGATTTTTTTTTCTTTTTTTTTTTTCTTTTGCTTGGGGAAAATGGGAATGCAAAAATTATATTTGTTGTTGTTTTTACCCAAATATGATGACTTACACTTCTAAAAACCCAGGAAATGTGAAAAGCGTCCATCAGTAAATTACAAAATAGATTTTTAAAGAAATAATCCTACGGAAAATTCATGTGCCATTGTATTATATGTTACCTGTCTTGTGAGTGGACTTTTAAGTTATTTCCTGTCTGGTGCCCCTTTTCATAAGCTGTTCGAAATTGCCCCCTGTACCCGCTTTCACTATTACCTACATTGCTACACTAATATAGTCCACTTGAAGAAGTGAATGAAAACGAGTGAGCAAATTCGGTCACTGAGTGCGCCAAAAGGGCTGCCCTTTTTGCATAGTTTGTGCTTGCCGTTTAATAGCAAACTGGCAGCTCCAGTAGTGATGAAAATATTGATCTTGATCTCTGTCATGGAAACTAGCATGCATAAACCTTAATTAAACAATTTAATAATCAATTAAAAAGGTACCTGTATGATATTACGCTGTACCCACATTTGACCAGTGGTTTGGAAAATGGATGGATGGATTGGTGATTCAATTTCATGCATCATCTTCTGGCGAGACACAGGAATTAATTCGGCATGACCCTCACAGTGCATTATGGGTATTCTCTGGCTGTTGAGTGTACATCAGTTGTACACTCGTTATTGCGGTGCATTGTGGGATTGAATAGATCCACTATGGTTTCGGACACCACAACAAATTGCTGTCCCCTCAAATTGTACCCTATTTAAGGTTATAGGGGGCGATTTGGGACACAGTTATAGTCAGTTTGTAGTTTTCTTGTTGATTGTTCTCTGATTGTTCCCAGGTGTGTCTTGTTTGCTAATTACGCCTTGTGTATTTAAACCCCAGTGTTTCCTGTGTTCATTGTTAGGTCTTGTCCATGTATGAATGTATCGTCGATGTCCTCATTTCTGTTCCTTGGTTTTCTAGTGTTTTTTGAGTTTATTTTGTACCTTTATCTTGATTTATTAAACACACTGCATTTGGATCCAACTCTAATTCCTTTCTGAGTTCACCAATGTTACACATTGTAATTAGCATGCAAAGGAAAGGTTGCTTTGTCTTGATGTTTTTTTTTTTTTTTTTTGTTAGGACAAAGGCTTTATGAGACTCTCTGTAGTTTTTAATTATGATTCATTTCAAGCAAGATGTGCTGTGGGCGAGCGCTGCCTGCTGTATGGAGACCTGTATGATTATTTGGAGAAAGAGAGAGAGGATGATTTTCAGGCTCAATATTTTGCTTAAAATTTCTTTGGTGCCATCTTATGTTTTAAGCTGATATACAGTGTCACATACTGTGGGCAATTTTTGTGTTGATAACAAAATAACTTGTAGATGAGTTAACGGTTAACGGATGACAGGCATGAAAACTGGCCACACTGCAGCTTTCACTCTCAGCAGATGACAAGTTTTGTGCCAGAGATCCTCCAAAACTGCTGGCTCACTGTCTTTAACGTCCTGCCAGCCAGGTTTACTTCATAAATACTGACACGATTAATCTTGTCTCTTTTTTTTTTTTTTTTAATTATTCAAAACAGAACAACAAAGTCACTCAAGGTCAGGGGCACCTAAAGTATTAGACAGACAACAGTGCAAAGGCAAAATGTGCCTGCTGCAACAGTGATTTATTGTTGTGTTGAGTCAATATTTTAACATAAATTAATAGGGAGGGTTTTCACAAATGGAAAATTGTCATTCCAGCAAGTGGATTTCTAACTTATGGCAAAGACTTGTGGTGATATCATACTCTTTTAAATTGACTTCCCTAATGAGTTGCAGCACAGAGCCACTAATAAATAACTCTTTATCTCTAAAAGTTCAGATTTAGGCAAACCTGGAGGCCAAACCACAAATGTAACGCAGATCCTATTTAAGAGTCAAACAGACAGTCACTAAATAGTGACTGTCAAATGCAATATGGAACATCTTTAGGAACAGTAAATTTAAAATGTTTTGTGTGTGTGTGTGTGTGTATGTGTGTGTGTGTGTGTGTGTTTATTTATTTACAACCTGAATTCCGGAAAAGGTGGGACGTTTTTTAAATTTGAATAAAATGAAAACTAAAAGAATATTTTATTCACAATAGAACATAGATAACATAAATGTTTAAACGGAGAAATTTTACACTTGTATCCACTAAATGAGCTCATTTCAAATTTGATGCCTGCTACAGGTCTCAAAAAAGTTGGCACAGGGGCAACAAATGGCTAAAAAAAGCAAGAAATTTTGAAAGGATTCAGCTGAGAGAACATCTAGCAACTAATTAAGTTAATTGATATCAGGTCTGTAACATGATTAGCTATAAAAGGGATGTCTTAGAGAGGCAGAGTCTCTCAGAAGTAAAGATGGGCAGAGGCTCTCCAATCTGTGAAAGAGTGCATAAAAAGATTGTGGAATACTTTAAAAACAATGTTCCTCAATGTCAAATTGCAAAGGCTTTGCAAATCTCATCATCTACAGTGCATAACATCATCAAAAGATTCAGAGAACTGGAGAAATCTATGTGTGTAAGAGACAAGGCCGAAGACCTTTATTGAATGCCCGTGGTCTTCGGGCCCTCAGACGACACTGCATCACTCATCGGCATGACTGCGTCAATGACATTACTAAATGGGCCCAGGAATACTTCCAGAAACCACTGTCAGTAAGCACAATCCGCTGTGCCATCTGCAGATGCCAACTAAAGCTCTATCATGCAAAAAGGAAGCCATATGTGAACATGGTCCAGAAGCGCCGTTGTGTCCTGTGGGCCAAGGCTCATTTAAAATGAACTGTTTCAAAGTGGAAAAGTGTTCTATGGTCAGACGAGTCCAAATTTGACATTCTTGTTGGAAATCACGGACGCCGTGTCCTCCAGGCTAAAGAGGAGGGAGACCTTCCAGCATGTTATCAGCGTTCAGTTCAAAAGCCAGCATCTCTGATGGTATGGGGGTGCATAAGTGCATACGGTATGGGCAGCTTGCATGTTTTGGAAGGCACTATGAATGCTGAAAGGTATATAAAGGTTTTAGAGCAACATATGCTCCCCTCCAGATGACGTCTATTTCAGGGAAGGCCTTGTGTATTTCAGCAGAACAATGCAAAACCACATACTGCAGCTATTACAACAGCATGGCTTCGTCGTAGAAGAGTCCAGGTGCTGAATTGGCCTGCCTGCAGTCCAGATCTTTCACCTATAGAGAACATTTGGCGCATCATTAAACAAAAGATGACCATGAACTCTTCAGCAGCTGGAAACCTATATCAGGCAAGAATGGGACCAAATTCCAACACCAAAACTCCAGAAACTCATAACCTCGATGCCCAGACATCTTCAAACTGTTTTGAAAAGAAGAGGAGATGCTACACCATGGTAAACATGCCCCCGTCCCAACTATTTTGAGACCTGTAGCAGGCATCAAATTTGAAATGAGCTCATTTTGTGCATAAAATTGTAAAATTTCTCATTTTAAACATTTGTTATGTTATCTATGTTCTATTGTGAATAAAATATTGGCTCATGTGATTTGAAAGTCTTTTAGTTTTCATTTTATTCAAATTTAAAAAACGTCCCAAATTTTCCGGAATTTGGGTTGTACTATTTATATTTATTATTTTTATTTATTTATTTATTTATTTATTTATTATTTATGTATTTTTTGTTCTGACTCAACAATGACTGTTACATTCATATGCAACTTTAGAAATAATAAATTAAAAAGTAAATTTAGTTAATTAATTAGTTAGTTATAGGTTTTGTTTTAATGTGCTAGTTTTTTGTTTTGACTTATAACAATGACTGTCAATTCCATACTGAACATTTTTTACAATAATAATTTGAAAAGTAAAAAAAAAACAAAAAAACTTAAAGTTAAACTTAAACTTAAAGTAGAAAATAATGGGTCTTAAATATTTTATTTACTTTTATTTTTAAATTTGCATAACTCATGTATAGTTTTGCCATGAAAATAGCCAAAGAAGCAAGCATGGCGTTAAAAAACAAAGAATCAAACAAATAAACTTAAAGGATTAGTTCACTTTCAAATGAAAATTACCCCAAGCTTTACTCACCCTCAAGCCATCCTAGGTGTATATGACTTTCTTCTTTCTGATGAACACAGTCGGAGATATATTAATAAATATCCTGACGCATCCAAGCTTTATAATGGCAGTGAGAAGGATCAAGGAGTATGAGCTGAAGAATATCCATATTTAACAAGTTATGAAGTAAAATATCTAGCTTCCGCCAGACCGCCTTCCGTATTCAACTTATGAAGAAAGTGTAAAACTCTTACAGTTCAAAAAGCTTACGCTATGTCCTATGCCTTCCCTATTCAACTTATGGAAAAAGCTTAACTGACGTTTTTTTCATAATTTGAATACGGAAGGCGGTCTGGCAGAAGCTAGATATTTTACTTCATAACTTGTTAAATATGGATATTTTTTTTACACAAACGCATCGCTTCACTTCAGTAGGCCTTTATTAACCCCCTGGAGCCGTTTTGAGTATGTTTATGATGGATGGATGTGGATGGAAGCACTTTCTTCAGCTCATACTCGTTGATCCCGTTCACTGCCATTATAAAGCTCGGATGTGTCAGGATATTTATTAATATAACTCTGATTGTGTTCATCAGAAAGAAGAAAGTCATATACACCTAGGATGGCTTGAGGGTGAGTAAAGCTTGGGGTAATTTTCATTTGAAAGTGAACTAATCCTTTAATCTTTAGAAATAATAAATTAAACAATGAAAAATATTTTAAATTTTAAATTGTTTGATTTTATGATTTTTTTTTTTTTTTTGCTGTTATTGTGAAGACTGTCACAGTTGTTGTAAGCTCTAACCCGACAGGCACACGTGATATTTGAGGCTTATCATCTGATTTGTTCGTGTAAACATTTCAGAGCTGTTCGGTGCTTGAGCTCATAACTTTGCGTGCATGTATGAGCGTGTCTGTCTGTCTTTGTGTCTGTGAATGCGTGCCATGTTAATCCATTGTCTGGCTCGTCAACAAGCCTCAGATAATCAGTGGCCCCCAGTTTCTTGTTACCGCCGGAAAATCCTTTGTTCCACCACATTAATTGAACAAGATTTCCATTTTAATTGAATTGCAATACCCATCTGCCTGTACTTAAAGGTGCCAGGTGTGAGATGTTAAAAGCTCATTCTCTGAGTCTGGCAGAGGTTATGTGCAGTCAGACAGACTCCCATTAGCCATGTTGAGAAGAAATTTTTATGGCCAGAACTGTTGCTCTAGAGAATTCAGTTTCAGTCTCCAGGCTGCATATATGGTCTGCTCCATTGCGGAAACCATCTGTGATAGAGGGTGTTATCACAGTTCATTTACACACAGTCTCTTTCGACAACTTCTGATCGAGGCTGAGCTATTAGAAGTGTTTGATCTGAACCTTGGCAGCAGTGCTGATGAGAGAAAGCTATAAAGATACTATACTCCACACGATTACCTACAACGCTTGACACAGCACTTATTTGTTGTCGGAATTATAACTTCCCCAGTCCGAGATGGAAATATTTACAAGCAAAAAATGTTTAGGAAGCACTTTATTTTACAGTCCTGCTCCCCATGTACATATACTATGTCCTTATTAAAGTAATTCCAATAACTGGGTAATAACTAGGTACTAACCCTGAACCTTTCCCTAAACCTAACCTTGACCCATGTAGTTACCTTATATTAACCAATACTTTATTGGGTAAGTACACTGTAAGTGCACGTAATGTAAAATAAAGTATAACCAATGTTTAGGTATGAAAAATGTAACTATATAATATTTAGTGTTCAGTATATTGAACGTTTGGACAACCACATCAAATCTCATGTAAATATGAAATATAAAATGCTTTTCACCACTGTTGCAAGATACAAGCACAGCACATTTATTGCATGTGTCTCCTGCATGTGCAATTTTGTGCAAGTTTATCATCTAAAATCATTATTAATCTAATTATTTTATTTACTAAAATAATAGTAATACTAAAATATTTAGTATTTTTGACTTTTTTAGTAAGTAGTAATAAATAGTACTGGTGTTCAGCAAATATTTGATATATAATTATTTTCCAAAGAAATGGATTATTGTTATTGTAATATATGGAATGTATAATATAGACACAGTAGGATAAAATGCTGCTCATTGAATCCAAACATGGACATAAAATTTTTACTTAAATTTTTACTTAAACTTAAATTTTTAAGTATAATCAAATTGGCTGTACAAGTCATTTCAACGTACATTATATTAAACTGACTTAAAACATTGAGTCGAATTGAGTAAAAAAATATATAAAGTATTTTGATGTGTTAAAGTAATGTAAAAACAGTATGTTGTACAAGATACAAGATCTTGACCAAAAAATGATGCACCTCTCGATAGAAATAACATCACAACATTTATTTCCATCGAGAGGTGCATCATTTTTTGGTCAAGATCTTGTTTTGACAATGCAAGAGGTGAGCACTCTGTAAAGTCTCCTCCAGCACATCCCAAAAACTTTCAATGAAATTAAGGTCTGGACTCAGAGGTGCCAATTCATGTGTGAAAATGATTCTTCATGCTCTCTGAACTATTCTTTCACAATTTTAACCCTGGTGAATCTTGACATTGTCATCCTGGATTATGGCCATGATGTGTCTTCCTACATGGTTGTTTATGAAATGAAAAGCTACAAACTCCATCTTTAAGGGTTAAAAGAACTGTTGCCAAACATATAACATGCTAGAAACATAATAATCACTGTAATAATGATCCATTCATAGATTCTTAAGTATTTGCCTATTAAAATCCAAACAGCGACTTTTTTTTTTTTTTTTTTTTTGGCCGGGCAGTGTATATTACTGTTATGAAAAGCAAAAATATATATTATTTATTTATTCATTTATTTTGCTTTTATAACTGATAAAAAAATAAATTATCATTAAAAAATGGTGTTACCACGTTACAAGTTCTGGACATATAATCTGTTCCTATTTCACTTTTCACTGCAATGTGAAGTAAACAATTGGAAGATGCTTTCTTATTCGGTTGGTTTGGTTGGCGGGTGCCCATGCTGAGTTCCCTCTAGGTAATGCAAGAGATAAACATTAGTCATTTTTCCTAACATTGTGTCTGATTATTGATGGCTGAGGGCAGAGGAAATTTGTGCTGGCTGGTCTAGCAATCGCTCTCAGTGGTCAGTGGCTACCATTGTCTCTCTCTCTCTTTCACTCCCTCACGTTTTCTTCCTCTCACAGCTTTCATTTTGCAACAGAGGTTCTCTGTGTGATTTTATTTCTTTAAATAGTCATGTAATGAAATTTGTGCGTGATATATAGGAATAATATATTTAAATAAAGTAATAATAGAATATAGACATGAACTGGAATATTTTGCACAAAGGAACACAATTTAGTTCTTTGCCATAACCATTATTTTTCAAGATGACTACTTCACCTAATATCCATTGTGACTGTCAGCTTTCTTAATGTCACAAGGCTTCAAATGAACGGTCTATGAAAATGAGAATGCAACATCAGCCCTCCATAAAAACAAAAGAGATTCTTGCTTGTTGTCATTTTGAAAGATGCTGTTTTTGCTCTAGAAGCCATTGTGGCATGGCTGATAGAAATTAATTAAGTGATAATGTGGTTGTGCTCATTCAACAGCATTCAGAGAACGAGTGGAAAATGTGTGTGAGAAGGAAAGAAAAATGGACGACAGAGATTACGCAGCAGTTTAATTAAAATTCCTGATGGAGTTACACATTAGAAACACTCCTGAGAAACAAGTCAAGTTTGACTAGCAACTGCGTCTCACTTGTCTAATTTGATAGCCTGGATTCACTTCACTTATAAAGCAAGAAGTTGTTTTGTCCCAAAACGTTTTGTGAAAGGTCAGGATATAGCATATTTACTTCATTTTATTCTTTCTGAGGTAGCTGTTACCTCACAAACAGACTCCATTACAATGCTCTAACAAACCATAGAGAAAACCAAACTAGAGCGGAAAAACTTCGACTTTTTCTTCTTTGAAAATCACTTTGTGGAACAGATTCTTCAATTGCATGAAAAGGCAACATTATGACTCTTATCTCTCTCACTGGACTGAGACAATATGATTTGTTCAATTACAAACTAAATTCAATCCCATGCTTCACAGCTGACAGGCCACAGGATAGAATGGCGGTGTTGACACAAATCCTCCGATCCTAGATAATAGTCATGATTTGGGAAAACCTGTTCTTTCTTCTGAAACGGATCAATGCACTAGCAGTGCTAGACATTATAGGGATCAATCTGTTGTTTTTCATTTAGTATTTGGATTAGTTGAATGTTTCTTTGCTAAAATACATCAATTATATTCATTTAAATCATTGATATTTGTGAATGCATTATGATCAACAGTACGATTGCAAGTGCAATATTGCTTTTATTCAGCAGCTCAATAAACAAGTTAATCTTAAGTAACTTACATTTTAGACACAACAGTTACATTGTCTATTTTTGCTGTGCCAATGAAAATAGTTCCAATAAAAATCATTGCATGATCACAGTAATTGTGTTTCATTGCTGGATGAATCAGGCTTTTAAATGAATCGGTTCAGTTAATGATTCAATGACTGTGCCATGCTGGTGTAACCTACAAGTCATTGAAAATCCCCACCATATGAAATCAAAAAATGTACCCTATTTACTTTCTTAGCAGCCATTTTTGCATTATAAAAATGCGAGATGCAGGGCAGTGGAATGAAAAATGCAATATTCACTCTATTTTGCAACACAGAAGTAAGCTATTTTCTGTGAATGTGTGAGACGTCTGTTTCATATAAGCCGCTATAGAGTGCAACAATGCCTGCCCACTTTTTCAGCAGCATTGGTTCCGAAAGTTTTCTATTCATTTCTCCCCAAGGGGTTTAAAAAAAATAAAAAAATAAAAAAATTAAAAAAAAAATTGTTAAAGCGTTATAAGCCATGAACCAATCCAACCAGCTATGAGGTGAATCAAAACATTACAAACTTTGATTTGAAGCAAAAAATCATGACACAATGACTTAGCAAAGAGTGACTGAAAAAACAGGCTTTATATAGGCAGAGGTAATGAGGTTAATGAGACACAGCTGTAAACAATAAATGATTAGACCTGGCAATGAACTATGGGAAATTAAGTCCATGCAAGAACAACAATAGTTCAGGGTGGAGTGCCCTCTGGTGGCAATCACGGGCACTCTAACTGGACTGGGCTCTAGGACAGACTCATGGGCTGAAGCAGGCTCTAGACTGGACTCATGGGCTGGAAAGCAGTGTGCGGCCCAGACACACAAAATGGCCATTTCCGTAACAGGGAGAACAGTTGACAGAAGGACCACCTCTGAGACCCACAGGCTTGACATTACCATAGAGAAGCCAGCCGCTTTCACCGACGTCAGCGGAGTGTCCTCCAAGTTAGATAACGGTCTCAAATGCCCACCTTAATGGCTTTATGCACAATGTTCATGACGACTGGGGACACTGACATGGCGTCCGTGACAGCTGAAGACTCTGGCGTAGCACCCATGATGGCTGGATACTCTAACATAGCATCCGTGATGACTGGAGGTGCTGGCGTGTCGGCCATGTTGGCTGGAGGTTCTAGCATGACGGCCATGTTGATTGAAGACTCTGGTATGGCAGCCATGTTGTGAACCAGCTCTGGTGTGGCAGCAATGGTGTTAACAGGCTCTGGCATGGGAACCACAGGGCAGGAAGGTACATTTAACATAGGGCAAGCGAACATTAAAACAGGACATGCTGGTAATCGTGGTGGGCCAAGTTCCGTGGCCACTGGAATAATAGCACTGTAGCAAAATCAAAACGTTTAAGTGACTTTGATCTGTGTGCAGCGAACACAGACAATCAAGTGTGGATATAATGGTTTAATAAATGAAACTAGGGGTAGGCTACATACAACTAAACTAAGCAAAGATTATGCAGAATAAATTACGAAAGAGAGAGGGAAGAGCATGTACACACATGATTTGTACACACACTGCGGACACATAATTATGTTCAAAGACAATATAAAAGTGAGTTTTGCATAATAGGTCCCCTTTAAGTCTTTTTAAGACTAACTTTTTGTCTGCTAAGTGGATATATTTACATACCGTGATACAAACTATAGCAAAATCTCTAACGATAGACATTTTATATTGTCGCCACGAAATAGATCATCATACCGCCCAGCCCTAGTAAACGGTAAAACTATTTGCACTACAAACCAGTGTGTTTATAATTACAATAATACATTAAAATAATATGAAATACCAGTTTGCAATATCAAGCAGCATTACGAGCTGTTTCATACAGCTAAAAATTCAGTTTACACATTCAATTTACAAATGGCCACGCCCGCTATTACATTAAAAATAAGGTGGGTACAGATGTGTTTTTCAACTTTTAACTTAAACGCCACACAGCAAAAAGATGTGAGATGCGAGCGCAACTGTCAAACACATCCATTTATCGCATGTTTACATATAAAAATAGTAGAAAAGAAGTGCAGTGGAATGCAATACTGTCTTCTTTGAGAACGGCCACTTAAATTGTTTTATTTTAAATAATTTATCCTTTAATCATTTTTTGTTGAAGTCACCAAGAGCAAGACCTCTAACTCCTCCACTCTAACCGGTGCCATTCTAGTAAGTAACACATATTTTTCACATCCAATCAATGATGGATAAAATTAAGTCTTCTCCTACTTTTTCCCTTATTGAATATGTCAGATTGTCTCAGTAAAATGGTTTGTGAACACATTTCAAGTTGACTTTAAAGCGCCTGCCTTTATTGTTCAACCTATAAAAGTGTCCTTTCTGCCGAAGCATGAGATTTTACTGAGATGTCACAAACCCATATCTGTGTGCTTTATCACTGCTCTTTTGCTCTCACTGCACTGCATGAAATTACACTCAATGCTGAAACTGGCTTGCCATCTTCCACACAATCCAATTTCTAGAAAGTAAGTAGACCATGTAAGTAATTATAATGATCTTTCTGGTCTAACAAAGGGCGGTATATCATGATCTTTTTCATTTGTACATCTTGTTGGAGTCTTCTCGGTCTTTCATTAAAAACACTGTAATTCTAATTTGCCTCTTTTGCAGTTGTCTATGAAGTAATCCTTATGATTTGTAACATCATAACATCAGATAAGTATGAAAAGAGGGTTCCCAGTCACGTTCGACGTTACGTCGATACTGACGTAATGGGGTCTCGTCTGGGAGCCCAATCACCTCCAAGTGGTACAAAACGAGCCAATGGGAATTGGCCAGTGAGATTTACATGCTGGGCCATACCCCCGGCATCCGGGTATAAATAGGACCGGCATACTCACTTCCATTCATACTTTTGCTTCGGAGCCGATCGGTCATCTGATCGTTCTCTCTCTCACCTCTAAGAAAAGAGTGTATTTTCTACAAGAGCAAAACAGCAATTTTAATTGCTTGGCGTGATCTCCTTCAACAGCAATTTTCATTGCTTTTTTTGTTTTGTTCCAGTGGCTGCAGCTCGTGGATCTCTCTGGCTGGTGGGAAGGCACATTCAGCGGTGTGTGTGTGACAGCGTGCTGGCACAGGACGGTGCGGCACTCATCCCTGCACGCTTCAGCTGAAAGAGCAGTTCCTAAAAGAGCAAGCACAGGTGTTCAGCGTCTTTTTCAAGATGTCTTTTCGCCCGTGTGTTTCTGGATATGGTCGTTTCCTGACCTCATCTGATGGCCACGATCGCTGTCTCACATGCCTGGGCAAACAGCATGCTGAGTCAGCGCTCGTGGATGGTACATGCCCTCATTGCGAGGGCATGTCCATGTTGGGCATGTCCTTCTTTAATACGGAGGTACGAGTCCCCTCTGTTGCTACCCAGCTGCCCGCGGCTTCTAAAGCTGCTGGTCTGGTTAGCACTCTGGGAGATCTGAGGGTCACAGTGGGAGCTTCTTCGTCGGGTCCGCCCCCACGAACCTCCCACTCCTCTAGCACGCCATGTGCCGTCGAGTTGCCGGCTGCTGCTTTTGGTGCTCCGGATGAGGATCAGATGTCAATCGCTGCATCAGAGAGTGGGCTTTTGGACTCTGAAGAGGATGAGGAAGCCGAACTTCCGCCCTCCGGGGTGGTCGTTCAGGCTGAATCGGATTCGGAGTTAACGGCCATGCTTGCCCAGGCCGCCACGGGCATCGGGCTCGAGTGGAACCCTCCACCGTGTCCCGAGCGCTCGCAGTTGGATGATTGGTTTCTGGGTGCGGGGCGTGGTTCTCAGCCGCATTCCGCCCCAGTGCCTTTCTTCCCGGAGGTGCACGAGGAGGTTCAGAAGACGTGGAAGGCACCTTTTACTGTCAGAAACCGTTCTTCTGCCTCCTCCACTCTCACTACTCTCGATGGTGGGGCCGCCAAGGGTTACATGGACATTCCACAGGTGGAACGTGCGATTGCGGTGCACTTGTGCCCGCAGTCTGCTGCCACCTGGCAGAATCGTCCGCGCCTCCCGTCCAAGGTGAGTAAGACAATGGCAACTCTCGCTGCTAAGGCTTACTCTGCCGCTGGACAGGCAGCCTCCGCCCTGCACACCATGGCCATCTTGCAGGTCCATCAGGCAAAAGAAGCTGAAAGAGCTGCACGAGGGTAGTTCTGAGCCAGGGCTACTGCAATATCTGCGCACCACGACTGACCTCGCCCTCCGGGCAACAAAAGTCACGGCGCGTGCCCTGGGTCAGACGATGTCCACCCTGGTGGTCCAGGAGCACCATCTCTGGCTGGACCTGGCCGAAATGAAGGATGCCGACAAAGTTCGCTTTCTCGACGCCCCCATTTCCCAGGCCGGCCTCTTCGGCGACACTGTCGAGGACTTTACCCAGCAGTTCTCGGCAGTACAAAAGCAGAGGAAAGCCATAAAACACATCTTGCCCCGGCGTGATGTTGCCACCAATCCGCCGCGGGCTGGCCCCCAACCTGCTCGTCGCCGAGGGCGTCCCCTGCGGTTGCACAGGCTCCCGGGAAATCGGAACCTTCCCATCCTCCCCGAGCCTCCCGCAGGAAGGCGACGCAGCCCGTCCAGGCCGCTAAGCCCTCGAAGAAGAAAACTCTGAAGCGGTCCTGAGACGGGTGGCCCAGAGATGGAGGGAACTGCTCTGCTTCAGGAAACGGTGGAGGCACCGCTCCTTCCCCCGGGAGAGGGCCGGGTGGAAAATCCTGTGCCCTTGCGGAAGGTGCCCTTGCCCCGCTCAGGGAAGTGGGTGTTCGCATAGATCAGTTGTGCGAACACAGGGACTTGGTGCTCAGGCACATCAGCCAGTTGGGGCTTCGGGTCAACTGGGAAAAGAGCAAACTCTCCCCCGTGCAGAGTATCTCTTTTCTCGGTGTGGAGCTGGACTCAGTCAACATGACGGCGCGTCTCACCAACAAGCGCGCACAGTCAGTGCTGAACTGCCTGAACTCGTTCTCGCAGAAAACAGCGGTTCCACTGAAACAATTTCAGAGGCTCCTGGGGCATATGGCATCCGCAGCCGCGGTCACGCCGCTCGGATTGCTTCATATGAGACCGCTTCAGCACTGGCTACACAACCGAGTCCCGAGGTGGGCATGGCACCAGGGCGCGCTCCGTGTGGTCATCACACCGAGTTGTCGCCGTACGTTCAGCCCGTGGTCGGACCTTTCTTTTCTACAGGCCAGAGTACCCCTAGTACAAGTGTCCAGGCATGTTGTTGTCACAACAGATGCCTCCACCACCGGCTGGGGTGCCGTATGCAGTGGGCATGCTGCGTCGGGCTCTTTTTCTGCTCCTCAGTTCAGTTCCCCAGATGGTGAACCCTGTGGAGTTCCTCCTGCATCCTGCGGCAGTCAGACGCGGTGGAGGCGTCCGACGCCAGGTCCAGTACTCATGTGCATGCCCGGTTGGTCAGCCCTTGTACTGGGCTAGATGCCCATATGATGTGATTCCCTGCGGGTAATCCCATATGTGTTTGTCCACGGTACGGTTTCCCTGATGGTAAACCTGTGTCTTTCCCTGGGCGGCTCTGCTCTGCCCTGTCTCTGTTCCGTAGTGTTCCTCCCTGGTTAGGTAGGTCCTACCTCAGAGATTTCCATATGCAGTACTGCCCCACGGGTCAGTCCATATGTGTCTTCCACACGCCACCTCCCTTCGGGCAGGGTGTGGTCTCCGTAGCTTTCCCCTCCTTGGACTGGGAACGCTTTCCTGGTGTTTTGGTCATGGCTGAGAAACGTGGGAATCGAGTCCCGAAGCACTCGTCCCGGGCAGCTTCGACCATCCCCTGAGTAATGCCCTGTCCGCTCCATCCCACTGGTATGGATGACTTCTTCAGGCTTACTCCGGACGCTGGAAGGTTACGACTCTGTGGTTGCACCTGTATTTGGCACACTACGGCTTGCCAGCATCTGCTTCCCTAACACTCGTAACGTGGCTCAGTTGCTATGGCGTTTTCCATTGGACCCCATTACGTCAATATCGACATAACGTCGAATGTGACTGACTGAATGGGAACGTCTAGGTTACTATTGTAACCCCCGTTCCCTGAAGGAGAGAACGGAGACGTTACGTCCCCTTGCCATAGCGCTGAGTCACCTCTGAATGGCCGGGTACCTATCTCGGCTCCTCAGCAAAATATGAATGGAAGTGAGTATGCCGGTCCTATTTATATCCGGATGCCGGGGGTGTGGCCCAGCATGTAAATCTCACTGGCCAATTTTGTACCACTTGGAGGTGATTGGGCTCGATGTATCGATGTAACGTCTCCATTCCCTCCTTCAGGGAACGGTGGTTACAATAGTAACCTAGACGTTTTTAATACATTTTATTGTCATGTATTGTATTAGAGAAATGTTAGCATTTCAGTGTACCCAAATCATGATGTGCTGTAAATATTATGACAAGCTTTGAAAATGTGAGGCAGACACCAAGAGAAGATTAGTAGCTGCAACAACCCACCCTCTTGTCTCAACAAAGTTTGTGTGTTTTTTTTTTCCTAAGTGAACAACTTGGTGGCAAACTAAACTTCTTCCCACCCTGTCTGCTCTTTTTGCCTGACCTCTGCCGTTCACCGTGAGTAATTAAAATTAATTAACTTGTCTGGTGTATGCCTGAAACCAATTACCCCAATGTAAACTTGCTTGTCAACAAACTGTTTTCATGTGAGTGTTTTTGGGCAGCTTGTTAAGATGCAGTGGCCTCTTCTGTGGGAGTGAGAGATGATGGATGTTTACCTGCACTGAGGTGGGCGAATCATGATTTGAAGCTCAACTTAATTGCAACATTTCGATTAGCGAACACCACGACAGCATGATCAAACACACTGTAATGATAATAATGAATGTGCTGGTTTAGGAAAGAGTTACTGAGGGCATCTGAAAATAAGCTCTATAGTTAAATAACAAATCTTTGGTCAGTGTTTATTAACAGTGTGTCATCTGTTGACTTAAACTCTAACAAGAAGCTAGACGCTATACAATGTGTTCTTTTGTATTTATTAAATAAGTTAGTCTTTTGTGTAACCCCATAAGGCAAAAAATATATTTTCAAGTATATTTTAAAACATATTTTCAAATGGCCAAAAAAATATATTTGGTAAAATATATTTACGTAAATATATTTTCTACCAATACATTTTATGGTAATTTTTTTGTAGATTTTAGAATATATATATATACACACACACACACACACACATTTGACTAGCGCTGTTAGTCACGTTAAAACCCCTTAAATGTTAAAAGGACAAGATGATACATCGGACATTTAAACAGATTTTTTATGAACATAGGACTGACCTGAAGGAAAGTATGTTCATATATATATATATATATATATATATATATATATGAACATACTTTACAATGTTCCAACCAATAAATAAAAAATAAAAAAAAACACACCCCCTGGCCACAAATTGTTCAGGAATAGTTTGAGGAACATGAAAAGGAGTTCAAGGTGTTGCTTAGCTAGACAGGTGGTTATAAAGTTGTGGCTGATCAGTGTATTTTAGAATGTAATTTTAAGTAAGCAATAAGGTACTCGCGTCGTGCCTAACAACGCCCTTCAGCCGTGACTTATTCACGATACAGCACTAGCCTCGAGTACCTTATTGCTTTTATAAAACGGTTACCACACAATACTAATATTAAAGCCAGAAATATCAATGCAACTTTCATGAAGTAAACTTTTTCTAAAAGCCTTCCTTCCGCCGGAAAAAATAGTCCCTGACTGTGAACAGCAACAGAAGTTACATTTTCACGCCATTAGATGCTGGCAAAGACTGTCTTTATGAGTGTGTCAGTCAGTAGTGAAGGCTTTTATATTGAAAAGACTGAACTGTTTTGAAAACAGAATAAGACGCAACTGACAAATGCTTTGACTAGCGCTGTTAGTCACGTTAAAACCCCTTAAATGTTAAAAGGATAAGATGATACATCGGACATTTAAACAGATTTTTTATGAACATAGGACTGACCTGAAGGAAAATGCTAAATCTGAATGCAGGTAATAAACTCGCTCAATCGATCTCTTTCTCACAACACTCTTCTACATAATACAGTAAGCTTCAATGAACAATATCAATTGAGAACATACAGTTTACGTTGCTAAGAGTGGTTGCTCCTAAATATATATATAATAAATATATTTCGGTATATGAAGATTGAAGCTAAATATGTTTTAAATTTCAAAAATATATTGCATTGAGCTTCACTGTGTACAACATATATTTAGCATATATTTAAAACATATTTTGGCCAGAAAATATATATTTGCAGGATGGGACAAGATGACTTAATAAAGCACTTTCCATTTTCCATTTCTTTGCTCATTTTTTTTTTTTTTTTTAAAGCAATAGAGACCATTTTTGGTGGCAAATATTAGATATGTTGTTGTTGTTGTTGTTGTTATAAAATGTGTTTTCTCCATTTTTGTGTATTGACAAGCTTAAAGGTGCAGTGTGTAAATTTTAGCGGCATCTAGCGGTGAGGTTGTGAACTGCAACCAACGGCAGCTCACTCCTCCCTTTCGAAGCAAAATAGAGAAGCTACGGTGTCACAGGTGTCACAGAAGTCAAAGATGTCGTCTTCTAAGACAGCAGAGAGTACGTTAGCCAGTTAAGCAATAAAGTTTCTTCTTCTAACAAAGAACGGTCTCTGTTTCTAATAAACCAGATGACTACTAGGCCTACTACTACTACTTCTTTGTGCGTATTCAAAGTATTGATGATGCAAGCTGCCTCTAAAAACACGAACGATTTAGAAGAAGAACAACATACTGACGAAACTCGCTCTGTAGAGTGTTTGTCCGTTTAGGGCTGCTGTAGAAACATGCCGGCGCATAATGGCGACCTGACGGGGGGGGGGACCCGCGGTGTATGTAGATATAAATGGCTCATTCTAAGGTAATAAAAACAAAGCAGTTCATTAGGTAAGGTCTTTATACACCACTGAAAACATAGTTATGTGTATTATATTGCATTTCTGTCAATATGTCCTCCCAAATTTTACACATGCACCTTTAACAATTAAATTACCCAAGTTATAGTAAAAAATTTTTATTAAATATTTATGCTAAATTTAAGTTTATCATTAACTACGAAACCACATTTGGTCCAAAAATAACAAGTTCCTACTGAGTGAAAGTTTATTTTAGGCTAATTTTTCAACCCTGTTACCCATCCTTTTTTATTTTATATGTTTTATCATCCTTCAAATTTCATGTTTTATCTATTTAATAAAATTACTTACGCAATTTAGGCACTTTTTGCAAAAGGTGGCAAATCTCATAAAATACAGATTAGGTTTAGCAGTTTCTTTCACTGTTTCATTTGTTTAAAAAAAGAAATCAGTTTTTAAACCGTTTTTATTTAAATAAAATATCTATTTTATACCCTATCTGTGGAAAGTTCCATACAGAATATACAAATCTGAGTTGTCATTATCTTAAGCTTGCCAATGGCAAGCTTAAATTGCTTAGTGCACAAGCGGATGACTTGTAATTCTTATAATGGCAAGCTTTAGCCTTTGGTCTATTTGGGTTTGAGGTGAGAAGGTTGTGACTGTGGGCTGTGGCATTTTAACCTCCACTGAAAGGCCTCAGTGTATCATTGAGGGCAGGGAAGTTCCTCTGAAACATGAGATCTCCACATCTCCCCGCTCTCCTCATGAGAAAAAAAAAGCATCTGATGTGAGTAAAAATTCACTTAATGTAATGTATTGGTTCTGTCTTCGACAGTGTTCCTTTATGGAATCCATTGAGCATTTGTTTTATGGGCCTCACGTTGAGCTAAAATAATGTAATTTAATCACTGTTAATATCCCTGGAAATTCGAGCCTCAGCTTTATTTCAGTGTGAACTGACTTTTAATACTTGTATAGCCAGTTAAAAAGCTCATTTTCATTTTGCACACCTAAATTGGTTTTACAGCTGAAGGTGAACTTGACTCTGTGTACCTCATTATCGCTCAGATTACAAACTTCACAGTCATATTCTTAGAATAAGAAGGTTCTAATCATATACATCTTGTCTGAAACAAGCTGGACAGTGACAAATACAATCTGCAACTGGCTAGACTTTAAAAAAAGAGATAGCAAGAGAGAAACAGATCCCCAAGTGCATTTCGTTACATCTCTTCATCCATTTTTATTCTCTGAGCATCATTCCACAAAATCCACTCCAGCTAGAAATTTCCTTCTTTATACAGGGGTCAGTAGTTCCAATACAGCCGGCTCACTTCCAGCCTGCCTGAGCAAAAATAAAGCTGGGGAAATCACCTGACCAAGGGACTATTCACTACGCCCCAGCGAGCTGCGTGCAGGTACGCAGAGGTGAATAATGTCTGGTGGACTTAGTTGGGCAGCTTGACATCCTCCTTCATGGTACCCTGAGTGGCCCCAGAGACCCCTGTCAGTTATGATGGAATCACTGCTGAGGTAGTTGTTTAGCTCCATGCTTCCCTTTTGTTTTAATGCTCCCAGTGGGGGCCAAACTTGGCAAACGTTTGTTTGGTGATGGATGGAGGTTGTGTAGCACAAGGCTGGTTGACATGGTCCTGTTGCAAAAGTGGTGACCGGTTTGGGCAATGAGGCTTTATGCTGCATGTCCGGACAAATACACTGTAAAAAAAAAAAAAAAAAAAAAAAAAAAAAAAGATTCTTCAAAGTATGGAGTATGTTTTACAAGGAAATACAGCACAATGATGTGACTATTCGCAACTATTTTACATTTTGGTGGATTGGTGGCTAATTTGTATGAATTCGTACATTTTGCTTACGCCCCAGTGACGGTTGGGTTAGGGGTGGACTTTCATTCTTACTTTTTTCTAATAATCTTATGTTTTTGTACGATTCACATCAAATTCATATGAAATTGCCACTTTATAACACACTTTTAGAAGATACGGTTCTATGTAGAACCTTAAAAGGTTCTGACAGGTGCTTCATATATGTGACCACAAAACCAGTCATAAGTCGCACGGGTATATTTGTAGCAATAGCCAACAATACATTGTATGGGTCAAAATTATCGATTTTTCTTTTATGCCAAAAATCATTAGGATATTAAGTAAAGACAAAATCCCTTTCAGACAAGTAATTTCACTCGGCAGCCATCTTTGAAACGCCTCTCGGGCATGCAAGTGCAGCTCCTATTTCTTTGAATGGGGAAACATCAAATTCTCCAAAGCTGTTTGCCAAGCTTTCGATTAAATTTTATATTTGAAATCACCAATGAAATCTGACAACAACTGTCTCGTAAATTTTGTTTCTAAACGCTCAAATCATGACAAAAAACTGTATTTTTCAGGCTGCATCAAGCTAATGTGCATGCGCAGTCCTAAGTGCGCGTCTCTTTTGTCTCATTTCGGAGGCGCGCGTCTGACTGTTTCTATAGGACCCGGAGCTCCTAACAGCCGCTGCAGTGACGCAATGACTTTACCAGTCGGCGACTGGCTTTTATAAGGCGGGACTTATTCCGCCATATTGCGCGTTGCACTTTCTCCCATTCAAAACAATACGAGTGACGCGTCTTGTGTTATTCTATAGTCTTTGGTAAAGATCATGCATGAAGATATTTTGTAAATTTCCTACTGTAAATATATCAAAAAATTATTTTTGTGAGTGGATATGCATTGCTAAGGACCTCATTTGGACAACTTTAAAGGCGATTTTCTCAATATTTTGATTTTTTTTTTTTTTGCCCCCTCAGATTCCTGATTTTCAGATAGTTGTATCTCGGCCAAATTTTGTCCTATCCTAACAAACAGATGGCGTATAAATTCAAAAAATTGACCCTTGTGGTTTTGTGGTCCAGGGTCACATATAGAACTGTAACCATTTTTAAGGCTCAGGGAAGAAGGAGGTGGGAACGGGCGAACGTTGAACAAAATTTTAATCACCAAATAAACAAACAACAAAATGAAAGTAAAGCGGCAGCCCCTCACGGACGACTGCCACATATAAACATAATAAAACACAATGTAAGGCTTGGTCCTCTTTCACACTGTCGTCACTCCTCCTTTTATCCTTCCGGAGATCCTCTGTGGGACTCAAGAACGGTGTGGCACGCAGGTGACGCTTATTAGGACTCACTCCATTCCCACGGCTCTTGGCCCCACCCTGCTTGCCACAAGAACCTTTTAGGGTTCCCATCATGGCATCATTTTACGAATTTAGTTTTAATCAATTTTGTATTAATTTTTTACTTATTTTGATTATCTTTTTAAATGTATGTACATTTATAACACTATACTTAGTAATATTACTGTTGCATCAAAATACAAAAAAACAACTAGTTAACGCTGCTGTGAGGGTGTTTCTATGGAACTGGCGATAAAAATGACATCTTTCTCTCTTTTGACTGCTGTTATCAATAGCTTTCTATTTTTTTCCTCGTTTTGAAACTTATGAAATCACTATTGTGGCGTTTTCTTCTGCCACAAGAACCTTTTAGGGTTCCCATCATGGCATCATTTTACGAATTTAGTTTTAATCAATTTTGTATTAATTTTTTACTTATTTTGATTATCTTTTTATGTATTAAACAGCTTGTAAACATACTTTACCAATAGAAAATATTGAAATAACCTGTTAAATAAAAGTATTAAGCAATCATTTAAGACACTCCTTATATAGATCCTCTTTGGCATAAAGGGTTCTTTAAATTTGAGTCTAGAACCCCAGGGTTCTATATAGAAACCCACTGTTTTCCCATGAGATCCGGCTGGAAAATACTATTTCAGTTTTTCCATTTCAAAATGTCATGGTTAATTCAATGTGTTACTTGCCTTTTCTTTGTACATGTTTGTGAAATTTACTAGCAATTTCTAAGTGAAAATTGTCTCTACACTACAAACTTTTTTCAGTGTTCTTGATAATCTCGCCGCCCTGCCAAAACATGTTCAAAAACCCACATAATAACCAGGTGAAAGGGTCTTAACTTTAGCAGACGGTTGCCTGGCAACTTAGTCATTAGACTGTCTTCAAAGCTTTCATCAGGAATCTGGAATTATGTATTGTTAAACACAGTTGTCAAGCTATACTGGATGCTCTTTGATTTGTGAGTCCTCAGAAGCCTCTATACCCTTTTTATGGACGCAATAATAGCAGATCATCACGCTTGCCTTCGGGCTGGCAAATATTTGATTGCTTTTTAGCAATGTTTTCTAGCTAATGAACACAGCAAATAAGATTGTCACAGGATTAAAGTTTTAGTCCACATTTAAACTTGATAACGGCTTTAATCTCCTTGTGTTCCAAGAACACTGTGCATTATCCAAATGTAAATGTTTTATTGCCACTCATTTTGAACTTCTTACAGACACAGTAGGCCTATGTCATTCATGGAATTTAATACTCTGCTTTCATGTAGGCATTGCATATATTATTTGCACAGCCGTTTCGAAACTTTTTTTTTCTATCCTTTCCTGGCTGCATAGCAACTCTCTATTACAAGTAGGGCATTATATCCAAGTCATTATACTTTCTGATTCTAAAAACAGGCCTTTTCCCAAAACAGCATTGCACCCTAGCAAGTACAATCAAATCCTTTACAATGTATAGCTGTAAATAACTGGATTTCCTTTTTCACTGCATGTGCTGAAGTTTATTGGAATATTTAAATGTGGTATTAATAGGCTATAACACATGCATTGTGTTAAAAATGATGCATCCTCAGCTAAAGCGATAAGGAGCAAAATAGCAGAAGAAAACTCCACAATAGTGATTTCATAAGTTTCAAAACGAGGAAAAAAATAGAAAGCGATTGATAACAGCAGTCAAAAGAGAGAAAGATGTAATTTTTACCACCAGTTCCATAGAAACACCCTCACAGCAGCGTTAACTAGTTGTTTTTTTTTTTTTTTTTTTTTTGTATTTTGATGCAACAGTAATATTACTAAGTATAGTGTTATAAATGTACATACATTTAAAAAAAATTAAAATATATATTAAAAAAATGCAGGATTTACGATATTGATGACCGTTAAAACTCGTCATCAGCGTCTGTGAAAAGGGTCTGTAGCCTATCCGCCATTTTTTTTTATTTTTTTATTATTATTAGCGAGAGCAATGGAAATTTTTGTTTGTTTGTTGTTTGTTTTTTGAGCAATGGAAGTTGCGATAGTCTTTTTTCCCCCTATGGTGTCGTATATCCGAGTGAAATGGCTTCTTGAACAAGAAAAAATGTAGGGCGGGACTTGATTTTTTCCATGGGGAATTGATTGGATCATTAGATCATCGTGGTTTGCTATTGCAGTGATCTCATGTGAGTGACAGGTTGTCCCGCATGTCACCGCAAGAGGGAGGGTAAGTTATTTTGATTAAATATTATGAGGGCACATGAGTTATAAAAAAAGCACATGGAAAAATAAGTTATAACAAATACTGCAATATTGCAGAAAAAAAAAGAATTGTCAATTTTTATGTTATGGTGACTTTAAAAAAATGCTGTATGTTGGCTGTTTATTTATGTGGTGAGGAATCGTGTAATAAAGGTGATATGCTAATAGTCAACGGTCATTATAAAAATAAAAAAAATAAAATGAACACTCAATTATATAATTAGCCTATTTTTTGGCACTAATGTAACGTGACCTATGGTGGTATCATAAGAATAAATATTTTACAAACCAGTCCTTAACTTTTGAGGGTGATTAAAATAATAATAATAATAATAATAATAAAGTTATTAGGGCCTCCACTTCACGCACTGTAAATTCAAATTATGTTCTTCTGCTAGAGAACTATGTTGCGCAAACTAAAACGCCCCCATTATCATCAATGAAGCTGTCCACGCGCTCTCTTGCAGTGCAAACAGGCTTGTTGGTTCAATGGGACGCTCTGGTCTTGTTGCGTCGCGTCGCTCTTAGTGTAGACACGGGGGCGCTCGCTGGCAGCGCGTCTCATTCTGTCGCTGTCTGACCGGAGCGCTTCACACAAACTGCCCAGTGAGTTTAGACTCCGCGGCTCTGCTGCACGTCTTCTACCGCTCCGCTCTCACAGTCGTCTGAGAAAGTAGTGGAAGTCATCGGGTCTTATTTGCGTACGTTAGAGGTTGAGTTCATAAAGAAAGCTGCGCTCATACGGACTATTTCCCCGTTGCGGACTGTAGAGATATTGGGATTACACGTCACATTTCACAGAACTCACTGACTCTTTGCTTCTTCTCACCTACATGATAAGGAGGAATATTGTGGCACTTCTTTTGGTAAGTAACCTGTTATGCTTTTCTCCATACGAGACTCAGTTGTTCAAATAAGCAAGAAAACGAAATGTAAAGCCTTATATATTTGCAGAATATACAAATACTGTTTTTGTCGTTATCTTGTAATGCTTATACAATAACAAGTGTATGTTTCCTAAGAATTAATTCTGAACATTAACAGTAAAAACATTATTTAGCCTATTTATTTTTCTCTCACACATTAACAAGGAAAACATTGTCGATATCATAATGTATATGCTAGGCTTTCATGTCTGTTTTGTGGAACTTTTGCTGATGAAATCATATTTACCGCGTGGTGGTGCTGCCTCAGAGTAGTTTATAGTCTGACAGAGATCAAGCTTTTGACAGCTATAAAACAGTCTCACGTCTTAATTCAGTAATCTGCATGAATATGATTGTTAGCAGAGACAGTGAATAGAAAGGGGCTTTGCTAGTCTACACGTTGTTATTAGCAGATTCTTCCGTTTCTTAATTACTTTTTACTGTATTTTTATGTGTAATGTATGATTTTTAAAATGTTATTTCTGTAAATATTTTCCTCAACTGAGACGACCTTACTTCTCTACAATAAATTTACCTAACACATTATTATAACTATCAAATAAAATATGAACTTTTATATGAACTTAAAGAAGCATATTTTAAATTAATAAAAAAATACATAAAGGACCGCATGGTAAAAATCATCTAAATCCAGCTGTCAATGGTAACTCATAGGCTACCATATGTGATCTCATGTATGTACTGTAAGCTGTTTGCAGTTTTACAACAATGCATATTTTTTGTAATTCGATATGTGGTAATCATGTATAAGTATAAGGCTCAATAAACTTTTTTGTAGGTGATTTAAATCCTTAATATTTTAAGAGTTGAAGGCCATTCTCATTTACTGGTTGATTTTTTTTTTTTTTTTTTTTCATTCATTGAGATTGGTTAGATGCTGAAGCTTGATCACTTCCACTGTGATGATGATACAGAACAAATAAAGACATTTTCAGATTGACAAAGACTCTTGCGGCTTTTTTTTTTTTTTTTAATGACTGGCAGGTATTAATGACTGCTACGTTTCATTGTCTCCTGATATTTAAAGGACAATCAATCATGAAACGTATTTGTTCTAGTTTACCTGATGTCCCACTCTATGTTAACAGCCACATTGAACCACGACTGATCAAGTTCATTCATTTTACCAATAGTTATATATACTACATAAACCCCATCTGTCTTTGATTTTCCAGCATTGTGACCTTTGTAGTGTGTCCAAACTGTCGCCACGCTGCCATTATCATCAAACATATCTCATTTAATCTAATAGAGAATGTGTCAGGTCATTAGGCATAATAGCATCAACTTTGGACATTCACTCAAATGGTCAGCAAATGTCAAATGTGATCTTTTTTTAATCACTCACTGTATATAACAGAGTAAAATGGAAATGACCATTTGAAGTAGTTTGGGAAGCAAATGTGTTTGCTTAATGACTCGTTCGGCATTCCTGAAATTAGTGGTTTATGTGGCTTTCCTGTTCCATTGATCTCTCCAGACTGTATTTTACCCATGCTTAATATGTGATGAATTCAAGTGCTGGAAGATGTCCAAGTTCCCTTCAGTTTTTCTTTACTTGCTGAAAGGTAGTTGCACTTCAGCATAGGATACTTTTTTTAAGACTAAGCTCAATATAGTGCATGTGTATAGTGTATCACCACCAGCAGGCTTCTGGAAAAACGTGACCCTAGTCCAGATGGTTAAATTACTTTTAGATCATAGCAGTACAAGTCCTTTGAGTTCATTCGCCTGCAAAGGCACGGTCGTTAAGGTCCCGCAGGACAAAGCAGCTCGGGAATGTAAAGCAAAAAAAAAAAAAAAGTGCTGAATTCTGAAAGAATATGATGAGATACCTTTGGGCAATGAGAGCAGTTCGAATTACAGTGCAGATTCAACACTGAATCTCAGTGGACGTGTAAAAACAGTCCTAAACTAAAAAAAAAAGCCTCCGAGTCGTTGATTTTACCTAAACTCTTTAACACTGTAATTGTCCCAAGGCAATAATTTAGTCAACATGAGATCATTGAGTTTAAAGTTAACATCTATACAGATTTGCAAATGTCAGATATTATGCCGTACACTGTTACAATGAAAAGACCTTTATATTAGGAACGCCCTGTAGACGCTTTAGAAATATGAAGACTGACTTTATTCCTATTTGTAACCCAAGTTATTAGTCTGCCACTGGCCTGCATGTGTTACCAAGGCATCACCAGCTATTGTAAAGTTGTTAGTATGCTGTCACTAACACCTGCACATCTTGACAACCCTGAGAGCCTGTTGTTCCACTGACCTCCCCTGTTTTTATTAATACAATCAGTAGCAAGTACAATAGCAAAAGGGATCTTAAAGGGATAGTTCATACAAAACCTCTGTATGACTTTCATCCATTTGGAATATTTATAATTTTTTTTATGTTTTTGAATGAAATCTTTTATGCTCAACAAGGCTGCATTTATCTGACCAAAAAATACAGTCACATGATCTTTAAAGGGTTAGTTCACCCAAAAATGAAAATTCTGTCATTAATTACTCACCCTCATGTCGTTTCAAACCCTTAAGACCTTCGTTCATCTTTGGAACACAAATTAAGATATTTTTGATGAAATCCATGAGCATTTTGGCCTCCAATAGACTGCAACATTAGTACTGCTTTCAAGGCCCAGAAAGGTAGTAAAGACATTGTTAAAATAGTCCATGTGACTACAGTGGTTCAACCTTAATGTTGTGAAGCGACGAGAATACCTTTTGTGCGCAAAAATAACAACTTTATTCAACAATTTTTTCTCCTCCATGTCACTCTCCTATGTTGTTCACGTAGTAAATACAGCGGCCAATAATGAGTCGGCATCCTGACGTAGAACCCGGAGGTGCTGCACTGTGTTTACTACATTAATAGTGTAGGAGACTGACATGGAAGAGAAGAAATTGTTGAATAAATTTGTTATTTTTCTTTGGGTTTTTTTGTTTGTTTTTTTGTGCACAAAAAGTATTCTTGTTACTTCATAACTTTATCGTTGAACCGCTGTAGTCACATGGACTATTTTAACGATGTCTTTACTATCTTTCTGGGCCTTGAAAATGGTAATAACGTTGCAGTCTATTGGATGCCAAAAAGCTCACAGATTTCATCAAAAATATCTTAATTTGTGTTCCAAAGATGAACGAAGGTCTTACGGGTTTGAAAAACATGAGGGTGAGTAATTAATGACAGAATTTTCATTTTTGGGTGAACTAACCCTTTAAGGAATCATTCTAATATTAAACAGCAAAAAATGTTTTCAAATTTGATGATAATAATAAAAACCATTGTTAATAATTGAGCACCAATGATAATTGATAATATTAGAATGACTTCTGAAGGATCATGTGACAGACATTTAAAGACTGGAGTAATAGCTGTTGAAAATTCAGCTTTGCCATCACAGTTGTAAATTACATTTATTTTAAAATATATAGAAAACAGTTATTTTAAATTGTAACAATATTTCACAATATTACTGTTTTACTCTAACAAGTAAATGTAGCCTTGGTGAGCATAAGAGACTTCTTCTTACAAAAGCATTAAAAATCCAAACTTCTGACCAGTAGTGTGTATATATGGGGTCTAATTTTGTTTTGGACCCCATTGACTTCCATTGTATGTGCAAAAATAGTTAAAAATAACTTCATTTGTGTTCCACAGAACACATACAGGTTTGGAACAACACAAGGGCAAATAAATGATGACAATATTAATATTTGGCTGAACTGTCTCTTTAAATAAGATAATTCCATTCATCATAGTCTTTCACACACTTTTCATTTCACTGCCAGTGAATTGTGCTATTCCATTGTTTACGAGCGGTTTTGTTCCTCGTCTATATTTAGCTCTCAGCTTGCCACATCTCCATTCAGGGGTGGTGCTCCGGTACTGATCACAGAACAGTCTTGTCAGTCTTGAGTGGAGAATTCAACAATGGCTACCACTTTATTACCCTTGTAGAGTAAGTCAGCCTTGAGGAAACAGCTGGTCTAAAGAGCAAACAGGTCAGGGCTAAATGATGCGCCAACTTACTCAATCGGTAAGACGCTGAAGGGTTGCTGTGGATACGTGCAACACAATCTTAATGGCAAATCAGACAACAATGGAGGAGCGAGTGTAACATGAGGCATAATTGTCACCTGTAAAAGTTTATTGAGGTATCAGTTTTCTATTAGATAACTATGTTGTATGAAAACATGAGCTCTTATGTCAGGTTGGTCTGATGTTGTTGCAATTCTTATAATTATCACTGATTGTATTTTGACTGTAATTCAAATTCTTGCTCTTGATGTTGATTATTATTCTAATTGCTGTTGTTTGGTTTCTGTAAACATTATTTGCTGTCTCCTCCAGGCTTTTGATTCTTTTTTTAGAAATTGGCAATTGAGAATGATGTGAACAAGATATGGGTTATATTGTAAAGTCACCATGAAATAAAAATTAACTATTCTTTTTTTTTATGGAATATTGCAGTATTTATTATAAATGATTTATCTATGCATTGCACAGCATTATTTTTTTCATTCAAGTGCCTTCATAATCTTTAACCAAAAATCGTAATCTTTAACCAAAATAACCCCCCTGCGACGACATCTCTTCTCAAGACAAGGTTTTCTCAAAAGTCATGAACAAACATACTTACAGTAAAGTTAATAGAATGTTCATTCAAAGATATCTGGTCTTTAATAACATTAGCACAAAAAAAAAAAAACTTTGTTTATACATTGTTCATTTAACGTTTTGTTTCTGAAACGGGACATTCATCTAATGGTTTTTAAATGTTACTACTTTCAGAATGTTGAGAGAAAGTACTGATGTTTGATGAATGATAAAATGAAATGATCTCTTAATGTTCGCATAACCAAGAAAAAATGTTTTTAAAACATTTAAAAAATTGGACATTTAAATGTTCAGAAATAACATTTTCATAACTCAAAGGGAACGTCAGTAAAACATTCCTAGAACGTTTTTTGTTAGCTAGGAATAGGGAAGAAAAGACTATCGCAACTTCCGTTTAATGTCACCTTTAAACAACATGTCCTCCAACCAATACGACCCATAGGAGCGTTTACTTAAGTTGTGCCCCTATCGACAACAGGACAGTTTAATTTTAATGCATTGTACCCTTTTATCTGCGTCACATTTTGGGTTTCGCGTACCTCAATTGGTAGAGCATTGCAATAATATACAACAATATGCAATCATGTGATCATGCAATCGTGGGTTTGATCCCAGGGAACGCATGTGCTCATAAAGTGTATATGCTCTAGAAATCACTAAGGGTAGGTTTAGGGTGGGGTAGGTGTAGTCGTTATTAAAAAAATGAGTTTTGCTAAATGGAAATAGGACAAATGGTGGGTAAGGAACCGTGTAAAAAGTCCACACATTGCATTAAAATGAACACGCATTTTGATTGGTAACGACGGTCATACGTCATTTCATGATGATAGACGTAACACGACACTGTCATTATTTTTACGCCAGCTAGAGGGCGCATGACTTTAAAACGTAAATATAGGTCATAATAAGGTGCTTGAAAAAACGACCTATAGGGTCGTTTTTTGGAGGAGGACAGTCTCCCTTTAAATTAGCAGCATCTTTAAAGTTCGATTCAGAGTTGTTCATAATAAATCTAGGAGCCTACAAGTCTAAAACGAGTAGAGATTTGTGCTGCATACAGTTTTTTTTGCGAACGTACAGTCCACAAGAGAGGCTCTTTTATCATACTAGAATAGTTCATTCGATCTGCAGCGTTGCCAGATTGGAGCAGGACTAGAGTAATATGGACTGCTTTGAAATGCCGCTGTTCTGCAGGTGGATGCCAATGCTTTCAGGCTGATTTTTTGAGTTTTGCAAAGAAAGAAAGCTGGTTTGAATGTGTTTTGAGTGAGCTCTTTAATGCTCTCTGCTTCAATGGAAACGGATATGCCCACACATCAGTGCAGATTAGCACCATCTCTCCACACTGGCTGATATGTTTACTTAGTCCTAAAACCACAAAACCTCATTACCCTTCTTTCGCTGTCATTTTAAACCACAATCCTTATATTTATCCCTGACTCACTGTATGTAAAATTTCACATTGACAAATCCCCTCGGTCCCTGCGTTTCCGCTCTGTGCTTGTATGAAAGACTTGTTTCTTTTTTGTGCATTTAAATAAGGACAGCGCTTCAGCAGCACTAATAGAGGTCCAGTTTATAATCCCATCAGACCTCAGGGTGTTATTTTTAGGAAAGACTTGGAGAGCATCCTGTTTATGTTTGAAACACTGGACCTTATGTTCTTTGAGAATAAAGGATGAGAGCCAGATCAGGAGTTTTTTTCTTTTTTTCTTTCCTTCAGCTTACCGTAGCTTATTAATGTGATGCCATTCCACCGGCGGTTCCTCTTCGAGCTGAATCATGAGTTGTCAGTCTTCTGAAAATGATTTTCCATGGTTTCTAGGCCCGGTTTAACAGGCTCGTAATTTTTATGCGGGTGAATGACGTTATAAAATGAGTGAAAGGGATGTTTGAGTGATTCTGAGTATGTTTCAGAGAGAGTTTATGGGGATACCAAACTGCCTTGAAGATTTCTGAAGACCTTTAATCAAATCGCTGACATGTAAATGAGGATGGTTGACGTTTGTTGTAAAAATGTATGGATTTATTTTTGTGGTCCATTTATGTAGAGCTATTAGGACATCGTTCTTGATGTGTAAATTTGTATATGTGGTCTTTGAATTATGGCATAATAAATTTAATGGAGCATAAATTAATAGCTAGTGAACTGGATTGATGGTCACATCATGTTCATCTTTTCTTATAAAAACACAAGTCTTTACATTCAGTTTTTTAAGCGCTAATGACAACAGAAATAAAATTAAATCATAGGTGTTAATTGCTGCATTTTAGTGGTGTTTATAAACAGTATAAACAGTGATTAACCAATATTAAATGACTCATAATTACCTATTTTTATATATTTGCTTTTTGTTTTGTGGTCAGACAAATATTTATTTTGAGTAGATAAATGTTGTTTTACTGCCATCAATTGTATGTATGCATCGTTTAATATGTTAAAATTGCAGTAAATCATATATTGACATTATATTGGCTGCTTGCTTTAAAAAATTAAATATAGTAAAACAAATAAACAAATAGAAAAATGTATACTAAAAATTAATAATGATAATATAGTTAATAATAATAATTATTATTATTATATTTACATATATATATATATATATGTCAAACCAAAATTTATTCAGACACCTTGAACATTTCATTCATTAATACAGTTTATTCACTATAGTTTATAAAAATGGTAATAAAATATGACAAGATCTCAGAGTTAAACTGTGTCAGAAGTCTTAATCATCTTAATTATGTCAGATAACACTTAAGCAAAACATGGTCAGGTCAAAGTGTCTGAATAATTTTTGGTTCCAAATTTTTATCAATTTTACTGGTAGTCCATTGTGTGAAGAATTTTTGGGTATAATATGTCACAGTTTATTTTATTTTGCTATCCTCACTTACATAAATGAACTATAGTGTCCTGCACCCACTAGTAAAAATATATCAAAAATATCAAAAATGTCTGAATAATATTTGGTTTGACTGTGTATATATATATATATATATATATATATATATACTTACTTTCTCAGATATACCATATATAATTGCACAGGTCATTGAAAAAAAGATTGTATTCGACCATTAATAAAAATGACATGAATGAAAACATTATCCCGCTTAAATTGTCCATTTTCAGGACTTTAAGCTCTCTGGGCTCTCCATATGGTCTGTTTTACAGAAAAGCCTCAGCCTCTTTTGTAATGCAGTGCAAGTGTGTCTGATGGATTCTAACAGCATTGTGGCCGTAGACTGAGTGGAGAGAGCGATGCAGATAGCGAGAGAGCACTTAATATGTATTTAGGGCTTTTTTCCAATAGAGCTGTAGCCTACCGCCTCCCCTGCTGCTCTGAAAGCTTGTGTCAGGCTGCGAACAGCATCCATCTCTGTCTGGGGTCCTGAAAATGTGGCAGAGCAGATAGAGAGAGTGTAGATTGATTCCTGAAGCCGGGGGTTTGCTTCAGGGTGAAGGAGGTCTGCGTCTAAAAAGAGGCTTTAATGAGTCGCCTTGGAAGGTGGTCTGCGTGGTTCGGCTCCACAGCTTTTGTTTTAACACTACGTGATTATCTCGCTTGCTGTTGCTGTGGACTGGAGAGTGAGACACGGGTGCTTATGGTTTTGTGTTAGTTCTGTTTTCTGCTTTCTGCACAGATAGTTTGTCAGTGTTATGTGAAAACAGTAAATGAAATGTTTGCATACAAGCTCAGACATGCATGAGTAATATCAAGTTTGTTACTCGGTTTCTTAATTATGTACTTAGCCTATAATATTACCGTCTTCATTTTAAACTTTCTGCAATAAAATATTATTGCATTATCTGTACCTGATTTTTATGCATTTTGTGATGCACCATTCCCACATTTTATTTTCCAATATTGATTCTGATATCTGTTCTGTTTTTTTTTTTAAATTTTTTTTATTCTGTTTAGAAAGAAACTATGGAAGCTTGTTTTCGCCATGAAATAAAAAATAAAAAAGGTAATTGTGACTTTATCTCACAATTCTGACTTTTTTCTCGCAATTGCGAGATATAAATTCACAATTGCAAGTTATAGAGTCAGAATTGAGTGATATAAAGTCAGAATTGTGTGATATAAAGTCAGAATTGTGAGATATAAAGTCAGAATTCCGTGATATAAAGTCAGAATTGCGTTATATAAAGTCAGAATTGTGAGATATAAACTCACAATTCTGAGAAAAATGTCAGAATTGCAAGTTTATATCATGCAGTACCGACTTTATAACTCACAATTCTGACTTTATAACTCGCAATTGTGAGTTTAAATCTCACAATTCTGAGAAAAAAGTCGCAATTACCTTTTTTATTTTTTTTATTTAGTGGCGGAAACAAGCTTCAAAATAAACACACACTTCTATCTACACAATTGTTTATTATTAAAAAGAAGAAAAAATTAAAACAAATACATTAGAAAAAAATAATAAAATGCCTAAATAAATGGACACTAGGCTACTGTACAAACCACAACAAAATTAACAGTGTTTCCTGTAAAAATCTACCTCAGTATAGCAATAATTTGTATTTAATTTTTATCTTTTTAAATATTCATGTTTCTTCTAAATCACTGTGAACATAAAGTGAATATAAGGGCATTCTTAATTCAAATCAGTGATTATAAATTACTTATTAATTATAAATTAATTATTATTTGTTTTACACATGCATTTTTATAATCCTGACATATGTGACAATGTATTGCACAAATGAAATATAGACCAATAACAACGTTTTATGGCATTTTTTGTACTTTTTGGAGTAGTGTTAGTTTAGTATTATTTTTGTATTATTTATTAATATTTTAAATTGAATTTATTATCTTTATTTTTATTAAAATATTAGTTTATTTCAGAACTAAATTGTATTTATTTCAGTTAGTTGCTATGACAGCATTTCTAATTTCCATTTAAGTTATGAAAATGCAAGTAGGATAGGTAGAGTGAGCCAATGATGCAAGCCGGACTTAAACGTGTCCTTATGGCGCAACGTGTCAGCATATGTGCGCTATCCTTTAAGCCAGGGTGCCGTCTATGCGCTTTTCAAGTGAGAGGATGACTCAAACTCTGCATTTTGCTTTCTTGACGTCTGATATTTGTGATGTGTCGGCACTGTTCGTCTGCGCTATCCAAATCTGAGGAAGCATCAGGGGACTTGACATCATCCCTGACAGGTGAAAATCCGCAGGCTCAAAAGATGCAGTGAAGTCAGACGGGATGTGACAGAAGAAAGAGAAAAAACATAACTGCTCTCCCCTACTTCATATAAAACATCCAACAGAGAGAATTTGACAGCTATGAGGAGTATTTTAAATATGTTTTAGTCTGATAGTGTGTTGTAAATGTAAAAGCTGTTGTTTTGTTGTGAAGGCCTTTTATTGTAAGTGAAAGGATGTACTGTAAATATGTGCAGATAATAACAAACAAAGCCACAAGGTCACAGCAGAAGTGTGGGCAACTGGGCATGCAGAAAATCCCTGCTGTATCAATGAACAGCTTGATTTTATGGAAACCGAGCTCTTTCTAATCAATACAAAACCTCCTAAGTCCTGCTTAAAGCATTGAGCGGCTCCCTGAGAAGATGTACCGCATGGCTCTCCGGCGACTGATGGGGCCGCGCAGCTGCGTGCGACGCAATTTAAATGTGTCGACTGGCTCCTCTCAGATGGATGGTTGTTCATGCAGACTATATGAAAGGATCAATAGGAGATTTGCTCTTACTAGAGGCGTGTGTCATTTATATTTAAAGTCTTAAAATTGTTTTCAAGTGATCTCTTTCCAGATATATGTCTCAGTGAGGGGCCCCAGAATGAGTTAAGAAAGGGGAGTGGGAGACAGACAAACAGTTCACAGCGTGAAGCGGGTGGGTGTGAATCCCCCTCTAGCAGACACTGACAGCTTCCAGCCTGCTGTGAGGAGCCCACTGAAACTACACCAATCAGAGAATAGCAAGCATGTTTACAAATGAGAGAATATTTTTAGCATGTTTATTTGGTATCTATCTATCTATCTATCTATCTATCTATCTATCTATCTATCTATCTATCTGTGTCTGTCTGTCTTTCTATCTGTCTGTCTCTATCTATCTATCTATCTATCTATCTATCTATCTATCTATCTGTGTCTGTCTGTCTGTCTTCCTATCTGTCTATCTATCTATCTATCTATCTATCTATCTATCTATCTATCTATCTATCTATCTATCTGTCTGTCTGTCTGTCTGTCTATCTATCTATCTATCTATCTATCTATCTGTGTCTGTCTGTCTGTCTTCCTATCTGTCTATCTGTCTCTATCTATCTATCTATCTATCTATCTATCTATCTATCTATCTATCTATCTATCTATCTATCTATCTGTCTGTCTGTCTGTCTGTCTGTCTGTCTGTCTGTCTATCTATCTATCTGTGTCTGTCTGTCTTTCTATCTGTCTGTCTGTCTCTCTCTATCTATCTATCTATCTGTGTCTGTCTGTCTGTCTTCCTATCTGTCTATCTATCTATCTATCTATCTATCTATCTATCTATCTATCTATCTATCTATCTGTCTGTCTGTCTGTCTGTCTGTCTGTCTGTCTGTCTATCTATCTATCTATCTAATGCTCATCCCAGATAATCTCGCCCTAATTTCTTAAAATAGTCTTAATAACTGATGACGCATTATAATGTCTTATTACCAGCCCGACATTTGTCAGTTTAGAAAACAAATCAGTTTCAAATCATCTGTACATGAATGGAAAGCTCTAACATCTTATGTGTAGAGGAATTTCATCTTCCTCACCTTCACTATGGCAGGTTTATATATACAATTCGACTCTTTCATACAGTATCAATCAATATTTTAGCTACATTTAAAAGTCTCTTTCCACCTGTTTTCTCCATTTATTTATTTATTTATTTATTTATTTATAATAAATAAATAAATAAATGGAGAAAACAGGTGGATTTATTTATTATTTATTTATTTATTTCTATCTCTTTCCACCTGTTGCATTTACCTCAATCTGGCTTAATGATGCACCAAAGTAATACTTAAAAGCTAATTGCTCTGAAAGGTTACTCTGATAATGATGGTTATTTATGCGGAAGGAGGCACATTTTATTTTTTCTCCTTTTCGACTTTTTCAGACCCATTTTTTTCTGGAAACAAATGATGTAACTCTGTTTCCATGTCCAGTATGATTGCTCATTTTAAGCTTCAGAGGAGCGTTTAGGATGTCAGCCTCCTCTGGCATTCATGAAGTGATTTCACTCACTGACCTAAATGTCCACATTAAAGAACAATTCAAATACATGATAAGCATAGTAACAACTACATAAATCCCACTATCCATCCTTTTTTATTTCCTTCCTTACTTCGTCCTTCTTTCCTTCCTTCCTTACTTCAATCCATACTTTTTCCACCATTTTATTCGGCCTTCTTTTCTTTATTCCATCCACCCCTTTCTTTCTTTCTTTCTTTCTTTCTTTCTTTCTTTCTTTCTTTCTTTCTTTCTTTCTTTCTTTCATCCATCCATCCATCCATCCTTGTAGGGTTGACCTTTTAAATTATTTAACTCCATTTTTACATTATTTTCATGAATTTTTACTATTATTTCTCATTATTTACTGAAGTTACTGAAGTTTACTGCGTTTCCTGAAAGCATCTTTAGTCAACTAAGGTCACAAGTTCTGTCATTACCGACATAGTTCAACGATTTGGTGTGTCCTGAAACCGTAGTTCTAATGAACATTTGGAACAAACTGTTTGATACAGTCTAAACATATATGTCCATAGTTACAAAAAGTCCGCTTTCAATGGCCAGTGTTTGGTTGCGTCACATGGATGAAACAACTCCCAGTACTTTTGATTTAACAAATTGAATTACTTGACGTAATGCATCTGACATCACAGTGTTCAACGTTTTATGACAACTCACTCTCTTTTTTTTCTGGTCCATGCTAAGATTTTACACGTTCACCTGTGGGACGCCTTACAGTCAAGTGAGGTGACAGTTCAAATGCGCTATTTCATTTGTATTCACTTTGGATAAATGTCACTGGAGGAGGGCTAGTTCGCTGGCAAATTACCCAACCTGTCGACCTGGAGTTCCTGCCGTGAAACAATCGGCATGCTGTTACTTCCTCTCTCCGACTTTCATTTATGTTTCTTTTCCACCCTCTACTCCTTTCAAAAGAGACAAATTCTGCTTGCAAGAGAATACTAAGTTAGAAAAAAAAACAACAGAAATCACCTGTTGTGCTTAAAACGTCCAATTTTGCCTAGTGGGCTATTAAGCCCTTAGCCCTCTTGCCTGCATGATTATAATATCAACAGGCGTCTTTTCTGTGAATAGTGTTGAATAAGACTGAATGAATTATGGTGAGCTCTGAACCCTGCAGTGCTCTAACACACTTTCCCTCCCAGTACAGAACAAACATCTGTTTTGTGATGAATAAAGCAACATTTTTTAAACGAACATTTCAGACTCTACACTTCCACACCCTTCCTTCCCAGCTAGCACACACATACTCGCAAATCATGGTTGCTAAATGGTTTTAGATGTTAAGCTGACAGAGATGACAGTGCCCTTGAGCAATTATTCAGAGTTATAAAAAGACACACTTGTTCCTTGAAACTCACTCGTTCTCATTGACCCCCCTGAGGTCTGCGTTCTCGCACTCCCCCATTTCACCTGCTGACCTTTTGACGGGTCTCACAGCAGTTTTCATCCATTCGTTCTCTTCTGACAGCACATAAACCGTGAGCACAACCCTGACATCCCTGAAAGCTGCCCTTCAAACGGCATGACCCAGACTCAATTAATAGTCAAAAATAAATTCTATTCCAAACCTAGCAAGCTGCCTTGCTTGTCACTTGTATAGTACATACTGCTTATGCAAAGTGCATGAGAGACTGAACTAATATATAGCATATACATACATAGCACACATACACTATACTGGGTTAAATAAGACAATAAGAATAATACTTTTATTCAGCGAGAAAGCATTAAATTGATCAAAAGTGACAGTACATTTAAATTGTTTCAAAAGATTTCTATTTGAAATGAATGCTGTTCTTTTATACTTACTAATTATTAAAGAATCCTGAAAAAAAAAAATGTATCACGATTTCCACAAAAAAAATATTATGCAGCACAGTTTTCAACATTGATAATAATTAGAAATGTTTCTTGAACACCAAATCAGTATATTAGAATGATTTCTGAAGGATCATGTGACACTGAAGACTGGAGTAATGATGCTGAAAATACAGCTTTTCCATCAGAGTAATAACTTACATTTTAAAATATATTAAATATTATTTTGCAATATATCTGATCAAAAATACAGTGTCACATGATACTTAAAATATAATTCTAATTTTAAGCAGCAAAAACTGTTTTCAACTTTGATAATAATAACAGCCATTATTAATAATTGAGCTCCAATAATAATTAATAATAGCACTAAATAAGCTTATTAGTATGATTTCTGATGGATCATGTGACTCTAAAGACTGGAGTAATGATGCTGAAAATTCAGCTTTGCCATCCCAGGAATAAATTACATTTTAAAATATATTAAATTAAAAAATAATTAAATTATATTAAAATGGAAAACAGCTATTTTAATTATTATGAACTACTTTGTAACATTATTTAATAATATTTCACAATATAAATTTTTACATCTTACCGACCCAAAACTTTTGAACAGTGTACTAATTTTTAATTGCACAGCACTTTTTTGTATTATTTTTCAGTATTGAAGGAGCTGTAAGTTTATTTATAAAGTTGCTCTTGCTTCATCCATCTTGGATTTATTTATTTTTAAGTCCTGGGATTCTCTTTTCAGCAAAGGATTACTGTCTTAGAATTTGACTAGAACAAGGAGCATAATTAGGTTACCTTTTGGAACATCCAGTGAAATGCTCTGCCTCTGTAGGAAGCTTACTAGGTTTTGGAACAGAGCAATAGTCTTTACAGGAGCCATTGGTACTTTTACAGTGCATGTTCATTTGTTTATTTTTCTCCTTTTTTTTTATTTTTGTAAATGTACACTCTCTAATTGCTGTAAGAACAATAAGAATAGCTTATAATTCACACGTTTGGCACTGTTTTTTAAGATTCTAAAGTTTTACACATCATGTTGTTTGGCAATTATATTGGAAAGAGCCTCAGTCTTCAGCTGTTATACAGTATCTACTGCAGTCAGGACTATTATCATATACTTAACTTAAGACAAAAACTAATGATATTTTTCATACATTTTCATAAATTGAAACAATTAATTGTTGCATTAAAGAAGTGAAAATGAAATTAAACTAAAAAAAGTGGTTGTTAAAATAATTGAAATACAAGACCTAGAGGTGATATGGTGTGAGATACCAGAAAGGTTACTGATTCCAATAATTAGACTAAAGATAGACTTAAATATACACTACTGTTCAAAATATAATAAAAAAAAATGAATACTTTGATTTAGCAAGGATGCATTAAATTGATTAAAATGACCTTAAGGACATTTAAATTGTTACAAAATATTTATATCTCAAGTAAGCACTGTTCTGTATCAATGTATCACTTTTCCCCCACTGTTTTCAACATTGATAATAATAAGAAATGTTTCTCGAGCTGGAAATCAGTATATTAGAATGATTTCTGAAGGATCATGTGACACTGAAGACTGGAGTAATGATGCTGAAAATTCAGCTTTGCTATCTAAATTACAGTATATTCAAACAGAAAAGTTATTTTAAATTGTAGTAATATTACTGTTTTATTGTATTTTTGATCAAATCAATGGCGCCTTGGTGAGCATTAGAAAGTTCTTTTTAAAACATTAAAAATAATCTTACCGACCCCAAACTTTTTAACGGTATGTGTATAAAAATTAAATATGTACATAAATTAAAAAACTAACATCAAAACCATTGCAGAAACTAACAAAAAGTACTCTGAAATGTAAAGTGGAATTGAAAATGCATTGCTTGCAGTCACCATGGAATAATTATTCTTTCTTCTATTTTTAAACACCAGACACTTGTTAGCAGTGCCACCTAACCTGGTCTATATGGACCATTCAGCATTGGTGAATTTCATGTTAATTGGAGAGGGATAATGAGGATTATGCATACTAGGGTTTCTCTCTCATTCTTATAAGGGATCAATGTTCTTTGGAAACAGTTAGGGGAACATAGGTTTAGTTTACCATGACTTCTCACCACACACATACTGTGCGAGATGGGGGACGGGAAAGAAGAAGAAGAATTCTGAAGGTGAAAAATGGTCAAGAGATGTGCGAGAAAAGCTTAGAAGGCATATTCAACGGTAGTTCTGGATGATTTAGGAATCGGAGGTGTTTGGAATAATTTCGTGTTGGTAGTCCCGGTCTGACTGGCCCACCTGGAGGCCACATGTGGCGGCCCCAGAGAGCGGCAGACTGGAAAAGCTACAGTCATCATTAAAGTGAAGGGTGAGGGGGCTCATTAAAACATTATTTATGTGAGCTGCGATATTTTATCGCCCCCATACGATTTCATAGAGCTCTGTAAGGGCATGTTCAGCAGAGAGAAGAATAACTTATTGTTTAGCTTCCTGAGACGCCCATCATTAAAAAGAGAAGTTGGGGTGTGAGGCCATAC
This sequence comes from Mylopharyngodon piceus, assembly GCA_039654765.1. NCBI lineage: Eukaryota > Metazoa > Chordata > Actinopteri > Cypriniformes > Xenocyprididae > Mylopharyngodon > Mylopharyngodon piceus. Next base: position 13,816,180 of record CM077444.1, on the reverse strand, counting down.
TGCTCCCAATGCACACAAGAGTGCAAAATTCTCCATCTTGTTAGCACCTGTTTCTGTTGGTGTTTGTTTATGAACTGTTCGGGGAATGAACTCAGTTGCTCTTAAATTTAAATGTTGACAGGTTATGTGAGCTTGCTGTGCAAGGTTTATGAATGTTCTGCCTCAATGTTGTTTATCTGACTGGATGACTATTAAACCTTTGAGAATTTTTTTTTTTTTTGGGGGGTATACGTTTTTGTAATAAAGTACACTAAAAGATTAAAATAAATTGAAAATATATTAAAATGGAAAACAGTTACTTTAAATTGTAATAATACTTTTTAGTGCTTTCAAAAGATTAATCGCGATTAATCGCATCCAAAATAAGAGTTTGTTTACATAATATTTGTGTGCGTACTGTGTATATTTATTATGTATATATAAATACACACACATGCATGTATATATTTAACAAAAATATATTATATTTATATATAAAATATTTATATGTATATATAATATAAATTATATACACATGGCATTCTACACAATGACATGATGTACTATGCGTTATAGCGTAGGACATAGTGTAGCACATCATGGCGTAGTGTAGAAAGTCATGACATTGTGTGCTACGTCGCGGAATTTTACGCTTTTTGGACATCGAATGCGTATGGCTGTCGCGGCAGAAGCTCGTTATTTTACTTTATAAAGTTTTAAATAAGGATATTTGTCTTACGCAAATGCATCGATTCACTTCAGAAGGCCTTTTTTAACCCACTGGAGACGTATGGATTCATTTTCTTATGGATGGATGCATTTTTTTGTCTTCAAAATGTGGCCACCCATTCACAACCTTTATAAACCTTGGGAGGACTAAGGATATTTTTAAATATATCTCCGATTGTGTTCGTCTGAAAGTCATATACACCTAGGATGGCTTGAGGGTGAGTAAATCATGGAATAATTTTCATTTTTGGGTGAACTATCCCTTTAACAATCACTTGTTTGGTAATTTGTACCACATTCAGAAAGCAGCGTCTGTCTGACACTTCCACCATGTAGTTCTTGCTTATCCAGCTGCACCCACCCGTTTGTCCTTCACTTCCCAAAGGCCTGTTTTCCTTCTTGATACTTTAGGGAAAATAAGGGTCCACACTGGTGTGGTTGTGTGGTGGGCTATTTGTGGTGAGCCCAGGTGCTCCTCACCCCCATCTGTTTGGGTGAGAGGGGACAGGAAGTTGTGGTGACTGTAGAAGGTGAATTCATGCAGAAGTTTGTGGTGAAATCTGCCCTTGCAGTTTAGCAGATGGTGAGGGTTAGGATCAGGGCTGGCATTATTTCGGGATCTTTTAGAAAAAAAATCAATAAGTTAGACTTCTCTTTCTCTTAGTACATTTTTGCTAAATAAAACTGATGCCAGGCAGCCTGACAAATGATCAGACCCATTTAGATTTTTCTAGGCATGCATGCCTAAATCTCTTTCTGGGTTAGCATGACCCAGTGGTAACAACCAATAATACAGAGTCATTATAAAGAGATTTTGGTAACACTTTACAATAAGGTTCATTAGTTAACATTAGTTAACATTAACATTAACATTAATTAACATGAACTAATAATGAACTGCACATATACAGCATTTATTAATCTTTGTCAATGTTAATTTAAACATTTACTAATACATTATTAAAATCTTGTTAACATTAGTTAATGCACTGTGAACTAACATGAACAAACAATGAACAACTGTATTTTCATTAACTAACGTTAACGAAGATTAGTAAATACAGTAACAAATGTATTGCTCATGGTTAGTTCATGTTAGTTAATACTTTAACTAACGTTTAACTAATGAACCTTATTTTAAAGTGTTACCGAGATTTTTATGCCACCTGACAGAATATTTTTCGTTAAGTAACTATATCATTACCGTTCAAAAGTTTTAAATGTTTTCGAGTCTCTTATGCTCACCAAGACTGCATTTGATCAAAAATATAGTAAAAACTGTTATATTATAAAATATTTTATATTTTAATATATTTTAAAATGTAATTTATTCCTGTGATGGCAAAGCTGAATATTCAGCATCATTACTCCAGTCTTCAGTGTCACATTCTTCAGAAATCATTCTAGTGTGCTGATTTGGTGCTCAAGAAACATTTCTTTTTTTCACAATATTTTGTGGAAACCATGATACATGTTTTGTTTGTACTTTTTGATGAATAGAACGTTCAAAAGAACAGAATTTATTTGAAATAGACTTTGTGTTGTTTTGATATTTCTTTCAAAAAAAATCTTGACCTCAAACTTTAGAACAGTAGTTTATGTATATAATATACTGGACATTCTGTATCACATGTGAATGTTGATTTATTAATTCACATGCACAGCAAAAAAAATTTAGCCATACAATGAAAGTAAGTGGGGTCCTATGTTGTTTTGGGTCCCACTGACTTTAAGTGTATGGGCAAAAACAGTGGAAACAATCTTTAAAGTTTAATAATTTTATCCCTTAAAACTCATTTTTGATCACCAAAATGACATATTTAAATGTTTTTTTCCTGTGAAAAAAAATTCTTCATGCTTTAAAATAGCTTGAATGCAACTCAACACCCTTGCTTCATTTAGTATACATAAACCATGAATATGCAAATTAGCCCCGCCTCCACACACTCACACCAGCTCAGAGATCCACTCGGTCAACTTTACTGTAGAAAACGCTACACAATGGCAAATGGAAATACTGGTTTAATTCAGCCATATATGTTTGAACCAGAAACTGATTCAGAAGAAGTGGAAGAGTAAATTATAAAGGCTCATTTACAAAGTCAGTGTATCAGAATGGTAATGCGTTTTATGTATCATTCTTTACAACGTTGGACACATAACGATAATTAATATGATTAGCCTTTTGATTGACTACGTTATCAAACGGCTAATAATGTTACACAAACCATGTTCCCGTTCGCCATCTCAGTCTGCCTTTTAAAAATCAGTATCCTTAGAAACGCTTTGAACATTTTAGAACTTCAGTGGAGAAAGGCATATAGTTTATCATAACATTGTTATATACATCATATACATAACTCACCTGCTATATTGCTAAATGTACACGATTTTTCATATCAACAGAAAAATATACCAAGATAACCTGGCTTCTCGAAACTCCCCTCAGCATACTCAGCATAGTTAATGATATGTGAAAGCCCGCCCGCACATTGATGTGATTGGTTAAAAGGTAGTTTGTGAAGTAAGAAACACCAGTGATTTCAAACCACGTTTTTGAGACTGTCTTTGGTTCACTGCAGTTTACATTACATTAAAATTACATTAAAAACTTAATTTTCACCACAGGGGGTCTTTAAAATATCTTCTTTTGTGTGTCATAGAAGAAAGCAATACAGATTTGTACAGAGTGTAAGTAACCAATGACAGAATTGGTTGAATACTACATTTGCTAAAAAAAGGACTAAATTGCCCACTGTCTGTCTCCATCAGCAATTCTTTTTCACACCCAACAAATACACTCGAAGGTTCACGGGGGTCCCCGAGATCTGCGGTCCGCCACTGCATGTACTATATCAATACGCCAGTGAGTGCTTTGTTTAAACACCGTTATTCTACCCAAAAGTGCACTTAGTACAGCTCAGTTAGTTCTCTACAGTTCAGAAGGTGACCCAATGTAACCTGACTTGAGTGCAATAACACAGCTGCTCAAACCAAAACAAGCTCTTGTCTGGTACTTAAGTGACTGTTGTTGGCCCAGCGCATGGCCCTCGCTGCTTACAAACACATATGAAGAGTGATGCTCTCAGCGGAACCCTAGACATCTGCTACGGCTAGGAAACTGCTCACAGATGGACCGCCCTGTTTGTCTAGGTAGTAGGGTTGACATCAAACAAATTCTAGGAGTGCCGCGTACAGGTTGAAAGGTCAGCATGTAAGATTACGGCCTTGTAATGATGTTGTTGAGAATGTTAATGTCAGTCTGAGTCTCAGATAGCAGTTTACATCATGAATCACTGTATGGTTATACTTGTTTCCATATTTCAGTTTATGTTGCAAAAATAAGATGTTTTTGTAGAAATAAGGACTCGCATTTTGTTTTAATGAAGCTGCTTGTTGATTTGAATGCTTTTAACTTTTAACACCTAGTCTAAAACAGTCCATAACTCATTATGCACATTTTGAAGGTGTAGAAACAATAAGCGACCACTGCTAGCTGCATAATTAGCCAGAATTTCTGCTCAAACATTTTAATGAGCAAAATATCCTGTAGATTCTTAATGGAAAAAACAAGAAGAACCAATTCTGAGGGTTTTACATTTTTATGTGGACTATTGTAATTCTCCTGACACTGTCTGAAATTAGCTCTAAGGCCCCGATTACACTAGTGCATTTTTGTTTTTAAAACGGCGTTTTAAAATGAAAACGATCCTTATCTACACTGGCATTTCCACAGCGTTTCAGAAACAATCTCCATCTATACTACACAGCCGAAAACGCATGTCACATGACCGTTTATGCACACTAGGCATGAGCATACAAGTGTAAACAATTGCCTCTTGCGCATGTTGGCAGCTGCAGTATTAAAAAAATGCAAAGTTTAACTGCACAGTGGCTGCTAAAAATTACAACAAAGATTGCAGTCCACGGTTGTGAAGGATACGCAGAGCGAATGTGGGCAGCCACGCCATCATTTTCAAAAGTCTCTGTTTTGGTCCGTTTATACTGAAACGCAATCCCGGCATTTTCAAACTAAAACTGGGGCTGCAGCATTTTCGAAAGTCTCCGTTTTCGAGGTTCGAAAACACCGGTGTAGTGTAAAAGACAGGCATAACCGTAGCAAAACATATACGTTTTAAAGGGTTGGTTCATTGTGATTTCACTTTTTTAACTTTAGTTAGTGTGTAATGTTGCTGCTTGAGCATAAACAGTATCTGCAAAGTTACAGCGCTGAAAGTTCAATGCAAACGGAGATATTGTCTTTTAAAGTTATGGCAGTTTAATGCCTACAATTACGACCGGTTTGGACTACAACAAGCTTCTTCCCGGGTTGGTGACATCATAAACCCTGCAATTAACATAAACACTGCCCCTGGGAACACGCAACAAAGTGGGCGAGGCCATGTCGCGTGCATACAAGTCTTCTTCCTAGGGACGCTGGACTTCGGGAACAATGTTTAAAATTTATGTTTAATTCCGTACCTGACAATTATAATGCTAATTTAGCTGTCTGTGCTGCACATTTTACGGAAGACAACTTCCAAAATCTACACAAGTTCAATGCTGGATTTGCACAAAGGCTATTACTGAAAGATGGAGCAGTTCCCACTTTAAAAGCAGAAGCTGCTGTTTATGGGCCCCAACCTGTAAGTATGTTTTATTGTTTATAAAGTTATATAGTCTCTGGGACATAAACAAAGACCAACGCGGTTTAGCTTCGCTAGCCAGTTAGCTAAATTCTATTTCATACTTCTCCAACAAGCACCAACAAACGCCAACAAACTTCTATGTAATCACACCAGCGAACTTCTGTTGGTATTTGTTGGCGTTTCTGTTATCAGTGTACAGCATTGTTTTATTACAGCTTTTATGTTGTGTTTACCCACATGCTCGTTCATGTTATAAATTAAACAATACCTTTACAAAAATACTACTACTCATTCTACTACTATTCAGCTACAGTAAAGCTTTAATCAGGATAACACCGTATATCGAAAGCTAACATAAACAGCAGTAACATTTACAAGTGACAGCATATCTAAACACAAATACAAACAAATATACTTACCATTCATAAACGTCCATTAAAAGCCGTGCTTGCAGAGGTTCTGCTTGACCCTCTTCGTCACTACTGCTATCTGGGTCTGATTCAGGCTCAAATTGATACAGCAATATTGATGCAATTATTTACATTTCCACCGAAGCAAAGACTGGACTTTGACCGAAGCATATGCGATGTTTGCCCGTAATGGTAAGGGGTGTGGCGTTTCGGACAACGTGAATCATGACAACATATTCCGGACAGCGAATCACAATATACAGGGCCAGCTAACCAATCTGAGCCCATTGTGTATTTCTGAGGGAGGGGCTTCATAGAACCAGGAACTTAATGGAGCGTTTTTAGGAGAAGGGAAACAGCGGTGTAGAATAAAGGTAAAATATATGAAAAATACGGCATTTTTTTTAAAAACGAAGCATTAAGACGTGTTAAACTGCGCCCCATAAACACAATCAAGCCTAGAAAAAAAACAGTGAAACACCCCTTTAAAATGAAAAAAACATTCCAATTTGCATACTAGTTCTATGCACTAAAAGTGCAGTATGTAGGCCTACTTCACTGGAGACAGGGAAGGTACATAGTTTTGAGCTTGTGGTAAGACAGCATGGCTTGATACAAACTGTGATCTGTTTACTGTTTGCGTTTGCATATCATAGGTTGATTTTCCTGAAACATGGTCTGTTAGATTTGGTTTGGTTTGGTCTGGTTTGTTTAGCATCACAACAACATAGCAACACTGGCTCAACCAATGGTGTGAGTTTGAGGCGGGGCTATCTGTTTATCCAACCAATGCAGTAGAGTCTTTGGGAAGCCTTTTTGAAAGCAGAATTTTGTTTGCTGTTCCATTTGGTGATGCTAATAGAGCACATTATATCACTTAACTTTGTCAAAAGTCTAAAGAAAACTCAAAGTCCTAATAATAGCTCAAAAAGCTTGCACTGACATACTTCCAAAATGATGATTTTGGATACTCTTTTCATTCTTCTCACATACTACATGGAATAATATATGAATAAAGATGCAGCCACAGCGAAACTGTGCTCAGAATAGCAATAAAGCTCCAATCTCTACTTATATTATGTCTCAGAACCCCTTTTGTATCGTTTGATCTCATCCCAGGATGTGACTGCTCATATACTATCTAATTAGCCTGCCGGGCCGCCATATTTCAATTAGTCTAACGAGGCCTGCAGGATAAAGCATACGTCTCCAGTTAAAGTTTATTGTTTAAACTTCATTGTCTAATGTCCAGACGGTAGTATTTGGAATATTGCCTCATGCAATTGTCAGACCAGTGAGAGAGAGGAAGAAAGAGAGAGGCTTGTTTTGTGGTCGCATTCTCATGCAAATATGGCTAGCAAAACATCGGCAAATCATTTTACAATACACACTTTATTCACATAGCCTTCTCTTTTCTCTGTATAATGAGCTATTAGAACCTAAAGAGCAGTGAATAATGTTGCAGGCAATGCATTATTTTGCATTAATATTCTCCTACTAATCATTGTAATGTTCTTTATATATTATAATATATTTTTACTTTTGTCAGCTGTATCATCGTCTTTGCAGCTAGTTTGCATGTTCAACTTGAATGGCTTGAACTTGAAATGAATCCGTCAAGCAGGAAGTGATGCAACAAGTGCCAGCTAATTGGAAAATTTAAATAACATCTCTAATCATTTCTTCTCTGGCGAGTTGTCGACAACTCCTAAATGTGGGTATAAAAAAAATGACATTACTCATAAAATAAGCATATGCTGCAGTTTCATCAGTCAAAGTCCATATAAATTCATTTTTTTCTGAGCAGAACTCTTGGTCTCAGATTTTTTAATCTTTTTGATAGAAGTCTCTCACCAAACACCAAACGATAATATTGTGAAATTACAATTTGAAATATTATTGCAATTTTAAACAACTGTTTTATATTATATTATTACAATGTATATATTAAATTGTAATTTATTCTTGAGATGGCAAAGCTTAATTTTCAGCATCATAACTCCAGTCTTCAGTGTCACATGATTCTTCAGAAATCATTATAATATGCTGATTGGCTGCAAGAAACATTTGTTGTTATTATCAATGTTGAAAACAATAACTTTTGATCAATTTAATACATCCTTGCCAAATAAAAGTGTTATATATACATATATACATATGTTTAATGTTTTTTCCTCATTCTTAATGGAGTCTTTGGAGAATTAAATGCATGTTTTGGTGTTTGGAAGTGAATCCATGGGGACTGAGTGTCTCATAATGCAATTATTCAGTCTCCTTAATACCTTAATTGGTTTAGATCTACATTAAAATTCATGTTGTTTTAATAATGTGCTGCATTTCAATGTGGCGTATACACCATCAGACTTTATTTTTCTTCTCTCTAAAATGTTAATAAGCTTATTAGGCAATGTTTTTAAAGGCAAAAGCTACTCATCAGAGGAGAGATATCTCTCTCACACATGCATTTCTCTTGACTTTGCCCCATATTTCGTGTCTCTAGAGACAATGGAATACAGGTCATTAGGCTTATCTACATACAGTAAACATCAGTTCATCATACAAGTCTGCAAATGTCCAGAAAGCTTTTGGTGAGTTTACTCACCCTCATGTCGCTCCAAACCTTTATGACTTTTTCTTCTCTGGAACACAAAAGAAGATATTTTGAAGAATGTTAGAAATGCTTTTGTCCCTACAATGAAAGTCAGTCAGGTTCAAAATAGCATTTGGACCCTACTGATGTTCAATGTATGGAGACAAAAAAAAAAAAACTGTAAAAGGTTCTTAAAAACATCTTCTTTTGTGTTTCACAGAAGAAAAATGTTGTACAGGTTTGGAATGACATGAGGGTGAGTAAATGATGACAGAAATGTGATATTTGGTACACCCGTGGTACAAATACCTTAGGAATGCTATTGCTGTTTCTCCTTGTCCTCCTCTTATTTTCAGTTGTGTGATGTGTTGATGTCTGTCTTCATATAGGTGTTAAAATATGATCAGCAAATTGCTTGGAGGATGACGAAAGTGTGTTCCTTTGTGCTGACAGCACTGTGAGTGTCTGGCTGTTCTAGATGGGATGTGGAGTCAGCAGAGGAACTGACTATAATCTACCCAACTCAAAATTCAATGCTAGCTCGGCTATGCTTGCAGCTGTGCAACATGCTTGATCCTGTCAAGACAGCACGTCATTCATAGCTGGGCTGCATCACTTTGTCTACATCCTTTTTTCTCCCTCATTCTCTCATTAGCGCCGTCTTACAGTCGACTTGTGCGACATTGTGTCTGCTTGCATCTCCTTCGTCTTCATTTTATGGGACAAATTACAACCCACACATGTGATTAATTGGTTCCACTGGAGCCGAGTAATTATTTACATTCCCACCCTCTGCATATCCGAGGACTCTGTAAAAAAAAAACAAAAACAAAAAAAAAAAAACGTTCAAGAGTCTTTTCCCGTATGCCGCACCGATTGTGGCACCGGTATCTTTTCACTAAAGTTGTTTTAGAGTTTAATTATACAGCAGATGAAGTAGTTATTATCTTCGTGCCATGACAGCATGTACTTCTGACCTGATTTACACTCACTTACACACTGCCACTTGGCTTTCTCAGGCTGGACGTATGTGCCAAATGCATTGATTGCTAGTTGTCCCACACTTGGCAATCAGCTGAAGATATAATCTAGTTTATGGAAGTTAGCTTTATTTAAAGTTAAACTCATTCACTACTGTTCAAAAGTTTGGGATCAGTAAGATTTAAAAAAAAAAAAAAAAAAAAAATCCAAAGTTTTGTCATGAAACTCTAGATGGCACAGGCTGATAGGTCCTTAAAGGATTAGTTCACTTTCAAATTAAAATTTCCCTAAGCTTTACTCACCCTCAAGCCATCCTAGGTGTATATGACATTCTTCATTCTGAAGAAGCTTTATAATGGCAGTAAGCGTTACCAAACGAGTATTAGCGGAAGAAAGTTTCTCCATCCACATCCATCCATCATAAACATATTCCACACTACTCAGGGGGGTTAATAAAGGCCTTCTAAGGCAAATTAATGCATAAATATCCATATTTAACAAGTTATGAAGTAAAATATCTAGCTTTCGCCAGACCGCCTTCCGTATTCAACTTACAAAAAAACAGAACTGGTGTTGCATAAGTTCTGTAAGTTAAATAGGGAAGGCGTAGCGCAAGCCTTTTGAACTGTGAGACTTTTACACTTTCTTCGTAAGTTGAATACGGACGGCGGTTTGGCAGAATCTAGATATTTTACTTCATAACTTGTTAAATATGGATATTTTTTTTAGGATATTTATTTTACACAAATGCATCGCTTCGCTTCAGAAGGCCTTTAATAACCCCCCGGAGATGTGTGGAGTAAACGTTTATGATGGATGGATGTGCAAGGAGACACTTTCTTCAGCTCATACTCGTTTGGTAACGCTTACCATTATAAAGCTCGGATGCGTCAGGATATTTATTAATATTTCTCCGATTTTGTTCATCAGAAAGAAGAAAGTCATATACACCTAGGATGGCTTGAGGGTGAGTAAAGCTTGGGGTAATTTTATTTGAAAGTGAACTAATCCTTTAACTCAATCTGCTTGCAGTCATGTCATTCTCTGTAGGGCACAGCTGATTGGTTGAGCTCGCTGCTCAACCTTCAAATACTTGGTCAGCATTTGCTGAAGCAGTTGCAGCTCACTTTTAGAAATTCTCCACCTTCCCCAGCTCCACCTGTATAGATCTGCTACAGGTAATTCATGTATTCTATATTGTACAGCAGCAGCATGTCTTACTTGCTCACAGCAGCATGTCATGCATGTATTGGCAATAGCAAGTCCCGTACTTACTCTGCAGCAGCAACAGCAGCAATAACAGCAGCAGCAGCGTAGCAGATCTATTCCACCAAGACCAAATATATCAACATTGTCATATCCATTATGCCAAACACTCAGAGAGTTGTCGTGACAGAAATACTTTTATTCAGCAATGACACATTAAATTGATCATTAATGATGTTGTAATGTAAATAAATAAATAACGATTTCAAATTAATGCTGTTCTTTTGAACTTCACAAAAATATTAAGCAGCACAACTGTTTTCAACATTGATAATAATAAGAAATGTTTCTTAAGCAGCAAATCAGCATATTAGAATGATTTCTGAAGGATCATGTGACACTGAACACTAGAGTAATGCTGAAAATTGAGCTTGAATATCACAGGAATAAATTACATTTTAAAACAGAAAACCATTATTTTAAATTGTATTATTCATTATTATTATATAACTAAATTATATAACGGTCACAAAATAAGTTTCAAACCAAATGTATTGCCTATACAGCATACAATTTCAGATGCCGTGTATCTGTTTTATTAGCTAGTTTGCTAATAAAACTGTTACATTACTATGGGTGGTCAAGACCAATTTTGTATACAATGACAAATTACAGTAAAGCCAACTTGGGGACACTAACTATCCATCCAATCCAATGAGCAAGTTAAAAGAACAAAAAGTTTTTCATTGCAGTTATCGATTTTAGTTTTATATTAGCTAATACCCCCCATCCATTTTTTGGAGGCCCAGCTAAATGCGAAATCCTGCCTGTAAGTCAACCCAGAATAAACACTGGTGAACCGCCCTTATGCTTCACTCGTGAGTATGAACCCTATTTATTCATAAAGGTGAGCGGGTTCAACTGCTGAAGGGCTTCAATACTACAATGGTGACATACAGCTGCGGATACTGATAGTGTAATTTGCTTCAGGTTTCGCCCAGCTCTTGGAGGCCAAGCGTGTAATTAAAACTCTAAAAATGTCAAATGTTCAGAGCGACAGGCATTATGGGCCTTATCGCTGCACCTCCAGGGGGGTGTGTATTTGTGTATGCATGTGGTATATGACGGGTTAATTTGAACTGCATGCCTTTCAGTGGGAGTTTTGTGACACCTTAAGCACATACGTAGCAATTTGCATCAACAACAGGGCACCTGAAATGTCAGTCAATCTGTGTGTTTCAATGCGTGGTTTAAACAGATTTGTACAACTTAGGAAAACATTTGATTTCTCTTGTCATCTCTTTTGAGAGCTTGTGAAGGTTTATGTCTTAAAAAGGCTCCTTTGATGTGGGGGAGACTCACTGCCTGTGTCACGGTCTGGCATTTAAATGTCTCCAAAAACCAAAGCTTTGTAGAGCATGTGGAAAATATCTCAGTACTGTCAACTAAAAGTGGATAACATTATAAGTTAGAATCAATAAGGCTTTGTGACAAAACAGCCTAGTTGTATTCTAGAGGTTGCTCTTTTACAGCACATGAGACTTAATAACGTCTGCAGTGTCTCATTTAAGTATCGGCTTGGTTTCTTTTACAATTCTTCAAGAGAAATAAATTAGCATAAATTAGACAATTGAGATATCTTAGCAAAGTTTTTGACATTTGAGATATCTTCTGAAATTAAATTGACAGTTGAGGGTTTTTTCTCTTAAAAGAAAAGAAGTCTCAAGCAAATGTCTCCAATTGCTCTTAACTAAATCTCACTGAAACAATTGAGACATGAAAAATGTAGAGAAAAAATTACTTCACAGAACATTGATATTGTTTATTACATTTCATTCTGCTTTTGGAAAACATTGTGTAATATAAAACTATTTAAAATATAATAATATCTAAAAAATATTGCTGTTTTTACTGTATTTTGTTCGAATAAATACAGCCTTTTTGATCCTAAGAGACTTTTTTCATAAACATTAAAATTCTTACTGACCCCAAACTTTTGAATGGCAGTGTATATTTATATTTTATTAAGGAAGCCATCACAAAGGCATCACCAAGTTTGATAACCCCTGAACTAGAGCTTTAACAATTTACCCCATCAACTTGGTTTGCCATGTCTCAGGGGGAAAAAAGTTATTAAATTGGCCTTTATTCCAGCACTTTATGTTTGTTTAAGACCTTAAAGGGATAGTTCTCAAGTAGACCCTGTTGAACACAAAAGAAGATATTTTGAAGAATGTTGATAATCAAACAGTTGACGGTAGCCGTTGACTTCCAGACTATAGAAATCAATGGCTACCGTCAACTGTCTGGTTACCAACATTATTTAAAATATTTTATTTTGTGTTCAACAGAAGAAAGAAACTCATAGAGGTTTAAAACAACTTGAGGGTGAGTCAATGATGACAGAATTCAAATTTTTGGGTGAACTATCCCTTTAAGGAAATTGTCTTACATAATAATTGAAGCAAAATTTTCATAATGAAAACAAATGCATGTTTTATTGTTGATAGTGACTTTTTTGTTGATATTGGGCTTTTTTTCCAGCAATGTCTGCTGTCAGCTCACAGACTTTTGCAGTGAGAGCTTGGTGCTGCTTCGACACCAGTGCTCATGTTCTCTTCTGGGGGGATTCAGCAGCACAGGATGGTTACTTTATCCAACAGTGATGATAGTTTCATGAGGAGATAAATGTACAGTAAGAAAAGATAGTAGTGCACCCAGGGAAACTTGATTTTGGCTTTTGTGCCGGTATTGCTCTTGAAAGCTTCATATGTTGAATGTACTGATGATTTATCTTTTCAATCATAGGGAATATAGACATCTGATAAAAAACAGATTGTAGAGAGTGTTTTCTGCAGCGTCACAGTTAAAGTGTAACTTTTCCGATTTTAAACCCTCTCTTTTGTATTGTCTCTTTGTATTGTTACAATGTCAGTAGTATATGTAAATGAACAATGTTTACTCTTTTTCCGTGTTACCTGGAATGAGAAATTCTCATTTATTTGTCAGCAAACATCCACCAGATGACACAATACATTGCCAGCTTTCTGACAGCTCCAGAGCCCATAGACAGTCGAATCGACGGAAGGTTATTAACAAAACAGTTATTGTAAGAGAGGTTTCATCACTGAAAACTGTATCGTACTTTGTCTACACTTTAAACAGCATTATAAAAAAAATACTATGGCAACAGCCTTCTTACCGGCAGTCCAGCATGCGACAGCTTTTTGCTTTGGGAAGTTGGGCAGAAGGTGCTCCCCATTCCTTTTCTTACTGACGAAACTGACGTTTCTTTCAGTTTTCCCTCCATTTGGCCTTAAACACTATGTTCGTAGTCATCCAGTTTGAAAGGTTTTTTTTTTTATCAGATTTTCCGTCGCTGTGTTTTCTCCATATTTACGATGCTTTGCAGCCTTTAGCCATTGCCTACAACACTGAATTCTTCACTGAAAACAGAAAATAACTCCCTCTAAACGTTTTCTCTTTAAATTCTTGCTCCCCAGGACAATACATGTCAACACCATTGTGACTAAAAGTTTGCTAAGAAGTATTTCCTACTTAAGCAAAGCAGTAGGGGTGAATTTAGGTAAATGAACGGCAGCATGCCTAGTACATTATGGGTGTTGAAGTTTTCCTATCTATTTGGCAAAAGGGATGACAACAGCCTTTCTTTCTTTTGCCTTTCTACCACATAGGCAGCCAAGTTTAATTGAAAGCCCATTTTGCCAGTGGTGAATTACCCCTTTAAAATGACTCTAAAGTAGCCCCATAGTGCACTGGTGATCTGGTGAAAAGTCAACCTTGACCTAGATTTGTTGTTTTAAGGCACAGGTTAAATGCATCCTAACAAATACCTTTTGTTTCAATGTTTATGAACCTCAGGCTCTTCTTCTTGCCTTTGAAAATGCTTCTGTATGTGTGTTTCAATGACCTTGTGATTACAGGCTGGCTCAGGGACTGTTACTCTTGAAGAGAGCCACATAACTACAGAGCCTCAGCTTGCTTTCAGCATCAGGAAAGCTTTGTCTCTTATATATCCAAGGATAGTCAGTGCTAGTTTCATCAGAGGCTGTGTAGAGAAACAGACAGTTAAAAATAAAGGCTGGATACCTTGGGAGAGTCAGGGTGTGACGGGTTGAAATTGCTGGGTATGCTGTCCCAGATTTAAATTTTGACTTTGTATGTGGCTAGCCAGCCCAAAACTACTCTTTAACAGCTCTAAAGCTATTGCACTGAACATAACCCTCAATATGTCAGTCTTTAAGTTGTATTGTTTTTGTAACTAGCCTGCAATTGTGGCTGCCTACCACCAACAAGTTGAATCCAGTTCTAGCCAAGCCCTCCATCAATTCTTGCCCAGTTGTTGGCTGTCAATGTGTGAGAGAAAGGAGAGTGGGTTTTTTTGTGTGTGTGTATTATTTATTTTCTTTTTCTTTTTTTTTTTTTTCGCTTAATATCGACTTCAACAGATCAGCGTTTAAGATTTTAAGATAAGCGGCTGGCTGTTGTCCGATAGTTGACAGATGTTGTGTGCTCAGATGTGCAATCTGTTAAAATGGTGTTGGTTTAACAGATTGAGAGCGCACTGGACCCAAAAGCAGTATTAGATTTGAGATGGAAATGGTTCTGTCTGGCTGAGAAAAATATCAGTTGAGGATAAAGAGGTTGCTAGCGGAAAATTCCATTCTTGCATTGAAAAGCAGTAAATGTTTACCGACTGACATGCACACGTTGCACCTGGGAAACTTCTGTGATAGTTATTTGCTCAACCAGCTATCAATTTAATGTTTTTTTAATGCGCAGCTTTGCCTCTTGTAATGTTTTTTTTTTTTTTTAATTTTTTTTTTTAATGCTCAGCTTTGCCTCTTGTTTCCTCTTTGTCAGTTACAGATTCACAAATCACAATCACAAGAAAATCACAAATATTTTTGTTGGACTTTGTTTTGCATTTTCTAATAACAACTTGTCTGGCTGTGCAGCATAGCCATTATATAGGCCATTATATATAGCCTATTTCTATACATGTTGCTATGATGAATTTATCTGTGTGTATTCGGATGGAACCAAATGTGGACGGCACTGCATCAAAATTAAATGAAAAGCCCAGTTTTTATATGTAACTCTATTCTATTTATAGATTCCAAATAGCAAATATGCATTGTATAAATAATAAAATTATTTAGTTTTTTTTATCACAACCTTTATCTAAAATAAAAATTAAAAAACTTTGAAAATATAAGGAAAATATAAAGATAGCACTCCAATTTCATCCTTATATTATTTTGTTTTGCAGGTGACTGTGTTCACTTTGTTTTAACATGAAATAACTCTTTTTGGTCATCGTAGTACCCTTATATTGTTTTTTTGTTCGGATTTCTGAAACAAATAATCAACAAATAATACAATAATACATCTTTATTCATAAAGTTCACAGTTAAGTCTTCACAAACTCATTGTAATTTTAGATTTTAATAAAATATTGCTTTATAATTGTGGTTGTTGGTTAATCAGTCAATAAAAATTCTAATGAGAATGTTGGTAACCAGACAGTTGACGCTAGCCTTTGACTACCATAGTAGGAAAAAAATACACTGGACTATCCCAGAACTATCCCTTTAATATTATGTGGTTGTGCTGTTATGTTTCCCTTGTGATCTCCTGTGTGTAACCATTTGGATTTATCATTAAAGACCGTGTTTGTTGATATTCTCTATTGCCGTGCGTTTACTACAGCCACCGATCCTGACAGAACACGGAACCAAAAGAAAAGATTAAATGGACTTAGAGCAGGAGCAGCGTAACCTCGAGGACCCGAGGAGCCTCAGCAAGCGATCCAAGGCACGCCTGCCCGGTGATGGTGCTTGGGGAATTTCGCCGCATTTGTGGAGTAGGTGCTGGTGGACAATGAATTGGCGTTCACCACTCTGGACCCAGAGTCCAGCCAGCCGCCTCCCACACTCTGCAAGGAGCCAGCGCCCACGCAGTCAAAGAGCCCGAGCCTGCTGCGATGCCTACGCCAGAGCCAGCTAACTATATTTCCCTAACTAATATTCCCCCCCCCCCATTTGTTCTGTCCAGCTCCAAGTCTCCTTTTTCTTCGCTGGTCCCGCCCAGCTCCAAGTATCCTGTATTTCTGATGGTCTCACCCAGCTCCCCTCTCCCGCCTCCTCTACCCAAGACAGCCAGTCCTTCGTTTCCTTTGGTTTCCCCTCTGTTGACTCCACTCTGCTGCGTGGATCTGCCTCTAGTCTTCCGGTCTTCAGCTTCGCCTTGGCAAGGGGATCTCCTGGCTCTGCCTCCAGCTGACGAGCTTGTCACTCCACCTCAACTCGTCGACCAAACAGCTCCACCTTGGCTCCTCCCTCCCTCGGCTCTACCTGGGGCCATTGTCCTCACGGCTTCACTGGGCTCCCTCGTCCCTCCAGCTCCTTGCCATGGGCCTTCATTCTGGCTGTGCTCTGGGTTCCAACCTGGCTCCTTCTGCTCTCGTCTCCTCAGTGCGCCCAGAAAAGCCACGTCTCAGACAGCACACGAATTAAGCTCCGTTTAACGTCTTCTTGCACTTGAATGGACAAATTCATGCAAAATTATGTCAAAAAATGCCTGTCATTGGTAAACATAGTCGGTTATGTTCTAAAGGAATGTAAACAGTTGAGAAAGATAATACATGTGTATTATTATATTGGATCAGTGTATTTGGTCTTAAAGTGGGTGACAGCATCCTAATAATCCTGCTGCCTTCTGTGTTCAAACAACAAAGGACAAAGACAAAATCATGTGGATGTGGATCAGTATGCTAAGTCAAAAGTCTTGTTATAGTGTAGTGCATTCACAATGACCAGCTGAGAGTAACTTGTCAAGTCACCTGTCTGGATGTCACCACTCATGAATATACAATTCCTATTACTTAGGCAACCCTTGCGAGGATGTCAGTCCTAACACTTATGGCCAATTAGGACATTTCTCCAGATGGAGAGGGCTAATTCAGACAGCACGACTGAGCCTTGTTCAATCCTCAAGAGCTCGTATGAAAATGCCCCTTTATTTATGCTTTCTGTGTATTGATGCCCGGAGGCAGCCTGAACCAGATGACCTGCGCTTTGCCTTTTCTGGACCAGATGCTGCTTAATGCCTCCTCAATCCAGTTGCCTCAGGGGTTTTGGTAGAAATATCCGTTTTAGTGGAGACGTCAGAGTGAAGGACAGAGACAAGAAAGATTGAAATTGATCTACAGAGGAAATAAAAGCTGTCTTTGACTGTCTGTGCTGGTTTGTGTTTCCTTGTTGTCGATCCATAGTGTAGGAAACCTCTATTTCCCGTCTTGTCCCATTATTGGTTTTTCTCAGGGTAAAGTCTGGTGTTTTACAGCGTATGTGTCTTGTCTGCTCTGTAACGAGAAGATACATCCTCAGAATGGTGCAATATGTGTCACAAGTGGGTTTGAACTCCAAAGTTAAGAGGCATCTGTGCAAACATGGAGAAGAACATAATATGGTTGTATAGTTAAGACCACATACTTAGGTCTGCCGCACAGTATGTTCATTTTAAGTGTATAATTATGAGCTCTCGCTCGTGGCAATGAATGATAGCTGTGTTAGTCAGCGACCTTGCGTGTACAGAGTCTGTTGAATGAATTTAATGACAGAGTATTTTTTTATCAGTAATACTTTAAGATTTTTATTTGGTTGGCCTTCAAACTGGTTTGAAATCTATTCTTTAATTTTTCTTTTTGATTATGGCTATTCGTTCTACCATAAAGAGAGAGAGATAGTTCACATAAAAAAAATGAATTGTCATCGTTTACTCACCTTCATGTCCTTCTAAACCCGTAAAACTTTCCATACAGTTGCATACTGACAAACAAAGAAGCACATTCTTTATTGAAATAAAGCCGAAATACAATAAAATATAAATATTAGTTCAAAGACAAAAATGAGAATGAGAAATGTTGCCTTGGCAACTAACTGAAATAAAAAGTTGAAGTACTAAAATTACTCAAATGATAATAAATAAAAGCTAAATAGAAATTTAAAAACAAAAGCTAAAACAAATGATAAAAGCTCATAAAAAATGACTAAAATTTAAAGTAAAATTAAATATATAAAAAGAAAAAGAAAATATTAATAAATATTATAATAGTATATATGGGTCATTGACGAATAAGGTTTTTAAAAGTGTAAAAAAAAAAAATAATGGAGATATAATTAATTTTGAAGTTTTATTAAGTGTTAACAATGAGATTGTGTTTTTTATAATCAATTAACAATTTACAAGATAGACAAATTTTAACTAAATAAGTAATTTGGTTTTACCAAATGACACTTTTGGTTATACCGAATGATGAAATTTTCAAACAATGCTAACAGACTGATATCTAGCTAGCTAGCAAAAAGACAATCAAACATTTTATATTTAGTACAAGTTTTTAAAATGTTACAACATTTTCCATGTTTTATAGCGGTTGTACCGAATGACCTGATGTTTTGGTACATGCATATGAGCAAGTGAAAACATGAATTTTTCAAATAGTTAAGAGAGTTAGTTAATTTGCTTCACGACCATGTGGTCCTTTGCAGGTGTCTGAATGATGGCACATCCTGTCACATGATATTGACCGCATGACTTGATCCAAAATGGTCCCTTTATATTGGTTACTCCGAATGACATCAATGAAATTCATTTTTCCAGACATTCTTTCTCATAACAAAGCAACGACTTCTACACATAATTTTAATACCATTTTGCACTATGTTGATTTATGATGTTATAAAATCATGCCAGAATAAAAAATATATACATTTATAACATTTTAAGATATTTTATTCACAAATGAAGTGGCTGTATTGGCCTTTGGACGGTTAAACCGAATGACCATTTGACACTTCAAAATCTTTAAAATACCTTTATATGTAGCAAAATATAATTAAAACCTTTTGGATTCGATGACAGAGATCTAGTTGTACTACCTTACATACTTTGGATGTCATATCTTTGTTTTTTATTATTATTAAAGCCTTTGGACAAAAAAAATGACCCGTCATGTCATTGACCCATATACAAATAGAAGTTAAAGAAGTCTTTTGAAACCATATGATAAATGCGTATGAGGATCAGCCTGAAATTTAAGTCGTTATTCATTGAATGAGTTCATAGTTTATGACAGACTCAGTGACGTCTAATGCATGAATAAATCATTCTTTTGATCTGGTTCCTTCAGTTAATAATGGAGATTAAGATTTTTAAAGAATAAAAAAATGAGTCTGTTATTATATCAGTGTTATCATATGGCTTCAGAAGATTTGTAATAAAGTGCACGAGTCATATGAATCACATTTCAGGTTGCTTTTATTGTGGTTCTACATACTTTTTGAAGCTTAAAAGCTCTAGTCCTCAAACAAGTACTTTATTTAAAAATTGCTTCTTTTGTGCTCTGGAAGGAATGATATAAGGGTGAATAAATGAAGACAGAGTTTTCATTATTTGGGTGAACTATCCCTTTTATTCCTCCATTACATTCAGTTCAAGATAGAACCAGATTTCATTTTATTGCAGTAGATAGTTCTGTGATTCAGCACTGAATGTGGCGGACTCTAATATGTTGAGGATCCTGTTTTCTATAGGAATAATTAGATCATATTGACCACTGTGCTCTCCCATTACTTCTCTTGAGTTAGAGGAGGACAGTTTAGCTCATTTTAGCAGGAAGCCACTCAGACCTCAATGTGTATGTGTGAGAGAGAACTGGTGCCTGTAGTACTGGTGAAATGTTCCATTATTGTCACATACATTGTTATTTCCTGCATGACAGACACTGGACCACAACAGGAATATGTCATGTTGTCATGTGCAGCTATGATTAAAGGGAATTCAATGCTTGTGTCTTGTCTGTTTATGACACCCTGACTAACAACCAGCCATTATGTTGTCTGTTGGTAATTGGTTAAACTTGCAGGTGCCATTTTTCTGCTTTTTATTCAAGGAAAGTAGAGAGGGAGCAGGAAATTATGGACGTGGAATCAGGCAATGTTGCGAGCCGGATTCAAACTTACAGTGTCCAAATTAGCCCCATAACTCAATGTGCCAGGAAGCGTACTGTACGTGCACTGAATGTTAGGCCGTATCTGATTTTTCCAAGTTGTTTCTTAGGATGTGTTCACACTTGACAGGTTTGGTTTGATTAAAACGAACTCTGGTGTGATTGCTCTGATAGTGCAGTTCATTTGAATAAGTGTGAACGTTGCCATCCAATCCTTGGTGCTCACCAAACAAGCGGACCAAAACCCACCTTTTCAGGCTCAAGCATACTGTACCTGGTTCCTCTCGTCATATGAGCTAAGGTGTCGGAACTGCAGAAGATCTTCGTTTGTACGTGCAGTGAAGGAATTCCTGGCACTGTTTTGACTCCTTTACACATTTTCTAAGCTTTTCATGAGTTCTCAGCTGGTAAAAATACCATCATAATGTATGTATGTAGATACAACAAGCGCATTTATCCCAGCACACAGCATTGTTTTGAATGTTCGGTAAGTTTTGTCTCAAAATATACGTCATAAAAGCTGTCCAATCAGGTTGTGACCTTGTGATTATACCCTTTATTCTATATCTTTAGGTTCAGTGTTAAAAATGACAGTGTGAACGCTAAGCGAATCAGGACTAAATGTATAATTTTCTTTATTGGTCAGGACCAAAAGAGCCAAGAGAACAAACTACAAGTGTGAACACCATTAGAGATTAAAGACAATTAGCTTGAATAAAACACCTCTAATAGATGTTTACACTTTTCACGAATCAAGTCATCATTAGTCATCCACGCTAATGTAATTCGTATCTTCTTTTTCTTTTTTTTTTGCTTTTTTGTCTCTTTCTATGTGTATGAGGGGGATGGATAGTGTTTAAGCCGTGCAATGAGCTACAATGCAAAATGTTATGCAATGCAAGTGTGTGTGTGTCTGTGTGTGTGTTTGATTGATTGTCTATCAAATCGGATTGGGAATTGTTCATAAGAGAAAATTGAAAAAAAAAGGTCTGTCCAGTAGAAAGCGGTGGCTCCACTCTGTCCAGCGTCTACTAACAGGAAACTGCATTCAACAAGACAAGGGGATGTAAAACCCTGTTTCCATGCACTACAGACATGAGTCTCCAGACCCATCAACAGGCCATTCAGATCTGCAGTGTGTCAGTTACTGAGTCCCTGTGGTCCCTGCTGATGAGAGCAACTTTGGCGTAATCGAGTTTTGTACTGCCCTTCGCGCGCACTCAATTTCATCTGTACTGTCATAGTGTAGAGAGGCTATAGGAAAGGAAAGATAGAGGGATTTTTGATTGACAGGCTAAGGCACTACAGTGGAACTGCAATCACATCCTACAAAACAAGGACTCCCACTATTTCATTTGATTTCATAGTTGACCTAAAAACCGAAAATTATGCTATTCTTATCCTCATGTCCTTCCAAAACATTAAAAATGGCAAAAACACTCAACAAATTTACTAAAACTTTAACTGAAATTAAAAATATAAAAATAAAAATTACAACACTGGGCAAAAAAAACCCCTAACCTTTTAATTGTCATATTGGTCAGGAAATTAGCTAAATTTAAGCAAATGCACTACTTAAATGGTCAGAGTCCAGATTTTAACCCTATAGTGAATATATGGTCTCACAATAAACTCCAACGAACTGGGAGACATTTTTCAACTATTCATGAACTGTTTGAAGCCATTAACATTGAGTGGAACAACACTGACTCTTCTTCCTGTAAAAACTGTCTGCAAGTTTACCCACATGGCTTAAACTTTTAAAGAAAACGAAGGGGAAGGCTATTCCAACCTGATCTCACAGCAATTTGTACGTATTTTACGAGGTGGCTAATTCGTACGAATTTGTACGACCTCACTCATACAAAATCGTACGTTATTTGCTAAAGATCACTAAATATTTTGCCTTTGTTTTTTTTTTTTTGTTTTTTTTGGCTTTGTCCATTTTTTTTGCCCAGGAGTGTATTACTGTTCATGATTCACTGTAAAGGGATAGTTCACCCAAAAACGAAAAGTAAGTCATTATTTATTCACCCTGGTGTTGTTCTAATGCAGTATGCCATTCTTTCTGTTTCGGACTACAAAAGAAAAAAAAAAATGTCCCTCTTGTGCTCGTCCATGTAATGGCAGTGAATAGTGACCAGCATCAATCTTTAAAAAAAAAAATGCAAAAGTATCACTGAATGATCCCACGTGACCCACGTGACACGTGCCTTATATTCCAAGTATACAGGGGGTATATACAATCGAGTTTGGTATGTATTATTTAAAAAAAACCCTGATCTTGGCCCTTGGTTTTTTGCGCACAACTGCACATTCATGAGACTCTATGTATTACCACCGCAGTTCACTCCAACTCGTCCAGAAAAAGCACACAAGTTGTGAGAAATCAAGATCAATAAAAACGTGACATGAAATACAACAGCTAGAAATCCCCAAGAAGTATCCATGTACTTTCTTTACCAAGTTGAACATCTCCGGACCAGAACTCAGGCTGAGTCTCATGAATGTGCAGTCATGCACAAAAGACCAATGGCAAAGGTCAGGATTTTCATTAAATGATACATTTAATTTTGGTTTGTTTTTCACCGAAACCAATTGTATACCCCCAGAACACTTGGAAAATACAACACGTGTCGCATGGGACCATTCTGTGATACTTTTGCGTCTTTTTTTTTCCAAAGCTCGATGCTGGCCGCAATTCACTGCCATTACAGTATATAGGCAGTATAGGGCATACGGCATTAGTAAGTATTTTAAAACATGAAAGAAGGAAAAGAAGGAATAAACCTGGCACTGTTTATAGAATGTGCTTTATGGGCAAATGTCAGACCACTACCAGTTTTTGCTCTTCAGCCCATGAGTCTGAACTCAATCTATAACCGCACTGTAAGTTTCTCAGGAGTGCAAAACTACATTTTCTGGCTGTATGTGAACAGTGTGAGGGCCCCTGTGGAGCGTGTTTACTATGTTCACTGATAGTGTAGGTCACTTTAGAGGAGCTAGAGTGGTGAGGAGAAGTGAGGTCAAAGGTCAAAGATGAGCATGCAGGAGGTTGGGGAGATGAATGTAATGACCTCAACAGCTGCATTTTCTTTATCTGGCTACACTCTGTGCCTGACGCTCTTTTACTACAGTATGTCATGTTAAGTTATTCTCAGTATATAGAATGGTATAAATGAAATATATACTGAGCTTTATAATGAGCACCACTTTATATGTAGTTAAAAAATATTAAAAATACTCAAAAGATAAAAAAAAAAATATCTAAAAGAATATATAAATGTATTTATTTAGGAATATATAATAATTTATATAAAATGTATATTTTTTTCTTTTATCACTTAAGTCATTTTTTCTCCTTTTTTTGTATGCTTGGCGGAACACATTTTCCCTAAACAGTGCATTATGGGCTAAATCATAGAGACATAATGGAAATTACAGTCACTTTCCCCATGTAATTTGCATTACATGGGTCCTTGGAATACGTTATTTTTGCATAATGACCACTAAACTGTATAATTTATTGATAAAATAATTTTAAATCACATTAATATTTATGTTATGTTTTTTAAATGTTATGCATCTGCTCAAATTTTAAATATTTTGGAACAATTATCAGTGATTAACCTCTAAAGTAATGTACTGTAGAATACATCCATAAGAAGGCAAGACAACGCCTCGGTCTTCTTAGGAAATTTTGGAGTTTAAACATTAGCACACACATTTTAATCGTGGTTTATAGCATGGTTATATATGTTTCATGCTATGGAAATTAAACAGTTAAGCAGAAGAACAAACTTTCACATGTAATTAGCCAGACAAATAAGATCACTGGGCATAAACAACATACACTCCAGGACTTATTTTCTCATTTTATGGAGGAAAAAAAAAAAAAAAAAAAAGGCAATTGCAATATTTAAAGATCATGCGCATCCCCTTCACTCTATTTTTGAAATCGTCCCATCTGGACATAGACTCAAAATAAAAAAAGAAAAAGAGAAAATTGTTAAAAATCGTTTATTAAAAAATCTTTTGTTCTAATGGCTTAACTGGAATAATATACAGTAATAGCAAAGTAATAGCAAAGTCATTATCATCAGGTCCTGACTTTAAATAATGATCTTTTATATAATGTTTTTTTTTTTAATGATGACTTAATCAAGGTTATGAACATTATTATAAAGTTTTACCAGCAAAATCAATCAAACCATATCACACTCCTTCAATCTTTCTCTCATTTTCTCTGCAGATTTCCGTGGCAGATGCCCAGCACCCTATGCCCCTGCCCCAGCAGTACTGAGCAGAGTCCCGTGGACCCCCATGGCTCCCCCCACGGAGGGAACGCCCCTGGCCCGCTGCCTAGTCCTGCTGTACAGCCTGCTGCTGCTGTTACCCAGAGGAGTGCCCTGCCGGGGGGCCACACGGGCCCCGGAGTCCCCCTGCCACAGAGCTGAACACCCACTCATCTCTCACACAGGTCAGCATTTCTATCCCACATAACACAGCATGATAGCAAGTTACCGGAGAGCTCTGTTCTTGATTTGACATGTTAATTAATAGTGCTTGCTGAGATATGCACCACTATTACTATCTGCTTGTTAAGCCATGACTTATCAAATACTGTTTCCGGGTCCAAAAAATTGCTCCATTTCAAGTGAAAATACCATCTCAACAGCTGTTTATGAGCATTTTGCATTTATAGCACACCTTTAAGCTAAGCATTTCAAAACTCACAGTGTACAATACAGTCTCCAAGGTTCTGAACACCAATATTTTATTTTCATGATTTAGAAAATATGAATCACCGTCTAACCAAATGAGATTACGGTATGGAGATAAAGGTTGGGATTATGATTTTTCAGTAGTAGTATAGCACACTGTGAGGGTATATTATCACCATTTGTTGTTTGCTTTTGGGATCTGATCTGATAGAGCGATTAGACACGAAAGTGGTGACTTGTTATATCAGACTTAAAGGATTAGTTCACTTTCAAATGAAAATTACCCCAAGCTTTACTCACCCTCAAGCCATCCTAGGTGTATATGACTTACTTCTTTCTGATGAACACAATCGGAGTTATATTAATAAATATCCTGACGCATCTGAGCTTTATCGTGGCAGTGAACGGGACCAACGAGTATGAGCTGAAGAAAGTGCATCCATCCATCATAAATGTGCTCCACACGGCTCCGGGGGTTAATAAAGGCCTTCTGAAGCGAAACGATACATTTGTGTAAAAAAAAAAAAATCTATATTTAACAAGTTATGAAGTCAAATATCTAGCTTCCGTCAGACCGCCTTCTGTATTCAAGTTACGAAGAAAGTGTAAACTGACGTCATGTCAGTTTTACTTTTTCCGTAAGTTGAATAGGGAAGGTGTAGGACATAGCGTAAGCTTATTGAACTGCAAGAGTTTTACACTTTATTCGTATGCTGAATACGGAAGGCGGTCTGGCGCAAGCTAGATATTTTACTTCATAACTTGTTAAATATGGATATATTTTTTTTTACACAAACGCATCACTTTGCTTCAGAAGGCCTTTATTAAGAAGGCTTTTGGGATCTGATCTGATAGAGCGATTGGACTCGAAAATGGTTTTATCTTATCCCAAAAAAATTGTTCGTATTATTTTATACGTTTTTAATGAAACATGTATGTATGTACGTATATGTATATACATTAATCAACATCAGTCAACAGACTGGTCATTTAATATAAATAAATATATTTTATAGCGGCATTTTATATATATATATATATAATGCCGTTATAATATATTTATAATGAATTTTGGGTCATGTGTTTGTAAATAGTCCTTGAGATATGACTACAGCATTAAATCCATTTTCCCTAAACAGTATGTTTTGGGCCAAATCATAGAGACCTAATTGCATTGACAAACTCAGTCACCTACCCTCCAGCTTAAATTACAGGACTCCCTTGCCTGGAGAGCATGTATTATAATCAATGTAAATTTAGCAGGTGGATTTCAGTAAGTAATTGTGGAGCTGAATGTCAAAACCAAAGGGGGTCTATTGGGGCTAATGGAGTGGAAAGGCAAGGTCAAAGTTTTAGCTTAGTAATCAGCTCTGACTGTAAGTGAACTCATCGAGAACAAAGCCGTCGGTAAGCATGACCTAGTGAGTAGTAACACAAACTAGCAGCTAATTAACCCATTGATTTTTAAGATGTGTCCGTATGCCAGTTCACCATCTGTGTTACAGAATGAGTGTGAGTTTCAATGTCTAACACCTGTCTCACACACACAAACGCTAAAACACAAACCTTTTAATTAGCACCCCATTCATTAAATATGCACAGTGAATGCAGTGGGAATGACGTTTATACCCAGCAGTGACAGGGAGGTCTGTTTCACACACACACACACACACGCGCACACACACACTGTTCATTCCAAACCCATAATGGTCCATTGGCACCGGTTTGAAAATGCGATTCTTATGGTAGCTCAAATAATCTCCGTTCTCCTTGTTTGACTGAGCTTTTGAATCAAAGCTTTCAGATCACTGAACGAGCCCCAGTCTACACATTTAACAGCCACCCTGCTGCAAAACCAAATACCTGCACGCCAGCTTTCACAAACAAAACCCCTTCTTCAGTAAAAACATTTATTCAAAGAGCACTGGGATCTGCGGGCACTGGCTTTTTCTTGTTTTCTCTTATGTGTTTGTTGAACTGCTCCACTAAGACTTCTAAAAAAAGCCTTGAACTCCTTATGCCCTTTATGGCCTCAGTTCTCATCTGGAGTTCAGATATGCTGTGTTTTCTGTACAAGCTCTTGTATATAGTTATAAATCTATTGTATCTAGCGACAACTACAAAATAACTCCTGCTATATATGAAGAGTTCAGATGCAAAAACCTCTAAGCCCATCTGAAATTAGCATTTTTTACCAGGATCCTATATTTAGGTTCAGTAATTTCACTTTAATGGAAATAAAAAGGTTATTAGTCAATTATTGAAGTGCCTTATTTTCAAATTCATTGGTATTTAACAAATTTGACTGTCTTTTGCTGTAAAACCAGCTAAGTTCATGTGTGTTTTTTTAAAAGTCCAACTCTTTGGACAACAAGACATAGTAAAACATCCATTTCTGTCAGTTTTACAGCAGCAAAAGGAACACTGTTGTGTTTACTTGCTACTCATGAAATCCTATCATTGCCACTGTAATGATGGACAAAACATGATAAAAACTTGCAGCTTGGCAATTGAAAGCCGACTCTTACTCATACGCATCTTGAAATCATATGATTCGCGTCTTCCGATTGGTTCTTCTGTGGACTTAGAGGCTTTTGCTGACAAAGGGACGTGGCGTTTGGTTTCTGCCAACGAACCAGTATTTCTGAATGGGCTGATGCTGGGATTTAGTGGATTTGAAGCAAAAGTATTGATGAATGCATACTATGTCTAGAGAGCATTCACTCAATATCATCTCATTTTCGACGGAGTGGCGTTTTGCGGCTTTTGCATCTGAACTCTTCACATATATAAAATATTTTTAAAGTACTAAAAATAAGAAAATATTTAATTAATTAATTTATTTGTTAATTAAAATAAATAAAATATAAATAAATGTGAATGTTAATCAATTTAAATATATGTTTTAATATTTTCTATTTTTTTAAAGTTAAAAAAATCTTAGGTAAAAATAGGATTTTTTTATTTTTATTTTATTCATTACTTTAAAATATTTAATTTATTTGTCAAAAAAAATAAATACATAAATTTAAATGTGTTAATATAAATTTAAATAAATATTAAATATTGTATTTAATTGTATAAAATTTTCTCTTTTTGTTTACTTTTCTGCATTTCATTTCTTATCTATAGGTAATTTGCTTAATAATAATTTATATCTGAAACTTGGCATTGTGTACTGCAAATGTTTTTGGCTCTTATGATAAATTGCTTGCAATGTTCTTCATTTGTATTTCACTTAGGCATTTGCTACTTGAGTAACTGTAAATTTAAGTTAGATAAATGTCCAATTATCGAATGTTGTCTCAATATCACTATGGCAAACTAGAATTCAACATAGATAAAAAGGGCATTGATTACTGAAGCTTTTCACACCTTAAATTGATACTTTCACACTGCTTTAATAAATACCTTCTGTTTCTCTGAAATTTCAAGCTTCGTGAAATAGTTTCCCCTGTAATTATAGTCAAACACAGGCGGTGCTGTGCTTATCTTGACAAAGGCTATATAGAGAAGAGTGATTGATGGGACTTTTTTTTTTTTTTTTTTAATCTAAACCTTTCAGACTTTGCCATGCCACCCAGTAAGCCAATTTGGAGTGAATTGAAGGCTGAGAGAAACATTTTGCTCTCTCCTTAAATTTGCCTTTTTGAATCAAGCCTGCAGTCTGCATTTATAGTGGAGAATGTTCCTAGCAGCCTCTTTGAAAAAAATCAATAAAAAGGGTTGAGTCACGGAGATGCGTGTGTCGATCCAGACCAAAAGAGAGACACTGGGAGCAAGAGACTGTGTTTTCCTAAATGGAACACCTCTGCTCTCTTCTGCAGAGTGGTGTGGTGACACGTTTCTCCATGGACCGCATAATCCTTGTCCGTTTGGGATCAAAAACTGGGAAGGACACCACGGACAGTCGGCTTTCCGCCCTGCAGACTATAAAGAAGATAAATATATGTCCTCTCAGCTATTCCTGAACTCCAGCAGAGCTGCAATGTTAGATCTCTGTATAAAGGCACACTGGTTGACTATAAAGAAATGTTACTATCTCTGCCATGAAGACATAGTGCTCTGCTCATGAGTGCCGGTTTGTACATTAATGTTCTGGACAGATGTTGCACATTCATAGTGAGTCAGGTTTGTATTTTGTTTAGACTTTAGAGAGTTTTTTTTTTTTTTCTTTCTGGGAAAACAATGACAGGTTTGAGAAGCAGATGGTTCCCCACAGGTACAGTACATATCTTATGATCAGTAGGAGTGTTGTCTGCACAGGCTTGTCAGAGCTCTTGGCTTGGTGCAGAAACAAACACTTTTCACTGTTTTATCAAATAATTAAAAGTAATAATGTTTTTCACTTAAAAAAAACTTTAATTTAATGTGTTACTTGCCATTTCTATGTAATCGTTTGTGAAATTTACTAGCAATTTCAGAGTATAAAATTGTTTCTAGACCATTGTTTTTCCCGTGTAGACATCAGCATGGCAGATATGAATGTAAAGGTTGTATAAATCAGCAATGATTCATAATAAGTAATTTTACATATAAATCAATAGCATAATTAATCTTAACTTTAAAAACTGTTCACTTAAAACTGAAATACATATCACTCTCAAAAATAAAGGTTCTTTATTAGCACCGAGAACCTTTAAAGGATTAGTTCACTTTAAAATGAAAATTACCCCAAGCTTTACTCACCCTCAAGCCATCCTAGGTGTTTAAGACTTTCTTCTTTCTGATGAACACAATCGGAGTTATATTAATAAATATCCTGACGCATCTAAGCTTTATAATGGCAGTGAATGGGACCAACGAGTATAAAGTTCAAGAAAGTGCCTCCATTCATCATAAACGTACTCCACACGGCTCCGGGGCGGTAATAAAGGCCTTCTGAAGCGAAGCGATGCGTTTGTGTAAGAAAAATATCCACATTTAACAAGTTATAAAGTAAAATATCTAGCTTCTGCCAAACCACCTTCCTTATTCAACTTAGGAAGAAAGCGTAACTGATGTTGCATCAATACGGAAGTTGAATACGGAAGGCATAGGACGTAGCGTAAGCATTTTGAACTGCGAGAGGTGTTACACTTTCTTCGTAAGTTGAATATGTTATATGTTATTCTATACATATAATAATATATGTTCAACCTTTCAAGTTAGTTTTCAAGTTAATGCGAAGGTATATGAATTAACAATAAACAAAAGTATATTTATAAATTAACATTAACCTAAAATAAATGCTTTAAAGAATGATTTTTGTACGTTCAATGTCTAATGCATTAACTAATGTTGACGAATTCAAGCTTATTGTAAATTGTGTCTAGTTTTGTAATTTAACAGAAACATTTTTGAGCAGTAAAATTTTCTCATTTGTAAGTCAGTTTTAACAAAAGCATCTGCTAAATGAATAAATGTTAATTATGTAAGTTTTTTTTTTTTTTTTTTTTATCCATTATTTAACATTATTAAGTGCCAACATTTGGTAACAATACACACTCTTTGTAAAGTGGTTTTGTCTCATTTTAGTTACAAGTTTGTCTTGAACTCCTCCCTGTGTAATTTTGGCTAGATAATTTGTTTAAGAGCAACTTTGCGCCAGAAGACCCCAACATTTACACAGCTGCGGCTTGTCAGATGTTCCTTCCTCTACTTAAAGAATTTTTGAAACGAGCAAACATATTAATGTCCATTAAAAGAAACAGTCCTTGACAGTTCAAGAAAACATAAGTTTAAGAGAAATCTTAGGCAAGAGTTCCTGAAGTTTTGACAGCCGGGACCTTGAAAGCTTTAAATTGCTTCCATGCTGAGGATGACTTTTGGAAACTGCCCACATTCTTTTACATCTTCATGCTATTTTTATATGACATTCATTGCTAAAGTGGTTCTTTCACACATATGATTCTTGATTTAAATGTTTTTGCAAGACGATCTGAGTTGTACATGTTTCGATAGTACATAGAAATCTGTTATTTTAATGAAACCTTTAACATATTCAGTATATGCTGAAGAAGGACACAAAGATAAGCTGAACATGAATGTCCACCATTAACCGTCATGAGTGAACTACACCCAGGTTTTAAGCTTTTAAATCATCAAGGAGCCTTAAAAGAATTAATTTACATTCTCAACGTATGAAACCGCTTCTCAGAAACACTAGAGAACCACATTGAGTGTCTCCACATTCACTTACAAGTTCCACTCCTGCTGGAGTTAGAGCTATCCCATAGAGACATGCAAGATTTATGGAGGAACATTGTGGTAACTGATGCTGTGGATCTTTGGGGAATTCTGGCTTCCTTTTGTATGCTTCAGACGTTCTTCTTTAGAAGAAAAACAACCCCACAAGAGTTAGAGGAAGCTTTGTTCTTCAGTAAAGCTATTTAACTGATTATTGAAATAATAGAATTTTATTGAAGAAATGATGTAGATTCTTTTTAATTCATTTACTAGGCTTTTAAATTATTCTGTATTCAGTATGGTTTGCAAAGCACAAAAGATAAGAAAGTTAATATTTCTCTATCTGCATGTCTGTCATGTCTGTATGTCATAATATCTTTATTATAGTAGTTTTGAAGAAAGGCTCTTATGCTCACCAAGGCTGCATTTATTTGATCAAAAATACAGTATAGTAATATTGTGAAATATTATTACAATGTTAAATGACTGTTTTCTGTTTGAATATATTTTAAAATGTAATTTATTCCTGTGATGGCAAAACTGAATTTTCAGCATCATTACTCCAGTCTTCAGTGTCACATGATCCTTCAGAAATCATTCTAATATGCTGATTTGCTGCTAAAGAAACATTTCTTATTATTATCAACAGTTTTTGCTGTTTTTGCTTAATATCATAGAGTGATAAGATACTTATTTTGTGAAAACTTTGAATAATATTGTCAATTGCACCCATAACCCATCTACAGTATGTTTTAAAGTGCCCCTATTATACAATTTTAAAAGTTCCTAATTTTGTTTTGGAGGTTTCTTACAATAGGTTTACATGCATCCAAGTTCAAAAAATACCCATGATATACATTGCACATTACCGCATTTCTTAAAGAGTCTGAAAACGGTTTGTTTGAAGATTCAGTCTCTCTAAACCCTTCCTTTCTATGAGCCTACTCTGCTCTGATTGGCCAGATGGCCCAGTCTGTTGTGATTGGTCTATTGCTTACATCACATGTCATAAACAGTGTTGGGGAAAGTTACTTTTTAAAAGCATTACAATATTGCATTACTCCCTAAAAAAGTAACTAATTGTGTTACTTAGTTACTTTTTATGAAAAGTAACGCGTTACATTTCTTTTGCGTTACTTTTTCTTACCTGGGCAGGGCTGTTTGTTTGTTTGTTTTTTAATAACAACAAAAAAAGTTCTAAAGTAATTTTGTTAATTTTGTAAATTTTATTAGTATGGTTGAATTAGATCATTGAAGGTCAGCAGTAAAGACATTGGTTAATAAAGTGAGATTAAATACATAAAGTATATTTGTGTAATTTAATATAGTTAATTATTACCGATTTGCGTAAAATTCTGAGATTGCATTTCACTCTATTTTTCTTCATTTTGAGGAATACTGAAAGTTTTCGTGCAAGTGAGATGAGTAAATACATGTTCACATTTTGGGGACGGAGACGAGTTTAGCTGTATATGCAAAAATTTTGTATCGTATAGGCGTTTCGTCCAGATGGATCCGGCGTTTTCAGAATGTGAAACTACACCCCAGAGCTGGAAAAAAGGCAATGACCAGTAGCACAACTTAACAAATTATAGCATTACTGGAACAGCTAACCCAGCAGCTATCCCATTACACAGAGGTAGGTAGGCAAAAAGATGTTAGACAGGCCAAGATTGAGGCTTTCATGCTGAGGCCAGAGGTTAATATGAAAGGCGCCACAGCAAGAGCATTTGCTATGCATACCATACACCCGCACACAAACAAACATGAATGCACTCTGGTGCCCACAAAATGAATGGGAAATATAAAAAAATTGCAACAGTATCTGTGTGTGTCTGTTAGTGATGTGCGCTAACATGTGTCCTTTCTTGTTCTGCAGAAATCGAGCCTTGGATCCATCGGTTCAGAGCAGAGGGCACTGTCGATTATTCACAGCTCACCTTTGACCCAGGCCAGAACGAATTAATCGTGGGCGCAAGGTAATGGCACCTTCTTCCATCACCATGTGAAATTTAATTAGGACTCAGTCCATGTGTCTCATTATACGAACGAGTGTGTTTCGATGTCAGAGGTTCTGACAATGTGTCTGCAAAGCCATACATTCATCTTTTATTATATTTTCAGCAACACTAAATTGACACCCACTGCGAAAATGTCACAATTGCCAGGTTTCTCATGATTAGCCCAATACTGACACATAATCTGAGTCTTCACAAAGCCACACAATGAAACTGTAGGACTTTTGTGGCAGACAAAGAACAGCATAGAGCCTACTCACCAACAGATACTTTCATAAAAATATCACACCATGAATGTGAGAATAGGATAGGATTTCCTGTGTCCAGCTCTAATTAATGAGTGTGATGATTTCCACATAGACTTTCACACTGTCCTGCCATACATCTTCAGCCAAATTAATCTCATATTCCCGATCTGTCAGCAGCCTGGATGGTCTCTAAGCAATTATTTTGTGACAACCGCAGAAATGGTTTGATATGAGGCACTGTAACAGTTCATTCACCCACAGGGCCGAGAGCGGTAGAATAATTACATTTTCTCTGAGAAGCAAGGATTACCATTCACTTCACTAGAGATTCATTGTATCTTGAACAGATTGTTTTTTTTTTACTTGAAAGTAACGAGATGGAAAGTGTTAGTTAGCTCTCAGAACCTGCTCCAAAGTGCAACACATCATTATCAAGTCTGACTCGGCTAAAGAGTTGGAAGTAATGCGGTTGGGATTTTTGGCTTTCTCTAAACATCAAAATGTCGTGTTACAAAGAAGTGCACATCAGTGGTAATGGCTCAAATGAAAAGACTCTTTTGACCTGTTGTACAGGAGGAAACACTTGTTGAGTTTTTCCAGATATACCATTGTGTTCTGATTGTGTTCTTATGATCAGAAAGCTCAGTTGCAGCAAATGATTTGCTCTGTCAATATATCGTGTACTTTGGTTCGGGTTTGAAGACAGCAAACCCCCTCAAACAAGAAGAACACTAACAACAGGAGCTGAAGGAATTCAATAATGCCCTTTAGATTGAGTTTGGGAACTAGAGTTGCACAATACAGTCATATCAGTGTCAGCCAATAGATGTTACTTTTTAATATTATTTTTAAGTAAAATAGGCAAGTATATAAGACATAAAAATTTTAGACAAATTACCATGGGTTGTATTAATTCTCATTGGTTAAACACAAATAAAATATGTGTATATAGAAACAAAACACAGCAGTGGCGTGCAGTAGTGTTCTGAAATGAGGAGACAAAGTTTTATATATATATATATATATATATATAAATCAAATGTAAATTCATGTCCCAGTTACACTTAATGTTGTCACATTTTCCTGGTTAAATAAACATGACACTATCAAAAAAGAAGAAGAAGAAGTAGAAAACCAACTATAACTCTATCTATTTTGTATTTTTACATTAACAATGTAATTAATGTTCCATTTAAAAGTATAAATGTCATCAAGTTAGTGTTTTTAAGCATTTTTACATTTATTCCAAAGTTATAACTCAAGGCAGTAACAATTTAAACAATATATTTTATTTGTGAACTGATGTTCAGCTGTTTTTTT
The DNA here is from genome assembly GCA_039654765.1 of Mylopharyngodon piceus. Lineage (NCBI taxonomy): Eukaryota > Metazoa > Chordata > Actinopteri > Cypriniformes > Xenocyprididae > Mylopharyngodon > Mylopharyngodon piceus. The sequence continues at coordinate 13,781,122 of CM077444.1, read as the reverse complement.
TTTTTTTTTAAATGAAAAAGATAACAGTCTTTTTTTAAATAGTCAACTTATTTTCAGATCTTCAATCATCAAGCTTGGTAAACACTGGTCAAAGACCTTTAATTTCACCAAGCTGATTGTGATTGCTCACTAAAAAACCCTCACAGTCATCATGTTTTAAGGCCATTTCAAGTTTGATTTCGATGTGGCAAAGTGGTTATATCTAAGTGGGTGAGTTGTTTACTTACTTTTTAATCAATCGTCCCATTTACGCCATCATTTATTCATTCAGAATGATTCGTGGATGCAGAACACGCATGAAAACAAGAGGCGGGATTTATCGCAAGAACTAATCAATCATAACCAATCATATACAATCATACAGAGCCCCGCACATGACATGCAGGAAAAAAACAGTAAATCGTGCACACGCTTTACTAAGCCGTTCCCTCGATTTGCTAAATTGTGTGCACGATTTAGCAAATTGAGGGAATGAATTAGTATGTTGTGCGAATTAGTATACAACCCGAATTCCGGAAATGTTGGGACGTTTTTTAAATTTGAATAAAATGTAAACTAAAAGACTTTCAAAAATCACATGAGCCAATATTTTATTCACAATAGAACAGATAACATAACAAATGTTTACACTGAGAAATTTTATAATTTTTTGTACAAAATGAGCTCATTTCAAATTTGATGCCTGCTACAGGTCTCAAAATAGTTGGGACGGGGGCATGTTTACCATGGTGTAGCATCTCCTCTTCTTTTCAAAACAGTTTGAAGACGTCTGGGCATCGAGGTTATGAGTTTCTGGAGTTTTGGTGTTGGAATTTGGTCCCATTCTTGCCTGATATAGGTTTCCAGCTGCTGAAGAGTTCGTGGTCGTCTTTTGTTTAATGATGTGCTAAATGTTCTCTATAGGTGAAAGATCTGGATTGCAGAAAGGCCAATTCAGCACCCGGTCTCTTCTACGACGAAGCCATGCTGTTATAATAGCTGCAGTATGTGGTTTTGCATTGCTCTGCTGAAATACACAAGGCCTTCCCTGAAATAGACATCGTCTGGAGGGGAGCATATGTTGCTCTAAAACCTTTTATTATTGAACTGAACGCTGATAACACACTGGAAGGTCTCCCTCCTCTTTAGCCTGGAGGACACGGCATCTGTGATTTCCAACAAGAATGTCAAATTTGGACTCGTCTGGCCATAGAACACTTTTCCACTTTGAAACAGTCCATTTTAAATGAGCCTTGGCCCACAGGACACAATGACGCTTCTGGACCATGTTTACATATGGCTTCCTTTTTGCATGATAGAGCTTTAGTTGGCATCTGCAGATGGCACGGCGGATTGTGTTTACCGACAGTGATTTCTAGAAGTAAAGCGTGCACACGATTTAGCCTACTATTTTTTTCCTGCATGTCATGTGCGGGGCTCCGTACAATCATAATGCAATGGAAGCATTGTTTTATTTTTGTACTATGGATTATTTTCTTATCCAGTTTTTTGAGGAGGCACTGTCTTCCTTGCCTCCTCTGAGGAAACGCCTCTGACACCCACATGCGTACACACACCTAATAAAAATAAAATACATATACAATTGAAATAAATAAATAAATTGAAATAAATTGAAATGGTTCATAGGAGGTCTACATTTGTTGAATGATTATGGGTTAAAAATTATTCTTAGTTTTTGCCACTCTGCCATTAAAATCAGTTTTTCCAAATATTTTATTAGTTTTATTTTATTGAATTTTACTTTTTTATTATATTTTATATAGGTTAATGAATCGGTTATCAGCCTTAAAGATACATTAAAAAATGGTTATCAGATCAGTGCATCCCTACTGAGAACTGTATGACAGCATTTCTAGCAATTTGTGGAGGTGACAATCACAGTAAACAACACTTTATGCAGATCGCCCAACTTTCTGTCGTTAATGTCCATCACTATGGATAGGATGAGTCAGGCGCTGTGGATCAATATTGTTCAAATTGAGCTGTGAAGAGGAAAACGAAAGTCTTGTCTTGGTTGAACTCCATGATGCTTTCGGCTCGACTGGTTATCCCTGGAGCAGATGGGTTTTCAGTGCTCAAGGCCTCAGAAACACACCCACAGTCTGGCCTAATGGACTGTGCAAAGGTTCTCCAGCTGAGCTGCTGCTTCATCAAGGTCACTGAACAACAGGGTTCTCGTGAAGATGCGCAGCAGCTCAAGGAAGATTTCTGCCAATTACCAACACCAGACTGAGCAGACCTGTCAAAGTACAGACACTTAGAATGTGGAATGTTGAATCATGCCTCAAGCTTGCTGGTCATGGAATAAATTTTCTATTAACCAATCAGATTGTAGAGTTAAGGTGAAAGTTAAGGGCATTTTCCTCATATTAGGGGTATCTTATGGTTAGGACATTTGCGTATGTCCTAAGGCGTATTGTTCTAGGACCAACAAAGAATAACCATTCAAAGAATGTTGACCTACTTGGCTAGATCACATTGTGCCTGATGCCCCACAGAACTGCATTCAAATTCAACAACAAAAAGAAATAGTAATTAATAACCTACAACGAGCACAGTATGATCAGAATACCTCTATATTGATAGTCGCATGGTCATTACAGAAATAATGGCCTAGTGGTCTGTGCAAAGGAGCCATTGATAGTGAGAAGCTCAAAAGGCTTCAACGGTAATGCAGTGAAACACAATCAATAGACATGTCGATTCAGTAAGTGGACCTTAATCACAGCAACCTGATTTATCATGTACTCTCTTATACAATAAGACAGGCTCCGCTTACAGGTTATGTACCATATTGTTTTAGCAAATGTGTTTGTGCTTCCGTCGTTCACAGATGGATGTAAAATCATGTCGGACGGATATGTGATTTGTAGTTCCACATAGAAAATTACATTTGAGATTAGAGTTGGCAGAACACTATATTGCTACACTAGATTGTATACTCAATCCAAGACATTTGGAGGAACAAATTTAGTTGTATTTTTGCTTCCCAGAATTAAAATGCAGGCAGCATTTACAATCCTCTGCTGCTCCAAACAAGCATCTTATCCTTAGGCAAGGTCCAGCATCGGCTCATTAAAGTGACAGTAGGCTGCACACTTTGCATAAGAGGTTTTTGATTGTAATTCACGGTTAGCCTTCAGCCAGGTATACGGATCATATGAAAAACCAAACTTGAACTGTTATGCCAAGTTATATTGAAAGTAGATGTGTATAGGGAGCATATTAATGAGATTTATTCAGCAATTAATTTGGCAATTTAGTTCTGAATCCTCTGTTTTATTTATAGACTTGTTTATCTCTGAAAAAGCTCAAAACATTCCTCTCACAACATTGGCCAATTGCTATCACACATGGATTCACTCGAAATGTTGCAATCCATAAAAATCTCTATTTATAACCACAATTCCCGCCCACCCTCTGAGACATCTTGTGTTCTGATTTGCGAGGAAATTTATACCTCTTTTTTTTGTCTTTTCTTTCAGAAATCATCTCTTCAGGCTACATTTAGAGGATCTTTCATTGATCCAGGTGGGTGAAAAAGTATATGTCTGTGTCTTTCTGTCTTTCTTCTTGCTCAGACAGCTCAAACACCCAGGATGAGACTAACAGGTGTTGCTGCCGCCATGTGTAAATGCCAATTACAGTGGCTTCACAAACTCAGAGAGAAAGACTTGGCCAATTTAAAAGTTGTCAGTTCGGCACAATGCAGACATGACTGGTGTTTGTGCCCTGTGGGCTCGCACTGTCTATTAAAACTATATGTAAACTTTCCCTGGGCTCCATTTTGCATTTGTGTTGTTTGAAATCTATTAACAGCTCTTATTTGGATGACCAGATGTCAGGTTGTGCTAAATTAAATTTTTTAATGCTGGCAAACAATCATGTTCTTTGAGTTTCTGATACTAGCATCGTACTGGGCATTGATAATGATGTTCACTAATAAATATGATGAGGCTGATTAGGATTAGGGAGTCTTAAGGGGTGTTCACACTGACTGCGATTAATTGCTGGAAATTGTTGCGTCTCTGTGTTTTGCGAGGTGGCGGATCACTCTCAGATAGAAAAAGGCTCATTAAAAGTATGAAATTATTGTATTATTATTTCTTTTAAAAAGGCAATGAAGCAGGTTTGTCAGATTATCACTATTATTTATAATAATATTTGTATTATTTATTTATTTATTATATATTATTTATTATTATTGTCCACTAAAACAAAGTCATGTGGTGCAACCAACATGAAGGGAAAAAAAAACAGAACAAGAAATGTTAGAATATTCTAATATTTTTATAATTTTTAATAAAATATTTTATTTATTAGACTCTAGCATCCCCGGAACTCAGAGGAAAAGTGGTTAAGTTTGACCTTTTAATGACAAGACACTTAATTATTTGTGACCCGTGCTGGCAAAATGAGTCGCAATGAGCAAATTTTCAAAAATGAGTTATTGTTATTCTCTATTCAAAAAGCTTCACAATGATGTGTGATTTGTTGGAATCTGACAAAAAATGAGCTACACCTGTTTGAAGTCGATAGAGTCAGCAAAAGTCCATTTTGAGAAAAATCAAGTTAAAGTATTCTGAAGGTTCCAAAACAAAATCACCTAGTGACCATACCTTAAAATCCCTGGTAATACCACCAAATTTGGCACAAACCAAGTCAAAACCCATATCTATAGGAAATATTTATATTTATATATATATAACTTTTTTTTTTTCATTATTCCAAAATTGTTTAACATTAATGAAACAGATAGCATATATTTTGACCTACTGTACCAAACGGATCTAATATTATGTTACACATCAGATGTTTTTCCCCAACAGTTAACCAAATGTTCATTTAAACATAAAAGATAATGTTTGCGTGAATAGGCCTACTCACCTAGACAGATTTTTTGAAATACTGTAATTATGTGTATATGTGCATATCGGGATCACATGCAATCTGAGGCGTTTTTGTGCGCCCACTTCGGATCTGTCAGTCAGCGCAAGTAAGATCATTTTGTTTACATCAGCATGATTTTGAAAATCACATTTCATTGGTTCAGATTCATGCCATCGAGAATTCACTATGAATATTCACAAAGTTGGAATGCTGCGTTTTACAACGATACCAAGCTTGTGCTGAGGGAAGCGCCAGTCGTCCAAAAGCGGGTAGAGAAAAACGGCATTTCTCATGCTCAAAGAAAAGGTACTCCTCTCAGAAAACGTACAAATAAAGATACTTTTAGATGCCTAATTGCTATTTGGAGCATTGCGATTGGTAGATGAGGGCTTAATGAACTCTTTTTTGTGAAAACCTCAATTTCGACCAAAATTGACATTTTTCACTTGTTTTGCCTGTAGCTCGTAATTAGCCCGTGCGCATTCCGACTCATTTTGCCAGCACGGGTCACATTTAAAGACCCCCTGTGGTGAAAATCAAGTTTTTTTTTTAAAGTGGTTTATATGTCTGTGGTGTTTTTAATATGCTCTAAGACAAACCATGTGCAAATTCATATGTCAACACCATTGCTAAGTATTTTGTCCTTAAAACTGCAGTGAAAGAAAGACAGTCTCAAACCCGAGGTTTGAAATCGCTGGTGTCTGTGACGTCACAAACTACCTTGTAACCAATCACGTCAACGTGCCGGCGGCCTTTAGCATATCATTAACGGCGAACTAGCAGTGGAGTCTCGAGAGAAGCCAGGTTATCCCAGTATATTTTTCTGTTGATGTGAAAATTTGTGTAGATTTAGCAATATGGTGGGTGTGTAATGTATATTACGATGTTATGATGAACTATATGCCTTTCTCCACTGACGTTCTGAGTTGTTAAAGCATTTGTAAGGATACTGATTGTTAGAAGGCAGCTGTCTGACTCTGACATGGCAAACGGGAACATGGTTTGTGTAACATTAGCAACACATTAGTAGCTGTTTGATAACATAGTCAAGTAGAAGGATAATCATATTAATGACCGTTACGTGTCCGATGTTGTAAAGATTTGATACCATTGTGCAGCGTTTACCTCAGTAAGTTGACCGAGTGGATGTCTGAGCTGGCGTGAGCGAGTGGAGGTGGTGCTGATTTGCATATTCATTAATCTGCGTATATTAAATGAGGCAAGGGTGTAGAGTTACATTGGTGATCAAAGATGAGTATTAAGGGATAAAATTATTGACTACAGGGGGACTTTAAGAATTAATTTATGATATTTCATTAAAAAAAAAAACACGTTTTATCTTAAAAATAAATGATTTTGAAAATGAATGACTTTAGGTGACTTTGTCGCTTGTCAATTGGAAACGCTGCTAGTGTGAACGATGCTTTAGACTCGGACCTCTCCAGATGTTCTACTTCTATAAAGGCCATATCAAATCCTATTAATGAGCCCAGTTTAAAAGGCAAATGGACCTGAAAGAAGACCTGCATATCTCCCAAATTAGAACTTATTCCCTTAACAAATTTCAAACATAATTACCCAAGAGTAACTGCTGTCCTGTGATAGCTGCAGCAGCCAAGTTACTGTACGTTCTCTCTCCTATTGCATTGAACATCTTATAACCCTGTAAATAACTAAATGTATTTGAAGCCTTTCCCAGTGTGAAGAAGTAGACTCTTTTGAGGCCTCCAAAAGAGTCAAACACTGGCTGTTTAACAACTTAAACATCATGGGGGCTCCTCAAAAAGGCTGACCTCCGGGGGAAAAAAGCAAACAGACCAGACCCAACTTTTGAGATGCCTTTTGTTCTGACCTGCTCACAGGGAACCAGCATCACAAAGATGAGCCCTGCCATTCCTCTCCGGTCAATCCTTTCCTCCTTAATAGAATTCCTTCACTTGCCTCACAGCATGGAGTCTTGTGTGTACTTTTCCTTTTTGGTCTTTTAATGCCTTTTGTCACTTCTACAGCTGACTTTGCTGAAGGTTTCTCTGAAAAGAGAAATGCTCTGATGAGATGTTTTGATGAGAGGTTCCCAATTTAGCTTGACCCAAGGCCCAGTTCCATTGCGGTGTGCAAGTACTTGTAGGTTGTTTGTGCTTTTAAGCATTCATGACTTTGTTCTTGGGTAAAAATGACAGTATTGCATAAATGTAGTCCTCTTTCAAGATTTTTGTGTGGTTTTGGTATCACATAAATTATTAAATATGGTTTATTTAGAACCTATGTTTCTGTCTGTCTTTCTTCTCCTCTTATACTGTGCAACAACTTTCAAGGAAAACTGGTAATATCACAGGCAAGGGGATAATATGAATGATGCCGGCAATATGGTGCAATGAGCGAGAAGTCCTGAGACCTGAGAAGGAAATGACCTAGAAAGTACTGCTTTTATCCTTCATTGATCTCACAGAATAGAGCTTTCAGTAGCAATGATGCATCAGCAATAGGAAAAATAAACCCGCAGAGTGACCCATCATGTGTCTGCAACACCTCCGCTAGTGTTTAATAGCACAGGTTTGTGAAGCATTAAAAGTCTTTTAATGGAAGGATAAATGTGGCAGCACTATAGATGTATATTGTGATAGTATATAATCATTATATGTTCATGGGCAGGGCACATTTTATTTCATGGACCATTGTACAAAAAATGGGTGTCATCTATCTATCTATCTATCTATCTATCTATCTATCTATCTATCTATCTATCTATCTATCTATCTATCTATCCATCTATCCATCTATCCATCCATCCATCCATCCATCCATCCATCCATCCAACCAACCAACCAACCACCCACCCATCCATCCATCCATCCATCCATCCATCCATCATCTCAACATAACATTATGCTGTGACAAATGTAAAGGCTCAGGGAAGAAGGAGGAGGGAACCAGCAAATGACGAATGTAACTTTAATAAGCATTTTAAAATAACCACAAACAACAAAACAAAAGTAAAGCTGCAGCCCCTCACGGTCTACTGCCGCATAAACTAAAACTAAACAACAATGTAAAGTCCAGGTCTGGTCCTCCCTCCTCTTCCACTGTCGTCACTCCCCATTTTATCCTTCCGGAGCTCCTCTGTGTAACTCGTGATGCGCAGGTGACACTCGTTAAAGGGGACCTGTAATGCCCCTTTTACAAGATGTAATATAAGTCTCTGGTGTCCCCAGAATGTGTCTGTGAAGTTTCAGCCCCACAGATCATTTATTATAGCTTGTCAAATTTGCCCCTATTTGGGTGTGAGCAAAAACACAGCGTTTTTGTGTGTGTCCCTTTAAATGCAAATGAGCTGCTACTCCTGGCCACTTTCCAGAAGAGGGCGGAGCTTTAACAGCTCGCACTTCAGTTGCTCAACAACAACAAAGCTGGACAATCTTACGCAGCCAAAATGACGATTGTCAGTAACGGTTCAGCCTTACATAGTTCAAACCGGAGTCGGACACTGATGGAGAGACTCTTTTAGAACTTTTAGAATGCATTTGAACGTTTCTGAATGTTTAGTGGATACATTTATGTAGTTGCTGTGGAGTTGATTCAACTCATCGACTAGCATGTGCCTTCATGTTAATCTTTTGTGCAAATCCAGCTTTGAATTGACCCTCATTTGTGAAGCAGTCCGATGTAAAATGACAGCATGGCAACAACACTCTACTACAACAACTCTTCCTCTTCTCTAAAGCAGCCCAACATGGCCTCACCCCCTTTGTTGTGTGTTCCTAGGGGGGCAGGGTTTATATAAATTTTAGGGTTAATGATGTCACTAACCCGGGAAGAAGCTTGTTGTAGTCCCTACCAGCCGTTTGTTGTAGTCCTTAAACAGAGAATTTTTTAAAAGAAAATAACTCCCTTTGCATTGAACTTTGAGCGTCGTAACTTTGCAGAGGTTTTTATGCTCTACAAGCAACATTACACACTAACTAAAGTTAAAAAAGTGAAATCATAATCAACCACCCCTTTAACACTCGCGCCACCAGTCTCGCTCCCTTCCCATTGCTCTCGGCCCCACACTGCTTTCCACATATACATTATATCCCAACATATACAGGGATATAGTGTAATGAAATACTGTATTAAAGATTGTACACAGTGCATGTGCTGTTTTTATGCAGTGGTATCACATAGAGCTGTTTTCTGTATGGGTGACTGTAGATTGAACTGTTTTTTAGGGATAAAGGTTACCGTATATTGATCCAAAATGAAGTTTGGCATCATAATTTACCATGACTTTAGTTTCCTAGAGGTCCCATCACAATAATGAAAAGCAGATTTAGATCAGAATTTGTTGAAAGAAAACTCTTTGGAAGTTGGTCAGATATACTTTAATCAGAAGTGAATGTCTCAGATGAGTTTAATTTTATTAGAAATCTTCATAATAGAAAAAAAGAAAGAGGTCACGAAGTGATATACACAACAAAATAAAGAGTGGTGGAAACTGTCAGTGCAAATATGTTGAGATACTGAGTTTGCAAACTCACTGACAGGTCCAGATGAAGTCTCCTAATGCTTGTCCTCTGTGTATCGTTATTGTTCTGTCAGGTTGTCATCCACAAGAGAGATGAGGAAAGCAGTTTTCAGATGTGATTTCACAATGTAAACCTGCTTGTTGATAGACAAACTTCAGATGTACAAATTTGCATTGGATTTTGCATTTGCTGAGACAGGCGGGCAAATGGTAAAAAAAATTCCCTATTTTTCATATATATATATATATATATATACAGTGGTGGTCAGAATTATTGGCACCCTTGGTAAATATGATCAAAGATGACTGTAAAAATAAATCTGCATTGTTTATCCTTTTGATCTTTAATTAATAAAATTAGCAAAAAATCTAACCTTTCATTGAAGGAAAAGAATTGAAAGTGGGGGGGAAATCACATTATGAAATAAATGTTTTTCTTCCAAAACACGTTGGCCACAATTATTGGCACCCTTTTATTCAATACTTTTTGCAACCTCCTTTTGCCAAGATAACAGCTCTGAGTCTTCACCTATAATGCCTGATGAGTTTGGAGAACACCTGAGAAGAGATCAGAGACCATTCCTCCATACAGAATCTCTCCAGATCCTTCAGATTCCCAGCTCCATGTTGGTGCTGCTTCTCTTCAGTTCACTCCACTCATTTTCTTTAGGGTTCAGGTCAGGGGACTGGGATGGCCATGGCAGAAGCTTAATTTTGTGCTCAGTGACACATTTTTGTGTTGGTTTTGATGTTTGTTTTGGATCATTGTCCTGATGGAAGATCAAACCACGGCCCATTATTGGATTTCTAGCAGAAGCGGTCAGGTTTTGATTTTTTATCTGTTGGTATTTGATAGAATCCATGATACCATGTATCTGAACAAGATGTCCAGGACCTCCAGCAGAAAAATAGGCCCACAACATTAAAGATCCAGCAGTATATTTAACCATGGGCATGGGGTACTTTTTATCCATGTGTGCACCAAACCCATCTGGTGGGTTTGCTGCCAAAAAGCTCTTTTTTTAGTTTCATCTGACTATAGAAGCCGGTCCCTTTTGAAGTTCCAGTCTTGTCTGACAACTGAATATGCAGGAGAATGATTCTGGATGAGAGCAGAGGATTTTTCTTGAAACCCTCCCAAACAACTTTTGGTGATGTAGGTGCTGTTTGATCATTTTTTTTAGGCTTTCTGAGACTCAAGACTCAACTAATCTCTGCAATTCTCCAGCTGTGATCCTTGGAGAGTCTTTGGCCACTCAAACTTTCCTCCTCACTTCACATTAGGACGATTTAGACACACGTCCTCTTCTAGGCAGATTTGTAACATCTTTAGTTGATTGGAACTTCTTAATTATTGCCCTGATAGTGGAAATGGGGATTTTCAATGCTTTAGCTATTTTCTTACAGCCACTTTCTATTTTGTGAAGCTCACCAATCTTTTGCTGCACATCAGAACTATATTCTTTGGTTTTACTCATTGTGATAAATGATTATGGGAATTTGGCCTTTGTATTTCCTCATGTTTATACTCCTGTGGAAGAGGAAGTCATGGCTGGACAATTTCATGTTCATGATCACCCTGGTGTGCTAAAAAAATGTAAATACGAATGGGAATATACTTCAGAGATATTTTACTCATAAAAAATTCTAGGGGTGCCAGTAATTGTGGCCAACGTGTTTTGGAGAAAAACATTTATTTCATAATGTGATTTTCCCCCCACTTTCAATTCTTTTCCTTCAATGAAAGGTTAGATTTTTGCTAATTTTATGAATTAAAGATCAAACGGATAAACAATGCAGATTTATTTTTACAGTCATCTTTGATCATATTTACCAAGGGTGCCAATAATTCTGACCACCACTGTATATATATATATATATATATATATATATATATATATATATATATATATATATATATATATGAAAAAATAAAATAGCTGTTTAAAGCTTTTCTGATTTTATCTTTTCTTTTTTATCTCCACAAAGAGAAAACCCATGTTTTTGTCCACATGGAGAAATGGAAGTCATGAAACCAGGTATAGGTGTTTTTTTTTAAATGTATTTGCATAGGAATGCTATGATGGTGAATAGAAAATGCACAGTGTATATACACCGATCAGGCATAACATTATGACCACCTTCCTAATATTGTGTTGGTCCCCCTTTTGCTGCCAAAACAGCCCTGACCCGTCGAGGCATGGACTCCACTAGACCCCTGAAGGTGTGCTGTGGTATCTGGCACCAAGATGTTAGCAGCAGATCCTTTAAGTCCTGTAAGTTGCGAGGTGGGGCCTCCATGGATCAGACTTGTTTGTTCAGCACATCCCACAGATGCTCGATTAATTTGGAGGCCAAGTCAACACCTCAAACTCGTTGTTGTGCTCCTTAAACCATTCCTGAACCATTTTTGCTTTGTGGCAGGATGCATTATCCTGCTGAAAGAAGCTACAGCCACCAGGGAATACCATTTCTATGAAAGGGTTTACATGGTCTGCAACAATGCTTAGGTAGGTGGTACGTGTCAAAGTAACATCCACATGGATGGCAGGACCCAAGGTTTCCCAGCAGAACATTACCAAAGCATCACAATGCCTCCGCCGACTTGCCTTTTTCCCATAGTGCATCCTGGTGCCATGTGTTCCCCAGGTAAGCGATGTACACACACCCGGCCATCCACGTGATGTAAAAGAAAACATGATTCATTAGACCAGGCCTCCTTCTTCCATTGCTCCGTGATCCAGTTCTGATGCTCACGTGCCCACTGTTGGCACTTTCGGCGATGGACAGGGGTCAGCATGGGCACCCTGACTGGTCTGCAGCTATGCAGCCCCATACGCAACAAACTGTGATGCACTGTGTATTCTGACACCTTTCTAACAGAACCAGCATTAACTTCTTGAGCAATTTCAGCTACAGTAGCTCGTCTGTTGAATCGGACCACACGGGCCAGCCTTCGCTCCCCACGTGCATCAGTGAGCCTTGGCCGCCCATGACCCTGTCGCCGGTTCACCACTGTTCCTTCCTTGGACCACTTTTGATAGATACTGACCACTGCAGACCGGGAACACCCCACAAGAGCTGCAGTTTTGGAGATGCTTTGACCCAGTCGTCTAGCCATCACAATTTGGCCCTTGTCAAACTCGCTCAAATCCTTACGCTTGCCCATTTTTCCTGCTTCTAACACATCAAATTTGAGGACAAAATGTTCACTTGCTGCCTAATATATCCCACCCACTAACAGGTGCCGTGATGAAGAGATAATCAGTGTTATTCACTTCACCTGTCAGTGGTCATAATGTTATGCCTAATTGGTGTATAATTACAAACGTTATGCATTGTATTGCTTACTTGGGGTTCTATACTGGACACATCAGCAGCCTTGAAGAGACACTCACTTTGTATTATGGCTGAAAATGTTCAAATAATATTTCCTTAAATGCACATTGCTTAATTTTTTTATACATGAAAAATACTGACTCCTGAATCAGTTTTAATGTAAAACATCATATTAGTTGTAATGATCTTCAATGGCAAGGAAATATAAACAATGGCCTCTTGGAAATGTACATTCTTATACGGAGTCAATAGGATTCTCAAACCTAGATGGAATGAACAATACAGCTGCTTTCTCATTTGTCAAACGGCAGAGGTGCTCGAAAAAGAGCAGCTCTATTGTTCGGTTCTTATGGTCTCAGTCTACCCAGAGTCCACCTTGCTCAGCCGATTTTCCTCTGTCAGGTCTGCTCTCCCTTGAGCATTTTGCATATTGTACAGTAGCAGCACTCCTAGCGCCACTGATTAATTGCCTGAATAAATGCATTGTAGTCACTTCATTGTATTTCAAGCTTGACAAATGAAAGCCAAAGTCTGTTTCCCCAGTACGCCTCTATTCAGGCGAATTGCGAGAGTAAATTTAAATCAGTTGTTAATATGCAACAGAGAAATTGCCGTCTTTATTACTGATACATATGTATAAGTTTAACACTGTGTCATTAAATAATTGAAGTATTTTATTCTAAGTGAACTAGATGAGGTCTAGTTTTTCAGGGGTGTGTTTCCCAAAAGCATTGTTAGCCATTTATGGTCAGTGTTGTGCAAGTTACTTCCAAACTGTAATACATTATAGATTACTTGTTACTGTTATTTAAAAGTAATTCTTTACCTTACAATATTACTGTCTCAGAATTGTAATGCGTTACATTACTCCTGTATTACTTTTGAGTTACTTTCACCAAAATAACTACAGAAGTAGAACTTAACATTCTAAAATGACAAAATGTACTGCAGAGCATTTTACATCCAGTAGAGGGCGATATGATGTAGCATAATGAATGTGGGCTATCCAGGCTTATAATTGGCAAAGTGAAGGCTCAAGACAATGCAAGAAAGGATGACAGACAGAATCACAAACGATCCAAGTCTGTTAAAAATATGGTAGAGGTAAAGTGATTATCTGACAAACTCGAAGTAATGCGCATACGTCCATCTTGCGAATGTACAGTCTTCTTCTGCCATCTTCACCCATTAGCCGCTTTTCCACTGGCCAGCGCGAGCACAGAGGCCGAAATCATGCCGCGTTTCCACTGTCGGCCCATTAGCCTCGTGGCCCTCCTGTAAAACCCGCCCTAAACACGCCTTCACTGGACTGTCACACAATACAAAGTTACACCAGCGAGAGTGAGATGAATGAAATAAATCACTAAACAAATATATCAGAAGCTGTCATTTAGTCTTTATTTACAAACTTGGACATCACACACGGCTATTGACTGACCACGAACAGGTAATAGAACTTACTTGCGGCATTTTTCATTCGTTAAAGTCCACTTTCTAATAAAAAATTCCTGATAATTTACTCACCCCCATGTCATCCAAGATGTCCATGTCCTTATAGTGGACTTCAATTGGCCCCAAACGGAGGAAGGTCAAAATTACAGTTTCATTGCAGCTTCAAGGGGCTTTAAACGATCCCAGACGAGGAATATGGGTCTTATCTAGCGAAACGATCGGTCATTTTCTTAAAAAAAAATGAAAATGTATACGCTTTATAGACACAAATGATCGCATCACAAGTGCTTCCTCCAGACCGCAATTCTGTATTTCTTCAAAAAGCTTACGCTGAATGTCCTACACCTTCCCTATTCAAGTTATGGAACGAACGCGACGCCAGTTTTGTTTTTTCCGTAAGTTTAATAGGGAAGGTGTAGGACATTCAGCGTAAGCGTGCAGCCTTTGAAGCTGCACTGAAACTGTAATTTTGACCTTCAACCGTTTGGGGCCAATTGAAGTCCACTATAAGGAAAATAACCCTGGAATGTTTTCATCAAAAACCTTAATTTCTTTTCGACTGAAGAAAGAAGGACATGGACATCTTGGATGACATGGGGGTGAGTAAATTATCAGGAAATTTTCATTCAGAAGTGAACTAAGTTAATCCTTTAAGGTCTCGTGGTCTTGCTGTTTTTTTTGTTTTGTTTTGTTTTTTTTGAACAATTAAATTTTGGGCTAAAAGTGTGTTGTAACGCAAGCGTTACTGAACATACCGAGTAAAATATTACTGAAAATTGATTAGTAATGCCTTACACTACTGCGTTACAGCAAAAAGTAATACGTTTCTGTAATGCATTACTTTTGTAACGCGTTACTCTCAACACTGTTTATGGTTGCATGTTATATACATATGGCATTTCCCGAAACCATACTTCCAACTACGGTTGTCGAGCTGTGGTTAGAAGCATAG